>CM031379.1:8753627-9398000 GCA_018290095.1 Polypedilum vanderplanki | reverse complement strand
CACTTGTGAATGCAAAATTATTTTTGAAACTCATGACCTTATTCTATGATGTGACCTTTTTTTTATAACGAGCTTTAAGTTTTGGTCTTTAAAAATCCAATTAAATTACCTTGAAAAAGTCAACATAAAATCCCAAGTGAATTTCATAGTCATTTCCTCAATTTTTGCTTCTTTATAACAAGCAAAGAAAAAGCCTAAAAGTCTGAACATTTATTCGCAATGAAAGCAATCTTTCTTTCATTTAATCTGTAATTACATCGGATGTATCATGCTTTAGCATTAAAAGTTTATGTAAGAAAATTCTCATCAGATGTCCATGCATATTTAAAGAGAAAAACAGAGTCTTGAGTAAAAAGGATAAGTTTCTTTCTTTAACCTCGTTTCATGCCATGCATGCCACAACACATTGCTGTTGATGCTTTTGTACAAGTTTTGCTTTGCACATGATGATGATACTCAACGGCACCTTAAGAGAGATTAGAAGTTTCTGCTTTGCAATCTTTTAAGTGTACAAAGAGAAAAAGAAACAAGCAAGCAAGTGTATGGTGTGGTGATTGTAAAGGGAACAATCAAAGTGTCATTAAGTATCATAGATAGGTACAGATTCTTTTACATTTACATTATTTTAATGGTATGACTCTCAGAAGGCATTTTATGGTCCTTTTACTGACCATAAGTTTGGTCATTGTTGCAGAAAAAGAATTTCTAAATGTCATTAGTCGGAAATCTTATTTCTTTTATTGGAAGGTCAAAATGCATAAAAATTATTGAAAAAATATCCAAAATTTCGTTTACATTGAACTGAAATTTGTATTCATTTATAAGATGCTTTTAAGGTCAATAATATTAACATTTTCTTTTGAATACAACTTAGGTGAATAAGCATGCCATCTTCTTCAGAATATACAACGACGACGAAATACAATTTTTTATTGATTTCACATTTCCCTCACTTTTTATGATCTGTTCATTGAGCCATACTATGAGTACTAATGTTGTTGTTGCTTGTTCTGTTCTCATCGACGTGAAGGAAAATCGAATGACATTTGAAATTTGTCACACTTTTCCGGCATCAAGTTGTTTCAATGTTATCGATTTCCCGTGTATTACCAAATAGATAGATATTCATTTGCCAATAAAATATAATGATGATGATGATGATCGAGAGAAAACCACAAAGTTGATGTTGTCTGCGTACAATTTTTCGGTGGACTTTATTCTCAATTGAAGCAAATTGTTTATTTCATCTCATAATCATTGTATCAATTTATTCACTGATGCTACTCATTCATGCTGCAATAAACTTGATTGTATTATTTCTATCTATTTAGTACTTGCTATTCATTCATCTATTTGCATAGAAATACGAGCAACTTTTTCTATCATGATGATTTGATGTTAAAACACATTCCCTCCCGTAGAGAAAAATGAAGGAATTCCATTTAAGCAGGAAAGAGAAAGTTTCTAGAGAATTTTTTATGTTTTCCTTTTCTCTATTAGTAAAATTTTATTCTTTTGGTTTTATACTCTATTTCTGGTAATTTGATGATGGTTTTATTTACTAGATTGGATTAGATGAATTCAATGAATAATAAAAACACAAACTTCTTTTTTGTTTAATGAATTTGTTTTAATCCCTAAAATTTCCAAAATCAAAAATAATCGAATTTAAGCCAAAATCTAGAAACTTTTGTTAAGCTTGATTATGTTTAAACTTTTTGAAAATTTCGTATGGAATTTAATTTTTAATTTATGCAATTCCAGTCGTTAAATGAACTTTTAAAAAGCATTAAAATTCCTAAAATAATGAATTCTGGTATAGCGAATTTTCAACATATTTTTAAACATTTTCAGACACACAAGTCGTCTATCACTATAGAAAATTTTCCTAAATGATTATAAAAAATATATCAATCTCGACGCCTTGGATGGTCGGACGATTAGAGCGCATTTTTGCCTAAGAGATCAGTGTTTGGTAACAAAATTTCACATATTTTTTTTTAGTCCTATTTTCTTAGCGACATGTCAATTTTTTTAAAAAAATTTTTTGACATGTTGTCTTGACGTTTCACGACATTTTGAGACATTTTAAGACTTTTTGGTGAAAAAAATTTTTTGGTCCATGAGATGGACATGCATATGGTGGACCACCTTTAGGTCAACACTTACCCAAAAAAACTCTTTTGATGGCTTACCTACACGTCAAGACCTTTCTAACAAGCTATCAACCACCTCTCCACGACTTACCGTTCCCGAGTTATCACTGTCACATACAGCCAGCCAGCCAGCCAGCCATCGTGAACCTAATAGCGTATTTTTTTGCAAAAATGCGCTAAAAAATTTAAACTCTTTTCTCTAGAACATTTTAATAAACTATTTAGTTTGCTTAAACAATTTTCTTTTATTAAATTAACCTGTTGAAACTTTTACTATACACTGCACGTTTTCTCTAAACATTCAAATGAATTTCTTTCGCAAAATAAAAAGATCTTTATTTTAAAACATCTAGCAATAGCTAGAAAAAGCAAAAGTAAATAGAAAAAAGCTCTCAAAATTGAAAGTTTCCGTAAAACATTTATATTTCATCATGGCAAATAAACTTTCCTCTCTTTTCAGCACAAATTGGTCCGGGAACGTAAGTAATGTACCAAATATTTTTTTGATGAATCGATAGAATGAAACCCCTCTTCAATATTTTCCCTTACGAAGGGAAAAATAAAAAGAAACGATAGAAACTTTTCTATAATCATTCACTAACTCAACCCATTCTTGTTATCGGAAATATGAGCAAATTATCTTTTCTTATAACGAGAAAGCCCTCCTCGTCCCAATTCTTTCTCTCTTTTGTCTTTCTTTTATCGTATTATACATTTTGCCTCCATCCGCTACATCTTCACTGGCATCTCCCTCGTGTGTGCTTAAGCGAAGAATCAAGAAAAGAAAAAACTGCGGGAAAATAATTATTCATTCGAGGAGAAGATAAAAGTATCAAATTATGATTGAACAATGTTTAGATGAATTGTAAGTCTCAATTGAGCATCTTGAAAAAGAAGATAAAAAAGTTTGGATTGATAGACAATTGCCTTAATAGAAATGTAGGTTAGTAATGCTAAGTGAGTAATTTCCTTAAGGGAAATCAAAGTTTAGTTTTATGAAGTAAAAATGAAAGTTTTGAAAGAATTTTTTATGATTATTGAAATGGATACTAAATTGTCAAAAGTTAATTGATTTAAAAAGAAGAAGCTTTCTATCATAGCTTCTCAACAAGGCTTTATATTTTATTGATTATTTTTTCATAGTGATAAAAAAGTTAGAACAGATGAAATTATTTTATTTTTTCATTATTGCAGCAATATATGTATTGTATTACTTAAAGCGAAATTTCCCTCTGATTATTGGCAATATTCATTGGTTTTCAATCACTATTCCACATGAAAAAATAAATCAATCGAAAGGAAATTGCTTTCATTGCTGAGAGGAAAGTTAATAATTCAGTCACACAGCTTTTTCAATAAAATATCCAATTGAGAATTGTGCATGAATGCACAATTTGTCACATCAACAGTTTCCCTTTCTGTGCTGTCAATTTAGATACGATGCATTTATTGAAATTCAACTTTTATATCATTGTGAGCTTTTGGTAACTTTTGGATCATTGTTATGAAAAGATCGCGAAAAAATAAAATTTTTAAAAGAGAAAGTTGAATTTTGATGAAGCTTTAACAGTAAAGTATGATTGCTTAGTGCCGATAGATGTCTTAAGGGATTTCTTATAAATTTCATTCAGAATTTCATTAATTGAGGTTCAGTTCATTCGATTGACTTTCTCGTGCCGTCATAAATCAAGCAAATTAGTACCGATGCTGATAAAGTTATTCAATTATTGATTTATTGAATTGAATTAATTAATGCCTAGAAATTGGTCACTCTTGATATCATGCGATGGTTTTGTCTAATTTAGTGAGAAAGTAAAAAGTAATTAAAGAACAAGCTATAATCAAAAAATCATTAATAGATCTTTATTTTCATACAAATATTTACATTTGACCCTCATTACAAGTAGCTTCATCATACAGCACCATTCGGGCCATTTATCAATCAATTTTTCACAATCTCATAAAATATTACATGAAAGTCAATACAGCGATGAAAGACGAGGGGAAAAAAATCAATGAAATGTCAATAAATGTAGGGAGGATGATAATCCTTTATTTACCAACCATCAATGTGATATTAACAATAACTGTCTCTCCTCACTCTCGCTCCATTTATATATACATATGTACATGAAAAGATATGAAAGAACCATGATATAAAATACACATTTTGTATGTCCTTGTTTATCCTCATGTTCATTAAAGCTTATTATATAGGCATTAATAATATTGATGATGGGTCTGTAAGATACAACATTAAATTCGCTTTTCATAGTGTACTTAGAGAAGTGGAAACATATGAAATGAGAATTTTCTGGGTTTGGTATTTTCCAATTAGAAAGGATTTTTCTACATATGAACTTTCAGTGTCGCATTTTTATGCACTAATTGATAGCCAAAGGATCAAAAGGAAATTTGATTTGATTAGATTTGACACATGGATCTGATTTTTTTTATTTCTATGCCTGTCATGAATTTTAAACAAACAAAAAGGAAATAACAGGCATCATTGATGTAGACAATGAAAAAATTTTAAATTTTAAATGTATGCTTTGAATTATAAAATATTCTTCAGTTGCTTTGTTATCAAAATATTCTTTTTCCATAATTAAAGCTTTCCTAAGTTAAATATTTGTTTCATCCTACATTCAATACACTAATAAACTCGCGATAGCCATGAGCAAAATAACAAACAAGCTGAATAATTTGAAAATTTTTCATTTTCATCTCATTTCTTTTTGGGTTTTTTAAGAGAGAGAGGAAAAAAGAAGAAAGAGAGAGGACGAGATTGTGTGTGTGTATGTGGGTTGAACTAATTTGGGTGGGCCATTTGATTTGATTAAATTAAACGAGAATAATTTACATTCAAGTGAATGAAAGAGAGAGCAAGATGAAGACTCTTCTCCTTTTTATATTTGATTATGTTTATGGTGTGAGTGAAGAAGGAGATAATTTGAGATCATTAGTACAATAATTTAACAGTACTGCTGGTGATGATGGTTGTGATGGTGGCGTAGGGTGACAAAGCATCATTTTTATTTAATGGACATGAAAATAAAAGTTCTTTCAAGGTCAAACTTTTATGAATGCTTTTTAATGCACGCTAATGAGTTGACTAGCGAATACTTATAACTCAATGACTCGCATAAATTACCTTAATGAAAGCATATGCACGATTGGACAATAATCAGTATTAAATTGGATAATTATTACTAATTAGAATATTTCTAGCTAATTATCATCAAATATTTTCAATCATTTTCATTTTATATGCATTTTAATTGTCAAATAATTATTTTTTATTTTCAAGATAGACTGGCATTCTAAAAAAATAAATTGTTTCTTACTAATATGATAAAATTGATATTTGATCTTTGACTTGAAAAAAAAGTTGGATTTCAAAATCTGGAATAAACCAAAAAATTCTCTCTATTTTGTATCAATATCGATCCCCATGTTTATTCATTTATCTTCATATTCCAAATAATAATAAAGCGACAAAGCTCTTTTTTATCGTATTCATAGCACACCTTAATCTCTAATTCAAATCGATACGCGCTCATCGTCGTTGTCGTCTGCTATGACAATTTTCAATCTTAAAACTAATCAATTTAAAGAGGCAGCAATGATGGTAGGCGAAGCATACCACTTAAATGGTGCTGTGAATAGAAGGAAATTAATGAAATTTTCTGAAAATATTGTGCGTCAGTAATTGAATGAAGCACAAAAGTGCTTGCGTGCCTATCAATGGACATCTTTTGTATTATATTCTGTTGATGACAACACAAATCAACGATTGTCGTTAGTCGAGCTAAAATTTGACATAAAATATCATTGATAAAAAATAATCACTCGTTTTCATTCATTTTTACCTTTTGCTTACACACTGTTTGCATAATTTTCCATCTAATTTTGTCTGTTTCTTCCAAACAACAACTTTTTTGCCCTTAGCTTTTCTCAGAATAACTTTCTTTCTTTTCTTTTTCATTATCTTTCAAAATAAGCACAGCATACACGTGTGGAGCGACTGAATACGATGTAAATTAAATTCTCTAAATCTGAGGCAAAGTACTCTATTAATTTACTAATCTCAACACAAAAACGAACTGAAGTGGTAAAATCGAGTTCAAACAACGACCTTTCTTGTGTTAATTGTGTTCACCCTGTTTTACTCGTTCCATATTTTTGCCATCGCTATGTATCATACATATATGTTTACTTATCGATTGATTTCCTCAGTGTACGTTATATAGAGAGACAGCTCTATTTAATAAAAATAGATAGCTTTCAAATTATTTCACTTTAATTTTTGATAATGCTACATAGATTGAATGTTATTTACTATAAAATTCATTGCATGAATTTTTAAAGTTTGAGTTGAGTTTTTGATATCAAAATGTTAGTTGTAAATTATTTCTCTTATTAATTTTGTTGTTCTTAGTTGATTAACTTTGGTATGTTAGTTTTTTTTTTCAAAGCTTGGAAATTGAAATTCGTTAGTGTAAATTTATTTCATTTAAAATGTTTAAAATAATGACTTTGACAATATTAAGAGCTATTTAATTACTCATTTATGAAACCATACACGTGAATATTATTTTATTGCACCAAACATTTTTCATTTTTTGCTAGTAAATTTCCAAAAATTCTACAATATCTGTTGTAATATTTCTACATTTTTTGAAAATATTATGAAAGTTTTACAATTTTACATTTTCTACAAATTCGTTATCTATACAAATCAATTTTGTAAGCTTTAAATTTCAACAATTTTAAATTATGTTTTCCAATCAATGTTATTGTTTGATAAGTTTACGAATTTCTCAAGAGAAAAATGTTATTCATTACAAAAGAAATCAATCAGTCTTTTGACTTTTCTTCGGAAAAGCTTTCTTTCTGCACTTACTTTAAAAGAGCACACAACACATATGAGGATTTGCCCTTTTTCCCTCAACCCTCTTCGCTCTGATACATTTTTCATTTTTTCGTGTGCGAGAGATAGAGAGTAAAGAGAAGAACAAAAATTGTTTTTCACTCAGTTGAATGCCACGTGAGACCTATAAATCATTCAATTAAATTAATGAGATTACTGTTTATAGCTTTTAATATGTTGTTTTTATCGAAATACCAAAAATGCTTAAAGTTTTCGTTGTCGCTCCCAAAAGCAAAAATGTCAAAGCAATTCTTATGGGAGAGGAAAAGTTGAAAAATATAAAATATATTGACAACCAAAATAAATATGGCAGTGTCATGAATTTTAAGACACGAGCCGAGAAATGAACAAAATAAATGAAAAGAAATTTAATCAAACTTTAATTGTAAGTAATTGAGAATGGCACTTTTTTCTGTCTTTTCCAGTTCATTGTTTGATGATGCGAAAAAAAAATTCGCCTTTCATTTTGAGTAAATGTTTTATGTTAGATGTAGGCGGTAAAAAAGAGAAAAGTAAAAAAAATCGGTTTTCTGCCTTTTTAATTTCATTCTCTGTTGATGGGCACGGGGCATAAAATAAATTAAATCATCCCAACGGAAAAATTCTACTTATGAACGGACGAATTTTTAATTCAAACGAGATGAGCGGCATTTCATAAAATAGAATGAAAAATGACTTAATTATGATGATGAGAGGGATCAAAAAATATGAATGAACTTGCAAATGCGTTTCTCTTTTGGGCATGGACGCTAATTTTTCGTTAATCTCGAAGGAGACGAGATGGGCGAATTGACAAAAAATGACTCATCATCATTAAATATTAATTTGAATCATGATCATCATTATCACCTTTTTCTTGCCAAATTAAGTACACAACAGACTTCAAGTCTTCTATTTCACATTTTTATTATTATTTAAAGTTTAATTTGTTGATAACAAAGAAAAAAAAATCTACTTCAATTAGAAAAATAATTTAATTAAATTTTTAATAACAAATTTATAAAACACTTCAAATCGTTCCCGTATTCCCTGCTTAAAAGTTGTAATAAAAACTTTTTAGAAAAGTTTCATGATTGAAAGTCGAAAATTGAAATCTTAGAAAAACAATTTTCATACTGTCAGCAAAAAAATTATTTTTTATTTTCATAAATTACACATCATGGACAATTGAAAATTTTACAAACTCATATGACATTTTTCCCATAAGAAAAGAAAAAATTCTCAACTTTAAAAACTTTCTTAGTTTTGCAACAAACAATTGTTTTATTTTTCTTCTACATCTCTAAACTGTGCAGTTTCAGTTTATGTGTATTATAATAAACCTACCTCATCATAAACAAGTTCAAATGCCGGAGGATAAAAAATAAAAATTATCTCTTTTTTGCACAAAGAAAAACTTTCTCAAATCCCTTTTGCTTTATTACTTAGCTTCTGCACTTCACTGATTATATTTATAATTTACTTTATTCAATTTTTTTATATGATATTTATACACTCAATGAGAGAAAACTTTAACGACCAAAGGAGCGAGATTTTAATAACACACACTTAGTTATGCTATGAGATTCACTAAATAACATCAACACCACAATAAATATTATATTTTGCGCTCTCGTGGTCCACAAGGCTCGTTATTATGTTATCATTCTTTTTTTTCTACTGATACCATACAGTCAAAACCCTTTTTTATTCAGATATAATATCAACGCGCGAGATATTCCACCGTTCAGTTAAAAGCTCTGCCTGGGAAACGAGCACGAGATGTAAAGAGAAAATTTCTTTACTTTTTTTGTTTCACTTTGTATACAAAACGATAAGCGTAAAAGAGAGATTTTCCAGCTCATGCAGTTGCCATTTTATGTGCCATCTATACGATAAAAAATTTCCTTTTTCTCGTACTTTATTTTCCCACTGTTGGCATTTGAAAAGCTTTTCACTTTCCGCCACGATGAACTGTAAAGTTTGCGTTTTTATTGTCTGACAGGATTGAATTTTTTATATTTTTTGATATTTCAATAAACAAAACAATAATGCCGTAGGCACAAGTACAGTTTCACGCACGCGAATTCAATTGTCAATCAATTGAAAGAATCGCAGTCAAAATTGATTCAATTTGTCACAATTAAATTAGTCAGCTTTCACTTTATTTTTTGCGAGAGAGACAAAACAAGAATAAAACTTGTTTTTCATTCACTCCCCTTTTCTTTTACAGCAAGAGCGAAAGCGAATCACGATCTGAACGCTACAAATTATGACTCAATACTGATGAGTTTTCCCGTTCTGAAATTCCTTTAAATGAATGATGAACATAGAAGAAAGAAAATTCCACCAACACAGAAACCGTCGTGTTTTTGGAAAGACTTTCCTTTCATTCTCTATATTTTCCTTGTGCGAGAGCGTGACATTGAAGAGAGGATTGTTATTGTATGAAGCACAGCATCCAAAATCAACGTGACTTTATTCCAGTGGATAAAAGTTTTTACTCGTTGGAAATTATTGGGAAAATTTGTTTACATAATGTTGCATGCTTAAAGAGAAAACTGGAATTGGAACGTGTGAGCATATAAATTTGATATTCAATGTGCAATGTGCCTACTTTCCAAATAAACTCTCTCACGTTTACTTGTTTGTTATATTTACATAAAGGGTGTGTACATATGTAATGGATACATCAGAAACATTAATACACTTTAAAGATATGTTTATTATTTTCATGGATTCGTTTTAGGTATTCATATTCTTCAAAATTCATTTTTAAAGAAAAAAAATTTTGATCTTGATCCAGAGTTGGAAAAGTAGATCTACTTTTCATATAAAATAAAAGTAGAAAGTAGATTTTTATATGAAAAGTAGTTAAAGTACGTAGCTACTTTTCCAACTCTGTCTTGATCTAAAAGCTTTTTTGAACTGGATCTTGGAAAATTTTACTGTGAACTTTATCTTAATAAGTTATATTTGAACTAGAAATTTTGACTTGATCTTGATCTTAAATTTGCTATTTTGATCTTGATCTTAATTTTTAGCGGATTTTTACAAAAAAATACGCTATTAGACTCACGATGGCTGGCTGGCTGGCTGGCTGTATGTGACAGTCATAACTCGACAACGGTAAGTCCTGGAGAGGTGGTTGATAGCTTCTAAGAAAGGTCTCGACGTGTAGGTAAGCCATCAAAAGAGTTTTTTTGGGTAAGTGTTGTCCCAAAGGTGGTCCACCACATGCATGTCCATCTCATGGACCAAAAAAAATTTTTTCACCAAAAAGTCTTAAAATGTCATGAAACGTCGAGAAAACATGTCACAAATTTTTTTTAAAAAAAAAAACGACTTATAATCAAGAGAATAGTACTAAAAACATGAGAAATTTTGTTACCAAACACTGATCTGTTAGGCAAAAATGCGCTCTAATCGTCCGACCATCCAAGGCGTCGAGATTGATATATTTTTTATTTTCGATCGCGAACTTGACCTTGAATTAAATTTTTGATTTTAATTGACAGAAATCAAGAAAGTATTTTTCATGAAGAAAAATAGTTATTAATAAAATAAGTAAACTTCGATCAACTTTATAAGTTTTCTTAATTCGTTAATTTTAACACTCTGTTGTTTATTTATGAAAATAAATATTTTCATACACAATATGCAAACTAATTTACATTCAAATATGATTTCGAATGTGAAATTTTACGCAATCATTGTATGTATACTCACATTACAAACATGCAACTTTGATAGCAAAGGTACAAACAAAATACGAAACAGTGATTTCATTAAAAATTCATTACTTTAGATAGGTAGCAGCTCGTCGTCAATTTCATCGTCAGAATAACTTTCGACGATGCGTCTACCCGATGTCATTGGTCGTTTGTTGAAATTGTTGTCTGCTTCAAGCGGATCTGAATAGGAATAGTCAATGGGCGAGTTGACGTTTGGCGAATTTGCATAATTGACTATGGGCGTTGAATTTTCAACAACACCGCCGTGATGACCGTGATGGCTACTTCCACCGCTCGATTTTCCACTACCCGAGAGACGTGAATGAAGTGACGTATTTGGTCTAATAGCACTGTTAATTCGTTGTCGCACCTCTTTTTGTTTCTCAATTTTTTCAAGTTTATCAGCGTAGGCATCGTGTAGTTCATGCATACCTTGTGTATGAGTCAGATGAATAAGTGCCCTCAAGCAATCGACGTTTTCAGGAAATTTTTCGTGAATTTGTTGGAAAAGCTGCATTGACTTTTGGGAGTTAATCTTGCGATAGCTGCCGGCAACACGAAGCAGAAAATACGAATCGTTAGGATTATTAAGCACAGCTTTTTCAAAAAAGCTAATGGCTTTTTCGGCAATTTGCAGTTCAATAAAATGGCTGCCAATCCAATTAACTAAGGAAACATCACTTGGATATAAACGATAAGACTCAAGATGATAATGAAAAGCTTGTTGACGCTCGCCTTTTGATTCATACAACTCGCCGACTTTTTTCAAAACTCCCGCATCAGACTGAACAATCCCGAGTAGTTGATGATACCATTCAAGTGCTGCACTAACATCTCCCATTAATTCATAAACATTCCCAATCTGATAAATTATTTCAGGATGCTGTTGATGACCCAGATTTGAGTTGAGCTTGTGAAAATAGTTCAAGGCCTCTTCGAAGTCACCAGTTTTCTTGTAAATAAGACCTGTGAAGAGCATAAATTGCATAATTCTTAAAACCATCTAAGACTCTTTACGCTTACCCATATTATAAAGTGCCTCAAAGAGCGTCGCATCGATTTCGAGCGCATTGTTGAACATAAACTTTGCAATGTCGTACTTTTCTCGCATCATCTCGCAAACACCACTGTTGACGAAAGCATGAGGATTATAAGAGTCAAGTTTGCGCGCCGATTCTGCATATTTTTCAGCTGTTTCCAGATCACGTTTCTGCCATACATAAAAAGTGGAGAGGGAAATATTGAAAGTCAAGTAAAAATTGCAAAACTTGTGCTATATGAGGCGAGAAAATTACAATGTAGCACAATATGTAAAACTAATGTTAAATATTAAAAGAATTATACATTAATGTGAAAAATTCAAAATGAAAATTTTTAGCTTTAATCTTTGGTTATAAAACCTAAAATCATCCAGTATATATAGTATAGCAGTGTTGTTATTCATAAGTATATAAGTATGGATTAATATGATCAAAAAGCATTCATATTTTTTAATCCATTTATGAAAAAAATATTTAAAAATTTCTTTAACAAAATTTTAATCTTCAAAATTCATTCTTGACTTTTCCCTTTAATAAATAAAATCTTCTGAGAAATAAAATTTTTACAACTCACCAGCAAATAAATAAAAGTCAAATTAATGGCAGCATTTACTGCCACACTTGAATCTTTCTTTTCAAAGTATTTTAACGCATCGATAGCTTGGTTAACGTCGTCTAACTTTAGGAAAATTAAAGCCTTGTTAATTTCCAGTTCAGTGGCTAAACGCGAGAAACCGCTATACTTTATAGTCTCAACACACCACGTGTATCCATCATTAAAATTGTTCTCAATGACAGATGAGATGAGATTAACAGTTATCAAAACGCTCCGCTGTGCATGATTTCTCAATTTGAGCTCGTAACTATGCAGTTCATCGGATGAAATGGCATTATAAATGTACTCGTGTGACGGATTAGTGCTCGAATTAATGAGTTTCTCCTCGTCATTAAAATCGATAGGAACGTCTAGGAGATACTGAAATGCTTTTTTCATTTTCTCAACATCACCGAGTGCGTAATAACAGAGAACTAGGTGAAGTCCGCTCTTTATGTCTCCTTTTTCTGCCATTATAAACTCAAAGCTTGTTGCAGCATCAGAATATTGACCCATTTTAACGAATAAAATGCCAATGTTGTGAGTAATTTTCAATCGCAATTCTTTTTGATTTCCCGGTACTTGATCTAATGCCATACGGTACATTTTTATGGCTTTTGAGAAAAGACCAAGTTGAAAATAAATGTTACCCATGTTGATTTTAAGACGATTCACATTTGGAAACATTTTGTTTTTCGTCATCAATGTGTAGGTGTTAAGTGCTTCAATGAACATTTCATTTTTATAGTATAAATTTGCCAAGTTAAAAAGAACCTATCGAAGTATGCATAAAAATAACATTTTGATTACATAGAAATGAAAATAGATTTACCGCGTAAGTTAAATCAAAATTGTGAGTAAAATTATTTGCGCCACTTTGATTTCGCATACGTAAAAGAGTTCGATCCATTGATGAAGCTTCTTTGGCTTTAGCAAGACCTCCTATGACGTCAGGCTTTGCACCCGTACTCGCTAATATCGATTCCTCAAGCAATTGAAAAATTTTCTTTTCGATATTCTTATACTTTTGTTCGGGTCTGTTAAAAAATTCAATTCACATCATGAGTGAATGTCCAATAGAAATTTGATACTTACGTGTCCTCTTTCTTTGTTTCGAGTACCACTGTCTTCTTTGCAGTCTGATTGAAAGGATCGAAAAGAAAGGTTTCGGATGAGAAGCCCACCGCACGGACAGCTGTCGATGGACGAGCTCGAGCCATTGCTGTTGATGGAATTTCCCCTGTTCTTAGTCTTTCACCAATCTATTATAAGATATAGAGACAATAATATAAGATTTTCACCCACTCACAGCAAACTCACCCAATTGGTTTTCGGCGTTGTTGTTCGTTTGCCGTAACTTGAAACTTTAAGTGCACTTTGATAAGCCTCATCATCCTGATTCGCATTATCGAAAAGATTCACGACATTCTTATTAAAGCCACTATATAAATCAACCTCTCGCACTCTATTGCCACTTGTTATCGTTCTTTTTGCACTTTGCATAATTATTAAAATTTAAATAAAATTCTTCCGATCTGACTTGAAGTAATAAAAAACAAAATTTTCATTTATTTGTTTGGAACTTTTTTGTTGCCATAGAAACGTTTTTTGATGTCATGACATTTGCGTTACTGTGTGATGCAACAGGTCGCTACAGATGATGTTGATAATAAGTTGCATGTGTTGTTTAACTTATGTTATTGTCATCGTTGACAGCTTGTTTGATAATTAGCAATTAAATAATTATAAAATTGCAATAAAATTATTTTATATAATTAGTCACATTTAAATAAAAACAAATTATCAAAAACAATTAATTTTTATATTTTAGTCACATGGCTAACCACAAGACAATTTTTATTTCTCACTTTTTATTATTATCGATACATTTTGTAACATTAAATTTATTCTGGAACTTTCCATTGTAACTGTTTACCAATGTCATATAAATTATTCAATGCAGCATTGACACGATCTTCTTCTTGAAGTTTTAAATAGTGTTTATAAAGTTGTAGTGACGTCCTTGCATCTTCAATAGAATCATGAGTTTCTGATTGAATGCTAATTCCTGTTAGTGACAATGATGAAAGGTTTTTATATTGTGTAAACATTTATATAGAAAATTAATTTTGTGTTACCTAAGAAATGCCAAGCTAAGAACTTTAATGAAACCATTCGATGATGTGGAATGTGAAAAAGATAAACGGTATCGATTATTTGCTTAGAAGGAACGTGCAAATTAACCACACGAAAATCGTTCTTTAACCCATGACCGACGAAAATTACACCACTGTCGAAAAAGGTAATTAATCAATTCGTCAATTAAGATAATTAAAGTTAATTACCTATCAACCAAATATCTCAGCTTTTGATATGATCTCTTTAATGTTGTCAGTCTTTTATTGCTTAAATTTGCATCGAGATCACCTGGTTTTATTCCACTGAATTTTGTCAAATAATCTGATACTTGTTCTTGCGTCAGAATATAATCATCAATAAAAGCAACTCCTTCTCTTTCATTGCCAGGACTGTGAAATAAAAAAATAATTTTTTTGTGTGCAGTATGAAAACCATTAAAAAAGGCTAAATATTTTTGACAGAGTTGTTACTGTTCTTTTTGTTACTGATTATAAAGTTATATGATAGTTTTTGAATTAATAAATTTCTAATTCTCCTTACCCTCGAATACAACTAATTCTTGCAACACTAGCAACGCGTGGCTTGAAAGTAGTCATTTTTCCATCACTACTTATCTCACTTTCCTCTGGATTTAATGTAACAAACTCTGCATCCATAGCAACAATATCTCCCTGTTTTGGAACTTCATGTGGCTCTAATGGCATGAAATTTGAAACATCTTGTTCTACGTTTGTATTCAAAATTTCTTCGAGTAACAAATTGCTTGTAAATGGACTCTCATAGGTGCTGTTATCATGCTCATTCCATTCGTAATTTTTGTTTTTATAAAACAATACACTCGGAATTTTCCAATCTAACATAAATGACAAAACTTCATCCTCCTGTACGTTTTTAATGCAAAAATCATTGAAAATATACCATTGACCATTGCGCAATATGAACGAAATTAGATTTCTCTGTTGTCCATTGTCAATGCAATATACAACGGCTTGTAGATTGTAAATTTGTGATGTATCATCATCACTATTTTGAATATCATCAATTGAAATGTTTTCACCGGCAATAGTAATTTTAAAACTCGTTGGAAACCATCGATCGGACAATTTACCATTTGTTCCATTTGATGATTCACTTGATGTTGTTATGCGTCTCATATGTGGATGTGAAAAATGACAATCAGTACGTGTGCATTTGATTCCATAACGACATTGCTTTTTAATTGCATTTTCTGATTCATTTACTGGACTCTGAATAAAATCGGAATTGAATTGGTTTAAATGACGTTTCAACAACTCAATTTCTTTTTCATTATCAAGACCACAATTGATAGCCAATAAATTAGGCAAATCAGTAACACTTGCACAGTGATTGTGTGGACTAAAACGATTGCAAATGTCACACCATGCCGAAAGTGTTTTTTCTAAATTCAGTGAATTTTTGAGAATTTTAAGAAAGTCACAAGATTCATGAGTTGGTGATGTTAGTGGATAGATTAAATTGCATACCAAAACCACATTATTTTTGAGCTTCTTTTCATTACATTTTAGACACCGATGAACAACACGTTGTTTAATGCCAAATAATGAACTCACTTCAGATGAAACTTCATGTTCTTGATCCTCTTTCTTTTCAGTTTCTAAAAATTGATATCGATCCTGCTCAATTTCATCTTTTTCTTCATCTTCTGTTTGCTCTTTTTCTTCTGCTAATGATGCTTCTTCAAGTCTCTTGCTTACTGATGAAATTAAATTTGTGATATCAACACTTTGCATTGGAACACTATTTCTTTTGCCAGCGTCAAGTAATTCATTGTGAATTTGATGAAGAATAAAACGATTCCAATTTTGAATGAGACGAATCAGATTGATATTTCGACTTGGATTTCTATCGCTAATTACTAAAGAAAGTGCTGCAACTTCAGGAACTGTTCTGAATGAACGTAAGAAATTGCTTGCCTGACATGGTTGCTTACTTTTATTATTAGCAAGCATGTGAAACAGAAAACCAAGTTCACAACTCAAACAGACTTCCTTCGAGCAAGTATGAGTAATCAAAGCTTGTCGCAATGGAAACAAATAAAAAAGAATTTGGAGCATCGAATTACAATAAGCATTAGGAAGAAGATTTTCAAGTCCACAAAATTCTGTCTGATTAAATTCACTAAAATCAAATTCGAGTGTTGTTCCAGCTTTGTATTTAATGTCAATTTTTTGATAATGTTTTGGAATTGCATGTGATGAAAAAATTGAAATGTTTGTATTAGCTGACACTTCTGGATCATCTGATTGAGCTTCATTTTCCATAATATAAGGAATTTGATTGCGACGAGTTGTTCGTGGATTTGGTGCATAACTGATTGTGCCTTGTTGTTTCATTGTACTGAGAATAATTGGATCAATAGGTTTAGGTTTTCGATAATGATATTCACACATTTCTTTAGGTAAATCACTTAACCAATTTCCACTTTGTAATTTTGGAAGTAAAATTGATGAAAGCGGAAAATTCATATCTGTAATTGATACAAAAGGCAGGGGTTCTGGTGTATCAGCAAATTCAGTCTCACGTGAATAATTATTGAATTGCGGTTCAGGCGATGAAATTGCACTTATGAGACTCAATTGACCAGTGTTATCGCCAAATGCCATTGCTTGATTTGATGATGAAATATCAAATGACATGCACTGACTCGCTATATTGACCTGATACATGCACACACGTGGTTGTGTTAATTCAACTGTATCAACCAATTGCAATTGTCCTATTGGAGAAACAATTGCTAAACGCGACACAAAAGATGGAAGAAAGCTAAGCAAAGTTGGATCAATTAGAGTTTGAATTGGAGAAACAAGTCTCAGCATTCTCATGTCATAAACCAATAAAAATCTATCAACAGTCAATTTTCCATTTATATCACTGAATCCACATGAGACTAAATAATTTCCTTGCACATCAAAATCATTAAGTGATGCTGAATGAGTTGGTAATTTATGTTCTTCATGAAGAGTCAAAGGATCACGAAGGGTAATGAAACCATTAACATCTCCACAGCATAGAAATCTTGAATGATCATATTTCTTTATTATAGCACAACCATGTTCACCAACATCAATAATTGCCTGCTCAGTCATAGTTGTGAGGTCAAAATCAATCAAATTTGGTTGATGTCCTGCAATTAAGAGTCGCGTTGGTGATAATGCAAACATACATAGTGCATCTGTAAGATTTTTCGAACGATGTGTGAATTTTGGAATTCCACGACGAATTTGATGCCGCAATGATGTACTGGTCAGTGCAAAAATTCCCTCTGAATTTGTTTCAATTTGATGAACGATTTCTGTCTGATGGACACGAAATGAAGTGTATTTTTGCATTGTTGAGCCATAAAAGCTGCTGACATAGCCAGACTGATTTCCAGTCCAAATTAATTCTTCATGAGTATCAAATTTTACTGTTGTTATGCCACATGATAAATTATTGCTCAAAGTGGTGCCTAATTCAAGATATTCTGCATCGCCTTGGCCAATATTAAATAATGATTCTGGTTCGTAAACTAAAATTTAAAAATTTATGTTAACTTGGGCATTTTTTATACATTTTTTGATGTCTCCTACTTGGATTAAACGCTGCGTTCATTTTAATACTGATTTAAATAAATTAAAGCTGCAAAAAGTCACGAAAAATCAAATTTTAAAAAAAAATTTTGCAAACTCTTCAAACCACTTTTTACGCTTCACAGAGAGCAGGGTTTGGCCCGAATATTCTTTTCGTCACTAAATTATTAAAGGAAATATTTTAATTCATCTTAAAAACTATTCTATTGAAAATTGATAGAAATTATAAATTTTAAAATTTTAAAATTTTTCGTTAAATTTTAAAAATTAAGAAGATTTTTACATTTTTAATATTTTTTACATTTTAAGAAGAATATAAACATTCGAGCCCTTACACTTATACTAATTTAGAAAATTTTGTTTACATCTTGTAAATTCACAAACAGCTGATAAAAAAAATGTAATTGTATGCGTATAAAATAGGGCATTGACAACAGAAATTTGACATAAAAATCAAAACAAAGCTGAAAATTTTTCACAATTTTGGTGTTTTTTATATTTTGCATAGTTTTAAGTGATTTTTACATAAGAAAATGTATTCGATCTCAATATTAGAACGTATTAAACTCAATTATTCGATGACCACAATTGGAGTGATTATTGTTTATACATTTTTCATTCAATTTGTGCCGGAAATTTTATGGCTAACTGTGCTATTTTTCATCCTTGCTGAATGCTTTAAAGTATCAATAATTCAGAAACTGTATTCACTTGACACGGCCAATAATACAGATGGAAATTCAAGAAAACGAAGAGGCAATAAAGTAGCTGAAAGTGCAAAGTTTGGATTGCTGATGATTTTGACAGTTTTCTTCTTTGCTTTTATATGCATTATATTGGGTGGTGAGTTGTATTAATTTATCATATTCAGCTTAATTCTGATCTCATCCATGTTTCTTATTTATAGCACCAGCATTTGAGAATTATGAAAAAACATTGACATTGTCATCCCTACTCACAAGTCTTACACTTTTTCCAATCTCATTAATTGTTGGTGTCTCAGGAACAATTTCCATTCTACTCACGGATTCATTTGAACTCGTTAATGTCACTAGTCAAGCATTTCTTAGACTTCTTAAACGAAACGCATATCTAGTCATATTTGGAGCATTTATTGGCAGTGTAGTTTTTCCACTCGATTGGGATCGTCCATGGCAAATCTATCCAATTCCAAACATCGTTGGAGCAATCACAGGTCAAATGATTGGTGCATTTTACACACTCTTCGAAACAATGGTCAATCATAAACTTGGCAAAAAACAACATTAAACACACTTACTTACCAAAGTTCCATAAAATTTAATTTTCTCTTTCATTATTGCGTGCATTTATTTATATAGAAATAAAAAAAGCAAATGAAAACTTTGCTTTGCTTAGAATAACAAAAATTTTATTCAGTTTTCGTTAACAATTTTCAGATTTGATAACTTTTCAGAATACTACGATAATTTTTAATTAGAAAAAAATACAAATTTTTGCACATTTTAATTGCAACTATCTGGATTCATTATTTTAATTAAAAAATATATTCAAAACTTTAAAACATCAAAAATTTTCATGTGTAAATTTTACTTTTCTGTTTTTAGAGCGAGTTCGAGTGATATAGTATAAAAGCTTTTGTAATTATGATATGTAGTTGGGTTAATGAATGTGAATATGTGTAGAAAATTACAGAAAAATTTTTGTATTCCTGATTTCCATAGAGAGAGAAAAGCAATGTAAAAATATAGTGACTGATTGTATTAAAAATCTTCCCTGAATGTAAAAATTTCATTTTAAACCAAAACATATTGATTTTCGCAATCAACTTTAAAACTGTATTGATTTATTCAATTTTACTTTGAAATTTTGAATAGTTAGATTGAGCAAAATTGACAATTTTATTATACTCATTCATTCTATTTACTTTAATTCTTTTATTCATTCTAAAATCATCACATAAAAATATTCTTTTTACTTACTATGATATTGTCGAGGACGATATTGTCGTAAAATTTTTTATTGCAATTTCATCATGTATGAATATTGTATGATATCTATTTGTATTTCACTCGAAACGAACATTAGGTTGAGTGAAGTGTATATGAGAGTGCCTTAATATATACGAAAATGTGAATGAAATTAAAGCTGTACTCGGGCGACGTGCTGTGTGATGATGAAAAAAAGGGTGGAAGTAAGCGTACAAGCATGAAAAGGCGACGATGGCATCATCTTTTTTAATGTAGCTTAAATTCAATTTACTCCTTTTTTTCTGCCGCTTCCTTCCTCATACAAACCGTAATTATGAAAAAATAATAAAATAAAAAAATTATGCAAAGATTAGCACACACACAAAAGCCGCGAGTATGTGTGAATTTTTTGCGTATTAAATTTCATAGCTAATTAATATTTGAATAAAAGGGAAAAAATATGCGTGCATGTGAGTTTTCTTGTCTTCTTAATAGACTTCAATTTATTACACAATCATCATCATCATCAAGTTATGATTACGACATTTATGAGCTGCTGCCTTCATTGGCATAGGCAGGCAACAATTGAGCAACTTATTATAGAGAGAAAGAAAGACAATGTTAGTGAAATTCACCTGCTGTGATGAAGCTTCTGCTGTGCCATTAATGATTCATCAACTGAATGATGAGTATTTAATGCATCGTAATAAGCCACTTAATGTGAAGAATATTCTTTCTATTGAATATAGGCAAGCAAGTGAGTGTTATCACATTTGGACTAACACACATATATAAATAGAGGCAGAGTGGATAGGTGATTTAATCATCCTTTCATTTCCATCCATAAATCAAATTGAAAAGAAGAAGAAGATGAAAAGTTGATGGAGTTCAGCCACGAAGAAAGCTCTAAGAGGGGATTATAAGTTAGTCTCATGAATACAAGCGAATCCTCTTCTTTTTTTCTCTTTCACACTCGCTACATTCTCATCTCTGATGTTTGTCTTCATCATTTTCTTTCTCATGTCGTTCGTTGTATGTATGTTAGCAAACAGTAAGTGAGTGAATGAAAGACTTTAAGCACATATTGTATTCTATAAGAAGAGAAAAAGAGTTAGCGCAACTTGTGGGAAATTTTGTTTGCTTTACAATATGCTAATGAAATAAAAGACTTACAATATAAAATGACAGATATAATATGAAAATTCCTTCTCATAACTTTTAAATAATTTTATAAACTTTTCTATACAATAAAATAAATGCGTTTTAGAAAAAGCTTTACATTTTGATTTAAACAAAAGTAAGTGAAACTTTTCAAGTGTATTTACATTGTTTTCACACAGATTTCTTTAGAGGCATTAAAGCGAGTAAAAAAGTTTCAAGAGCTAAACTTGAAATAAAAAGTCAAAGAATTTCATAAGATACAAAAAATTTTACTTTTTCCTTTATTATTGCACTTGTATTCAATGAATTCATGACTTTAAGAATGCTTAAATCTAGAACATAATCGATCAACAGACCAGTGGACAACGAAATGAGATGAGATTTATAACCACATTACTTTTTTATATAACCAACATTTGCCTTTCACGATTTCACCATCCACCTTGTGATTAATTTACTCTCAAATCAACATCACAACACTTCCATAGAACACTACATTATTTTAAAATTTATATTCTGCAATCAAAATTTATGACATCATGTCGTACGCTTCGCTTAACATTATCCCATTTCGCTTATCACTACATTTGTTGCGCGTGATAATGAGAGTGATGAAGACACCTTAAGTGGTGTGCTCCTTCTCCTTTCTCACTCGTGTATAATATGAAATGAGAAAATTCATCTCATTCAAATTGGATTATAAAAATTGCCTCAAGTGATTGCTATGAAATAATTCAGTTATAAAATACATTTTTCATGCAAGTTATTATTTATGTTTCACTGAATTTTTATGAAATAAATTTTGATTATAAAATAAATTTAAATCATATTTAATTAAGTAATCAAAATACAGAGCTGACTGTGCATTAAAATACTGTTTTATATAATAGAAAATATGTAAGTGCAGACACTATAGTAAAATATTTCTTGCATAATAAAGAAAACGTGATTAATCTTTGCTAGTGCTTTTCATTATTGTTGTTTTCAATAGTTCATATTTTACGTTCAAACTTTGAAGTTTTTCATAAAATTATTGTCAAGGTTTTTAAAAGCTTTTTTAATGCGCTTATACATACATTTTCTAGATGACTTCACTTTTTCACAAGTGAAAAGATGATAAAATTTTTCCATTATTTTCATTTATTTTTTATTTATCATCACGTTTTCTCTTGTAGTAGAGAGGAGTAGAAAAGTTTTACCTGTGTTAATAGAGAAACTCAAGTGCACATGATAAAATAGAAGAGAAAATATGATCAAGAATGCATTCAATTAAAAGATGAAATTTAAGAAATGAATGAAATTTTACATGAATTACTTCATTATTATCATCAATAAGTTTATTTTCATTAAGTGTAAGTATTTTGATTGAGTGTACGTATATGAAATTAATGAGTCATTGTATATTATAATAGAAAAAACAATGTTATAAAATACTCTAGCTTTTATCGAGATCATTAATTAAGTAAAATTTGTTGACATTTTAAAGTTCAATTAAAACATTTATTTTCTTGCAAGTACTAATTTGATTAATTTTCAAGATTTTCATTTATTTAACTGTGAACTTAAATAATTTCATTAAATATTCTTTTTTTTGGAATTTTTCCAAAATAGATTTAAGGCAGAAGATTTCAATCAACACTCTGAATGAAAGAAAAGAAAAAAATTTATAATTTAATGTGACAAACAAATTAGCGACTGCTGTCTCAATCAATTAATAAAAAAAAAGAAATTTTCATTCTACAACAATGACTTGAACAATTTTTATGCGCCTTCATTAGAGCAAATGAAGAAATGAATGAACAACAAACAAAAAGAATTGACAACATCAATGATTTTAAAGCAGCTTTGTTAGTTCAAAAAATGATGGCAAGAAAGAAAAATCAATTTTGCACTCTAAGAAATTCTGAAAGAGAAAATTAAAAACTTCCTTGTCATGTGAAAGACATTTTTTGCTTGTTATTTTATGATGACATTCATTTTTATTTGAAATTCTGTCTAAAAATCAATATCATTGAAGCAGTCTAAAGCCTTATTTTATAAAAAGTTACAAATTAAAGTTTTTAATTAAAACAAAATGAAATTTTAGACGTTTTGCGGTTAACCAATCATCATGTCTTTCTATTGTTCTCAAGCAAACGATTTTGTGGTATTTTCCAGTATTTTCTAAAAATAATTTTGTAACATTTCCAGATAGATAGATTTACAAACCGCATATTTTTATATAATGAAAAAATTCTGTTATGCTTGATGTCAATTTAATTTTTACTCCTTGAAATTGCTTTTGAATGAACACTCAAAGTTTAGAGAATGAGGAAAACATGTCTAAGAACTATTGACATAAATATTTTGAGTCAGTGTCACTGTCTTCAAGTTTTCCATCACTTTAGAAATGAAAAGAATTTTTCCGAGATTTCTTCCTACTATAATGTAATGTATTTACCGAACAGCTTTCATTGAGAAAATATTTTCCCTTGATGCTCATTATAAAATGATAAAAAATTGTTTATTTATTTGCTCAATGAATTGTCGTCGCCTTTTAGATGCGAAATATTTAATTATATCCTATTATATGATCTCTGTTGTCTATGAAGCGTGAATTTTAAAAGTTCATATTCAAAAGAGAATATGCTGAATTGTGAGAGAAAAGAGAGAGCTTTTAAAGAGAGTAAGTAAAAAAGAGAAGATTCATCACTAATGCATAGAATAAAAGTGCTTCGATGATAAAGAAAAAAAGCACACTGCGAGCGAATGATAAAGATTGATTTGAATTCTCATAACCCCAGAAATAAAACGAATGACAATTTACCCTCTTTAAATTACATGCACTGGCAAACAATTTCATAATCTACTACGTTTTAGCTTCCTTATCTGTCTTAATTTATCTCTGTACCTTTCAAGAAATTACTTAATAGACTTCTTCTATCCGTAGCTCTCTTCGAAAAAAAGAGATGAGTCAATTTAAAAATTGATATCATTTGATATTGATTTATTTGCTTGTATTAAAGCGAAACAGCGACTTTCTGTACCTCTGCGTACAATATTTCAAGATACATTCATGATTTATGTTTGAAGCATGCCAGCAAACTTTTTTTCTTTTTCTATTTTCAAAAAAAGTCATTCATAAACAGCCACATAAAATATTTCTGAGAATTTACAAAAAGAAAAAATTTCAAATTTCCAAACATCAAAAATTCATATTTCGTCAAGCACAAAATATTAAATTTAGGTTCTTTTCACACAGAAAACATTTACATACCTCAAAACCTTGTAAAGGATTTTAATAAGTCTTATGGAAGTAATTTGTGAGAGGTGGGGTTAAAACAAGTAAAATAGCAGCAGTAGTAGCTGTAAAATACTCTAATGGATATTAAAAAATATTTTTATAATTACACAAAATTCCTTGTAAGCAATTTTTATTATCTATCTTGAGAGTAGTTTTCTGTTGAAAGAACAAAAATGAGTGTTTCATCATTTTAATAGTTTTCGATTAAAGGAGAGACAAATAGAAACCAAAATCATTAGCATATTCCAGTTGGATTTTTAAGGAAATTGTTCAATACTCAGTCTATCGGTAAACAGTGGTCAACAATGAAAGGATATTTGATTATTCGAGTGTGATATTTTTGATCAGATTAAGGTAAGTACGTATGTTATAACCCTTTTTCAATCTATTATTCATTCAAGTGGTGTCATCTGAGGAATAAAAGCAGAAGAAAATGCATGAAAGGAAGTGGCCTTTTGAAACCCTTATCCGATATAAAAATTGCTTTGTTCTTTGTTATCATTGTCGTTACAACTTCTTCTACTTCTGAAGAAGTCCTATAAAATATTGACATGCGGCATGCCTTAGCACTTATTTTATGAGAAAAATCCAAAAAGGTCTAGAATCAGTGAAATATTACCAAATATCATCAAATTCTTTTGAGTGAAAAATCTGTTTGAAATACTTTTTCTTTTTAGTTTAACATAAGGAAGCTATCAAGAGAGAAAACAATTTATTAAGAATAAAAACAAAATTATTTCCTTCTTTGCTCTTTCGTATTTTTCAACAATTTACATCAAATCGGTTGAAAATATTTCTTCAAATTTTTCATTCACCGGGAAACTAATAGTTCATGAAAAATATAAAAAGAAGAGAAGTAAAGAATTGTAAAGACTTTTCAGTGCATATTTTTCTTTTAAACTACTTCCTTTCATTGAGATATTGCTTTGAGCAGCAAAGTTGATGACAAAGATTGAAATTTTTTTCTGTAGAGATAAAAACAGAAAATTGTCTGTTCGTTATAATCGATTTTCATGCTTGTTCTCAAAAGTTCATCAAACATGAAAGTTTAGTAATTAAAAGCAATCTCAATTTAGCTGCAGATATCAAAATTCATTATGTGCAGGCAGATATAAATGTAAGGCAATGTTATAATAGATGAGAAACCTTTTAAAAGTGTCTTGATGTGAAAAATTCTCAAGAGATATCTTCACCATTTAAACTTCAGTGCTTTTACCGCTCACTTAAGTTATTTAATTAAACTCTGTAAATTAGCTTAGGAATGAAGGTAGACTGAAAATAAAGAGGAAAAACCTATGAGAGCATAATTATTGGTAATTTAATATTGCACAAGAAAGCGAAAAATAAAGATTCTGTGAGAAAGATGAGAGTTTTAATTGCACTACCAATTAATTTTATTATACCGTTGATGAGAGCTAGAAAAACAAAGTAATTACTTCCACTTAATCTTGGCTCCTTTTTAAGGTAATTTTCATTTAATTTTGTTTCCTCTGCAACGTACACATAATTCATTTTCTCTTTTTAATGTCTAAATTTTTCTATAATAAGCAAAGTTTTCCATTTTATCTTGCCATTCTATCTTAAAGTAAAGAACACTTTATTA
Source organism: Polypedilum vanderplanki (assembly GCA_018290095.1). Taxonomy (NCBI): domain Eukaryota; kingdom Metazoa; phylum Arthropoda; class Insecta; order Diptera; family Chironomidae; genus Polypedilum; species Polypedilum vanderplanki. Next base: position 9,371,817 of record CM031379.1, on the reverse strand, counting down.
ATAATTTAATTTAGGTAACATTTTGTGCCTCTATTAGAAAGCACTTCTGTTTTATGTCGCAAATTTAATTTATTTACTTGTTGATGATATTTTATAGCTGTTTACTATTTTGCTAAGTGAGATATGTACAAAGAAGAAGAAGTTTCATTGAAAATTAAGATGTTACCACAATATAATTAAGATTTTGATAAAATTTATTGATCAATCTCAGTGCTACTTTTTTATGAACTTGAAATTTTTATTTATCTATACATCATCATTTTTATATTGAATTGAGGATAGGTAAAAACTTTCTAAAATATTATGACAAAATGCCAATCTTTTGTTCTTATCGTTTCAAGTTGAAAAAGAAAAAAAGGAAATGAAAAGAGCAGAAAACTTCTTTTATCAGATAGCGATTTTGCTTGAAGGACATTGAATGAATGAAATTTCGAAAGACTTTTAACTGAGTATACTCAAAGAGTTTCTTTTATGATTCAAAGATGAATTTTTACAATTATTGTAATTACAACTTGTAAAACTTTTTTTCATTTACTAAAATGTAATTTCTTTTTAATTAATTCAGTATTTTACAAATAAGAAAAAAATTTACAGGATGAATGAGAAACTGATTTACAAATAACTAATTGAATTAGTCAAATTTTAAGGAAATTTTATTTCCTATCACTAACATTCATGAATGCTTTTAAAATTTAAAAATTATCGTACATTTTGAAAAGAAATAAACAATCGAGTTTTGATTGAGCTATGTTATATATTTTGTATTTCTCTCACTGTATTCCTAGTTTGTGATATGTTCAGTCAGAGAGGAATTGTGTCATGAACACATACACATACACATATGACTTGACAAAAATTAATTTTAATCACGAGCACAATTTCTCGCAATTCATAATTTAATTTTGTAGAATTGTGGTGTCAAATTTATCAATTGTTATCATTTTCATTCAAGACTTTTTATTCATTCATGTTTATGTACAAGATATAAATTTATACAATATTTGTATGCTTTTTTGACGTCTTCCGTGTTATTTAACACATACTATTGTATGCGTACATTTGTGAAAATATATTTTCAATTGAAAGAAAGAAAAATTTCACCTTCTTCATCAAAATCCCACAAGTTGACAAATTTCTTCAATCGAATATAGGACTCATAAACCAAATTCATTGTAGTCATATAAAGATTTTAGGAAGCAGGAAATTTTCACATGAACGCGAATTTTCGTTTCTTATTCAATGAGTTGTCGTCGTTGAAGCCATGCGAGTGATCGTGAACATGTGTGGGAAATGAATTTTCTCTTTCTTTTGCTATTTCTTTTCTCTTAGACTTATTGCGATATATTTTTCAAATTGAAAAGTTTTCTAATAGGGAAGACATTTATTTTCCAACATTTTTTCAATATGTGGTTGAATGAGGATAAGAAACTATATATGAAAATTTATTTTAAAAAAATATTTCAATTATGAATTTTTGTTTACGAAACAAGAAATACGCAAAGTTTATCAGATTATAAAATTTAATCCCGTCATTCATTTTCTAAGCATAAAATTGAAATTTATGACAAAAACGGAGGCGCAATTTATTCCTTTTTACCTTCTGTCCTCTATTTTCCTTTTTTCTTTTTCATCTCAATTTTGCTTTGATTGTGAAACGATTTTTCTTTCATAAAGTAGCGAGAGAAGCAAAATTGTTATCCTGTGATGTGGAAATTTTTATTTGTGGAAAGAACGTTTCAATCTGTGCCACATTGCATAAACTATGGACATGACAAATAAAAATGGAAATTTTATTATTGTCATAACAAGAATTCACAATGTTCCGCAGATTGTATTTGCAAAAAAGTGTTCTGCAAATTTGTACATCAGTGAAAGGATTAAAAGCGAATGAAGTGAAGTTCAATTTACATATCTATTACAAATGTACATTGATACTATTCACTAATATTATCAATTTGAAATTTAAATATTTCAGACTTTTTTTTATCTTTTTTAGGAAAAGTTGAGTTGTTGATTCAAATGAAGTTTTTAAAGAGTTATGTTATTATTACCCTATAATAAATTCTGTTATTCATTAAATTTACTTTGATACTTTAGTTTAGTGTAATGAAGCAAACTGAAAGTTCTTAAAATAAATTTCTTATGAAAGACACTTCTTCTTACAAGTTATAAAAACTTTTTATCTGAGTATAATGAGATAAGAAAGCAAGGTATTATAGACTAAACTGGCGCCGATAAAATCACAAGAAAGTGAGTGCAAACGCAAGTTCTTGTAGACGATTGAATAAGCTTTATTGAGAAAGCCTCTTAAGTGAGGGCGGGCGTCGAAATAATCTCAATTCTTAATGGCTAATCTAAAGCTAACTTTATAGAATAATGTATAAAGTATGGTTTGATATTATTTTGCTATAGCATTTTATATTCGATTTTCTTCAACCATCTCCCCATACAAACATAGTCTACTGATTTAAATAAGTTATCGAAAGGAAATTCGAGCATTTGGTTTATTTATTGGAGACGATTTCCAGCTAGGCAATACAACTTTCCGAGACGGAATTTGTAATGTATGACTGTATCATCATCGAGTATTTGAGGATTTTTTTTCTCTTTTTCTTCTTTCTCAAATCATCCCAATAAATAAATTTAAGCCAAATGCGAAGCGATAGAGACAGATTAGGGAAGTTTTTTACGTTGAAATCGAGAACAATGAAATCATCGTACGATTTCTTTTTTCTTTCTCAATCAATCACTATAATGGCATATGTTGAAAATTGAACAATTTCATTGGTATCACATTATGCTATGTCTCATTCTCTCTGTTCATTGTATGTACATTCAAACAATTACTTAAATGGTTTCAAAAGCATTTGCTTCTTTTGGTTTTAAAAATTTGCATTAATGTACTTTATTCACAATCGAATTCTATATTTTCAAACTTTTAATGCAATTTACAACAAATGAAGTCATGTGAATTTCAGAATAATAGTACATTTAAATTTTTAGCGCATTTTTGGAAAAAATTACGCTATTATATTCACTTTGGCTGGCTGGCTGGCTGTTCGTCGGAACACTGAGATCTCGAAAACTATAAAAGCTAGAGACTTCTGGTTTGTTTTAAAAGTATTGTGCTTTCATGTAGGTTTGCAGAATCTACTTTATATTGCGGTAAATAACTGTTGAGAATGACAATTTGCGAAAAATAAATTCAATAGAAAATTTTTCTAAACGTAAACAAATATGGAGGAGTGCGTTTAGTAAATTTTTTTCAAAATACTCATTTGACCGTTATTATCAAATGAAATTTCTTATCAAAGCAATAACTTCAACATCCTTTATTATAATGAATCTATTACATATATGTTTACAAAACGTGAAAATTTCAAAAACTCCTATTGACGTTCTTAAAATTTGGTTTTGTCAACTTGAGAGTTTCTGCATAGGTATTTCTATGATTAGCCAATACAATATTGTATTGGAAGAAAGATGCTTTAACAACATGTGATTTTGTTAATAAACACTGATCTGTTGCACCAAAAATGCGCTCAAATCAAGTATAGCAACGCATACTGATTTACTATATTTTTTTATAAATAGTGCTCAACTTTTTCTACCTATTTAGGTAGATTAGAATTAGATTCTAAAATTTAAATCTTCAAATTTGTAAATGAAATAAATAAAATCAAAGTAATTCAAGCTTAACTTAATAAAGAGATTAAAAAATCGCATTTTTCTTTTGAAATCAAATGAAAATTTAGGAAAAACATCTAAACTTATCGATTGTTTGTTTTGTTTAAAAAGAAAAAGTTCATAATTCATTTGTATGTATTTTATCAATAATTTGTCGAATGTAAAGAGGAATATTTCAATTCACTGTTTATAGTATTCATTCGCGTATAACAGTAATTATCATTCATCTCTTTTTCTTCCCTTCAGTGAAAATAAACATTCGCGCTTTATGTGTATCATTTCATAGTTTATATTTGAGAGGTTGTAAAACATAAATTACAGCAGGATGTGAAAAGTATACTTTGAGTTAAACAAAATAACATGAAAGATCATAAGCAAATGTCGAATGCACAAATGAGCAAATATTGCTTTGATGTTTCAAATTCAGCTCAATGAACTTGCAATTTTCACTCTTTTTTCTTGTTTATTCACAGTTATTTGCTCTTTTTATAGCTTCATAATTAAGCTTACTTTCAACATAAAAGAAACAACTTTGAATTATTTAAACAGAAACGTTTAACTTTTGTTATTGTGCATATCAGATTGCTTTTCCATATGAATTTCTTCTCAGAATTTTTTTCATACCCATACTACAATATCAATAACTGCCACTCACTCACGCATAACTTTTTTCATTATACACATACCTGAGAAAATTGTAATCATTTTCTTCTTTTTTCTTTCTTCTCTCGTTTTTTGTGGTAAACTTTTATCCGATAACAATTTTTCTTTTTCACTTGTCTTGCCTAAACACGTGAGTACACATTATATATATATAAAAGCACTTGAATGTTAACGAGAGAAAGAAAAGCAATTAGGAATACTATTGAGCATTAGAACGCCATAAATTCAATGAAATGAGAAGCAAAGTCGTTAAATGGAATCACTGAAATCTTATTCAGACAAGTAATTTTCAGAAGAATTTATTTTTTCATATCTTTGATACCTATTACTAATGGAAATTGGAAAAGTTCCAATGATTTTCTCATCATAAATGTGCGGCGAAGCATAAGTTGAATGAACATTTTTGAAAGGTATCTCATTGTCAAGTAATATAAAAAATATTAAAATTCCTATGTAAGTTTCAAATCAAACGTTCATTTTTCTTTATTTTTATCTATTTTTGCCGCTATCAAAAAGTATACTTTAACAAATGCTACAAGCTACTGAAGAAAAAACCTAATATTCAATGGACACAAACAATGGAACATCTTGTAGCAACGAAAAATTTAAATAAAGCGAGCAAACAACACAAAAAGTGACATGAAAATAAAGGAAATTTCCCTCATGGGGAGCAGAAAAAGGAGAACGAGAGCTTATTTCATGCAATTCATCAACGACAGATATTTGAGAAGAGTATCAGAGGCAGGCAAGCTAAATGCACACCATGAAACATGAAGTGAATGAAATTTGAAATGCTTTGGACAAGAGGACTCAAATTTTTTTACATCCAGCGTTCTACTCATACACACCACATAAACTGCAAGTAAAATGAAATTAAAGCAAGCACAAGACATGAATCCATAAATTCAAAATACAAACAAATTGCTGCAAGAGAACATTATGGTGTGGGCGAGAGAGTGTGCAAGAAACTTCTTCTAGATCATATTACTCTCGTAATTTTTCACTAGAGAATGTAAATGTCCGGCAATCAAAATGTAGATGGTGTATGAACATTTTTTATTTGGGTTTGTTTAGACAAGGACAAAGAGTGCAAGTAGAAGAGTGAGCAAAAGTTTCAAAGGGATGCTTGAACTGGATACTAATGTTTTTAGTTGAAAGAATCTCTTTAAAATTACAGTCATTTATTTATATTGGGAAGTACTTTTATTTTGTCACGTTCTATATTACGATCAATATTTGTTTCACTATATCATGACAACATTCTACACTAGAAGATTTGACTTAAAATGACATTAATTGAGTTTTAAATCCAAATGTGCAGCATAATGGCTATTTATTGAAGTTTTAACATTACTTATCATACTAACTTTCAAGATTGATATCTAAGAAATTTTCTTAATGGAACTGTTTTAAAATTATTAAATTATATAAAAGTGATAAAGAAATTTTTTACTGTAAAATGATACATCCACTTTAAAAATTTTAAAGAAAGACATTCTGTGTAGCAATTTATGGTGAATCAAATTAACTTGCTCACTGAATTATATAAACAACTGAAACTGCATTTTCACACATTATATTAAATCAATGCAGCAGATGCATCTGTGAAGAAAAATAATCTCATTTAAATTGTAAATTAATTCATGAAAGTTTTATTCTATTGTAAATATCATTATTAAGAGAGAAATTTTTTAAAAGTCAATTAATTCTGTAATAATTTTATAAACACTTATTAATTAGAATTTAGCGTGTAATACACAAATTTTAATTAAGATTTTATGTTTAAATCGTGTTTATTTATGTAAACTTTAGAAATTTAGATTTATTCTGTAATCATTATTGAACAATTGATTATCAAATCTATAAATAAATTTTTACAAAATTTTCAGATAAAAATTAATTTAAATTTATTTATAAAAAATCAAATAAATTCATATTAAAATTTCATCAATTTTATTTGTGAAATGTTGTAAATTTAATTAACAAAAGATTCATCACCAATGACAAAAATTTTAATTATTCTTTAATTGTACACGTACAAATGTAGTAAAAGAGATTTATAAAATAATAAGAATCAATTATTTTCATTGTTCTTTTTAAGAACTCATGTTAATGAATCAATATTATTAATAATACTTATCCAACAACATCGAGCACATGCGGATTATAAGAGACTTAATAATAGTGAAACAATCGTTGAGCATTGTTCTGTATATGGAAGGAGAAATAATAATTAATTTAGTGGAAAGAAAGTCACTAAATGTTATCGTTAGTAAGATAAGTGAGTTATAAATGAAAGAGACGTGGCATCGGTTAAACATGAAGGAAGGAAAATCGATTAATAAGACGGTCGATTAAATAGCAACGTCAATTAATTAAATATGTCCCTGCGTAGTCTTTCGCATTTTAAGCATTCAAAGAGCCTCCTAATACTCGTCATCACTTTTGTTATGACGAGTAATCCATAAAGACAATTGTGCATGCTTTCATATACTTTATACCATCAGTCATCAAAAAAAGTGAAATAAAATAAAGGAGAAAAATTGGGCGCGTAATTTTTCTCAAGGAGAAACCTATAAATTTCCACTTGTAAAAAAGAAATATTTACTCAGATATTAGGAATGTCCATCAAGTCGTGGCACATTTTTATGATTATTCTTTCAATTTTTTTGCACCCTGTCGAAAACATTTTTTAATATCATTCATTTTCACTTCTTGTTGTTGAGGGCGCAGATAGATAGACAGGAATATCAAGGGATGAATATTTAAAGTCTAAAACACTTTGCAAAAAAATGTCTTTTGAAAATTTAATAAGAGAAAATTAATTTCACAAGAGACAATAATGACAATGTCTTGTTTTAAGTTATACTTAAATTTGAGTAGTTTTCTTATAAAATATTCAATCTTGTTAAGAAGAGAGAAGATTTTTTCATTTCCATGACACCTCTTGATTTATTTTTAATCGGAAATGCGAGTCTACACCTCTTGAGTAATTCCTATAAAAAAGAGCCACAAAAATTTCAACACTTCAAAATAAAAAACTTTTTTCTCTCTTTGGGCAATAGATAAAATGAAATGAAATGAAAGATTTCTTTTCTCAAAGTTTCAATTAATTTTCGTAATAAAAACAGCGGAATTTATTTTACGATGATTGAAGATCACCATGAGAAGATAAGTATGTAAGTTTTTATGAAGAGAAACCATATGTGAGCGAGTACAGTAAGTAGCAGATGAAGAGAAAAACCATCATCATCATCATTTTTCTCTCTCTTTTAACCTTGAACTTGACAAGTTCCTCTACTATTGTACATATGAATTATTGGCTATTGTGATGCGAACTGAAGAGGAACAGAAACTTGTGTGTAAAGATCAATGCTCACACTACAAGTAAGTAATTTAAATATATACAAAATGCCAATAATGATGATTATGATGATCTTTTTAACTCTTCCAATTCATCATCACCATTGGTCGCTGGCGGTCGCTTACGAAAAAAATTATTTATGTACGCAGCGTAAGCAGAGTACACACACATATGGCTCATTAATAACATTGCTTTAGCACACGCTGATGAGTAAAAATAAATATATTTTAACGTAGACAAATTCATCAATTATTGAGACGTGCTACAAAAAATTGTGTACAAATAAATAAAATATTTTGAATAATTAAAGATTGTTTTCTGCTTCATTTCACAAAAAAAAACGAAGTTAATTTTGACCTTCAAGGTAATTTTTTTACAAAAGATTTTGGTTCTATTGAACCGTTAATGCGGCTTAATTCATTAAATTGGCGACGATGGTAAGTAAAAAAAAGGATTGAAATGGCACAGCATGAAATAATCTGAGCGCGAATATAAAAGAAAAGGTAAAACAAAATAGTTCCGAATGAACATAGTATATAAAATAAACAATAACTCTCGGCTTAAATAAACAATTCATACGTTTATACACGATGGTGCATTAAATTCTGTGTCAACGAGACACACACCGTGCCAGAAATATTTTCTTTCTTCTCTTACTAGTCTCACTTCCCTTTCAGACAAAAATAATTTCTCTCACTTTTCTCGCAGACGCCAAAATAGCTAATATGAAAAATTACAGTACAAATAGCATTTGAGAGAGGAGGGAAATGAAAATTATCATAAGCTTTTCCTCAGCTGTATCAACATTTGAGAGAATTTCGCTCTCTCATTCTCATTTTTTACCGAAGCTGAATTCGCATCGCAAAAGCTCGCTATTGAGTTTCTTTTCTTCTCATATTCGGCAATATTCAGTATTAAACGTGATGTCGAATGAATAATACTAAAATCGGAAAATAGTCCCAACATAAATAAAAGTAGTTGGCCAAAAAAAAAGATAATAAATAGTTTATCAAAAATATATATTCATTATGAATACCGAATAAAAGGAATGAAATATATTTATTATGATGAGAATATTGTAAGAGAATAAAGGCAATAAAGTGATAACATATGAAATGTGATTTCAAGTGTGACATGTAATTTATTTTAGAAAAATCTGTAAAATATAAAATAAAATTAATGGAGAAAAAATTTGTGTGCAATTAAAAGAGAAAATTGCATGCACTGAGGAAATAAATCACATTGCAATTAACGGATTTATTGTAATACCTTAAAATATAAATTTTTATTGTACATGCTTGCTTGCACTTGCAAGTGGTACATATATTTAAAGTAAAGCGTGGAAAAGTATTTTTTGTGATTAAATGAAAAAAAGTAAATGCAGTAGTAAGTGCAAGTTCCAAAAATACACATTTTGTGTAGGAAAGAAGAAAAGAAAATAAAAATAAGAAAACAAAAAAAAAGTGATGTCAGACCGATTATCGTGATTTGCATGTTTTTTCATTTGCTAAATAAAAGAAATGCCCCAACAACGAGAGGTGATTATCGATTTGAAGAGGATTTGTGAATAGAGAAAAAAATATTTTTATGAGACAATCGACTGATCACTCATCGTATTGTCTTCACATCAATAGTTCAAATCATTATTATTTGATATGTGCAAAAAAATATTACAATTGTTTGTACCTGTGTATTTGATAGCAACAATTGGTTTCAATACAGAAAAATTTTATTTGTTACTTTAACCTTTCAAGAAACCATCTAATATTACGATCGCGTGTTCTTCATGCTCATTTTCTTACAATCTTTAAATATGACTCAAAGATGCATTCTTTCACACTTAATGAAATGTGTGTATGTATACATTAGAAATTGTTCGACATCTTTATTCATCAACTCGCTCATTTTTCCCTTCGACAGCACTGATTAAGATAAAAGAAAGATGAGATTTTTTTGGAGATCTCAGACGTGCAAACAATTTTCACCAATGCTTGGGAAAAATTCCTTAATTATGTCTGTATTAAACACCGGTCTCCAATATCTAATGACGCTGCCTTAATTTCTTAATTGACGATAATTAAGCAACAGTAGCAAAAAGAATTAAACCTGCTATGGAAATTTTTTTTGTTCATTTTACGACTTTATTTTGTAAATTTTGATGGCTTAAAAAACCAGAGCTCAATGAATGATAATTTTTCTAGTGAAAATTCAAAAAAAGAGAGCGAGAAAAAAATTCTTTGTATATTTTGGCAACGAGTTATAATTGCAATTATGAATTAAATTAGATTTATCAATAACACTCGATCGATGGTAAAATTGAATTTTTATTAAATTATGCCCAAACCACTTCTAAATAAAAAAATTAAATGAAAAATTAATTTAGTAGCTGGCTTTTAAACATACAAGCATAAAAATCATCTATGATATGAAAATATAATGTTGAAAATTTAATTTCAATGTCATTGTTTAAAAGCTAGCAACAAAAATGTTGTGATATGACAAACACCAAACACACATATACCTTTTATTACCCGCGAATCATAATAATAAAGTGAAAATGTGTGTATAGATAGAAGGAGGAAAGACTATCTAAATATTTATTGAACGTTCTCTTTATATATTTTCTTGAATGAAAGCACGTAAGAAGAGAAACCACACAAAGTGAATTACAATTTGATTTCTTCACGCATATATCATCGACAAATAAAAAAAAATATTTTCACTGATTAGAATTTTCCTTTTCCTTTATTTTATAATACAATCAATGAATATGATTGACATCTTAATAAATGTATATCATATTCACAGCTAAAGAGAAAAGCTGCCTCATAAATTATTATTGCAAAGACATCGCATGTGAAGAAAGGAAAATTGCTTATTTATATCGCTCTTATTGTTTTTGCCTATTCATTCTTAAGTGCTTTGAATCACATGAGAGAAAGAGAAAGAAAGAGAGAAAAATTGAATGATTTGAAATGATAAAGACATTAGCAATGCACATCGAGCACGCTTGAATTTTATTAATGAATCTTCACTTTTATTTCACAGTGCGAGTGTTCCGCTTTGCATATATATATATTTACTATTTCGGATATTAAAAATCTTGTAGCAAAATCCATTAGCATACAATGCTATTGAAATGATATTTACATTGATTTTACAAATTAAGTCTCATTAAAAAATATTTTTCAACATTTCCTGAAAATGAATCTCGCCGGTAGCAACAAAAAACATATATTAGACTACTAGCTAAGATCAAGGTTGTGGGGAGTAAATAAATAAATATCAATAACTTTCAGCACTATGAAAAACTATTTCGATTTTTACCAAAAGATTTATATCTTTATTAAGAACTACTCATAACAAAATAAGCAACTTACTTGCTGTTTAAGGTCAAAATATTTCCGACAAAGTCATATGAGCGCATTAAGCCGTTTCTTTTCATGGACAATGTGGCTCTCAAATATGAAAAAATAATTCTAGGAAACTCTTCAAACTTTTATACTATACACCAGTGAGGAAAGATAGAAAAACTAAAAGATAAATTTCTGCAGATAACTCATCCGCGGTTCATTGCATTTTTTTTTTCTTCTTAAGTTTATTACTTTGTTTTCCTTCTCTCACAATTCATACATTCTCAGCAAAAATTTCGCTTCTCTAATTCATCACCAAACTCGTTCTTCTCTCTCAATTCTCGGCTCGTTTTATCAAAATAAAAAATGAATGTGAAGAAAGAAATCTAAATTGCAGATGAATAGAAAGTTTGAGGAAAAAAATAAACAAAAGAGCGAAAATTAAAATTTTTCCTTACATTTTTCTCTTTTAAATTCGTCACATTTCGTCGGTCATGAGATGGTGGAAAAAAGTTATTTATGATTTGATTCAGTGATTTTTTTTATCGAACACACGATGAAAAAGATAAAGATATAGACATAGAAGAAAATGAGGGTACGAAATTCAATTTTGTATAATTTAATTTCCTCGAGGTAAATATTTGATTTCTTCTTCTTTCTTACCGCAAATATGGGAATGAATGTAATGTCAAAAAATTATTAGCAATAAATCATCATCATCATAGGAAAGTTAGAGTATTATGATTTTTTAAAATGTTTTAATTAGTAAAGCAATTTCAAATATGTTTGCATCCCATTAGATTAAAAAAAATAAAAATTCCTTCACACCAAATGTTTATTTAGCAGATTAATTCTTGTCGACGACTGTGGCAAATAGTTAACATGAAAAAAGAAAGAGAAAATAAATTGGATTTTTTCCAACAAAAAAAAGTCTCGAATTTTTTCTCTCCATCAACACAACATTGTGAAACGAGTAAAGAGACATAAAGTAGCTAAAAACTGTTTTTACACAATTGCAACCATGCAATAAATATCCATTTAAATTGTATTAATATCAATTTTCAAGTTCAATTTAAAATACAAATTTATTCGCACATTTTGCAATAATTCGATACCAAATGGAAGCTATCAAATGCACAAATATTAACCACAAAGTACAAAATGCTTTTTATATTGCACTACAACCATTTCTAACTATCTAACTACCTATTGTATTTATTTTTCAAATATCACTATAACATTTTGAAATGCAGGTTTAGAAAACCACGAAATCAAATATCATCTACTCTCTATGTTATAGAAGAAACCATAAACTGTCATCAAATGATGTACATTTGAAATGAAACAAACAATAGTGAAGTTACAACAAGTATCACAATAGTGCATAAAGCGTAAATAAGAGTGCTACTGTTGTTTTTATAGAGTTCTTCAGGCGAAAATGTTGCATGTTTATGACCAATGTGAAAGAGTTTGATTAAAGAGCAATTGTTAACAAGTGGACAACAGTTTGCATTGCAGCATCACTTTTATGGGCATAATAGACTTTGTGAATATTGAAAATAAAGAGAATTAATTAGAAAGGTTTGTAAAATAAAATTTTGTACAGAAGGTTAAAATTTATTGAAGTGACTCATATACATAGTGGCAATGGTAGTAATCGTTTGGATATTTAATCCATTAAGTGTTACAAATGAACGTGTACAGTAATTAGAGAAGAGAATGAGAGAGCATGGCACAATAACAATAAAATACAGATTCGGACAATTCATTTTGTGATGATGTAGTTGTGGGCCAATTATGAATCAAATGTTAAATTGTTCCAACAATTTTGGAAATCACCACAGTAATCAGACATTCGAATTGAGTTTCAACGCGAGTGTTGGAAATTATAGTGAAGATATTTTTATAAGTGAAAATTCGACACTCATTGAAGATGCAATTCAATGCATATTAAATTTCAATACAAGCACTATTGAAATCACAAATCATTTGGTGCAACAATTTAATTTAAATTTATCATCAATAAATGCTACTAACTTTGGCATCAATCAATCAGACGATGATAAGGAACCGCATTATGATTGGACTTTTCTTTTTGCCATTTTCTTCATTATCGCCGGAGGTCTTGGCAATATTCTCGTTTGTTTGGCGGTAGCATTAGATAAGAAGCTTCAAAACGTAACAAATTATTTTCTACTTTCATTGGCTGTTGCTGATTTATTGGTTAGTCTTTTTGTGATGCCATTGGGAGCAGTTCCTGCATTTTTAGGTATGTATGTACGCTGTTATTTATATATGAATGAAGTAATCATCACCTCATCATAATCTATAGATTACATTTTCTCTCTGTTTTCATTTTACTTTACTGTATATTATAGATCGTATTCATTTGTTAAACCTGTATGTTTGATATAATACAGATAAAATGTTTATCTTACAATAATCAATGTTAACTTAATCTCTGATAAGTCATAATAATACGTTTATAATTGGTAGCAGAACGTAAAACAAAGAAACATGATTCGATAAAACGCAGAAAATATTTTTAGATTTTTACGTTATCAGTTGCGAAAGTAAACCAATAATTATTGATTCTGAAAAAAATGAGTATAAACAAAAGCATGAATACTTTCTATGATGTAAATTGAATTTTTAAAACTATTCACTACTTCTCACTTGTGATTTCCACTGACAACGCAGATTGAATTCTGACATTTGCTTAGAGTTATATAACTGCTGCGAAAAATGACAAGTGCTCAAGGAATTTACATTTTTGGTATATATTGCCAGGCAGGAAATTTAATGAAAATTTTAATTTAAATTGAATTTACGTGTGGCTTCGTTCTATTCCACAGCCGCATTTAGTCTGTGTTATCAAAATGAATATATAAAAAAGCAATTTTGCTTATTACCTAAATCCAACGAATAAATGTGATCACACTCAATTTTCTCTTTTTATATAGGAAATAATTCAGTAACCTTTATTCACAGTAGCGCATTTCTTTTCACAGAACAATACTTGTTTCACTTGACTTTTGTATTTATAACTTGACTTTATATAAGATTTGGCAAAAATCATTATGCAAATTTCTGAGACAATAAATTAATACTATGCTTAGTTAAAATTAATTTCTGTTAAAACTAGTCATAAAAGATAAAAAAGAAAATATGTTGAGAAAAACATTGGAATAAAGTGCACTTTCTCATATTTTATTTTTAAAAAAACGCTTATAATTTTGATCATCATCCGCGCATTTTGAAGATTGACTGGGATTTTCAAGAGATGAAAAACAATCTCTCAAGTCAAAAAAGATGAAGGTAGAGAAAATTGAAAACAAAAAAGTACTTTAATCATTAAATAAAATGAGCTTTTCCAGCTTATTCAAAAAATTATACCAAAGAATTTCTTTTCACTTTTATGGTTACAATACTTCAAAAAGAATTTATTCATTCATTTAAATTATGGTTTATACTTCAACACTTATCAGCAACAATATGTATATTTAAGAAGAATTTTAATCAGCGAGAAAGTGAAAAAGTAATTTATTTTTCACCGCCACATACAGAACACATGTTTACGCAAGCACACATAATATAATAATGATTTTTCGACTACAAACTACCTTTATAAATGTATATATACATATCGGCACTTGAAGTCAGTGAAATTTAAATTTTCACATTTAAATATGTGCTATGTAATCAAAATAACTATCGCATATAATTTTGCGAAGGTTTTAAAGTGGAAAACTTGTTATGAGTGAAGAAACTTCAATGAAACTGCAATTTAAAATTCCTTTCAATCATTCATGGCTCATTTTCATGTAAATTTATTTTAGCTCCTCCTACACTTCTTTATTCATCTAGCGTTATTTTTTCACTTGATACAATCCTTTTCAGTTAACATAAATGTAGGGAAAGCTGTATATAATCGTTGTTTTAAACTATAACTTAAATGATGAACATATTTTCTATTCAACCTTTCTCCCATATCATAAAAGAAAAGAGAAAAACAGAAGAAAGTGTACAAAACAGTATGTAAAGAAAGCAACAACAGGATCTCATAAAATAATATGGCATTCATAATTTGCACAAAAGAATTGAAGAGAATGGAGGAATTAAAATGATTGTTGAAAAATAAAAGGAATTTAAAAAAGTGCTTGAGCAACAGACAAGTGCTTTACTTTTGTTTATAAGATCGATATCACACTCTACATGATGATGATTATGAGATGCTTACATCGTCATAAAAATATTATCTCACTGATTCATTCATATATACCATATGTAACAGTGCTCTTTTGCACATTTACCACTTACACTCTATTGATTTTATCTTATTGTAGGGTTTTGGCCTTTAGGATTTACATGGTGTAACATTTATGTGACATGTGATGTGCTAGCTTGTTCGGCGAGCATTCTTCATATGTGCTTCATTAGTCTAGGCAGATATTTAGGAATAAGAAATCCGCTTGGATCTCGACAGAGCTCAACAAAACGACTGACGGGCTTTAAAATTGCCCTCGTTTGGCTTCTGGCAATGTTAATATCTTCCTCAATTACTGTACTAGGTATAAAATATATTGTATTTACGTTTAATAGAAAAATGACATGAAATTTTTGTGAATATTTGCAGGTATCATTGATGAGCATAACATAATGCCAAAGCCGAGACAATGTGTTATTAACAATCGAACATTCTTCATCTTTGGCTCCCTGTTTGCATTTTACGTTCCTATGGTTTTAATGGTGATCACATATGCTCTCACAGTACAGTTATTGAAAAAGAAGGCTCGTTTTATTGTTGAGCATTCCGAAAGTGAAACGTTTCGAAGGTAAACATACATTTGTTTCCTCATATCACTAAGTCATTTTCATGCCTCTCACTCGCTCGACTCTCCACATAAGAGTTTGTACGTGATAGTAAATAAAAATGTACAATCATACATCAAATGATAAAAGAGCAAGGAAAAAATCTTGTTGGCAAAAAACAAGTCAAATTTCATGCATACACATGGTTAATAACAATTTATAACTGATTATGACGCATTTTATCATTTAAAATGTTATTTTTAAAACAATCCCAAATATCATGATATTTTTGTTTAAAACAAATTTCAGTAAAAATGTTAAACAAATAAGGATAGCAGGAGAAAATAAAACCTTTTTCTGCTTTGTTGAACCATAATATCAAAACATATTTTTTTCTTCTGTTGATGTAATGAAAATTCCAAATCTCAAATGGCTTAATCATTCTTTATCTTCTTCTTTTAAATTTATATGTCTATGACCAGATTATATATCAAAGAAGATTTAAAAAAGGTCCAATTTCATCCGCTAAGACGGAAATTTTCAATGACTTTGTAAAGTATTATAGTATTTGAATGAATGATAGTAAATTTACCAAACAATTCATGCTAAAATTACATTCATATTGACCGCATAACGGAAGATGAGAGAGTGAAAGTCTATCTACCTACATACAGTTGATATTAATAGAGCTGTCTACGGAAAGCGGATGTGCGAGGCGAGAGAGAATTTACATAAATTATGATTTCACTCTGTCGTACTTCCGATGTCATTGCGGTTTATTTCTTATCTTAATTTTTATAACAATACAACAGACTTGGTGGTGGTAGGTATTCATCGAAACAGTCAAGCTCAAGTGATCATGAGCGGAATGCTCGCAAAGAAGAGGCTCGAAATAATACAAACAAAAATATCTCGCATTCACAATCGCAAAATTCAATGAACTGGCGAACACATGGGAGCGGTGGAATTTTAAAGGAAAGGTATTTATAGCATCAGTAAATTATTTTTTTTTTCCCTTTTATCACAATCATAATTCAATATTTTCTTTTCTCTTTTACTCACCGGTCTCATTGTGCACTTTAACTGATTCTTTTTTTCATTCTGTGCTGTGTTTTAGATCAAATAATATGAACACAAGCACTTCTCATCCAATGCTTAATTTTAGTAACAACAACAATAATAACAATGGCAGTTCGAGAAATATATTTGCATCATCTGCACGTGGTCAAACGTATGATAAGAGCACACAAACACCCGAAAGCATTGAACGTGAAACGAGGCGACATAAGCTTCGATCATTGAAAATAAATTTCAATAGTGTACCTACTCCATCATTGAATTTTAAATTGGGATTTTTAAATCAACGAAAACGCACAAATTTGTCAGCAAATGCTGTGGCTACTGAGCAGAAAGCAACCAAGGTATATTTATCATCATCATTTATGTAGCCTTGATTTAAAAAGGGAGAATAACCATTTGTTTCTTCATCTAAAATCGTGGCTTCTGACTAATGACTTTAATTAGATTTCTTTCTTCATCTCTCTTTCTCTCTTTCATTTAACCAACCAACCAACCATCCATTTTAAAATAACAACATTCTGAAATCAATTCACAGGTTTTGGGACTTGTGTTTTTTACATTTGTCCTATGTTGGAGTCCTTTTTTCATTCTGAATATTTTGTTTGCAACATGCCCTACATGTGAGGTACCTGATCATATAATTAATGTAAGTAATTAATTAAATTATTTCAAAATTTTGCACCTGTAATTCGAATTAAATTTGTGACATGTTTTATAGATTTGCTTGTGGTTGGGCTACGTGTCGTCTACAATCAATCCAATTATTTATACAATATTCAACAAAACTTTTCGAGCAGCATTCATACGTTTACTTAAATGTAAATGTCACAAGTAAGTTGAGAATCAGCAATTTTTTTAATGGCATAGATGAGAGAATGAGAATGAAGGATGGAAAGGATACGTAAAGAAGCTTAACGGGATTATCTCAAATTTAATTTCAGATCCGGTCGTCCGTCTCGATATCGAAGTGTTACAGATGCCAGAGGGACAATCAGTTTATGCGTTCCATCGGCTTTACCTTTGGCAATCTCATTGCAAGGTGCTCCTCTATTGACGCCATCATCCGTTCAAACACCATTAAGTGAATTTCGTACCGGCTTTCAGATTACTGATGAGGATTGCTAATCTTTTTTAAAATAATTCTTACTTAAAACAAATGTAGTGAAATTTTACGAATTTAAATGAAAGTTTATTATTATTATTATTTATTTTAAAAAAAAATAAATGTTTGTAATATTCTTCTTAAAACAAGAAACAACAGTATATATAGTTTATACACGAAAAATCTCTTTTTACTGTTTAGTATAGGATCCTATGAAAATGTCGTTGTAGAGTTGACAAGTTTATTTTAGTAAAACACATAATAATGTTGAAAATGTGATAAAATGCGATAGGACAAATTGAATCAAGTTGTAATTCGATGAATGTTTAAGTCTATATTATCATTGTGTTGTTTTAAATTGTGTCAGAGAATAAAAAGTTCAGTGAGAGTAAAACAAATTTTGTACTTTTGTATTCTTTACCTTATTTCATGTATTTAACGAAAATGAACTTCTATTATGTCTAAAAAATTGCTATTGTCTTGATTAAACCACAAAAACTCATCAAAAGCATCAATGAAATTTAATTTCTTAGTTCTAAAATAGCTTCACAAAATGAGATATGATGTTTGAAAGCTTTCGGAAAATTGTGTCTTGACGCATTTTCTTATCATTTTTTGAGAATAATACGAGACTTTAGACATCTTGACTGACTGTTCATCTGAATTTTTAGTTAGTCTTTCACGAAATGTTTTTACAAAAGATGATTATGTCAAACACTACAAATAGATAATATTTTTTACGATATATTACTTGAAATATTCAAAATTTTTACAATTTCTAAAATTTTACATAAATTTCTGTCGGAAATAAGCTTTAATAGAAGTGTATATAATGAACGGTCGATCGGTCAAAATTTTTATTTTATTTTAATAAAAAGTAACTTTTTATTAAAAAATTTCAAAATTTTACAAAACGAACACAACATCAAAATTTCAAATTTCAGACCAAAATCATGTGACTTATGATAAATGCGCTCTTAATGACGTATCTGATGGGTAATATTACTGATTCTAGTTCTCATTGTGTCTTGGCTAAAAAGCTCTCATTTGAAATACCTTCAAACATTTTACCAGTGGATATCGCATAAATTAGGAGCTATTTATTTTATTACTTTTTACCTTAACATTTCAATGTAGGTATTAATTTAAAAAAATTCATTTGTTTTTTATTCATTTATATGACATTAAAAAATGTTATTTATAAGGTAATGCAACAAAAAAAGAACAAGGCAATCTTCTTCTACCAATATCAATTATTAATTCCATTTATAGCTTTTGATGCCACTGCGTGCTTGTTTATTCAATATAATGTAAGTCAATAGTTAATTCATAAGAATCCACTACAAAACGATTAATTTTGTTATTCAAATGTTTTTTTTTTTCTTTTCTTTCTTCATCTTCTCATTTCTTTTTATAACGAATCATTAGTATATTACAATGTTAATTAATAATTAAAATTAATTATTTTTGACATTTATGAAATGCTGTTCATTTCGCTCTTTAAGCGTCATTAAAGTCACTTCATTTACATTCGCAAGCCTTTAAAATGAACAAGCTTTCTTAATAAAAATCATTTCCTATTCATCGTTCCATCTTTTATATATAAAATAATTATAATATGAAAGAATGATGTTAATAAATGCTATAGAATGGGTGAAAACGAAAAATGAAAATAAAGGGGAGCATGTCTCGTTTACACATATATATACAAGAAGTAAAAGTCATTCTGCGACATTGAAGTGAGAGCAAGAGTATGAGTAGGAGGAAGAGGAAATAAAGGAAATGCTAAAATAAAAGTAAAATGATAAATATTTTTCTAATTTCCATTTGTAATGACTGCATTAAATTGTAATTATCATGATGATGACGTGAAACAAGAGTGAATGAAAGAAATGCGAGCATAGAAAGAGGCCATGACAATAATATAAAAGACAAAGAGGAGAATGTTAGTAACCTCGAATTCATTTAATTAATTACGTGCCATTAGTCTGTAGCATCATATTTTTTTCCATCTTATTGCGTACCTCCTACATACCTTGTATACAAAATAACGACAAAGCCCTTAACATATGCATACAAAAAAGGATAAATGACTATATGATGGAGAGACTCATATACGAGAAAAGAGAACGTTAAAAAGTGGTATCATCATCTGTTTCGAGTCTATGTCAAGTGCAAATTTGCGTGCTATATGTAAACAACAAAAAAGCGAGGGTAGCACGTTTTCCATATCAGGCAAGACTAATATCTTCTCGTAATGCAACATCTTTGAAACGAGTATGCGCAAAAGCATCGTCTGAAATGCAATTTCGTAACAATTTTCCATTGATATACTTCTCGCGACTTGTGAATGAATGTGCTTTTTTGCACAGTCTACTTACAACCGAGGAATGAAGTAGTTTAAAAATATTGACGGTCTGCTGGTGCACTACCTAACATTCATCAATTTCACATAAAAAACATGGATTAAAAATGAGGATTTTTAAATACATGAAGAGAAAATAATTCAGTGTACAAGAGTGGTTCACATAAAAAAATCAATTAAAAATGTATTGTGAAATTGCTTCCAAATGAAAAATGAGCTTATTGTTTTACGTTTTTTTTTAAACTCATGAAAGGATTGTGAATTCATTAACTGCTAAAAAAAGAGTTTTTTTATCATAATAAAAAATTAAAAAGAGAAGTGAAACCTAACTTTTTAATCTACAAAATTAAGTTTTGATAAGTTGTTAAGTGTCGGTTAAAAAAGTTTAATGATTAAATGAAACCTAATTTGAGTACTAAGTAAGTTAAACGATAGTGAGAGAAAGGGAAAAAAAATATAATAAAGTTTGATTTATCGCTATAAAGCGTAGAGGGAAAATGAGAAAAGTAATAAACTAAGTTTTTGCTGTAATTATCTGAATTGATCGTAATTTTATTGTAATAAATATTTTCTTGCATCGAATCAAATAAAAATATTCGAATGGTTAAATTATGACCACACTTGCTATGAAATAAATTTTTTAAAGCACTATATACTATTTAAAAAGAGATATATAATGGAATGGAAATAAAAGCTACATACAATACTGAACAAAGTTATTTGAAAATAGTACAATATGTTTTGCATTCATAAAGGATTTTCATTATGTTAAGTAACAGTTCGTATTGATGAAAATATATTGAATAAATTTAATTTGCATAACAGATCAAGAGAATTCCTTTAAATTTCTAAGCTTTGAAAGTTTTTAATTGAATTCTCGCGGAAAATTTTATATTATGCAAAAAAAAGCTTTTTTCCTAAATTAAATTTTGCAAAGCATTTTTATCTTTAATCTTTACAAAAATTACTTGAATGAATTAGAAATTATTATTTTGATTTTTATGTCGTTTAAAGAGAAAGATGACTCGTTAAAATTCTATATGTATAGAAAAATTATTATTTCGACTATGTTTAGTGAATATGAAATTAGACGAATATGAAAAAAGAAATGGATTATACTTGGATCATTTGCGTGGTTAATTGAATTGTGATATGCTTGCGATAAATTACATGAGAATGATAAACAACAATAAATCGATTTAATTTGGAAAACTGGGACTGGTAGACGACAATACATATAACGAGTGCGAATAAAATGGAGAAAATAATTTACGCAACATTTAACATATTAATCTGCTTAATATTACAACGCTTTGCATAGTATTACTATCACATCACAATTTAATATCACCTGCGAGAAAAAACGGAATGTGTTTGTTAATTTGTAAATTAATTTCTGTGATAATTTTCGTTACAATTTTCTTTCATATATACATGTATGTTCTGCATGTATAACATAAAGTTTACTCGCTCATGTATACTATTGTCGTTTTTTAGCCGTGTAAATTTCATTATAACAATTAATTATATACAAACGACTTTTTGCGTGAATTACTCATGTTCTGCTTTTCATTAAAATACTTGCCGCAATAATTTTCCCATTTTCTATAGTTTCTTTTTCCTCTACTCTAACGTTTATATATTTGTTAGTAAATCTATGAAAATACCTGAGCCATTTTGTTGTAATAATATCGCTTTAGCAGTAAACTTTTATGACATTTTTGTAATAAAAGAAATTTTTGTGTTAATGTGTAAATGCTTTAGTGAGAGAGAAAACGAAAAAAGCAAATATTAATATTATAGTTTGCAAAGTTCTGAATACAAATAAATAAAAATAATTTTTTTTACGAAAAATAACAATTTTTTTCTGAATTACCAATTGGTTCTGATCAATAAATGTGACACTGTATGACATAAATGAGAAAAAAATATGTTTAGGATATGTATGTGTTCATCAACGTTTTCATTATTTGTACTTGTATCAGATTTCTATACAATAATGATGTCATAGATTATCACCCCCGAAAAAAGCAAAAGCGTGACAAAGTTGAGGACATTGATTTTGGTAATGACCTATAGAAAAAAATAAAATCGAGAGGCAGACATGCTTCTGCATTTGCTTGATTTTCTTTTCTTTCTCAAGCCCTCCCAAATGTCCTTAATTATCTGATTTAATGGCCTGCCTTGCAATAAAAAGGGATTCGGGGCTATTTTACTTTATTTTCATTCACTTTCTTTTTTTTACGAAGGATTAATTGTAGCATTAAAAGTAAATTTATTCTATACGATCATGGAGAAAAACACTGCTTGAATTTAGAGATGAAGATTTTTGAAACATATTGATGCAAAGTATATAGCTTTTCTTGGCATTTCACTTCTTGCTTTCTTGCTTTAAAAATCTCATTATAAACGAGTAATTTAAAATATCTTTCCCTCTTTCTCTCTCTTATAATAGCGATGACAAAAACATTATAACAATTTAAGACGATTAAGATTTTTTCTGAACTAAGTCACAACGCTAACAATAAGGAAGCGAAGAAAAAAGGATAAAGAAGAACAAAAAGTTTGTCAGTACCGTTTAAAATGAGTGTAGAGAAAAGAAATATATGCTTTAAAATCTGTTCAAGACCCACTTCAAATTGAATAACATTCTTACATTTATTTGAACATGCCCTTACAAGATATACATAAACATAAAAGAGTTTAATGGTACTTTGAAAATCGCATTACTTGTATGATTAGTATGTCTTTTTATTTGTTGGGTTGTTATGTACTGAATAAGTTGAAAATTTATACTTTATGGAATGTCGTAAAAGTCTACTGAAAAAGTTTATTTTCTAATTGAATGAAAAATTTCAAATATAAAGATTTTAATCAGAAGCTTTATTTTCAAATATTCAAATCATATGACATATGTTATTAATAGAAAATAAGAGACTGTGCAAAATGAAGGAAATTAATCTTCAATATACTCAAATGGTTCAGGTGCATCTGGTTCCTTTGCATTATCATCAGTAGATTTTGGTCCATATGCTGCAACGGGTTCTACCAATACTTGTTCATTTTGTGATGTGTACTGCATCATTATTATTCCTCCGATTGTGACATCTTTTACTGGTTGATATGATGTTCCTTCTGCAATACTAATCACTTTCAATTGTTGACGTAAAACACGTGCTGGATTGCTGAGCATTTCAAATGTAGGTTCTGGTTCTTTTCGTTCCTTCGTAGCAGTCACAGCAGTAGAATTTCCATCGTCTGTCTTTTCACTCTTTTCATCTTTAGACTTCTTGTCTTTCTTGTCAGATGGTGAA
This sequence comes from Polypedilum vanderplanki, assembly GCA_018290095.1. Taxonomy (NCBI): domain Eukaryota; kingdom Metazoa; phylum Arthropoda; class Insecta; order Diptera; family Chironomidae; genus Polypedilum; species Polypedilum vanderplanki. Next base: position 9,348,077 of record CM031379.1, on the reverse strand, counting down.
GCTGATTTTTTAGCATCTTCCTTATCATCTTTTACTTCCTCATCAACTTCCATTTTTCCATCGTCTTTCTTTTTTTCACCTTCACGACGTTTTTGACGCGCAGCAATTGATAAGATAGCAGTTGTGACTTTTTCACGTTCTTCTCGCTTCTTTTCTTCCAATGGTGCTGGATAAGCATACAAAGAAGGACGTGCAGAAGATTTAAATTCGATTTTTGGCATTTTCAAGTCTGAATTCAGTGCAATGATGCAGGTTGGTGTGAATGCAAGCGATAAACAATGAGCTAACGGAAACCAGTACCAATATTGAGTGAAAACTAAAGTACCGACGACAGCTTGCAAATTAGTATGACCAGTACGTGATTGCAAGCCCAATGTTGCATTACGACCACCACCATCAATAATTCCTTGTGCTAAAATAGCACCGAATTTAGCCATTGTGTCCTCATGCTTGCTGCTAATAACTTGCGAATAAAGTTGTCGGAAGAATGTCACTTTTGGACAAGTTTGATCCGTATGTTGAATGAGAATCATGGCAGATGCAATCTGTATGTAAAAGCAAGAAGATAAATTAATGATTTTACTTATATAAAAATATTTTTAAATAATTTACCAAAGCACCCTGGCGAACAAAATTAACTGGATCAAATTTGGCCAATGGTTCTAACAATGCAATTGCTTCACGCAAACCAGTACCAGCACAAGCAATTCCTAAATTAATATAAATGAATCAAATCTTTTATTCTCTTAAATAATGTAATACACTTACCCAATGCCATAGCAGCTCCATAACGTACATGCGGATTGTAAGACTCAGCAAGAAGCGAAACGACTGATGGACATTGCTCTGGGTTTCTGTAAAAAAAGAAAAATATGTTTTTTTGAATTTTGTTGAATATGATGTATAAAATTTATAAATTATGATAAAATTTATATTAAGAGACTCATAAAAATTAGTATTTACAATTCAAAGTAAATTTGAAATAATTTCTTATTTTACAGAAAATGAAATTTACCAAGGAAACTAATTTCACTATAACATAGAAGCAAATGACATTTCTTTCATATTAATGAATGTCATTAAACTCTGTTAAATGGAATCATATCATGAGATACATGTAAAACATTCAGAAAATGATGAAAGAAGAAGTGATAGAGCTATATGATAGCAATGACTTCTCATCAATGGTGCTTTCAACGATCAACCTTCATAAACAGAATATTTTTACTTATAATCAGACAAATCATAGTATTGCATATGATAATGAGACAGAAAATAATGAATTTAACAAATATTTAAATAACAACTCTGTTTATGATGATAATTTTACATTTCAACAAGACGACAAAAGTTCGAAGATCATTGACCTAGAATATGTAGAAATAAATAATTACTGGGCACTTTTAGCACTGATATTAGTTTTTGGAACCGCTGGCGGCAATATATTAGTTTGTCTTGCAATTGCATGGGAAAAGCGTCTACAAAATGTTACCAATTATTTCCTAGCGTCATTAGCTATAACAGATTTAATGGTTGCTGTTCTTGTAATGCCTTTAGGGATTGTAACGTTATACATGGGTAAGTATATAATAATGCTAATTACATTTAATAAAAGTTCTCGTCTCCTTAACAATTACAATATTAACTCTAAATAATGAAATTAAACACATTTAGTTTTTTCACTTTATAATATTTTAATATTGTTAATAAAAAGGACTAACTTTTCTTGTTCATTTCCACGGTTGTAAAATAATTTTATTATGAATATTCTTGTTGTTATTTGAAAGTATAATCTCAACTGTATAAATATACCATTATAAAATATAAAAATGATTCAGAGAAATGCTGGATGCCGCAGAGTTATTCATATTATTGAAGAAAATGAAGAGCAGGAAAAAATAATGAAAGTACTTTTAAATGCAACAATTGTAAAAATGAAGGAGTAAAAATCTCAAAAACTTTCTTTTAAAATGAGAACGACAATTCTTGAACTTTTACAATACAATGTTGAAATGATATTTTATCCTCATTTTTTTTTATTGCAAAATGTGAGAAGTTTTCTCTCTCCTTATTCACATTTACATACATATTGCTTCAAAATATGTAAGGAAGTGATTTCATTCACGTTTCCTTCATCTTTGGCATTCTGTCACATATGTTCTTTCAATGGTTTGTTGTTTGCTCTCTTGCTATATTATATATATAAAATAAACTTTAAACTTTTATCTGTTGCAACAAATTTATCAAAAAAGTTAAAGTTAAACATTTTGTAGTGTATTTGAAAAGTTTTTTTTTCTGAAATTTTCTTTTAATACATCGCTTTCAGGATATTTCCCATTACAATCAGTACATTGTTTAGTCTGGATATGTTTGGACGTTCTCTTTTGTACAGCAAGTATCATGCACTTATGCACAATATCAATTGATCGATATCTATCATTACGATATCCTATGAGATTTGGACGAAATAAAACACGTAGAAGAGTTGTTCTCAAAATCTTTTTTGTATGGTTATTGTCAATTGCAATGAGTCTACCATTGAGCTTGATGTATTCAAAGGTAAATTTTTAATGAATGGTAGCCTAGTTTATAACACTATACGTTGAGAAAATGCAATATAATTAAAAATAAATTTTTTATAGAATCATGCATCTGTGCTAGTAGACGGAACATGCCAAATTCCTGACCCTGTATACAAACTCGTTGGATCGATTGTATGTTTTTATATTCCTTTGGGTGTAATGCTTCTAACTTACACCTTAACCGTTCGATTATTGGCGCGTCAAAGGCAAAATTTGGGCGGAAGTGGATGCGGAATAAAAAGCACAAGCGGCTGGTCTAGTGGATGGCTCGGTATAGCTGCGCCTCCATTAGGTGAGTTCATTTTAATAAAAAAAGTTTTAAATCACTTTATAAAGAAAAAAAATAATCCCTTTTCTTTTGTCATATCCATCCTTTTTTCATTAATCTTCGTCAAAATCACCTCATCACAATATTATTCATCCTTCAAATAATGATAATGATCTAGCAGAGAGGAAAAATACATGGAAGCGGTTCATAAAAAGCAGTATACCATCGACACCGAATCATGCTCATTCTGCTGGCTCAACAGACACCGAGCTGTCGACTTTAGATATAAATACACATGAACTATGGTTACCCGAGTCGAGGTAAGAGAAAAATTGAAGAAGTAGCATCTTATATTTCATATTTAATACTTAAACGCGTGCTACATAAATTGTATATTTTATTTAGCATACCAGAACCGACACCATCGACCATGACAGCATTACATCAGTTTGGTGCAGAAATGCTGAAGCTCTCAAGAGGCCTAGAATCATTTACTCCCATCAATGAACCGAAAAATGCTGATATTATTGAACCCTCGAAGGCAAATGATGAAGATGATGACGTCTCAAATATTAATAAGTTTGAACCACCATCGTCAACCGATTTACAGACTGAAATAGCAGCAAAGCGGTATGTATGAAGATGACGATATAAAAACATTAATAATATACTCTTGATAAGAATAAATCCGCTCTCATCGCGAAGAATAACATATTTCTCCTTGTTACATTATAAATTACACATACGCTTCAATTCACATACATATACAATGTGAACAACTTACTTTTACTACACATTGCTGAATGAGAAATACATATGAGTTTTTACTCTTTTGTTACTCACGATAACGAGCTAACAATTGAAACAAAGTGAATTCAAATACCTTTGGGCAAATTTGTTATAAGAATAATGATTTCACTATCATTACTACATGAAAAGGATACGCTCATAGTGTTGTTCATGTACTGGAAAATCAACATCAGAAACATTTACCAAGAAGTTGTGAATATAGTCGTTATTTTTTCATCTTCATACTATTTGTCTAAAGTGAATACTTGTAAACTTAAAGTCTATTAGTATGAATGTCCTCATGATATATTCTCCCCCTTCTTTCAAAACTACATATTTATTCATTTTAGTGTAAAAAGTTATATTCACATCAGCATACCAAGCACGAACCAAAATGCTTAATCATGAAATTTTTATTATAGATTTTTTTCTACAAAAGTGAATATATATGTATATGCGTTGTGGTTATATTTCTCACTTTGCTCTTTTTGAAATTGATTACTATGAAGGAAGAGAAAAATTTATATGTATTTCCCTGACTTTTTTCATGTGAGAATGTATATTTCACATAAAACACTTTAGTATACTTGAAAACTATCACATATAACTATTAAGGCGGTACAGAAGAGAGTGTGAGAAATAAATATCTTTATTATATACTTAAATCTACACCCTTTTTATTCTTCTAAATTATAGCACAACAACAAACGTTACAGCTAATAATAGAAAAAGACTTCCTCAATTAACCAGAGTTACGACTAAACCACAAAAGAGAAGAGCATCACTAAGTGTTTTCCACAATAAAAAATCCTCGACACGTCTTCGGCGTTCTAATAGCATACAAACATTTGAACACGATGAACGTAGTGATAGTACAGATGGCAATTTTTTTGATGAAATTAATCAACTGAAGCACAGTAACAAAAAGAAGAAACAAAAAAGTGGAAAGAATGACAGAGATACAATTTCATTAGAACTGCCACCTCCATGTACTTGTCCTTATTTTGGTGATAAACCATGCGCAATGGTAAAACCAACTGAAGTTAAAATCATAACAACATCCTCAAGCAATTATTTTGTACCAGAAAACAAACAACATCAATTTCATGACTCAAATCAATTTATCTCGTCATTATCGAGTAACAATTCCATATCAAATACGACATCAACTAATAGCTTGCCACTAGCACAGGGTACAATTAAACGTGGACGACAAAATTATAGTACTAGCAGCAATAATGCTATAACAAAATGCACTTCTGTAGTAACATGGGACTCAAGGCGTTATCAAAGACGAGGATCTTCGATAAGTGGTGCTAAAACAACACTCGTTCTGACACCTAACAAATCATCACTTGCAGCAACGCCACTTCGTAGATCTGTTACGCTCCGTCATAATACAAACCTCAATTCAACCAATGATACAGAAAGTATTGCAGCGCACAAAGTTCCATCATCACCATGTATTCTTCAGAGAACTACAACAATTCGATCACATCATTCACGCAATTCAAGTGTTATTTCGCGAAATTCATCACGTCATGGACGCATCATCCGACTAGAGCAAAAAGCAACAAAAGTATTGGGTGTTGTTTTTTTCACTTTTGTGATTTTATGGGCACCTTTTTTTGTACTGAATCTTCTACCTACTGTATGTCCAGACTGTGAATCGAATATAAGCCACGGAGTTTTTGATTTCGTTACATGGCTCGGTTACGCTTCTTCAATGGTTAATCCAATTTTTTATACAATCTTCAATAAGGTATTTCGACAGGCATTCAAAAAAGTTTTGCTGTGTCGCTATAAGAGTAAAGTTATATGGCGTCCCTTACCAATAAACCAACATCGGTAGCAGCGATAATTATAAAAAGACATCTTCTAACACCAATGTTCAACCAACCATTATTATTACTTCCCCATCAGCATCATCACACCCGCAATTCAAATCAACAACCTCTCAATTGTGACACGCGACATTTGAAAACAGAAGCAGTGACAATATAATTTTTTTTCTTTCAATTTTTATATTATAACTTTCACGAGAAGTGATATAAAAAATGAATAATTTTTTTTATACATGAAGACGACAAATATATATTGTGTGGAAAACCGAGCGTAGAAAAGTTGGAAAGAAGAGAAGTACATACAATGAGTTATTACAAATAATTTTTTAAAAGCGACAGAACATAGCAGGAGATGATAACAAATGAGAATTTATGACAAGCAAGAATACTAAAGAAAGCAAATGAAAACAAAATTTCGAACGAGAATTTAAAAGAAAAATTTCTGTGCCAGTAAAAAATAAAAAGAAAGTGAATGTGAGTGAATTAAAAAAGAAATGAAGTTTTAATGAAAAAGCTGCAGTATGTGTTTGCTGTTTTTTATTACTTTAATATCATGAAAATTAAAAAAACTTTAATTCATGTATGTGCATTATTTTTTTAAGTGTAATAAAATGAAAAAAATTTAAAGAAAATGTAGTATGTTTGAAAGATTATAGAAATTTAAAGAATAATGTAAAATGAAAAAAAGTAAGAAAAATAAAGAGCCATACATTATGGGACGTTTATAAATGAATGTGAATGTATGCTACAAGTTATGCTGTTAAAAGAAAATGTGACTATTGTAACATAAAAATAGGTATATACATTAGAGTGAAAGTTTCTAAAGCATTGAAATTATTTCTCGTTAGAGTAAAAAAGAAAATATACGGCCTACGTACCCTTAGGATATAACAAAAAAAAAATAGAATAAGCAAGCCTGTTGAATTTTACGTAAAATGTTTTTCATTCTTTTCCTTTCTATGTCTTATACTTTTATAGTAAAATACAGAAAGCTCCCGAATAACATATATATTTTGAGAAAAACGAAAGAATTTATGTTGTGAATTCACAATTCAATTTTTTACCCCAGGCAATGTAATGTCGTAGAAATTCATAATAAAATCCATGAAATATTACTCGCGTAAATTGGATATAACATACATGTTGCATTTATAATTTAATGTCAAACAAATAATAATTTACGAGTACTGCGGCACAGAGGAAATTGAAATAATCACAATAAAGCATTATACATATATTTGATAAAAAGTGACAAAAAGAAAGAGAGAAATTTGCACATTTTTTGTGTGTAATAATAACATGAACACAGGGAAAATGCTCATAAACATAACTCATTTCCTTCAATATTTGATGAATAGCTATTATGCCATACACCACTGACAACATCACTTGTAGCTACTTATAACAAGTTTAATACAAATATGTTTTCTTATATACAGAAAATTGAAGATCTAACAATGTGAGAAGAAGGAAATTAAAGAAGAAAAAAATAAATATGAGACAATGTGAATTTATATTTTTCTTGTATAAATAAATTTTAATCTCTGAAGTAAAAAGTCAAATAAAAACAAAAGTATCAACATCAATTCCACCCACAAAATTTGGTTTTATTCCATCTTACTTCTTAAAGGAATGTAAATTTTATTTTAAACTTTTTTTTTGAATGTCAAAAAAATCAGAAAGAAAAGCTTTAGAATAAAGTCATTCGTCATTTGATTTTTAAGAAGACACGCGGGAGAAACATCTTTTTAAAAACCAAATATTTATATTTTCAATATACAAAAGACATTTTAAGAAGAAATATGGTAAAGATTTAAATAATAATAATCCATTAATAAATCAATTCGTTCTAATAAGCTTTAGTCAGTAGGCATTGATTTACGAATGATTGATTCATAATATTTATTTAAAAATAGCTTCGTGCAAACATCATCATCAATACTTATTCGTTTTCTTTCGAGGAAATCAAAAGAAACTTTTCAAATAAAATTTATCTTTCTTCTCTTTTACTCAATAACAGATATTTCTTCATTGCCTTTTAAACCATAATGAAGAAAGTAGAGCATGCAAGAGAAATGGTATGAAATAATTTTACGATTCTTTCTTACAATAGTGATAACTATAATCCCAGATAGAAAAAAAATTATTCGGCGTAGTCCGCCAGGCGTACGCATGATATTGTCCGCCTATGCGTACAAAATATTTTCTAAATATCGTACGCCTGGTGGATTATTTTTGATATCTTTTCAATATTTTTGTACGCAGGCGGACTATTTTTGATAAAAAAAATATTTTCAAATAATTTTTCGATATTACGTACGCCATTCGGACGAAAATATTATCAAATATTTTATCAATATTTGTCCGCCGCCGGACAATATCGAATATTTTATCAATATATATCAATATTTGTACGCCTGGCGTACGAAAAAAAAAAATTTTTAAAATTTTTAAAATTTTTGTACGCCAAGCGTACAATATCGAATATTTATCAATATTTTATCAATAATTGTACGCCAGGCGTACGAAAAAAATTTAAAAATTTTTTTTTTTTCGTACGCCTGGCGTACAATTATTGATAAAATATTGATAAATATTGATAAATATTCGATATTGTACGCCAGGCGTACAAAAAAATTTTAAAAATTTTTTTAATTCGTACACTAGGCGTACAAATATTGATAAAATATTTGATAATATTTGATATCGTCCGAATGGCGTACGTAATATCGAAAAATTATTTGAAAATAATTTTTTTTTATCAAAAATAATCCGGCAGGCGTACAATAATATTGGAAATTATCAGTTTTTGTACGCATATCAATGTCCGAAATATGGGAAAAATAGAAAAAATGCGGATTTTTTTCGATTTTATTCGATTTTTTGTATGGAAAAAAACCGGATAATCCGCAAGCGGACGAAAAATCGTCCGTTATCTGGGAAATATTTCAAATATTCGTAGAATATTTCTATCTGGGATATTTTCAATAATAGAATAAATTACGATCGATAAGAGCTCTCAGTACAATGTTTTACAATATGAATATTCAAATATTTAAAAATGTTCCTTAACATAAAAATAGGAAATTCAAAAGAAGCTATGATTCATTTACTTAATTTTGTCATATTCTCTTTCATTGTTGAATTGATAAAGATTTAACCTATTTTCTTCATATCAACTCGTGAAGTGATCTCTAATAAGCAAAATTATGAGAATTGTGTATACATGAACATCAAGCAAAGAATTTCGCTTGCTGGAAAAATCGTTTTTTCATTATTACATTTCACATTACTCGTGAATGAATGAATGAATGAATCGATTTCTATAAAGAAACATTTGAATTTGACTTCAATTCACTCATACCTTAACTAACTCCTCACGCCTTTTTACTTACTTCACTCAAAGACGCGAAGAAGTGTATTATACGAGGGTTATCACTTTTGCTTTAATTAATCTTCAACAATCCATTTTGTTCGTCGTCAAGAGTCTTAAAGCGAAGAAGCACCCCGAAAGCAAGTAGTAAAGAAGAGGAAGAAGAAGTAAAGATATTGTGAGAAAATAAGATGAAGAATCAAAAAGGGGAGAGTAAGCGAATGAGCGAGCGAGTGAACAGAAAAGAAAAGGCAATGTAAAGAATGAAGACAGCAGCAGCAGCGACAGTACATTTTAGAAATGTATATTTAAGTGTAGGTAACGTTATTTGAAAGCACTCAGTGAAAGAGGAAAGAAAATGGAGAGCTTACAGTAATGGCATACAAAGAAATAATTTTCTGTTTTGTACTCACCTAAACAATAAGAATCCAATTCCAGTAACTGCTGCTCTACGAACATCATCGTTTACGTCCGAAACCTTTTTTGTTCAGTGTGTATATTTTTCCGGGTGAAAAGGAAAGATGAGGGTGAAAAGATAGAAAAGAATGAGATATAAAAATTGTGAATAAAATATAAAATTGCTAACACATAAAAACGATGGTAAAACACCAGTCAAGAGGAAGGGAAGAGAAACTTTTGTGGATTGTAACTTCATTTAAGACATTATAAAAATGGGATTGAAATGCCTTACAAATGTATGTTTTGTTGTTGTGAAATATTACATAAAAGTTTAATGAGTTTTACACAGTTGAAGAAATCTAACATAACTCAAAGTATAAATTCAAAACAATTCTAGGTAGTTCTTCAATACTTACCGCTACATGGAGTAATTTTCTTATTGCTTGATTATTTCCAGTACCGCAATATGCCATTGCAATGGTATACATTCCACTACGTCTTAATACTGGATCTTTATCATTTGTTAAGCTTGTAACCAGTGCATCACTTTCTTCTAATCGATTAAACATTGTAAGGGAAATACCAACTGCCAAGCCTCGTAAAATTTTCTCATGACCTAATGAAGAAAAATAATTTTTCAAAAATTTACATTAAACCAAATACAGATTGTATAAAAGTTAATTTATTATATTCAAAGGAATATTGATTTTAAGACTAAACTATTCAGTTGTATACGAAGTTTTTTTCTCATGAAATGTTTGTCAGAAGTGAATATTTTTCTTTATCCATTTTATAGTTCTTAAATAACATGAAATATTATACTAATCCAAAAGCCACAGGCAAACAAGTAGAAGAAAAACAAATAAGATGAACATAAAAGCGAAAGAAGAAGAGAAAACTGAAAAACTCATCATTTTAAGAAAAACAAATTTTCTCTTGTACATACATACTCATTCAAAATATAGTCAGAGAGATAAAAAGGGCAAGGATGAAGTCTTTCTTACCTGTTTCTTGTGCATACTGTCAGATTCCATCATAAATTTGTCATACAGATTTATTCATTCGGTTCACGATGAAATGGTAACAGCAACATAGTATGTAGAAAGAAAGAAAAAATAAAAATTTAAAATATGTTAGTCGTCTTTGTCACATGAAAATTTATTCTTCATGCACACAATTTAATAAAGAGCTATGGAAATTTCATCCTTCCTCTTCTCTGTATGACGGCGTTGGCGTAAAGCATATTAAACCTACAACCTAGAAATATTTTTCATTTACTTCTCTTGTTGAACGTCATATTATTTCAAAATAAAATTTATCCCGTTCAGTGAACTCAAATAAATGTGTATTTAATTGTGTTCCTCTTACGGCAAGCATTTTTTTTGCAGCTATGTTACATTGATATTTAATTTCGCTGACGTAAATTTATTTTGTGTTTTCATTTTATAACAATTTCCCACAGTTTTTCCTATATTGCTGTTATCGGTGCATTAAATTTATAATACATATAGATGGAAAGACCTCTAGGGTTGTTGTTGATGTGCAATGTGTAATAATTTTATATCATATAAATAAATAAATTTTTTTGATCTTTTAGGTTTTTATAAAATTTTGAAGCAAGTTTTATAGAAAGGAAAAATAAATTTAAGTTATCGATATAAGAAGGATTATTATCCATAACACTCTATAGATTTTGTAATTTAAAGCTTAGTTCTATTTTCCTTCCTTTTTCATCCTAATCTTTAGTCAAGTATCAGAAAATATTTTCTACACGTCCAACGTGTGTGTGTGTTTGTATGCTTCGAGCGCTCTACTTATAACTCCCATTGATAAATTTTAAGAGATTTTCGAATATATATTCGAGACGTAGAAACGAAAACATATACTTTTCTCTCTTGACGTCAATGTCCGATCATTCTTTATAAGTGTTTTTCAATTTTCACCACATATTCAATTCAATGCATGTCAATCATAATGTTTTTGATTATAGGAAATTTTGATATAAGTAATATTTTTAACATTGTTATTTTATATTATTAAGTAATAAGTATTCAAAAATAAAGTATAATTTCCATTTTAGAAATAATAAATATAATTAGATTAGATTGATTCAATTGTTTTAATGATAATTAAGTGAATTCTAAACTTTTCACACATTGCATAATTTAATGAAAAGAACTACATATATTTAATATATAAATCAAGCAACAGGTAGAATGTGATTGAGTTAGTTGAGTAAAGAAATAATTTGAATAAACGAAAACTTGAGTTTACTAGTTGTTAAATTTTTCACAAAGGTATACATTGAATGAAAAAAGAGTGTACGATAAAAAAGAAAAACTTTCATGTTTGAGTTAATTTGAATTTTATCAAAAACCAAGCAACAATGAAATGTCAAAAAACACTGCCAATTTCAATTCAATTTGATTTTTATGAAAATTTCCAATTGAAGAAAAAATATAAATTTATTCACATATCTGACTTTTTCTAAACGATTAAAACCACAGGGGAATAAAAATCAAATATTTTTCCTTAAAAAAAAGAGTTTTCCTTTAAAGTTATCGATTTCCCCAGTTGAGCAGATAAAAACACATTTTTATCCTTTCTTTTTTATTCTTCATTATTATAAAGGCAAAGTTCTCTATCGTTCTTGTTCATGTTTAAAATTGCTCAATTTACATGGCGTGATAAGCTCATTATAATCATAGAATTATCTCATTTCTCCTCTTCCCTCAACAGGTTTTTCATTTGTATTTATATCATTATTTTATATGTGTGTTAAAGACTAGAGTTATGTTTGGTTTTTGTTTTCCATTTGTAATTTTTCAACAATACTAAGGATACAATAAAGACATAATTAAAAGGGATTTCAATTCGAATTTATGAATGAGTATATAAACGTATGATTAGTAAAATGATTTTTTTTTGTAAATTCAAAGTACATAATATGGATATTTGCTTTTACATTTTTCTATATAAGTACTTGATGCTTATTGAAAATGAAAAGAATACGAAAAGATTATAATTTCAAATTCTTAAAGCTTTCCTTTACGTACTGTTATATAGAGATTCGTGTGCATACACACACATAACCCTCAAGTCAGGTTGAATTTAAATTATGCAAAAAGGCTAAAATTCTCAGTAGGGAAATGGAACGCGCAAAGCTAGTTTTCTATCTTGATAAGAAAAAATACGGTGAACAATATATTTATGTAAAAAGAGAGCGACGAGAGAGAGAGAGTGAAAAAAATCCAATGCTGCTGTAGTTATATCACAAGAAGAATAGACAGAGAAATAATGGTTACCGAGGGATTAGGGGCAATGCAACATTAAACTTTTTTCTCGTTTATTCTTTCCATTCACAGGAAACGAAAGGGAAAAAATATTGAAAATTACAGAAAAGAAAAACTTTTGTCCGCACCATTGTGGGATCAGTTTTCTTCTTTTCCTCTCCATTGTGGCAATTTTCCGCAACTTTCTCCTCTTCATATTATATATTCTTTTTCGCTTCATTGAATCAAAGCCAAGTATGTATATATACAAAAGCGTCTGAATCGGAAGCGAAAATCGATTGCACTCATAAATTATATAAAATGAAGCAATGGATAAAAAAATACAATAAAAAAAGTTTTGATTCATCCACCTCATTCACCATTTTTTGCTATACTTAAAATGACTTTTTTTATCGATAAGAAGATGGTAAATGAAGTTAAATCAGAGCTTTACTTTAGCTTAATATTTAATTTGTTTGTTTCATCATCGTTTTCATCCCTCCTTTTTTCAAGTGCCTTTGCCTTTTTCCTTTAAATGATTTAAATTGATTGCAAATTTATGTAAATTAGCATCGAATCACGATAAAAGCGACGATTCATAAATAAATAAGGTTGATGAATCTGAATTTGATCATTTTATAATTGCAAAAAAAGCTGCAAGACGAAAACAACTTTAATTGGCAGTACATGTTTATATTTGTTTTTCATTGCTCGGTATGCATATTCTTTTATTTAATTTCTTCGCCAACATTAACATTTGAATAATAAAAGAAGTTGCCTTGGAGTTTTATTTGCTATACATAATAACAACAACAGAATTAAAATCATGGATGCGAGAGGTGAACGAATAAGAGGAAGAAAAAATTTAACTTTTTTAGCATCACAAGCGTTAAACAAACAGACCAACGATATGCTTCACCTTTGACCGTTGTTCGGAATTTAATGACGGTTTACGCTAAAGTGGTTTTTATATTTTCACAGTGATAAAAAAGAAAGTATCAAAAGAGAGGTCAAAAAATAATAAAAAAATCCAACCCTGACGTATAATGTTCATAAATCAACGAAAAGAGCTTGATCAAAGTTCAAAACCTTTTTTCATTCAGAAAAATGAAATTTTAACCACATTGTTGATATCAAAATTCATGACCATTTTAAAGAATTGTGAAAAGATACTGTCTTGCTCTTTTTTCGTTGCCAGATATATTTGAAATACCTTTTTTAAAAAAAATCTATTCAACCTGTCTGACATTATTTGCTTTTATTTCTTTTGCCTACATACTTCTCTCGTTATCCAGTGATACTAAGCATCTATCACAACTTGGTGATGGTAAACATTACATTTTGATGAGTTGCAGAAAATTTATGATTGTATTTTTTCCAACGCACATTTAAACGAGAGTATGAGAAAGTAGACTTACAAAACAAGAAATTATATATGCGGTTGGTGTATGCGTTGAAGGAATGAAAAAAATTAATGAGTCATGAGTTGAAAAATCTAAATTTCCGGACTATGATTGGAAGCGAGAGTTTAAAAATAAAACCATAAAAAGTAATGGTAATTAGCATCCGTTTTCATTATCTTCATTTTCTGCTAGTCCAATTATAAGGTTGTTTTCATTCTCTCTTTGTAGAGTCTTTGCTTATTTGCAATGTATTTTATATCAGAAATAATAAGTAAAGAGCTTTTACTTTGTTTTAATTAGTAACGATTCCGTATTGTTTGAAAATTTTTTTTAAACATAAAGAGAATCACGATGTCTAATTATGTTTGCTTCACTTTGTTCTTTCATTTAACAATTAAAGTATAATTTTTTTTGCTTTAAAGTATGCAAACAATGCATTATATTTTTGTCCCATTCGTGTCAGATTATGATATTATTTTAAAGGGGGGTATAGTAGTCTTAGCATTAGATTAAGCTATCAACCTTTAACCGAGACTAACAAGAGAGAGAAATATACAACCCTTTTCCAGTTCATTTTATCTACAATATATACAAACACTCGTGTGAGGCATGCAACAGTCTTTATGGTCAGCTGTAATACTATAATACAAAACCTTAGAAGGAGATTAATGCTCTTTTCAATTATTTCTACATTGCTTTCTCTTGCTTCTGAGATTATGAAATTAATTATGTGTCGGGTATAATGAATAAACAATTTACAATGGCCAAGCAACAAGAAATGTATTATATACACAACAGTAACAATGAAGTTATTTTAATTTTTTTATATTAATTTTTAACAAGTAAATATAAATTTTTCAATTTATATTGTCTATCGTAATCATTTGAATCATTATTTACAATATCCCTTCTAAATTTATACATATAATAAACATCATTTTCTTTCTCAACATATATCGCAAGTATTATTATTTTCAAACGTTGCTGTAAATAAATATAAATCAGAGTCAAAAAAATAAAGTTTGAGAATGAGATTTTCTTAGAATCTTCAGCATACCGTGAAAATGTGATATGAATTTTCTTTTCGTTTTCTTATCTAAAATTGAGAGGGAAATTTCATATAGAAAAACACTCACAGTTTAGTGGATGTGTGTAGCATATGAAAATCTTGACAGAAATCCGATTAGAATCTTTTGAAGTGGCACACAGGTATTAAATTAATCTCATAGAATACTTTTTTGTTCTTGAAAGCCTTTTCTTCAAGTTTATTTGTAGGTATATATAGGAATGAGCTTTCCTTTATGACATAAAATAAGAAACGTGAAAGTATGGAAAAATTTGAGTAGAAAAGCACAACTTTTTCCGTTAATACAAGACTCTTGTAATACATACATATTAAAAATTTTCTTTTCATATTTTTTACACCATAGTCTCAATTTTACGAAAGCAGTTGTCTCCAACTTTATAACTTCACAAAGGTGGATTAATTAAAACTTTAAGACTTTACCTAACAAAAATGTGGATTTAATTAAAACTGCTATCGTCGTGTCATTCTAATATCTAAGACGACTTGTAAAAGTAATACAGTAGAGTAAACGTATCTAAAATTTTCACTTTTTACCAATTTTATATTTTTAAAACAAATTTCAAGTTACATAAAATCTCCTTAAAGACTTTTCATAAATTTCATATTATTTTTATAGCTATTTACTTTTGAATATGTAATCATTTTTATATCATATAGACTACAAGATTCATCATTCAAAAAATAGAAGAGAATTGTGTGCATGAAAAAAATTTATTTTGTTTAAAAAAAAATTATTACTCACCGAAACCATATCTTCGATAGCAGTTGCATTTTTAGAGCCAAGCATCACCATTCCCATAGCAATACCTGCAGCTTCACCAGTCACTGCATCATCTTGATATAAATTGAATTTGAGTTGCTCGTAAACGTCTTGTCGATGTGTTCCCATTGCGGCAAGACCAAGTCCCAAACAACCTCCATGTCGAACATTTTCATTTTGAGCATCCTTCAATTGCTGAAGTAAATAATCAATAATGTTTGCTCCATGGTTTGCATGAATTAATCCAAGAGCATAAAGTCCACCACCTTCAGAATATCCACTGGGTCCTGACTCTTTTGGTAAGTAGCTTTGCATAAGAGCAAGTGATTCATTTTCGTGTCCACGATGAATAACACCCAAACTAGCAGTTGCTGTTAATTTTGCCCAGTTTGTTGCTCGAGCAAGCCATTCAAGATTATCTCTCAAAAATTGATCACTTGTTGTGCCACTGTGCATAAAAGCGTTTGCAATAACAGTTGCTGTGTGGCAGATCGAAACTCGAACTGACTCCTTGGTTGCTCTCAAAATTTGCAAATCAGCATGATTGCTTCGAATCAAAAACTGTAATTGCAAGTCAATTGAAACCTCACCCGATAGAATGCTTGCCAACTTTTCAATGTTCTTTTGATGAATTTTCTCTGCGTCGTTTAGGCTTTCTAACGAGCGAACAGCCCCAGTCATTTCCACATCTGCATCAGACTTTGATGATTTATCGTCCTTTGATGGTTCTTTTACGCCCTGCGGTTTCAAATTCGATACGAGAGCAGATGGAATAGGAGCAGTCGCTTTCAGTGCTTGTAAAACTTGTCCCAAAAAATCTTGAGTCGCTGACTCGTATAAATCAAATGCTATTTGATATGCCATCAACACAAGCTGGTCTCCGCCTTTTGTAAGATTATCTAACAGTTGTGCAACTTCCATTGGATCCTCCAAAAATATGAGACATTGAACCATATTGACATAATCAAGAATCCCAAGATTTCGATAGAGGCTAACAAGGCAGCGTAACACAGTATTGCGAAATCCTCGATTTTGAATTAGACTCATTGTAACTTGAAATGCATAAGCAAGCATACCAGAAACATCATCAGATTTCATTATCGATGCTTCTACAATATCCATACGACGTGTTTCAAGAGCAATACCGAGAGCTTGACGATATTGACCATCATCAAGACAACGCTGAATCATACGGTTCACAATAGCTTCCAATCGTGGATCAATCGGTTTTTCATTCTTTGAATTCTCAAAAATAGCAACTCGTTGTTGCGTATAAAAATCGATACACTTTGCAATGATTGTATCGACGTACTCATTTCGAGCATTCACATCGAAAAGATTTCCGGCTCCTAATGCATAAGTCAAAGAATCTTCGAATGCACCAAGATGATAATAAACCTTTGATGCAACTAATGCTGCCAACTCATGTTGAGAAAACTGTTTATCTTCATGAAGAATTTCACTATGTTTTAGGAAAATTGTGCAAAAACAATGAATTTAAAATCATTTATAAAATGTCTCTATATCGACTTACAGTTTTTCGACAGCTTCTGAAATTTCCGGCCAAAATTCATCAACGATATTATCAAGTTTCTTTAGAGCAAAAATCTTAAGCTCTGGCATTGGCTCGTCGAGCAAGGATATAATTCCGGCTGTGAAATATTGCAAAATTATTAGATTTGTTCATTCTAGGTTACAATGACTTGCAAAAGATTAAATTTCATTTGAATTTTGAGGCAAATACATACCTGCTGATGTTATATTCATAATCATCTTTAAGTTATAACTTTTGAATGATTTTTTTCACAAATTTCTACCTTATCAAATCACTAGTTTAATAAAGTTAATCAATTTTTATTTCGATAAGGGTTTTACTTTGTTTTGATGATGATGACCAACAATTTCTGAAACTACGCGACTCAAGTCCATGAAAAAACTACGAAAATAATAACAAAAATAATTTCATTTGTTTTGAAAATAATTTATTTTAATTTAAAGTGTAACATTAACCAAAATGTCCAACTATGATTGGGATTCACATAATAGACAGGCTATGCTTGAAGGAAGACAGATACTTGAAAGAACAACAGCATCATTGGCTAGAAGCAATCAAGTAAATTATCATACTCTTGATTTTTGATGATTCATATTATTTTCTTTTCTTTTTTCTAATCTATTTAGATTGCTATTGATACAGAAAATACAGGTACAGAAATATTGACAGAGTTAGACAGTCAAAGAGAAGCTCTTTTACGAACAAGTGAAAGATTGGACAACGCAAATGATGGATTATCTGCAAGTAATAAAATTATGCGAACAATGGTGCGAACAGCACTTTATAATAAACTCATATTAATTTTAATAATAGTATTAGAAGTTTTTATATTAGCTTGTATGATCTATATGAAATTCATTCACAAATAAAATTTTAAAGATATGAGAGTTCATTTTATTTCATCATATGTTATTATTTGAAGGTGGCTTTGCCTACGACTTGCCTTCGATGAAGAAAAATCTTCAAAGACCGAAGATACCTTCAAATAACAACTGGTTCATCACTGACATGGAAAAGTCGAAAAAATAAAAGTTATTTCAAAACAAAATTTTTATTATTCACTCCACTTCAAGTTAATGTACAAATCAGTTCGTTTTATTTTACGTAATAATTTTATAAAAAATATGTCTACTACAGTCGAGATTTCAGGTAAATATTTAGATAATATAAAATATATTGTGGTATCATTAAATATTTATGACCGTTCATATAGCCATAAGAGCAAAATATAGAGAACCACAAGATATTTTTCATGAAAATTCAATGACGAAGAAAGATCCATTTCATTTATTTACGAAATGGTTTGATGAGGCTCTTGTCAGAGAAGACTTGGTTGAGCCAAATGCTATGTGCTTAGCAACCGTGAATAAGTGAGTGAATAATGCGTTTTCATTAAATATTGATAACAAAAGTTTATTCCCAAAACATTAGAGATGGTTATCCTTCGGCTCGTTTTGTGTTGTTAAAGACATATGATGAGCGAGGTTTTACATTTTTTACAAATTACGATAGTCGCAAGGCAAAAGATATGGAAGAAAATCCAAATGTCGCAGCTACAATTTATTGGTTACCATTAAAACGTTCTATAAGAATCGAGGGGAGCGTTACAAAAATTTCAAAGGAGGAATCTGAAGTATATTTTCATTCACGTCCTCGGGCAAGTCAAATTGGTGCTTTAGCTTCACCACAAAGTAAAGCAATTCCAAGTCGAGAGTATCTTGATGAGATAGAATCCGGGATTAAAAAGGAGTTGGGTGATGGTCAAGTTCCTATTCCAAATTGGGGTGGTTATCTCATTACACCAAGAGCAATTGAGTTCTGGCAGGGACAAACTAACCGACTTCATGATAGAATTCGTTTTCGCAAGAGTGATGAGAAGGCTGATGAAAAATTAGTTCATCAAGCAGATCTTGAAGGTTGGGTTTATGAAAGACTTGCTCCTTAAAGATAAGAAAGCTTTGTTGCATTTCTATGACACCAAAAATAAATAAATCTAAATAAAATTAAAGAACTGAAACACACACGTGTACCATTATGAAGAAAATCAATAATTTCCGTCACTATAAAAGGAAAATCATGCCCAATTTATTGATTGATGACCCAAAAAGTGAATAAAAATGTCTTCCATTATTCAACAAACATATTTTTTATATTTCATTCAAATATTTTTTACAAAAAATTTTTTGACGGATATTACAGAGAAAATCATGATTTAATTTTATTATGATGGCATATTTTTCAACATATGTAAATTTAACAAGTTTCTTCTTCCATTTTCATATAACTAATTATAGTCAAATCTTAAATGAAGGAACTTTTCATCTCTTTACTAAAGTTCTCTCACATACACATTTATACAAACAGACGTTCAACTAATAAGAAAAGATTTTCCAGTTCTCAAGAGAGTGAGAAAACTTGTTCGTGCATGAAGTAACAAAAATGCGAATTATATTATTCAAAAAGTAACACATGTTATGTAAAAGAATAAGGAATCATGCTACTTTCGTATTCTAAGTTGTCGACAGACAGTTTCCTTCAAGATAGAAGCTTTCTTACTCTTCTCTTATTTCATTTAACCCTTATTTCAACTATGTGAAAAGATATATTTTTAGGAAAATTCTCAAAAGTTTCTCATCATTTTCTTATTTTTATTGTTTTTAAAATTTTTACAAACTCAAATCTTGTATGACTTTAAATTCCATTGTTAAGACTTCCGGCTTTATTTTATATCCTGAGAAAAAAATAAATATTTAACGTCATCTAAAGTATACCAACAAAAAAATTTCATATTTTCTTTTTCTACCTCATTCACTCACTCTTTCATTCTTATTCGCTTTGTTAGCTTCTGTGTAATTTAAAAAAGAAATTTTTTCACATTGCAGTTCAAATACATTGAGTAAGTATATATACATTTATAAATTCACTGTTAACCATACAATCAAGAAGTTGGCTTTTCATTAAGCTATGAGTACAAAAAAATCATGTCTTGAATAAAATTAGTTCTTTAAAATAAAACATAGAATGTGGTTAGAGGGTTTGACGATATTATAAAAATATAAGCAGAGCAGAGCGAAATTTTTTAGTGTTTCTTTACTTTCCATTATATATTTTGAAGTCATAAAAAAGTTAACAAAGGTATTTTTAAACAACAATCATACAAAATTTTTTTTTTCAAATTAGAGCTTTTTTTTTATTGCCTGTGGTTGGTTGCTTGTAACAGAATTTTCTGTAATTCGATTCCGCAATAATTTTCATTTTTTATCCACATCACGTACTTAAGAAATTAGTGAGGGATTGATTATACTGTTGATGCTATTGTACTTACTTCCTTTCGCTCTTCATCTTGCTTTTTCATTTTATTTTCACCAAAACTTTATTTTGAAAAATTGCTGTAATTTATTTTGTATTTTGCTAGCTCTAGAATAAGAATTGATCATTAATTCAAGTTTTATTTCAAGACTTTTTTATGATATCAAATTTAAAACATTCAAGAAATATTTTAAAGCATTATTGACAAACTTAAAGTTCTTAAGAAAAATTTCAGCTTTTCCTTTTGAGGCAAACTATTTATGTACATATTTTAATATTTCATAATTAGCTTTTATGAGCTTCCTTTTTACTCATGAAAAAGAAATAATTAATAAGTTAAAAACTTTTTAGAGCATAAATTATTTTATAGTATAGATACATTGACACATTTGAGAACCTTTTTTTTGTGTACACTAGCTGTTTTTTCCATCCCCCACTTACAAAAGAGATTGCTGACTATTAAAGTTTTATGTTTGTGTCTGCCTACGTAGCCACTTATGTCTAACCTTTTTAGTGTACTAAAAAGGAAATCGTTCACATTTTTTGCATTTGGTTGTTTTAACTTCATATACTTCTCGTCTTACGTATCAAATTCGAAACAAAATTGATTGTGAGTGCGTGTGTATGACTAAGTGAGTGGGAAATTTCACGATTTAGCTATTTTGCTTGTTAAAAAAATATCTATTACGTCACGAATGTCAGAAATAAGCATCAAATAAATGATTTGCCTTCTTAATAAAAGGAGATGTATTCACAAAAGGTTTCAAAATTCAGCATATTTCACGTCAAAAGCTAAAGATAAAGTGATAACAAAAATCGTTTTTCTTCGTCATTATAATACGTTTCTTTCTGTCTTCCTCAAAAAGTTACTTTCTTTGAAGCATTTTTAACCTTGAGCAATTTTCTTTTTGAATTTTTTTAACTTAAGCACCAACAGAGAGAATTTAATGTATGTATGTGTATAACGAGAAAAATCATTTTCTTTTTTTGTGATATATTTTCATAAATCAAATATAAAGTCATGGCAAAGAGAATTTTTAAGATTTATTAGAAATGAATGTAGCTTTGGTAAATTTTTTAAGCTGATTAATTATAATTTTCATAAAAATTTCAAATTTATTTCATCTTGTTTTTATTAAAAAATTTAACATTGATAAAGGTGTACATTTATAAAAAATAAAAATAAGCAAGTAAGAAGAAAAAATAAATTATCTTATCGTTTAGATGCGCTGTTAACAACTTGACATTTTTACAATCTTTTCTCCCTCTAACAATGAAATTTCGTTTGTGTTAAGTTCATTTCACTGAGCGTAAAAATTTTACACATCGGCAACGAGTCAGATGCGTAACGAAATTTCATTATACTCATATATATGTAAGCATGTGTTTATAGGTACATATATTAACACTTTGTGCATCTCTGTTATTTAACATTTAAAATATCTTATTTTCTTTTTCTTGCTACTTAAATGCCAAGTAAATATTTATATCATTTGAGAGATGAGTTATACGATAGATAACAGCAGTATCATTTTGACGAATGAAACATTTGTGTAAACTATTTCAATCTACAATATGTATACGATAGAAGGTTGCACACAATTTAAATGAATGGTTATAATGCTTAAAAGTGTGTATGTGTGCAAAATAGTGGTAGGTGTTGGATAACAGAAAATAACATGTATCGTGCTGCATATAATTAAAGTTGAGGTGTTGAGAGAAATTTTTATTCGAAATAGAGAGACCTTCTCGTGATTTTTATATTAAAGCGTCAAATACTCTGGATGATTCCCTCAACACACAGTCGAATGAATAGAAAAACAAGTAGTATGAAACAGCAATTCATTCATATTATTTCATTCGGTCGTTTCAATAGCTTTCATTCACGACTCTTTTATTGAAAAGCAGCTTAAAAATTAAAGTGAAATAAAAATTTTGTTGCAATATTTTTTGCGATTAATTGGTGTTGAATTAAATTTTGTATAAAAAAAATGCAACGAAAGCGTTCATGGAGAATTCCGAAATTATTCAGACAATGCGTGTGAGATTTCTTTTATTGATTGTCGTCTTTAAATCATAAAACAAACAATTGTTGATTTCAACAGATATGTGCCGCCACAAAATTCTGCTACTTTAAATAAAAGTCCAAGCCTGCCTGAAACAGTTGACGACATACAACTTGAGTTACAAAAACAAGAAAATGTTTTACATCAAATTCATTCTGAAATGCATGCGGGTACAGTTTCTAAAAAACGAGAAGATGAACTTTGGGAAACTCAGCGAAATATCACACAATTGAAGGTATAAATTTTTTTTTAGAAATTTAAAATTCACATTACTTCAATTTTAAATTCAGCGTAAACTTCGGACATTTGAGAAGAAAAATATAAATTTGATAGAGAAAAGGGCAGAAGATTTAAGTGACGAAAACATTGATTTTACATTGCAACGACCTGAAAATGATAGCGGTGAGCAACGGAAAAATAATTTTGCCCCAGTAGCATGTGATGTGGTTGATAAATTAGAAAATACCGATGATACCAAAATTTGCATAATGGAAAATGGAATGTACATGCTTCCTGACGACCATCCGGACTATGAAACTCTCATCAAACTGCAGCTTGAAAATCAGGTTCGATTTCATGTGGTTTTTAAATTAATGTGTACATACATCATTTGATGAACATTTTGAATTTACTAGGAACTCCTAAATTTCAAACGGCAACTACAAGAACGTATAAATTATGAACGTGCAGAATGCGTGCGGTTAAAAAAACTTTTAGATAATCAAAATTCGTTGAGAATCGTAAATTCACCAGATGAAGTAATGGTGCCAGAAAATTCTGATATAGATTCTGAATATCAAGAGAAACTCATCGAGTATTTTATGAAGGAGAATTCCCTTCTCGATCAAAAAAGAATTCTTCTAACAAAAGAAATATTTAATGAAAAAATTTTACTGATTCAGCTGCAAGTTGATCTTGCAATGAAACAGTTTGTAAATTAAAAAATTTATTTCACAATATGTTTAAATAATACGAAACCATTGTTTTGTTGATTTTATTTAAAACGATATTGCAGGGTTTATAAAATATTTTACTAAATATTACTTATTATATATTTCAAAATCACTGTGAAGGCGTCGATTGAAGTAAAACGACTAGTACAAATAAATGTAGGAAGCATACATAAAATACAGAGAAAAGTCTTGCTAAGGGATATCGATTTAAATATCTACTTATTCTAATACCCAACTGATCGAAATTTGAATACGCTCGCTTAACTTTCTTTGACATATGAGAATCGAAAGGATTGATTGTGAGAAAATTTGATTTTACATCATCTGTCTCATTAATATTCATGTTGATAACTTGTGGTCTTTGATGACGCATTTGTAATAAAAGTTCTTCATGCTGATTTGAGAGCTTTTCATATTGCAATTTCATTGCATTACGCTCTGCTGTCATAGTCTCTAAATTATTTTGCTTAGTGATTAATGACTGTGTTAATGACTGTACTCGATTTTCAATTTCAGTATTAACATGCGATTCACGATATGCATTTTTCAGTCGTTTTAGTTCATTTTCTTTTTCATGAAGCTTCGTTGTCATTAAAGTCTTTTGTTTGAACATTTCCTCTCTTACATTTTCATTTTCTTGCTTTAGAAGTCTTATTTCATCTTCATATTGTGTCGATTTCAAAACGAATTGATGAATAGTCTCATTCAAGCTATTAATTTTATCCTCTGCAGCTGCTTCTGCCATGCGATGCTTGTGCTCAAGTTTTTCAATGAAACTCTTTGTTTCTTCGTGTCTCTTTGTTAAAAGATTCAGTTCTGACTCCAGATGGTTTCTATCATTTTTCAATTGCTCGATCTCAATTTGAAGTGTAGATGAATTGTCATCGTTGCTGCAATTATCCTCTAATTGACTACTTCCACTTTTTAATTGCTCTATGAGCTTTTCTTTCATCTGTAGTTGATTTTGTGCTCTCACTTTGTAGTTTTGAAGTTCAATGTTGATATCGTTTGTCTCTTTTTTTGCATACTCAAGATTTTGTTTCATCTCGAGTTCTTTTTGCTGAAGTTTCATAATATTACTTTCTAGCTCAGAAATGGTCTTTATATAATTTGCATTTGAGTTCTCCAACGATTGATTCATTAAAGTTAAATCCCTTTTTTCATTCACAATGATAGCATAAGCACTCTCCAACTCATTTGTTTTTTGAGCATTGTTATTCGTTTTCAATTGCTCATGTAATGATTCAATTTCCATTTTGAGCTCATTATTTTCAATTCTTAATTCTGATAACATTATCTTTGTACTGGCCAATTCTTTTTCAGCACTAAAAGTTTCAACCTGTGTCGTATCTTTCATATAAATGTACTCATCGTTTTGATTGTCGACAACCGTATGTCTAGAACTTACAGATTTTTCTGAAAATGAATCATAATCCATATCGCTTACTTTTGATGATGGTCTTTTAAGAGTTGAATTTGCTGTGGATTTATTTAGAACAAGTATGTTTTTATTAGAAGATGGAATTTGCACTTTTGGCAAATTTTGAGAGTTTTCACAGCCATCATTCTTTTGTTGATTTTGTAGAACACTTGCCTAAATTATTAAAAAATTAACTTATGTTATATAAATTAAATACTTAAGTACTCGTACTAACAGCTTTCTGATCTATATTATTTAACAAACTCTCTGCTTTAGTTATCCACGACATTTTAAATATAGAAAACGTAATTTAAAAATAAACAAAAACAACAAATATGCCACAGCTGCATAGGGGGAGATTTTCAATAGGAAAACTATTCCAAGTCGTATCAATTTTGCAGAGTATACATTAGATATATTTAATGAAATATTATATTTTAGTGATTAACTTCTTCAAATATCCCAAATATATATTTTAAATAACACATGAAATCAGTTAGTTAGTTAGTTTGGTATCATAGTATAATTTCGTTTCATTCAAAGTATGCAATCATCATTAAGTCACTCTCTTATCTTAAAGTCAGTCTCGAACCCCCTTAAAAGAAAAACCACAGAAGAAAATTTTTAAGAAATAGATTATATAGGAATTCATTGAAATATTTATTAATAAAAGCAAGTTACTTTGTTGACAATTGTATATTGATGTGTAGTGCATTGAATAGCAAACAGTTAAAAGCTGTTTGCATTTCTGAAGTGAGTTTTCTACAATTCCTGATAAAATTTTTTTTTCAATTCTATAAAAGTTATTTATTCTATCAATTAACAAACTTTTAGTGCATTAAAGGTATCAATCAATCGTTAAATGTGTGATTTGTTAATTTCCTAGAATTTAAATAAAATATTTTCTATATTTAGTGAATGATTCGTTTGTCCAAGAAAATAATGTGAGTAATCAGTTTGCATTTTAATTAAGAAAGTTGATGCATGTAGAGCATAACCATTTAAATTAAGTTGGCGTTAATTGAAAAGCAGAACAAGGTTCATCCTCTACTAAATGTTGACTAAGTGATTTGTATATCAGTCTTGTATAGAAAGTTCAATTTTTTTTTCTTTGCAAAAAAATCTGTTTTGATAAAGAAGCATTGTTGCCAAATTTCACAAAAATTCTCTAAAATACATGTTATTTAGCGACCCCCTTAGTGAAAACATCATCAGAGAGAAATTTTTTAATAAAAGATTAAGTTTTTCATTCATCGTACGTAAAAATGAGAATATAGAATAACTCAGTGTAGTCAAAGATATGTCTTGATACACAAGTATATGAATAAATCATTAGTACTTTCATTTTAATTAAGCACAACTTCATTAAAGAAATAAATTTTCAATTTTAAAAGTGTAAAGAAAAAGAAGGAGCAATAAAAAATGGATGACACAGTTGTTTTAATTCTACTCGTTATTGTGATGCTTGTAGGCTCCTACTTAGCTGGAAGCATTCCATTAGTTGTTAATTTATCAGAGGTAAACAATTGAAATTATTTCAATTACATTTTATATTCGATTGAATATGTGTATGTACACATTCTATATTCAGGCCAAACTTAAGATGGTATCAATACTTGGTGCGGGACTATTAGTTGGTACAGCTTTAATTGTAATCATTCCCGAGGGTGTTAGATCACTTTATGCTAATGAAAAAAGTGGAGAGCATAGTGAAACTGCGACTGAACAGAATCATCATCATGAAGAACCGGAAGATTTTTCTAAAACAATTGGATTATCATTGGTGCTAGGTTTTGTTTTCATGATGCTTGTTGAGCAGATATCTTCACGTCGAACACATAGTCCAGATGGAAAAGAAATTAAAAGGAATCCTACAGCCACAATTGGCTTAGTAGTGCATGCAGCTGCTGATGGAATCGCATTAGGAGCGGCTGCTAAAACAAGCCATCAAGATGTAGAAATGATTGTTTTTCTTGCAATCATGTTACACAAAGCACCAGCTGCATTTGGTTTAGTTAGTTTTCTTCTACATGAAGGCATAGATCGGCAACGAATAAGAAAACATCTAGGAATATTTTCTCTATCTGCTCCTTTACTTACATTAGTTACCTATTTTGGAATTGCTCAAGAGCAAAAAGAGACATTGAATTCAGTAAATGCAACTGCCGTTGCTATGCTATTTTCAGCTGGAACTTTTCTGTACGTCGCAACTGTACACGTATTACCCGAATTGACAAATCAACAACCACATTTTCATCATGCCTCTTCTGGTCCTCATTATAGTCATCTTGAGCAAGGAACTACAAGTTCAAAGCCACAAAGTGGACTTACCAATATTGAATTATTAACACTTATTTCTGGGGCATTGTTACCACTTTTTCTTACATTAGGACATCATCATTAGCAAATTAATTTTAAAATAATATTGTTAAGCATTAGGTACCTTATAAATTAAAAATATTAAAAGAGCATTCGTTTCATTAAAATCTGTGTCTACATAAGACTATTGAAATACATAAAGATATGACTAAACTCGAAATATTTCATGGCTTTTGTTCTTTTTTGTAAACTTGCATGTTTTTTTTACTTTCTTTGATGTCATAATAATGAATTTTTGCTTACGATGCAACCAAGGTGTAAAAAATATTACATTACTGCAATGAGATCACTTTCCAAGTTACAATTTTTTTTATTGCCAATTCATTTAGGCTTCTCAGCTTTTATAAAAGAAAGCATGTAATGGTCAAAAAGAAGAACTTGTGCTATTTTGATTCTACATACTTTTGTGCAAATATTTCCATTCTCTTTATACACACAACGTACATACAACGAAAATCTTTCTTTCTCTTTCTCCTTTTTTCTTACTGAATCGCAATTTTTAGTCTCTTTTCAAACATTGTACAATATAGACGAAAAGGACGAGGCTTTTGTGATATTAATAAAATATAAAAGTTCATTCATAATAATTTTTTGTTACATGTGACACACGATGAAAAGCTTTTGCTAATTGAAAACTTTTCGAAACAAAGTTTATTCCTACCAAATCAAATTTTCTTCCGAATTGTTGAAAAAGAAAATGTATTTGTTTTATCAAAGCTTTTGTTTTGTATAGGGTAAAAGATTTAATTTTGGGCCACTTTTGTAAGGTTTCAACAGAAAATGTCTGAAATCTCTTTAAATACATAAATTAACACAATGATTAAGATTCGTATATAAAGCTAAAGCTTTTCCTTAATATTTAAAAACATATTTGAGAACTAGAAGTCTTTAATTATTGACTTATTGACAAAAACGAAACCCAATTTAATTTTGGTAACTTTTCAGATTTGTAAAACAATTCATTTATACACTTACTTTTAATGATTTAACACTTAATTAACTTTTTTCGTTGCATTATATATTGTTTTAAACACTTAAATAAGCAGCTTTTCGTTTAATCAAGGTTTTATCAATTTCAAAGATTTTCCATATTTACAAAATGTTCATACAAAAATTTAGTGGCCCAAAATCAAGGCCTGAGAACTCTTTTGATATTTTTTGTTATTTTTGATATCGTGATTTTCTCTTTAATTAAAGACCATAAAAATTTTAATGGAAGTTTAAAAGAAAGCTAGGAGCATGAGAAATAGAAATCAGAAAAGAATGCATGGTTTCATGTTATCGTTTTAAAATTGTAGTCATTTTAAAAAAAGTCCATTTCTAAAAATTTTTATTTTTCGAAAAACAAAGGTATCTTGATGCGAAATATCAAAAAGAGTTTTCACACCTTGCCCAAAATTAAATCGGAATTTAAAATCAAATTTTTGGCTTTATTAAATATTCTTTGCTCGATAATTGCATATTAAAAAGTCTGTGAAACGGTTTAGTGGTTGTGAAGTATCAAATATGAGTGATAAAGTGATTATTTTCATGAATAATTGACAAAATATTGAAAACAAAAAATCAACAACATGATGGGAAAGTCTCTGCGTAGATCAGAGGACTTTAGCGCATTGCATTTTGTCGCCCAGATCAGTTATATTAACAAGTTAAATAAAAGAAAATTTAATGATTTGAATACATTTTATTAATTCATAGCGTTTTGAAATGAGATATTTTATAATTCATGTACACGGATGACTAATGGCTTATGATGTGATGCATATGATTCGTAGATGAAAACTTCAACATTATAGTCGTCAATTCGACCGAATACTCCATCGATAACTGTTCGAGTGTTTGTTGTCGATTCGCGTCGTGAGAATAGACTTGTGCCGAAGGTTCCAAGCATGAACGACTCAAGTTGATTGCCCAATTTCAATTCGTGATTAAAATCGCCAAGAATCAGAATATTTTCACTTTCATCGATATAATCCTTTACTTCCAAAAGTGTTTCCTTCAGTAATTCGAGACTCGATGATGGATTATTGTAGACATTAATTATAGTTAATCGATTGTCCAATTTAAAACCACTTATTTCGACGTGATTATTCGAGTTACCTTTTTCAATTTCGATTCGATCAACAATACGAGCCTCAATATTCAATTTACAGAAGTTCATCGTTCCAAATGCTCGTGGTCGACCCATTAATCGATTTCGTGATATTTCTTCAAAATCAGGAATATTGTAACTTTCGTTGTCGATTGCCCAGGACTCTTGTAATGTGACGATATGACTGCTACTGAAAACTTGATCCGAAACAATTGTAGTTATGTGCTTACGAATCGATTGTGTGTTATGTGATACGATTTGGATAACATTTTCAGGTACGACACGAAGAAATTGATACTTGGGCACAAGTGGATTTTGTCGAAGTCGATTCATTTCAGCATTCACGTCATCGTCAGGTTTGATTTCGTTTGGCGGCTTAAATGCTCCAAGAATGTAAAGTCCATTTAGTGATCGTGCTCTTGACAATGCGACATACCACTTTTGCCGATCCATATGATTTTTGATTTTAGATGGATTTCGTACATCGATTACTATTTTCGATTCGGATCGACCTTGACTTTTATGAATCGTTATCGCTTCAGCCATTACCAAGGGAAATTGCTCTCGAGCTACTTGAACCGATCCTCCTTGGCAAGTGTAGAATGACTTTTTCATTGTTTTTATTGGTGTCCAGCGATTACTTATTTGATTCGTCGTCATTATACTGTATCGAGAAGCTCTTGCTCTTTCACCAATCGATTCGTCGTCGAACTCGATGTATACACAGTTAATTTTCCAATTTGAAATTTCTACGAATCTTAATATTCCTGATTACACATAAACATACGCGCAGCTTCGCGCACTAACAATTTAAATTTTCCGTTACATTTCGATTTCGAGTTGATGAACAAAATAAATAATACGTATCAATGCAAAAGAGAATACGAGTCACTAATTGAGAATAAGAAAATGTTTTTATTTAAATGATTTGATATTTCGTTGATAACTTTCGATTCGAAACATAATATTGATTTCAATACAACTGTCAAGTCGAATTCAAATTCAGCTGTTGCGTGTGACAAAAAATGTTGCGCGAACAAAAAATTTGTTTATAAATTTCAATATGGAAATTTAAATTCGCAATTTCCAAATTACTGCATTCAGTGACAACTTTCTAACTATAATTGTTCCCAGTAACTCGATAGCACAAATCGAATGCAAAAAACAGTAAACTTCTAGCTAGTGTAGTTTTCGAGATCTCACAACCCGAACAGCCAGCCGAACAAAGTGAAATTATAAGCTGCATTTTTATACAAAAATGCGCTAAAAATGCGCTAAAAATCTTAATTATTCAAGTATTTAACATTTTCATTTAATTAGCGAAAACTATTGAATAATGCTGAAACTAAACATGTAAAGTATAATCAGTGTTAAATAACGAATTAAATAATTACTCAATCAACTTTATACATTAGAAAAGATTAAATTAAATATTTGAGAATGTAAACAAAAAGTGGCCCAAAATTAAATTTTTTACCCTACTAGTGAATTATTTAACAGTGAAAATGGATACAGAAGAAAGTTTTGGCATTTTTTCATATTTTTTCATGCATATAAATTTTCATCAGCCCAGAATACTGAATTTTTGCTTCTGAATGAGATTATTTAAAACGTTCATGTTGCAGTCAATTATTTCTTTATACAAATGTTTTTCTCAACCTTGAAAATGTAATACCTTAAGCATTACTGAAAAATACAAAAGAAGAAAAAGTAAGGAATAATAAAAACGAAAGTTCATGATGTTTTTTATGCACTGTGATTAGGCTTTTACGCGTCTTATTATCTATATTCTATATTCAAAGCATTTTATGCTTTAGATTCTTTTCTTGAGTGAAAAATTGTGTACACGTACTAAGTTTTTTGCTCCATTTTCATGTTGGTCGTGATAATAAAAATTCGCGTGAGCCTAATATGTGAATAAATTCGTAATAGCTTCCTTCATGAATTAGTTTAATGTATACGTACTACACTCTTGAAAAAATAATAAGATTTTCGTTTTGCTGCTTTTATGTGTAGTTTCTTTATTCGCATGATGATAATAAAAATGCCATTTCATTTAGATCCATTTATTATATGACATTTTAAGAGACTTTTATTGACAGTGCAGATTGTTTTATAATAAAATACACAATAAAAACGTATTCTTCTACATGTGTGAATTTTCCGGTAAAATAATAATGTTAAACAAAAAAAAAAAAAATGAGATGCATACTGTATGATAATTAAATATTTATTCAATGAGAAGAAATTAAATATTAATGATGGATAACAGATTGATATTTAATAACATTCAGTCAATTAAACTTACATTTATTCAACATTTAAGGTAAACATTTTATGCCTACTTATTATATTTTTAAATTATTTTACCAGAATCAGTTTAAGTTTTATTTTTCTTTACTTTAAGTATGAAAAATTGCTCTATCATTCTTAAATGAGTAAGTCAAACAAAAAATAAATCAGCACAAAGAGTATGAAAAATGCAAATTTATTTCCGGCTTATTTATGCAAAACATTATGTTCTTATCGTGCTTGAACATTTAGGAAAAGAAAAATGTCTTGACAGTATAAAAGATTTCAAGATAAAAAGTTTTCTGTGAGAATGAGAAAAATCGATTGATACCTTTGAGCAATTTTGTTTGATAAAAGGAAGAATAAAAGTTGTTTTAAGTTAGTAAGATTTCTTTTTTTTTTTTTTTTATATATTCATTTCAGTTCTTACGCAAATAATAACCACAACAGCATTGATTATATTACTAGTAATACCAATCAAATATCAAATTATCCTAATAAAAATTATAATCAAGAAGAAAAAGAAGACGATTCATATCATTGCATAATGGAATTATCACATAGTCTTACTCTCAATGAAGAAGCATACAATCAAATACCAGAACAAAAGAGAGGAGTTTTTGTGTTCGAATGGCTTCGGTTCTTAGAGAAAGTTCTAGTCAATGCCAATAAAGCTGACATAAAAGGATGTCAAAAGAAATTAGTTGAGCAATTGACAACTCACATGCAAAACTCCCCTGGTCCTCCCACTCGAAAGCTAATAGCAAGATGTCTTGCAACATTGTTTTCTGTTGGTGATACATTTTTGCTCTTCGAGACTGTCAATAAATGTAACGATATACTAAAGAATAAAGACGATTCACCAAGCTTCTTGTCAACTAAGCTGTAAGTTATTGTTTATTGTAAGCATGTAATTTATACCTTACATATTGATTTTTTCTTCTTTTTCCGTAATCATAAATTTCATAGAGCGGCAATAAGTGTTGTTGGATCAATGTATGAAGAATTGGGAAGAATGATGGGTCGAAGTTATGAAGAGACTGTTCAAATTCTCCTAAAATCATTGAGAAATGCTGAATCGCAAATGAGAATTGAAATTATGGTTACATTACAAAAAGTTTGCGCGGGCATGGGAAACGCAATCTCAAATGTTCACAAAGAAATTTATAAAAATGTTCGGGTGTGTCTATCTGATCGTGTAATGTCAGTAAGAGTTGCTGCATCAAATTGTCTCTTAGAAATGATTAAACACGCTCCATTCCTTTATACTATCGAACTTGAATCAATGACTTCTCTATGTTTTCGAGGATTTGAGGGCTCAAATTATGAAGTTCGATGTGCTATTGCACAATTATTAGGAAATTTGATTGCACAAACTCAGGTGCAGCAACAAACGAGTGGTAAAAATCCAATGATGTCACAAACATTATCATCATCATCGTCAGCCAATAAATTAAAACCAACATCATTAGATGAAGCATTGGGATTGTTAATGTCGGGATTTTTACGAGGAGGAGCATCTTTCTTAAAAGGTACAGGTGAAATGATTAAAGGCTCATCCGGCATGAATAGAGAAACTCGAGTTGGTGTTACACATTCATATGTGGTCTTTGTGCAGACAATGGGATCAGTATGGCTCGAGCGAAATATGCAAACATTTTTAATTCATGTATTAGATTTGGTGGCAAATCCAAAAGCTGCATCATCTCATGTTGATGCTGTTTATTCAAGAAAATGTATAAATTTCATTCTAAGATCAATTGTCGGCAAAATGCTTGGCGAAAAAGCTCAATCATCAGCATGCAAAGAATTGATTCATATTATTGCAAAACAAATGAATTCAATAGATTTTAATCCGGAAAATGCAAAGGATGCTAATCAAGAGACATTGTTTAGTCAACATTTGTTAGTTTGCGCATTGCAAGAATTAGGAAGTTTAACCTTGGGCTTAGGAACTACAGCACAAAATCTCCTTGCTGATCAATCACTGAATTTCATCGATGCTGTTTGTGCTGTTTTAGTTCATCCATGTCTTGCAGCACGTTTAGCGGCCGCATGGTGTTTGAGATGTGTTTGTGTTGCAGTTCCAAGTCATATCTCAATATTGATTGATCGATGTCTTGAACAAATTGAAAAAATGAGATCATCACCTGATGCTGTTTCTGGATATTGTGCGGCACTTGCAGCTGTTGTGGGTAGTGTGAGATATTCACCTTTAGGCATTCCTCATACGAAAGGAAAAATAATTTTCAACACTGCTGAAGAATTATTAAGAACAGCGAGTCAAAATTCACGTTTGAGTCTTAATCGGACACAAAGTGGTTGGTTATTGATTGGATCAATTATGACATTGGGCAATGCTGTTGTTAAAGGATTACTTCCAAGAATGTTATTGCTTTGGCGTAATGCTTTTCCAAGATCGACTAAAGAACTTGAATCAGAAAAAGCACGAGGTGACGCATTTACATGGCAAGTAACATTGGAAGGAAGAGCAGGCGCTTTATCAGCAATGCACAGTTTCTTACAAAATTGTAACGATCTAGCAACAGAAGATATTACCAAAAGACTTCTTACACCAGTTGAAAGTTGTCTTGCCATGCTTATTAAGTTAGTAATTTAAAATATTGATTGATATAATTTTCTAAATAAATTTTATTTTTCTTAGTATTGGTCCAATTATAAAAAGTTATGGTACACATTTAAAAGCACCAGCTGCTATGGTACGATTGAGATTATATGAAACATTAACACTTCTTCCATCAACTTCACTTGAATCATCTTATACGCATTTGCTCAGAATGCTTGTGTCTGAATTTACTCTAACTGAAAATCAAGCAAACACAACAACTTCATTACTAAGAGATATGTGCAATGCTGATGATTCAATAATCCTCGGAACATGGCTGCAAGAAACCGAACATCGTGTCATTGAAGATCAAGTAAGTTTAAATGAAAAGATATTTTGTCAAATTAAACACTAACAGACCAGGTATTTCTTTAAAGTTATTATTTCATGAGATATTTTTTTGTCTAATATAAAAAATTCAACAAAATCTTTTTTATTAAATTTATAAAAGATGGAACCAAATAGAAAAGCTGATGACCATGTAAGTGTGATAAAAAATGTGTTCATTGCTTTTTCCTATGGTCTTTTAAATTTCTATTTCATTTTTCTTTGTCACACATACTGATATTTTTACGCTTTATTTGGCTTTATTTTGATTATCATTCACAAAATCAGACATTGTTATTAACATCAAAAATGCTCAATATTTTATTATAAATATATGAATAATAAATTCTTTTCTTTGATAGCTTCAACCAAATAGTGCAAGTGGCTCTGGAGCTCTTGAACATGATCCTTGTTGCCTCTATCGACCACTTTTGAGATCCGAAAATTGTCCTGGACCACTTCCACTTGGAGTAACTGTAATTGACATGAGTGCAACATTATTTGGAACAATTTTTTCACGAGTATCCAACAAGCATCGTTTGCAAATGCTTGATCATTTTGGCGAGTGTATTAAACATGCAAAGAGCCAACGACAAGAAGCTGTTCAAATGAATATATTCACAGCATTACTTTGTGGCTTGAAAGGTCTTACAGAGAGCAAAAGTTCAATTGGCCAAGATGATGTTAAAAAATCCGCAACAAATTTAATTATTAATGCTCTTGTAAGCACAAATCCAATTTTGAGATGTTCCGCTGGTGAAGCACTAGGTCAGTATTCTTTTTGAACTAACTGTAAATTAGTAAATAATAAGAAAAGTTAAAATATTTTCTCTAATAGGAAGAATAGCACAAGTGGTTAGCGATTCACGCTTTACAGCCGAGTTAGCACAACAAAGTTTCGATAAGTTAAAATCAGCTCGTGATGTAGTAACAAGAACTGGGCATTCATTGGCGCTTGGTTGTCTTCATCGATATGTAGGTGGAATGGGTAGTTCACAGCATCTGAATACGAGTGTCTCCATTCTTCTTGCTTTAGCGCAAGATGGTTCTTCGCCTGTCGTGCAAGTTTGGTCTCTTTATGCCCTTTCATTGATCATCGACACAGGCGGTCCAATGTTTCGTGGATATGTAGAACCTGCTCTTTCTTTGGGCTTAAAACTGTTGCTTACAGTTCCATATTCATATGTTGATGTTCATCAATGTATTGGAAGGATGCTTGCTGCATTAATTACAACAATTGGTCCCGAATTACAAGGAAATGCAACATCAATTTGCTCTATTCGTTCTAATTTCTTGTGTGCATGTGCTGTTATGCAAGCTCATTCAGATCCACTCGTGCAAGCCGAAGCGACAGGATGTCTTCAGCAGTTACATTTATTCGCACCTAGACATGTCAACTTATCGACTCTCGTTCCAACATTATGCCGCACATTATCTAGCAATTATCTGATGTTGAGAAAGGCGGCAATAGCATGTTTGCGTCAATTAACGACTAGAGAGGCAAAAGAGGTCACAGAGCACGCAATTTCCATTTTTGTAGACGATGATGGTTTGCTTGCTGAATACGGTTTAATGGGTATGCTATTTGCCATGCTTGACACTGAATCGGATAGTGAAATGATTAAGAATATTCATGATACTATAACTTCGATGTTACAAATGCTTGCTGCCGACAATTTATCACAATGGTTGAGTATGTGTAAGCGAGTATTGACTGTCGCAATGGAAAGTGAAATGGTAGCAGCGACAGAGGCGCCAAAAGATAACGAAGGCGATGAAGATGATGACAATGCAGAATTTCATACTGAAGAGCCAACTCAAACACATCCGGCCGTTCAGCCGCGTTGGAAAACGAGAGTTTTTGCTGCAGAATGTGTCAGAAGGATTATTACCACTTGTGAAACTGCAAGCACAAAACATTTTGATTTAATGGCTGCAAAAGACTTGCAAAATTGCGGTGACTATCTTGTATTGCATCTTTCTGATCTCATTCGTATGTCATTTATGGCAGCAACAAGTGATTCAGATCAACTTCGTTTAGAAGGCTTAAAAACACTTCAAGAGATAATTGATAAGTTTGCAAGAGTGCCAGAACCTGAATTTCCAGGACATTTACTTCTTGAACAATTCCAAGCTCAAGTTGGTGCTGCTTTAAGACCTGCATTTGCGAATGAAACACCTTCACATGTGACAGCAGCTGCTTGTGAAGTTTGTAGTGCTTGGATAGGATCAGGTGTTGCTCGTGATCTAAATGATTTGCGTCGCGTTCATCAATTACTCGTTCAAAGTTTAAGTAAGCTTCAATCCAAAACAAATTCAACACAACTCTACAATGAAAGTATGGCAACATTGGAAAAATTAAGTATCCTTAAAGCATGGGCACAAGTTTATATTGTCGCAATGATAAGTAATGGTTCTTCACCAGCAAATAATGTTTTGAAAAAATTGAAAAGTGTTCAAAATTCTTTTAATGTACCATCCGATGATGAAATTTTCGATGACTTCGATTCACGAGGCGAAAGTTTACTTTCACTTGTTCAACCAGAGTTGGAGAATTTATCACGACATTGGCTTGCAGCTTTAAGGGATTATGCATTGTTGTCATTACCTGCAGAATATAACAGCCAATTGCCACATGATGGTGGTGCATTTTATACACCTGATACAATCAACAGCTCAAAACCACATTATCAAAGTTCTTGGCCACAAATTATTTATGCTTCAGCATTGTGGCTTAATGCTGGTGGTTTTGAAACTGGAAATTTAAAACCAAACACTTTTGAATCAGACAATGGTGAAAGTATTAAAGTCCAAACTATTACACATGGAAGTTTAAGTGCTGATCGCTTCTATTTGATGTTTGGAATATGCATGGAATCTCTTTGTTCTACAAGATCAAATGAAAAATTAGATTGTGTTATTGCATGTTTGCAGTCTTTATACACAATATTTGATTCAAAATGGGCACGAAATACAATGGCAAACACTAAAGAATTGCTTATTGAATTGTGCAATGTTTTATATCGACAAATATTAACTCGTGACAGTTTAGAAGTGCAATTGTTGTCAATTGAGATTGTTAAGCAATCCATATTGATTGCAAAAGAATCATTGGAATGTAAAAATAAAGATCCAAATGGAAATAATATCGATGAAGAAGGTAATGCAATTGAAAATGAAGAAGATAATCGTATTGAGGTAAAGAAAGAAGAGGACGCAGAAGAAGAAAATGAGCCTAAACCAGAACATGATATCATACCAGGAAAATCACATTGCTTCGCTATTCTCGAAGTAATTTTGTGTATGCTCGCACGTTATTGTCCGGAATTGAATCCATCACAGACTACGCGTTTGACAAATGACAAATTAATGTCGAGTTTGTGCACAAATGGAAATTACAAGTTGAATGATGACAGCAATATGCTAGTGGCGTTAGCTTTAACAATTTTATCTGATGTTCCACGCCTTTGCACACCTGAAGGTGCAGTCAAAGTACTTCCGACAATTCTTTATCTCACCACAGGAGTTATTCAACAAATGGCCACGAAATCGGTTCATGATAATACAATTTTAGCAAATTGTGGATCAATTCAGGCATCACTACATCTACTTAAATCATTGACAACCGATAAGTATGCATCAGATGAAAAATCAATGGATGAATGGCAGAAGTTGCTACAAAGTGCATTGGCGAAAATCATTGATCTTACAAAAACTGGAATTGATGATGATAAAAAAATGGATGAAGTAACAGTGATGCTTGCTATTGCTGTATTTATTCTTCATACACCAAAAATTGCTGTAATGCCAAATTTTCAGTATCCATCAATTAATCTCTTCCGTCAATGCTTCCAAAGTGAATCGAATATGGTACGATTAAAATGCGTCCAAACTATAAGATCAATTTTTGTGAATGCAGAATTAAAAGTTGCGACGCCATACATTCACGCTCTTGCACCAAGAATAATTGAAAATCTCTATGCGGATAATACAAAAACTCCAAAAGACGAAATTGAATTGGCTTTAATTTTGGAAAGTATTACAACAATTGATTCCTTGATCATCTTGGCTGAACCACAAAACCGTAAGTTTAACTTTAAATCATCATTTTGACTTTCATAAAAAAATCATTTTTCTATTAATGCATTCATAATTAAGGAAATTTAATGCAAGGTATTCAAAATTAGACTTTCAAGAATTCTTTTAAAAAATTTTTTGTAAAAAAATTTCATTAATCAATTTTTTTCTATAGGAATTCAAATGTTGACATTATTAGTGCCAATACTTATTAGTTTCTTGCTCGATGCAAATCAATTAAGAACTGCACCGAAACTTGTACAGAATTTACATGAGCAGAGCCTTCAATGGCTAATGAAAATCGGACCTAAATATCCTCAGGTATTATCATGTGCAATATTTGTTGCTATCTTGTTCTTAAAAACATTTTTAATTAAATAAAGGAATTCAAAACACTC
Organism: Polypedilum vanderplanki; assembly: GCA_018290095.1. NCBI lineage: Eukaryota > Metazoa > Arthropoda > Insecta > Diptera > Chironomidae > Polypedilum > Polypedilum vanderplanki. Next base: position 9,308,806 of record CM031379.1, on the reverse strand, counting down.
ATGACACAAGCTCCAGAATTGAGAGGTAAATTAGAAATAGCAATCAGGAGTAGTCAACAGCAAGAGGCAATAAATTTACAGAAAGCAAATGCTGATACAATGAGAGAAAATAAGACAGCATCACAAAGTCAACAACAACAACCGACGATAAAATTGAAGACAGATTTTAGTAATTTCTCATAAACACAGACACATGAAATAACAGAGCTATTAATTAATGGACTGAATTATTTGAAAATGAAAAAAATATTTATTTGAAAATTTATTTTATAACATGAGTTTTATTAATCAAATGTATTTAATTAGTTTCTGATTTAATAAGTTTTTCAAAAGTTTAAAACATTTATTTTTCTAATCGAATGTGTATCAGAATAATGTTGGCAATTAATTGAAATGAATGATTGAAAAAATTGATATGTATAATTAATAAAAATATATGTAATATTCTTTAGAGAAAATGGTAATGCATTATTAACTTTTTTATTTTCAGCATAATGAAAATATCCTTAACAGAATCATCGAGGTTTTAACAGAAACATAAAATTTAAATTTAGTCAAGACATTATTCTGAAAATTATCTGTACGTTACGTTAGATAAAATTAAAAATTTCATGGAAAAATAAATAAAGTCAATATTTCTCTCTTTATAACTAATCCAATTACACGCTTTACACTCACATATCCTTCTTCAAACCTCATATATCAATCTTTTTTTTTCATTTCCAATGAGACATTGGTTTCTATGCACAATATAAGACCAATAAATTGATCTATCCAACACTCTAAGTATAATAAGAAAGCGAAGATGTCATTTAAAAGGAAAGAAGTCTTTCAATATATAAAAAAATATAAAGGAAACAATAGATGATAAAATTTCTATCATCACAAAATAAAACATTATCATCATCTTTGTCATTATTTAGTGAACAACATGTCACTGAAATGAAAAGAGAAGTTCAAAGTTTTCCAACCACACAACAACTAGAAATTTTATGATTCGATTCGAACGAGTTGATAATCTCATGTGTATGTGAACATTTCTTTTTTCCAATTTCATACCATAAATCGAAGAAAAATTCTATCACTCTTTCAATAACAAACAGTATGCCCTCATTTCTTTCTTTCTTTTTTTCTCTCTTATTCAGCACAAAATGGTGAAAAGAAATAATTTTGGCATTGAGTGAAAGGCATATTGGTTGAAGTTGTTGCTATATTATTCCTTCTATGGTTTATGGATTGAAGTAAGTATATGTTTATGTGCGAGCTTTATAAAGTGATAAGATCGAGATGAATTTATCGATGGATAAAAATGTGCGTTTTTTTGCAGGTTGAAGAATAAACAGCTTTATTTTCAGATGGTAAAAGAACTTTTACACAACACACGCTTTTTTTGTTATTAAAGCTTTATGTTTTACCTTTCCTTTTACTTTTATGATTTCGAAATTTGACGCCGTCACCATTGAGAAAATTTTGTATGTATGTAGTTAGAATATTGTTGATTAGAAGTAGGTGTTTTTGTGTTGAGATATTTCATAAATATCTTTTTCATTTGATGCCTTTCACGTTCATGAAGGCGTAATTAGAATTAATGAACTAAATAGGTTGAGCACAACAAGTAGCTCTTGAAAGTGAATATAAAATTACACCAGTAAGATAAAATTTCAAGAAATTTGTGACAAAGTTGACAATGATACTAATTATTTCTTGTGGAAATTTCTTATTTACTTACTTATTATTAAAGTCATATTCTCGTTATAATATTAAATTATGTCATTTCTTTTGAGTTATTTTGAGAATTTAATTATTCCGAGAAATTTACAAATTAATCTTCTTATTAATTTTTATTCACAAGAAATATACAAATGAATGACAAACATCATTTTGATGACTATATAGCAAAGCGAAACCAAGACATTTTCTCATTAATTTAATATACTCCTTCATTCACTAATTAAGTGAGTGCGGATCGATAAGATTTTTTTTCCTCTTCATTTTACGTCATCATCAAAGCATTTATTCATCTCATCTCGTTTTCTTCTTTCACATTGTCATACTTTTTATTCAAATAACTTTATTATGGTTTATTTTTGTTTGTGACTTTGTCTTCTCGCTCTTAAACATACACACACGCATATTTTATGACAGCTTTTTTGCCTTACATGAAAATTAATTTTTCTCTTTTCCATGTTATTGTTCGCGTTTGTATATATATACATTCATATATGTGTGATTAGCTTAAGGCTATATCGTAAAAAGCAATAGAAGGAAGAAGGAAAAGATTCATATACCTATATTAGTAATAATTCAGAGCATAGAGCGTGTATGTGTGCTAGTGATGAAGAAGATGAAAATCATCATATAAGTAAAAATCTCTGAAACGAACGTAAGCAATTAAATTGGTAAAGAAATAAAAGCAGTGTTAAACAAACAAATATAAATTTATACAGTCACACACACACATGCATAAAACATCATTTCACTAACAGCGATAATTTATCAATAACGGCTATTTATGGCACAAAATTGTTGTTTGGAAGTAAAATGAATTGGGCTGATTCTCCTTTTCCTTTTTTGTGGTTATTTAATGATCCGTCTTTAGTCAGCAAATAAATATTCGACTTCTCTCTCTCTCTTTTTCATACAAACATAAATGTTGCCCACTCTTTTTATTACGAATAAACAATGAAAAACTCATATGGGAATTGAGAAGACGTGATAAACTATGAATGTATATAAAAGCTATGGATACGAATTTAATCTTTTTATGTGCAATATGAATTTGAGTGTTTAACTATTAAGATGTGCTAAATGGTGCAAAAGTATTCTTTTAAACAAGAAAAAAATTTTCATTTAATTTTTATTTCATCTATTTTTTCTTGTTCTCATTTCCCAACAGACGTATAAAGCACATTCCGCACTTTCAAAATGATTAGTTTGAAACGAAAATTATGACGTTGAAAAAGGATTCAATTTAATTAAAGTTGAAATGAAATTTTCTAACTAGTCTTCGATAGCATGTCAGTGTCTGACTTTTATTTCAATTTTTCGCACAGATCAATATACAAACTTAAATTTTCTCTCGTTTTCTATTTTTCTCTCCTGAATTAATGGCTTATGATTTGCAATCAAAAGAAAATTGCTTTTTTTTCTTTTTTTTCTTTTTCATTGCAATGTTACATTTTATGTACAAGTTTATCTTGCATGAATTGGTTCTTTCATAATAAAATTCGAGAAATCATACTACAAACATTTCATCGTAAATTAATTTTTCCTCTTTCTGATCTATTCATGCATTTATAGTGACCGTAATTGATACAATGTTTCTCATACATATGAACTTTTTCCTCATATGCAAATGTTTTCAAAACTTTTACTTCCATTTTTGAATCATGACAATTTTCTCTAACTAAACATATCATTCCTAAAGCAACACAATTGAAAATGATACCAGTAATTTGTCATTTGCACTTGTACACTTTATTTAATATTGCTAATTGATTGAGATAAGAAGAACGTGCAGTAGGTATTATACACTATGTATGCAACAAAAATGTTGTGATTTTACATCTGTGGACTATTTATATAAGTCGGAAAAATTTATTACATTTGATTTATTTTATTTACATACAACGAGAATCAGATGTGATTTCATAAGTTAGAAAATGTTTATTGAGAAGATTAAAAGTTTTCTTGAAAGGTGCAATTGTAAATATTGATAAAATGAAACTTTAAATTCATATGCAAATATTTAGTCAATATTAGACTCTTATAAATCTATTCATATGAAAATTTCATTTCACACAATACATACATTATTTTTTTCATTCTTTCAATCGGAAGTGTGAAAAAAATCACGAGCGAGAAAGAAAAACTTTTCCGTTAGCGTCACAAATGCATAATAAGCAGTTGCAAAAGCAGCAGCAATAGAAATCACTTTTATTAGAATTATTCACATTTCTGCTTTTCATTTCTGTCGTCTTTCAAACCTAATGAATGCAATGAAAATGTCATTTAAAATGATTTTTATAGAATAGAGAAGAGAAAAAAGTTGCTGGTAAATAAAAAGTATATTATGCATGTGAGAAGCAACAGAGAAATTAAATTCTTGAATGAAAAAAAGAATTCTTCCGTTTCCCATAATTTTTATATCTGCTCTTTGCACCATAAAGTATTGATGCATGAAGGAATAAAAGTCGTATAGCTACTTTGAAAGCTTTAGGTAAAAATTATGCTCGAAAATCCTTCTCATGGTACTTTTAAAAGTTGAACGTTTTAACATAATTCATTTTCATTCCATACATCCGTTTAATATATATAAATTCTTCATCATCATCATTGCAAAGGCATCTCTTCGTGCATTATTATTTCATTATTCTTAAAGGATGAAGAAAGGCAGAAAGAAAGAGAGGAAATAAGAAGTCACATAATAATATTCATACGAGCATTAAGTTCATTTACGATGAGGGAATTTTTCTTCATCTTTTACGATTTAAATAATAATTTTTCTTCCTTCTTTCTGTTAAATAACAATGAGTTTTCTTCATGATCATAAATGGGTGGCTGTGAAAAGTTATAAAATATTTTTAAAAGAAATATTGCATATTCTAATGACATTTTTTCTCGCAATGGCACTTTCTCTTGAACGCGACCAATAAAAGAAAATTTCACGTTCTATATTTTTATTCACCATTTTCTAATTTTCCTAGTGAAGCTTTTTTATTTTGTTGAAAATTTAGTTGTTTCATTTGAGAAGTTTTTTTTATTATTAAACAATCTTCTTGTAAAATGTCTTTTAAAAAACTTTTTTTGTATTTACAAAACTAAATATCATTATTATGTTTGAAATTTCTAGACACATCATAAAATGTATATCGGTTGGTTGTAATATTATTTTTGAAAATCATCTGGAATTTCTCACGAGTGTATTTAAGTAACCATCGAAATATTCCATTTCACATTCCTTATTGCTTTCATTATTATTGAAGATTTAATGATAAAACATTAAACAACTTTAAATCTTTCTCCATTGATCTGTTTTTAAAAATTTATTACTAAATAAATAGTGAATCTTGTTGAGTCATATATTTACTATGAATATTCTAGATTTTTTAGCGCATTTTCCATCAGATTTAGAAAAAAGGCGCTATTGTGCCCACTTGTCTGTCCGTCTGTCTGTCTCCGTAACTAGTCTTTCAAAAAACGGTTTTTCTCAAAACTTTTTGCACCAATCTGTTGGTTCTGACTATGAGACCGGTGTAACGGAAGCTTTCCGCGAGATTCGTTCTCCATGCCGAGATATGGCATGCATATGGTGAACGTCCACCCACTGGACCAAAAAAACTTTTTTTCACCAAAAAATCTTATAATATCATAAAACATAGAAAAAACATGTCAAAAATGATTTTTGGACATTTTATCCTAAGTGTATGCATGTGCCGCACAGGTGCATCACATGTACCAAAAATCGAAATTTTCCAAATATAGGCATATTTATACTCGTTGGAAAGGTCTTGAAGCGTACAATAAGATGGCATAAAAAGTTTTTAGATTGGTGTTGACCAAGGGCATGCATGTGGTGGATGTCCATCACATGGACCAAAAAATTTTTTTCATCCAAAATCTTAAAATGTCATGAAACGTCGAGAAAACATGTCAGAAGTAGTTTTTGGATATTTAGACCCAAGTGTATGTTTTAAATTGTACAGACTTCAAAAAGGCCGGAATAAATTTTTTTGAAACTTTCAATGAATTTTGAAACAAAACTAATCTGTTGCGGGAAAATGCGCTTTTAACACGTCACTGACGGTTAATATTACTGATTTTTTTGCATTTGACATGTTATTGTAGACGTTTGTACTTAGTTAATTTTTTATATATAGATAAATAGGTTTAAATGTCTATAAATAGCAATATTGAAATAAACTTGAGTGCTCAGCACAGAAACACAAACATATGTTGAGCATAAAACTCTCAAACATTAGGTGCCTAGCACAAAACACTAAATCATTATGTGTAGAATCAAAAATATATAGAAGTTAAATTCTGTTGTCTTAAATACACAAAAAATGAATATTGAACATATAGATAAGGATAAAACTTATAAAAACTAAAAGTTAATTCTTTTTTGAATCAAGAATATTTCATGACATGATAGAAAGACAAATTATTTAAAGATTACTCATTTTAGTTAAAAATTCTTCAAAATAATTCATTTTTCAATAGAAAGCCTGTGATTTATGTAGCTCTTGTGTATCGGAATTCATAGAAAAAAAATCGTGATGTGCCGTAGTCAAAAAATATTTCATCCTGCGTGAGCGTAAAAATTCCTCTTGATGTCATTGTGTTGAAAATGTTTTATATATTATATATCGATAGAAACATTCATTGATTAAACTTGATTGTAATGGATTTAAAATATGTGAAATTTTTTTGATTGCGACAAGATTGGAATTTTATTATTGCAAATTCTCTATAGAGAAAATGTGGAAAACTCAGTAAATTGAATATGACATTTGCTCTATGCAATGTGAGAGCGAATGTATATATTTTGAAAAACTCTCATGTGGTGTTCCACACAAACCAGTAATAGCGTTTAAGCGTGAGAAAGAAGAGTAAAAAAATTTCATCATCACACACATTCATTCAATTTGATGAAAAAAATTCCGCTTTGGAGGTGAAATGTATTTGAACTTTTTCTTCTCTTTTGCTCGCACACTTGAGTGAATTTTCACATTTGTCTGCCGGTGAATGATGATTCGATGTGAAAAAACAAAAACCACACAAATTTCATGAGCAATTATTCTGCACTTTAAAACACGATCTTCTTTATCTATCTATAGCGCTAAAAAGAAAAAATCTCCAAAACGGAATTCCGTTCCAATTTAAATAGTTCATGTCTCAATCTACACCTCTCTCATTTACTCTTTTATCTTCTTCTTCCTTTCTTTTCTCCATGTAAAGAACGTGAATGAAAAATTTATTAATTTTCATTTTCTATTTCAGTTTTAAAGAAACAACTGTGCGGTTTGTTAAACTTTTCATCTCGCGAGTGCGTTTCGATTTTCACGGTCGATGTCGATGAAGGAAAGCGAGAAATAATTAGAAGCCAGTAGTATGTTTAATTAGTGTGAATTTGTGACATTTTTCTCTAACTAGTGATGATGTAAATTTCAATATTAAAAGTGTGATGTTTATTTTAAATGTTAAAGACAGTAAGAAATAGTTCATAAAATATTTTTCAACCTCAAACTATAATAATAATTCTTTTTTATTATATAAACTGAACTAATACATATAAAAAAATGATAAATGAAATTTCGTGATATTAGCCTAGCGGCTTTAAATCAGTTACATCTTGATTATTATGCTTTTCAACTTACGTTGATGATTAAGAGGTCCAACTTGAATTGAAGTGAGAAAAACTCTAAAAAACTCACTAGAATTGACGATTTTTTTTTAAAAATTTTTAAATAAATACTAAGAACTAAATACACCTAGATTGTGCATTGACTAATGCTTTAATTATCAGTGGGTTGTTGTACTTGTTTGAAATATTGATCCAGACTGATCTACTTGAATGGTCCAAATAGTTGTCTGTCCACTAATAATGAGCTCCATGGCGATTGATGTTTCAGTTGATTTGGATGAGAAATCAATGAAACCAATTGAACTAAATATATATAACTCACTTGAATCAAACATAAACTTCCTTAAATTTTTCTCGCTTTTAAATGATCTAATTAACTTCCTAAACTAGCCAAGTTTATTTTATTATGAGAATGAAAACTCGTTATTTCTCTATCACGAGTTGCTGGAAATGAGCTGATCCATGGATCTGAATGAAATAATGATGATGAGTCCCCTCGACGATATAGCTTGAAACAGCAAGAAATGGCAACTACTCCAAAAGCTCCACAGATGTTGAAAGCATTTTTCCGCGTTGTTCTAAATTTGCTTCGATGGTTTTTGAGGTTATCCTCCATAACTTACTGGATCTTGCAAAATTTTCCAAACTAACTTCAAAATGAGCGATCCAAATTCAATTCACCACAGATGTTTAAAAGCTATAGTTGCTCTTGCTATTAACTATAGCGCCCTTAGGCTTGTTGGCTCCTTAAACTCTTTGCTCCAACTTTTCCGCCATTTGTTAAATTCTTCTATGACAATTTTGAAAATAGAAAATAAGCTTCTATTTTCTCGATGAAAATTCACAAACTCGATATCAGCGGTGCTCAATCCGTTGAATATCGATACTTGAAATAATGACAGACACGAAAAACCAATGAAAATTAATTATTTTCACGGAGAAAACTTTTTCGCGACTGCTCAGCACGGAATTTCCGAGGGGACTCCCCCTCAAACTATAAAGATCATTATAAGATTATTAAACTCATTATAAAATCCCTTTATGAGGCATTCAAAAGTGTTTTTTAACTATAAATTACATATCTTATGACATCATTAGACATTTCTTTCTCTCTCAATATTATTGTTAATAAATTTTGTAAATTTTGTTTTGCTGATCTCATTTATATAAGTGTAAAAATGATGATGCCAATAAATAAGTTTTTAGGTGCTCTGTCGCTATTATAATTTCATGAAAATTAAAATTCTTCACATGCATTACGCTTTATAAACTAATTTGGCACAAAATCATCTCACACACATTTTGATAAGCAAATTAATTTATATTCAATGAGTTTATTTCCACACGCGTGTAAATTTTAATCGATTAAAATCAAGATTAAAACTGTCTGTAGTTGTTCAAGTTAAAATAAACTAAAAAAATTTATTTACACAATGATTTCTATTTTCTTAAACTGTTTTGTAAAATGGAAAATATTCAAGTTAAATGAATAATTTTTAATCTGATGATTGTTTTAGATTGTTGCAAATGTGGAATCTTGTGTATAATTCTATTAAAAAAAATTGAATAGAAGATAAAAAATTTTATTTCATTATTTCTTGATAGATTAAGAGCTTATTAAATTTTATTTACTGAACATTTAATTGGATTATATCCAAAGCAAAAAAGTTTTCTAATGTTAGAGATTTACACTTAATGACACATGAAATCTTATGATAAAAATGTAATGACGTTGTTGATGAGGTAAACAGTTGTGAAAAACAAACATTAAGTCAATACTTTTAATCGACATCAACAGCTGAAATGTTAGCGTGATTTACCTTTAATTTGCCAGAAATTCTTTGGCTATGATTAAAAATATTTGATCAAAGCTATCCAAAGTATCAACCTCTCAATCAACCTACATTTTACTTGCAAAATCATATTCCTTTCATCCAACATTTAAATCTAAAATTGAATCCAACCATCATCACATTTATTAAACCTTTCGCCTCTCATTCCTTCGATGCAAATTTCTCATAAAAAACTCAATCATAAAGTGAAACTGAGCGAAAAAAATTTCTTTTCAAACGATTGATTTTTGTGATTTGAAAATGTGCCAAGATGCAGTTTTTCTCACTTTTTGAATCATGCAATATTTTTTCTCTTCAACTAACAAATTTTTTTGGCCGATAAAAAATTATGGCAATGCAATCAATAATAAAAAATAATATCCGGCAGATTGTCGTAAATCAATTGCGAGTTTGAAATTATGATAGGGGACATGCTGAAGGCATCGTAAAGTCAATTTTATTGAGTGTTTTAATGCATCTTTAAATTGTTTATATCAAGAAATATGAAGAAAATGTAAAAATTTTTATTGACTTTACCCTACACACAAATGTGGCGAAGTTTATTTTATCATCATGACGAACGAAAATTCAACTTTAGACATATGTTGACCAGAGAAGAAAATGCTCGTAAAATGCGCCTCCTCCAAGTGCGTACAAGCGAGTAAAATAGCAGCAAAGAAAAAGAAGAAGAAAACTTTTCTAATTAAAATTTTTTTCTCACTGACGATGTGTCGAGTGTCACCTAATTTCAGATTTCTGTCATCAGGAAAGATGGAAGAAGTAAATCTCATCAGATGAAAATCTCGTGATTTACTCATGCCAGTGCGTTAATTGGTTTTGTTTCTCATTTTTTGTGTATCTTTTTTTATAATTCCATTAACAAATTTAAGCGCGCAAATTTCTTTTTCTGTCGACAGGAGTAAATTAGCCGACAAAATATTAATAATTTACACAAAATTTGACATTTTTGCGCATCTTAAAAATTTATTATACAATAGCTTATAACATTACAAATCGTGTAATAATTATAACTTTTTAATTTCCTATTACAATGATAAAAATTTAAAATTGATTTATTTATACAACATTTCAAATCTCTAGAAGATTTTGAACGTTTTCATCACTGAAGTCTTTATTATTAAGTAGTCAGCAGAAATCAGTAATGATATTACCATTTTGACACATTTCTGTGGTAATTTATTTATGAAATGTGACTTGTTCTAGACATATAATCACTTTTAACAACTCTATAAATAACAACCCATGGAAATACATATCGATGAATTTTGTTATATTTTTTTATCATTTCTATTTATATTTCAAAATATTTATAAATTAGAAAAAATCTGGAAAGTTTTTGTAAAAAGAAATTATGTCTTAAAATGAGGTAAATTACGACTCTGATATACATTTTATTTCTATAGCATGAAATCAAAGAGAAACAAAAATTTAAATCAAAGTAAAAACTCTTGTTGTTCTTTCTATTGTTTTTATAACATCTTCAAAGCATTAATATATTTTAATCTTCAAAGCATTGCAAAAAAAAAAATCATGTTAATGTTCACAATAAAATATTACAGTCGTCTTTTATTTTTTTTACAATTCTAAGGACTCAAAATGAAGTTTTGTATAAAAATATTCCATCAAGATTATTTAAATAATTAACTATTTACTTAATATTATTGGAGCGTGTGTATTTAATGTGCTGGCATCAATCGACTAGCGGATTTGCATTCATGGAAGTTTGCTTTTTGAAAGCGGCAGCACTTAATTAATTTATTCATATATAAAGAGAGTAATAGTTAGCCTGTATATTATTTTACAGTTGAGTGAATTATACACGGTTTCAATTGGCGTAAGCTATAGGATTTTAGAGATCATGCATCATTGATATATCAAATCTCATCTGCCTGCACATAAATAAATAAATAAATTCAAATATATTTGAAAACCTTGTGCCGTTCATTATTATTAATAAATCGGAAAATGTAAATGACAATTTTGTATAGAGTGCGATAAAAGTGATACTTGTATGTAAATGCAATGTAATTAATTAGACCAATACATCTCTGGATCATTGCAATTTGCGCAAATGAAATAAACTTGGCAATAAATATTAAGAGAAATTTAATTTTGTAACTTGAATGACAATTCTTTTGAGCAGCAACTTATCCTTTGTAGTGTTGTCGTTAGATGTAAAGATGAAACTTTCAATAAATTACATTAGACTCGAATTTGAAATTACATGTGAAATAATGAGCATGCAAGCAGAAAAAATTGTATTTTCCCTCTCATCGGACGGGCAAGAGAGAATGATCAGCTAAAAATAATGAATAAACGAACGAAAATTCATCAAAATCGCCTCATTCTGTGGTAAACTCGCGTAGAGATCACATGGAAAAAGCAAAAAAGCGAGCCGTGTGTGATTTTTTATCTTTTTATTTTGCTTACTCACTTTCCTCGATACATGATCTCGTATTGCTGACAAGTCAAGCATATTGTAACTGTTAGGTAGAAAAGTGAATGATCGAATCGGGGAAATTCACAGACATTCGCAATGCGTCATGATAACAGGAAAAAAACATTTAGTGTGACTTATAAAAAGTAAAAAAGAAAAAGAAAATATTTTTGAATGAAAGAAGGAAAAAGTGAGAGAAAAATTTCAAAAATTTATTATTTATTTTTGAAAAACTCAACATAGGTAAATGTTTAATTATAAAAACTCAAGAAGAAGTGAAAATTATTTATAGAAGAAAAGAAAGTGAGAAAGAAACGTGAAAATTATTCCATGTTTGTGAAAGAGAAATTTACTGTGAATAACAATTGTGGATATACGTTTATTTATAAAGAACATGCTAGAACATTGTCTAAATGAATACATTTTGTAATGAATGGATTTAAAACAGATACAAAAGAGTGAGTTTCATTGAAATCAATGATTGAACATTAACTTGTAAAACTAAAGATTTAAATTGAAAATTCCGTCTTAAAATTTTTGAATTTTCAAAGCAATTTAATGTCATTAATTTAATAAAAATTCAATAAAATTCAAGAATTTAATGGAAAACCACTTAAAAAAATTGTTTTCCATTTATAAAGTGTGTAAATTAATTTTATTCAAAATTAATTAATTAAAATCAATTCAATTAGTTTCCTTTAACTCAATAATTGCAGACAAATAATCCGACAAAATTTATTCATCCACTATTGATTCTGTGATCTCTTGCAAGACTTGCACACTCAATTGAGTGGAAAATCGCCTCATATAGATTAACTGCTAACGTACAAGTGCAACGAAACATGGATGCAAGCTGTTTTTGCTGTCAGTTCAGCTTAAATACAGCTGGCATTATAATTGGAGTATATGAGATTGTGCAGTATACGTTATTCTTCTTTTTTGCCTTACATTTCTTTAAAGGTAGGTATATCATCATGTCAATTAATGAAGCATATAAAAATTTCCATTATCGTCCACTGTGTGCAAAATTTTCTCCTAAAACCAATCTTGCTTTATAGAACTTTTACTGTTTGTCTTTTTTATGTTCTCTTTTCAATCAGATGATTCTGATTTTCTTACCATCGTTACCTGCTGTTTATGTGCTCTCATTATTGTGTCAGCACTGCTGGTATATGGATCATTTAAAGTGAGTTATAGATGACATAAGATGGCAAGTCATATTTAATTCTTATTATTTTATCTCAATAGAATATTCGACGATATGTGGTGTCATGGATATTCGTTGTTGGTCTCATTGTTGTTGTGCAGCTGATGGTGCTTTTCGATGTCATTCATGTCGTTAACACTAGAAGCAATGAATCGTCAGATAAAACTTTTCTTTGGACGGCATTAGAAGTGTTTTGTTTGGGTAAGAGCATTCAATTTATTATGCTTAACATGGTTGATATCAATGGATAGATGTTGATGAATTGGTGTTTTCATTGTTCAATAGACACATTGAATATTTGATGATTGGAATTGAAATTCGATTGTGATTTCAATACATTATATTCACGAATGAAATAATGTGCGTGTGTATATCTACGCGACTGATGATGACGATGAGAATGTGAAGGAAAAATATTGATGGCATGGCGCTTGTGAAATTGGAAATATTTCAATGATACACCTGAGCTGATGCCTCACTCGTAGATGTAAATCCTATGGAAATTGATATGTATATCTTTGATATGTGCCTTATACTATGCCATTGTGTCTACGTGATGAATGAATGAGTCGGAATATGCCATTTATGTGCGCATTAAGGCATTTACTTATGTGATTTCACGCAAATCAGGCTCTTGCTTCTTCTCATCATCATCATCATTCGTTCTTTTGCATATTTTATGTTTATTTTTTGAATGATCATTTATGAGATAATTTTTCACCTTCCTTAATGTTTTATATTTCTGACAATTATTTGAAATTGTGATATAATCAATTTCCTTTTTTGTTTTTTAATATATCAACCTTGATTTTCTACCTTCATTTTCTTTTGATCTTTTGAATTTAAAGTTATTTCATGATTTAAATTTGCTGTTTTTAACAGCAAGCAATTGTGTTTACACACAAGTAGAGTAAGAAAATGATATTTATGAACACACAGTAAGAAAATCAAATCGTATTTATTTATAATGTCAAGAAATCAAAGAAAATCCTTCCTCTTTACTTTTGGAGAAAGCATTAAAAATTCACGCGCGTTTTTGATAGCAACGCTCTCATGAATGTGTTTGATTTTCTTAAAGAAAAATTCTTTTTGTTTGTATACACTTTTAAAGTGAAGGCAAAGAATAAATATATGCAAGATGAAAAAATTTCAATTTGAACCCGCAGGGATGTATCATTAATACTGCCTTTATTCGCAGTATTCTAAAGCATATTCTCTCAATCAATATGATATTTATTTTTTGCTTCTTCTATATTATATATGTGTACCATATAAAAAATGAAAGATTTTTCATTAAAAACTTTTTCCTCATGCAAATTAAAAAAATAAATGTTTGACTTCGTGCCAGAGATTTGCGCCTTCTCGTTTGACGCTTTCTTCCTTCAATGCTTGGTATACAAGCAAGACATGTTTGAATGATGATTCTAAGGAAGAAGACGCGCCTTTGCATGTCGATTATGAAGAGCGCAAGAAGAAGAACATTTAATTTTTGCCTTATATGAATGAAGCAAGTAGAAAAATATTGAATTATTGAAAAAGTTTTAAAAAGTAAAAAAAATCTTTAAAGGAAAAAAACTTTTCAAGATTTTTGTTCTCCTCTCGAGTCAATTTGAATAATTGAATGACATTCACTAAAGCAATAAATCGAAATAAATGTGACACACAATTTAAATGTTACAAGCTCACTAAAACCAATTACAAACATTTAATGTCATAAATTAGCCTGTAAATTTGTTATTCTAAATGTGTATTTCTAAAACATCCATAAATATAAATTTAATGTGAATCATTTGAACTTTATAATCAGACAGTTGCAAATCATTATGAATAATATGCGTTAAATGCTAAGAATTTTTATTAATTTATTTTATTCTTTATTTTCAGTGTTAAATATAAGCTTCTTAATAATAATGATGGAGTTCCAAAGAAAACTAAAAGAACAAGAGGACGATGATCGACTTCCTTAGAAAATAACAAAGGATTTCATCATAAAAACTTTAAGATACAATAATTAAGATTAAAGGAGCTTTAAAAAGGCATTGAATAATTTATTAAAATTTTCTAGTCGATATTCGTTACTAGTCGTGTATGTGAGCTGTATGTGATGAGAGAATAAGAAGAAAAAAAATTTGTCGCCTTTTTTCTTCTTTTCCGCTCGTTTCAAGAGCCCTGTCATCGTGATTTTTATTAATGACTCGAGAGAAATCAAAATCAATTAGAATGAATCATTAATTTTTTATGAAATAGATTCGACATAGGAAAAAATTTTTTTTTACTCTTTATGAGTTGCTGTCGCTGTTTGGTTCATCTTTTATTCATGTAAATCTTTCCCACACAAGCAGAATTAAAAGAAGAAAAATTGCCATAGCGTATGCATGCATGCATAATATAAGCACAAGAAAAATATCTTTTTTAGAAAATAAAATGAATAGAGAATTTTATTTTGTTATTTATATGTACACTATAAGTAGAATAGAAGTATAAAATGCACTGCAACTGATTGTAAATTTATTTATTATTATTTCTTTAAGGATCCTTTTTAAACTATGGTAAAATTTTATTTTGTGAAATAAAAAATGTTATTAATTAAAATTTTTTGAATAATTTTTAAGTTAATTACAGGTACAAGTAGCAATCAATGATGATGACAAGTTTATAAGTATGATAATTTATGTATATATCACATAATTAATTATATCAATTGAATAATTTATTTTATTATAAATAATGAAGCAATCAGACGAATAATTGAGTTGAAGTTTTGATAATTTGTTTTAGTTTAATTTTGGAATTTAATTTAAATTTGAATATCAATCATTAAATATTATTATTCAAATATTTAAAATTTATTTGTATACATAAAGCATATTCTTTAATGCACTTTCTCACTCAAGATAGTTATTCTTATCAGCAATGAGTCATTATGTCATGACTTTTTGCTCTCAAATTACTGCGCATACGAATACTTCAACTTGTTTTAATCATAATCTCAACTCTCAATAATTTCATCAGTATTTAATAATAACTCAAGTGATGAAGATGAAGAACTCAAATTTTATTAATTTTTTAGTAATTTTTACAATTTTATTTTCTTCATTAAAGTCTCTTCAATTTTCAATATTCATTAAAAATATTTTAAATTTAATTATAAATGGTGAATGTGAATCATATGAGTGCATATCAGAGTATTTGGAAATAAGTTTTTTGTTTGTTTTATTGATGTTGTTAATTTTACTATTTGTTGGAACAATTAAGGTGAAAATTTATTATTTTAATTAATTCATAATGAAATTTCATATAAACTTTTAATATTCATAGTCAAAACAATCATTAATTGGATTATGGCTTGTAGCTCATGCTATTTTAATATTTTCTGAATTCATTATTCAGTATACAATTCGATTTGGTAAAAATAGCAATGAATACGATGAAGAAACAAGAATATTAAAATCTATAGAATTAAGTAAGTTGCAAATGAGATTAAACTACAAATGTTTTTGAACTTTCTTTTTTTATCCTCATCAACTATAGGCAGCGATTTGATTTCGTTTTATTTTATTTGTCGTTTGAACAATGTCTTGATTGATGAGAAATACTTACAACATCATAGCCTTAACATAAATGAATTGAAGAAGGAGCTTGATTCATTGAAACTGTGATTGATGTGAAAATTACTTTAAGGAATATTTTTTTCTTAAACTTATTTTTTCTCTTATCACTTTCAATGTTTTACCACCAGGAGCAGCATGAGAGAGGAAAAAAAATTATGGGATTTAAATGGTTTGAATTTATAACGACTCATGAATTTTTTAAACATACAGCTAAAATAAGATGATAAACGATAATGATTAATCCCTGAACTTGCCTTAAAGCTAATATTTTAAATTATAAAATAAATTGAAGTTATAAATTAAAATAATACGATTTTTAATAAATTTTAAAGAATTCTTAACATCATATTAAATTACACTGAAAAGCACGTACATAGTAGAATAATTTAAAACAATTGAAAATTTTCAAGTTCAAATGCGATGAAGTATCATTGGCACACGACTTGCAATGATATCATATATGAGAGCTCATAATTTTGTTGTTATTTACTCACAAAGGAATGAGACACAGTGAGAATGTAAGTAGAATACACATACATGAGAGAAAAACATACAAATAATCTACACAGTTTGAAACTTCCAAAAACTTTTTGCTACAGATAATTGTCAATTACAATTAAAACATTGTTATGGAAAATTATTAATTGTTAAAGTATGTGCGACTTTAATCTCTAGAGTCGTGGATGAAGTGAAAGTTCTTTGAATATTTTTGTAAATTGAATGTCATTATCATGTCACGAACACACTCTCTGTTTTATACATAAAAGATATTTCACTTGAAAAAATGAACAAATAGACACACAGTGAAATCATTATGCATATCAAAAACATACTTGTGTATTCTCTATGATATGACGATGTGATATATATTCAGTCTTAGTTGAGGTGATATCAAGACTAGATCGCAATAATGTTGTACAAAAATATTTGCGGTTTAAATTTAAATCTAATTAAAGTGGCGCTTTTTATTGGCACATACGATATATTTGGCACAATCACACTAATTTTCATCGAATTTGAATTCTTCAAGCAAAGTATTTGCGCGAGAATCATTCCAAAAATTTATTTTGTTGTATTTCATTTTTGCTAATTTCAGTGCAAACGCAACAAATGATTTACCTTTCATGCTTCTCAATCGGTATTATGGCTGCGATACTATTGATTCATGGCGCTCTCAAGTTAAATCGACAACTGCTGCTTTATTGGCTCAGTGTCGCTGTGCTACGTATTGTGTTGCAATCGCTGATTATTTTAGAGATTTTTTATTATCACATTCTTGATAATACGACATCATATGAGATTCTCTATTCGACATTGGAAATTTTAGATTACGGTTTGTAGTATGCAAAAAGAGAACAAAAATATCTTGTATTTCAATATGCTTCCTTCCTTCCTTCTTTTTCTTTTGTTTAGTGGTTCTCATCACAAGCTTTTGCCTCGTTATAAGCTTATACAAGCAACTAAAATATCGAGATGGAAATTTTACGCGATTTGAAAATGAAGTGTGATGTTGCTAATGAAGATTGTGATTTATGTATTGTGAAATAGAATACATTATTAAGATTAATAATGATTTCAATTTATATTTTTTGAAAGTTGTAAATTTGTGTGTTTCTTTCTGTTTTGAATGTTCATGTATATTTTTAGTTATGCCTGCACTATAAATAAACAACTTTTTTAACTCTTTTATTATTTTCATTGTAATTGGTCAATTAAAAGAATAAATAATAACTTTAAATATCATCAAGATTTTGTATAATTCAAATTAATTTTTTAGGCAATCACACAGTAAATAAAACTAATTGTAAAAAAATTGCAACACTCTGATTAAGAAGCATAAACATTGAATAAATGATAACACTCAGGGAATCGCTCTGTGACATAAATACAATCTTTCAAGACAAATATTTCCTTGCACACTCAATTTAATTCAGTTCCAATGCGGTTCAAGTCTGTGCAGAAGCAGCAAGAGAAACTTTTTTCGTTCTCGTCACCCAAAAAAATAGAAGAAAAAAGGAATAAAACTAAAGAGATAGAGTGTCATGTCGGAAAGTTTCTGCGGTAAACACTTGAACTCAAAGAAAGCTGGTATTGCTGTGGTACTATGGGATTTATCCTCAATGTTATATGAATTTATTCTCGAATGGCAGGATATTTTTGGTAACAAATTAATGCAATTAAATGAACCGAAAGTTTTTGTTTTAAAAAAGTTTTTTTCAAGATTTGAGTGTGTTTATAATTTCACTGTTCATACTCGCAGTGGGACTAATTTGTGATATGCTTCTAATCTATGGCATCATGAGAGTGAGTTCATCGTTCTTATCAATATAGAAGCAAGCATCATAAGCTTTGTCTAATTTTAGATAAAGAAATCTCTATTAATTGTGACGTTCATTCGCATCTTCTCCATCTGCCTAATTACCGGATTTGTTCTGTTTACACAGCCAAACGATCAATTTCTATTCACATCGGAGATTATTGAGAGCTGTAAGTGATAATTGGTTATAATCTATCCGATTTGTATGTAATTAATGATCAACTTTTACCATCTTAATTATTGGTTTTGCTCTTCAGCTTAATGATTGTATTGATGATTTATAAGGAAATGAAACATGAAAACTTTAAGGAACTAAGAAATATTGACATTTAATTAAAGTCTTATTTATTTTATGACAATAAACATTTAAAAATGTATAAAGTCTTTAGTCATAAATTTTATTTTCAAAAAAATTAATTTTACCATCTGGTTTTAATAATTCTTGATAAAAAATATGTAAAACATTCCATAGAAAGAATCAATTCAGTTATTATTTAGCACTAGAGTGATTAAAATGTATTCAGAAGTTTTTGGTTATCGAATAAATTTAATTTATATTGCAATTGTTGTTGCATTATGGGATATTGTTCATATTTTCAATGAATTTCACGAACGTTACACATTGTTGGTATTATTTGAAAGCACAGAATTTGGTTGTCTAAGTGGATTCTTCAAACATGAACATTGTTTGGCGGTAATTAAATTCCTTTTCACCACAACCACATGTCTATCAATTCAAGCACTATCTAAATTATCTACAACATCAATTTCTTCTTCTTTTTACAAAACCACAAGATTCTCTCACAAATTGCCATCTATGCGTTAGATTTTCTATTTTGTATTTTCCTTATAACTGGAGCCTTTCACGTAAGTCTGAGGATTTAATAATCAACCAAACAATCGTAGATATTGTGGTTTGCTTCTAATTGATTAATTTGCTATTATTATTTGAAGATGAAGAAGATTTGGGTTTTATTATGGATTATTTTGTCATCATATCATCTCATTGACTTTCTACTCTACTTTACACCATTTTATGGAACAGCACTGTCATTTAGTTTTGTTCCACTCTATTTGTGGGCTGACATTGGTAATAAAAAGATTTTTTCTATTAAAAATATTTTTTTGTTTTTCAAAAAAAAATATTTTTAGGTGTAAGCACGATTGGCCTGATATACGTCATATATTTCTATCGGAAATTGACAGACAACAAAATTGAGGAAATAGCAAGTGAACGTTTGGCAAATGTTGAGGATTTCAATGGCGTAGAATTTGGGGCGTATTGAAAATTTTCAATTCATTACTCATACTGTGTGTTTTCTTACTTATAAAAGCTATACAATGTTAGCTAGTATTGCGACTATTCCCAATTGCAATAAATGAAACATTTTCAATTTAAAAAGAGCGAAAAGAGAGGGAAAAAATTCTTATTAGATTTAAAACTTATGCAGTGTTTCTCAAACTTTTTAAATAAAATAAAATTGAACAATCTTATTTTACTCTCATATTTGTCATATACTCAATTGCTAAAGGTTATCAATAAAATATTCTTTTTCAATTTATTCAACTCTCGTTCGCTCTTTGTAACATGCTCTCAATATTACTTTTTCATCGTCAACAGTTCAATTTTCGATTACTTCGCGCAAAGAAGTGCTTTCATTGATTTTTTTTATATTCCACAATAAATATACAATCATTTAAGCGCGGGTGGCGGCGTGCAAAAAAAGGCGGAAAAATTTATAAGTTTAGTAATAGAAAATAAATCAGATTTTTTCTCTTTGCGCTTACTTTTAAGCAGTTAAGCAGAGTGTTGTGTAAAAAAGCAGACAGATATGATTTATTACAATGAGCGACATGAAACAATCGATCCGCAACATGAAATGGGGTGCTTGTCCTTGAGTTGCGCTGGCAAATTTATTGCATTTATAGAGATATTATTTTATTTATTCACATTTCTCACACTGAAGAACTTTTTATCGGGTAAGCAAAGCAATTTGAACTTTATTGAAAGTTGATCGAATTTTAAATAAAATGAAATTGAGTGTTTATAAAATTTATTTGTTAAATAAAATTGACGTTTCGAGAATATTTGGAACGCATTGACCTTTGAATTAGTCATAGATCAATCATTGATAAGATTATGAATAAACAAGTTTTAGATCATTTTAAAAAATTAAAATCAAATAGAGACATTTCTTTGATTGTGACTCTACTTTGAAATAGCAGTAGAATTTTTATTGTATTTGACCAGTAGATAGAAAAATTAATTTTGCTTTTTAAAATTATTTCACTTCTAATCATGTTTTTATTGTTAGATTCATGTTGCATCAATGTAATATACAATAAAAAAGATTTATTTCTTTATAACTTTGATTTCAGATTTAAAATTACTTGTGTTCATTGTTATTTGAAATTTGCTAATCAACTTTCTGAAATCAACATTTTTGATTAAGCTTATTTTTTAGTTTTTTTTTAAAGTATTATTTTATAAAAATATAAACAAGAGTGAGAATAATGCAGAAATATTTTAAAAATCACTTTAAAATATTCTACTGAATAATTTTTTGAATAAATAAATTCATAGCAATCAAACTATGCAACCAAAAAATCTGAAATTTTGCATGAAAGTAGTTCTTTATATTACCAATATTCAGTAAAAATTTCAGAATTTTTGATTGCGCTTTGAAATTCTCATGAATAATTTTATGTTAAAAATTGTTCTGTAGAACATTTTAAGGCTTTTTTGAACTTTTTAGACATTTTTGAAAACTCACGATAGAAAATATTTATTAATGAAAATTTTTGCTTTAAATAAAATGAAAATTTTTAACATCTTGTATTGCATTTCTTAATCAATCACAGGAGCATAAAAGTTAATCAAAAATGTTGATTGCAGAAAGTTGATTAGCAAATTTCAAATTGTTTGTTTCTATAAGAGTTTCATTTAGGCTATGATAGCCTAAAAAAATTATCAAAAAGTTAAAATGCCTTCAATTTGAATAAAATACAAAATTGAATATATGCAAAACATTCTAAATTTTATTTTTTTGTGAATTCCCAAGTAAACATCTGTTCAAGTCTAAATAATCTTAAGTCCATGCAAAAGTGTTTATTGAATTTTTCCTCATTTTGCTCTTTTTTCATTCGATCTTCTTACAGTTGAGCAAGCTTTAATTCTCACAATGGTACTCACACTGCTGTCAATAATGGCTTTGGCATTGTTTGTCGGCACAAGTGTCTCTGATCGAGTCTATATAATGCCATGGATATGGACAAAATATGCTGTCATTTTCATACAAATTATTCGCTTCACTACACTCGTTTTTGATTTGGCGATGACTCAGAAAAATCCGGCTGGTGCCTCGCCAGTTTTTGAGTTGCTCTTTTTAGGTGAGTATCATTCAAGGTTTTCTCACAGTGCCGTATCATTTGATTAAACATCTTCTGACTTGTACATGCTAACATATATTTTCACACAGGTTACAACGTCTTCGCACTTAGCATAATTCTTGAACTTATCGAGGAAATTGAGCCGTATACTTTTAAAAGATTTGAGTACCTGAGGGTTTGATGATGATATATACACTTTTCTTTCGCTTTTTTCTGTTGGATTATCATCGTTACCTTCACTTTTTCCGTCTTCTTCTTTTACTACCCTCTTAATTTCTGCCTTAGAATTTCCTTTTTGCATAAGTTAAGAGAGCGGCAGTAAAAGATACGTCAGAATGACTAAGAAAGAGAAGAGAAAAATATTTTTAATTTTTATTTTGAATTGCTGATAACGATGAGAATATATACATGCCAAGGTATTGCTCCCATGAGAAATTTAGAAAGAGTTAAGTAATGAAAATATTTAGGTCATAAGTTTGTGATATTGAAAATAAAATATAATAATTTGTAAATCTTTTTTATGCAACATGACTGATGAGAAAAAGAAGTTAATAAATTTTGTTTAATTACCAACGACTCATTAAAAAATTATGTGTTTAATCACACTCATTCCATAATACTGATTGCGAATTATGATACTCTTTTTTCCTTAGCGTGTTAATTAATTCCAATTTTCATCTAGGCTTTATAGTCATTATCCTAGAACGAGAGATGAGTTATTGTCTATAATTTGGTAATTAATTTGAAAACCCATTATTCAACAGATGTGTGCTAATTTTATATTATTTGATAAATGAAAATTTAAATTTTTGATAATTTTTAATAGTTAAATCTGTCGCATAACCAATTAGTTACTTTATTTAGGTAAATAAGGCATTCTTTTATGATTGAAAGTATATTATGATAAAGATAATATCAAGTTTCTTGTTTTCGTAACCTTCAACATATCTTTTTCACATCAGTACACTTTACTGTCTTCCAATCAACAACAATAAGTAAAAAAAAAGAAAAAGGAAAAAATTGAAAAGAGAAAAAAGTCATTCCTTTATAAATTTCTTCTTCGCTGTCTTATCATTTCCATCATTGTGAGCAATGTTTGCAGGCAGTCAAGTTGGCTGTTACGAGTGAGATGAGCATATATACACATGGTGAAAAATACTGAAAAGGCGGCTCATAATGGATTAATGTTCTTTCTCCATTCAACTGACAGAAATGGAACATTTTTGTGCGAAAAAATCAAATTTTCCTGTTGACTTCTCGAGAGCATACAATCCACCCACCCTATTGATATTGTGGTATGCAATAATGGCAGTAGAATATGAGTATTGGCTTTAACGAGGCGTTAATAAAATGTGCACGGATGCACTCAAAGAAAAAAATTACAATTCGATTGTGATTTTGTTCCAAAAAACAATTTGAATTGTGAAAATAGGGATGACAGAAATGGTCAATATTTTTTCACAATCATTTTTGAATTTTTTGAAAATTTCACAATGTATATTGTTAAAATTAACAATCGATGTTGTGAAATTTAAAAATTAAAAAAAAAAAAAAATTTTTCCTGTTGACAATTTTTCTCGTATTAATCATCCTTAAGCTTAACTTCTTAGCTCTTTATCATACAATCTAAATATCTTTAAGTAACAAAATGAACTACTTTAATAAAAATATTATTGAGTTTTAAGATTATCATTTTATCATTACTATTTTAAAACAGATATTGTGGTATGCAATAATGAGCAGTAGAATATGAGTATTGGCTTTAACGAGGCGTTAATAAAATGCAAAATTCATTTGACAATTCGCATTGTAAATTTTTTTTTATGAGTGTGTTTATATGAAAAGTATTGAATTGTTGCCTCAACGACCTCTGAATTGTCGCTTATCATACGGGAAGATTATTACAATACAAACCGTTGCCTCAAAAAAAAAACAGACGTTTATTTAAGACAAGTGCTGTGGTATTATTTCATTCATTTATTGATTTTCGCTTAGGGAATCGAGCTGAAATTGATAAAGTCATTTTCATAAAGTATAGCAATATATTTCTCTTAACTTATATTTCATTATTTTTTGTTCTTCATTCGCAATCTATCTTGCACTCATTCCATGAACGATCAAGAAAAAGTAAAAAAGAGCATTGCCAGCATTTCCACGCACATTTCACAATAATTCTTCATTCAAAATCGCTCTTAGCTTTTCTTCTTTTACTTTTGTAGATTTTATTGAGCAACATTTGCAAAGTGAATTTTGCATTTTCTAAGCGTAAGAATTTATTTCTTATCTAGAGTTGTTTTAGTTTTAAATTAGTATTTAATTAAAAAGTAACATTATTTAAAATAAAATTTCAATTGTAACTTAAAATTACTAAATTTGAACTTTACTTTATTTTTTTGAATTTGAAAATTACATATTTTTGAGTTTTAATTCAAAATCACATATTAAAATTTTTCATCATTTGTTTTATTAAAAGTTTAAACTATTAAAACTAATTGCATATAAGTAACTAACAATGTTCTAGGCTCAGTTTGACCTGATTTTGGTTCTCAAACCTTTTCTTTTTTTATACACCATTCAATTCAACATTAAGCGGGAAAAAGAGAGCGATTGAGAAGAGTAAATGTATTTCACATTATAAATATTGGGTCGCTTGCATATATTGTACATAAACACATACACAATAACATAGTGTGTTAAAGCAAATGTTTATTCATTGTAAATTTATGTTTCATAAACAGCGTATATTTACGATTTTATTCTGTATGTGACTTGAGTATAGTATTATTATATGCATATACAGCTTAAAGGATGCTTCTGTTGCTGCTGTTAAATACATTTTATTATATCGTTTGGCGAATGAATGTAAGAGAAATGAGAAAACTTGCATGAAGTCGCGATATAGAATGAGATGTTGAAAAAAATATGAAATATCATGAAAATGTAAATTTGACAAATTTACGATGACACTTCTGTGCATAGCAGGGAATATGATGTTTAGTAATAGCAGGAAGTGTCACATATGATGTCGCTATGTAAGAAATCTATCACACAAATGGCTTCATCAAAAAGAGAGAATTTCCATATATTTAAATTAGTGGTGCATCAATGAAGAATGTGAAAAGTGTTTGTTGCTGGCATGAATGATATACATATATTTACAACCTCTTCAATCTTCTTAATGGATTCTTCTATAAAAACACTGCAAACATGTACATCGTACTTGTTACGAAATGCAACGATAAATAATTTGATTTCCCATTTAGAAAATTGCTTAATGATAGCGGTTGCACATAATAAGTTCAATAACTCAATAATAAATATGTTTCAAATTCGATTATAATGATCGAAATTATTGGTTATGATTGAGCAAATTTGTGGTTTATTTCATGACTAGTTCAATAATTCTCACATTATGAGTATCCTTGTTTTAATTAATTCAATAGCCATAAAGAGCTTATTAATTTTAAAATATTCACATGTAAAAATTATTTCATTAGTGCATTGATTAACAGGTGAAATGAAATTATAGTCATTTGAAATGTCAATGGCAAAATAACAAAATTTTCAATAAATGTCAACTATTTATGGCATTATCTCATTTATCAACTGTATCATTTACTCATATTGAAAAATAACACTGAATGTGAAAGAAAAGTATCAAATAACTGCAATTATAAAAGTACTTTGTGGTATTTTTAAAGCTGATATGATGTTGCATTTACTTTAATGTGTTGTGCATACATTTTAAGTAATGAATTACATTCATTCATGTATTTTTCGAAAAGTCTTACATAAAGTTTTACTTTCTGTTCATTAATTTATCAATGGAATTTTTTATTCAAATTTTATCGTATGAGTTCAGAAATCATCTCTTTATATTTAATCATCAAAATGTTAAATTTTTGTAGTAGTAAACAAATGATAATCATCAGTTGATACCATAGCACTGATAATGATAATGCAATTTTTGTGGAATATTTTTAATTGTCTGCATATTCTCAGTTGTTAAATTAATAGCTTCGTATTATTTCACATTATGAAAATTATCCGATAATTGTAGATAAGTCGATAAAAGTCATTATGATAAAACATTTTTTCATAGGAGCTCAAAATTAAATTCAGAAGTTTTCTCCTAATTTCATTAAAATTGTTTGCATTTAAAAAAGAATTTTTTAAATTTACTAATTTGATTGCATCTCCATAATTTTTAAAACTTTTTTTGCTTCTTTTTCATTCTTTAATAAACTAAAAAAGTTTTCATTTTCAAGGATTTTAGTCTCTAGAAGAGAAAGCTGTAAAAGTTATTCTGTTAAGTTAGGAAAGTTTCTCTTTCTCTTTCATTGAGTAAAAAAGGATGAAAATTTAAAGCCTTTTTCAAAACCCATAAACTTTTGCCATCACTAGAAAACGATGTAGCTACATAAAAATAATTTCGAAATCATATCCATATATTGTAAAAGATACATACACACAGATGTTTCCAATCACACGATTTATATTCCATGCACGCAATAACATGCAATTTTATATTGATGTTTATATCAAGGATTTCAAATAACACCGTTTTTGTGTGCCGTTACTCGAGTTCCCTTTTGGATATATTGATTGTTGCATCCATGAAAATTAAATGGATTTTTAATAACGAGCTGAGCAATTTTTTGCTTCCACCTCACATGTTTTATGCAATTCATTTTGTATGTGATCAATTTTTTACATTAAATTTCTCTAGAGATTTATGGTTGATTTGGATTCAAAATTTGTGTTTCTATTTCATTTCAGTTACACATTTAATTAAAACTATGAATGAACCCTTTTTTTGGGAAAGTGATCTAACCAATCAGCCTCTTTTAAAGAAAGGCGTTTACCTTTTGAGTTCCCGTAGTCAGCTGTTAAATTTTATTTACAACTGTCTTTTAAGAAAAATTTCATTCGTTACAAAATAGAAAAATTATGCATGAATCAGCTGAGTTTGTTTGTAACACAACAATTTTGCCATTCTCTTTCATTCTCACATTTCAATGGTAGAAAAAAAAATCAATCAAGGAATGTAACTTTAAGGAAGATATTTTACAAAGAATACATCAATTTGAGAATGATTGATGATGAGCGGGAAGGGAAGTGTTTCTCTATTTTTAAATGAAAAAATGAAATGAGGTCGCGCATAAATGTAGATACAAGAATATATCAGAAAAAATCTGTCAAAGAACCTGACATGGAGCTCGAGTAAGCGAGAAATTTAATCGAAAATTGTTTTTCATTTTATATACAATAAAAAATTGACATCATTTTCATGTTTTTGCCGTGATTTTTTGAATGACGAGAGTAAAAAAAGGATCCTGAGGGATCGTTTAAGCTCAATATTTGACCCAAATTTTAAAGTCTATATAAAAAACATAAATATTTTATAAATTTATTTGTGCACTCAGAGAGCGCCGCTAATAGCGTTTATCTGGGGCTATTTCAAAAAATAACGATTGAAACATGCATTAGACCATTAATCGTTGATGTATGTACATCATATAAAAGTAATTGAAATGCAAACACAAATAATTCTCTTTATGTCAATTTGCTTTTATGTGAGAAATTATTATCATTATTATCGTTTGAATTTTCACCAATATTTACACTTAATGTTTATTCATATACATACATTCATCCACACAAATACTGGTCGGTTGGATTAAAAGCAAAAAAAAAAATTTAAGATTCGAATGTTCCCAATGGGCTTATACCATAATTTTCTCACTTACATATAAACCTGTGATTGTGTGGGCGATTTCCATTAAACCACTACAACATAATATTAGCAATTGACATTTAAAGCACAAATGTGAGAAACGTTGCTTGATTGTTTAATAAATATTTGATTATATATCCATAAATTTTCGATAAGCGTGTTTTAACAACATTTCATGCTTGTCTTTCACTTTTTTGCCACCCTTCCTCCTTTTCTATTTAAAGTCATCCATCAAAATAAAAAAAGATCGATTGATATGTGTGTGAGTACTACTTTTATTTTGAAATATTGAATATATGTCAATGGGGATTGAATTAGAGTAAATTTCTTTCCTTTTTGACATAGATTATAAATCAATTATTTTTTCAGTGGCATGAACAAAAAATGAATTGAAATTTTTGACTTCAACCCTTGATAAAAAATTAATGATGAAATTTTTATCAATTTTTACTTTGATTACGACACCATGATTATAAAAATAATTTTTTGAAAAAACAAACCAAGTTAGAAAAATAGGAAAAAAATTAATTCAATAGCAAAAAAGAAATTTTTCATTTCCGTTGAAGCAATCAGTACATTGATTTGATTTATACAATCAATTTAAACTTGCTGAAAGGAAAAATATAATTTTTTCTCATTTTTCTTGATCAGTGAATGAATGAGAGGCAGCGACAGCAAAAATATAAAGAGAGTAGAGAAAATTTTATACCCGGAAATTTCTCATTCATGAATAAAAACTTTCTCTACGGCTTTTCATATTAAAACGCTACCGAAAGTTTGCTTTTTTTTGCTTTCATACTCGACAAACTATATAGTTGAGAGGAATATTGAAGAGATGGGAGCAAAATTATAATTAAATGTTGTGATGAAAAATATTTTCAAAATAATAAGAGAATAATAATAATTGCTCATTATTCATTATTTCACTCAACAACAAACGCTAGTTTGCTCACTTGAAGAACTTTCTTTTCATGTGAAAATAATAAGTTTTCAAAATTTATCGAATAAATTTCAAAGTCATTAGAATTTAAAATTAGATTTAACGGTTTAAAAATTTAAATTATAATAATCGTTAAAAATTTTTAATTCAAATAAAATTAGAAAAGTAACAAAAAAATGATAAAAACAATGATCTTTGATGGTAAATTAAATAAAAATGTTTTACTAAGATAAAATGGAATAATATATTTTGATTTTAACAAAAATATAATAGAAAATAACTTTGTTTTAAATTTTAATCAAAATTTTAATTCTATCTAAGGAAAAAAAACTCTCTTTAAAGTACTTTTTTGTGCTTTAACGTGCTTTTTCGTGTCTTAACGTTTCCTTAAGCGAAAGTTCTTTCCCCTTGGTTCTATCTAAAAATTTCAAATTTAGGATCTGATAATTTATTAATATTTTATGTATTCAAATTTAGAATTTGACACTAAGTTTTCTTTAAACGAGACTCAAAAGTGTCCGCCTTAAGTCGGATTACTTTAGCGCATTTTTGGTGCCTAGATCAGTATATGTTGTCAAATTACAGAATTATTAAATTCGTTTGAGAAACAGATTAACAATTTTAAAATAATTTAGAATATAGGCAAAAACATGTTTATAAAATTTTGATGCATGAAAGTACGGCGAGAGTTTTAATTGAAGTTCAATTTACCAATGTCCGAAACTGTTTTACAAATAACTAAAAATCAACTTAAATTTATTCGATTATATATAAAAGCCTAATCGTTTAATTTTAGTTGGTTTTAGTTGAAAATTTTTATTGAATAAGTTTTAGTTGATTTTAGTTATTAGCAAATAAAATATCAAACGGTTTCGGACTCTGCAATTTACAAAATCTTATTATAATTTTTGTTAACTTGAAAGTAACGGTTGAGTAATATTCAAAATATTTGAAGTTCTAAAATTTGCCGTTGGTGGCACTGCAATCGTTTTCGCAGCCAACTTCGCTTTATTTACATTTTTCAATTTGGAAATTAAAATTCTTAATTTCCTAATTAATGCAATCAGTGGCAGCTTTCTAATAAAGTTTGCCGCCAATAACTCGATAGCACAAATCAAACACAACAAACCGGAAGTCTCTAGCTATTGTAGTTTTCGAGATCTCGCGCCTCACCAGCAGCCAGCCAGCCAGCAGCCAAAGTGAATGTATAAGCTGCATTGTTGTTCCAAAAATGCGCTAAAAATCAAAATTTTATAAAAGTTGATTCAACTTATAAAGCAATTGGTCTTATCAATCTTTTCTGTCTCTTGTGCATTGTTATTGCACATATAAAAAAATCTCTTCATGACTCAATAAAATTATTTCATATAAATTTTTTTCTTCTTGTGGTTTTATTCACATTTGCAATGAGAAAGTTTTTTTCCATCTCATCTCTTTCATTGTGAAATAATAGAATAATAGAAGTAAGAAAGTTCCTTTCTTCAGTTTTTTTCCTTGGAGTTTTGCAGACTCATAAACTATCATCATCAATCATCTGAGCAGAAGCTGAAACTGGCAATACAGAAAACTAAACGAGCGATGGAGATAATTGCATGAATGAAAGCTTTTGAAAGTTCATTGAATGGATGTGTCAAGACAAAGAATAGAGAAAGTGTTACTTGCAATTTTTGCTATCTAAAAGTAAAAGAAAATTAAAATTTATTGAAAAATAATGTGAAATGCATAAATTAAGTTTTTTATGCGCATACATAATTTATATGAAAATTAAATTATTTACCGGTGAGTTTTTATAAAGTTAATAATTTATGTAAAATAGCTCAAAGCATTTTGATGGTTAAATATCTAAAATTTGACCAATTAGCAAACTTTCAAACTCAACATCTCTTTAGATCATAGCTTCAATAGCTTTCCACTGGGATGAGTCTTTATTAGATGAGAACGATTAAGTTCGTAATTGTTTAATTGAAAAATTGTTGCTGGAGTTACTCTTCAATGTATGCCCAAAAAACTTTTTTAATTACTAGAAAAATTAATACTTGTGTATACTGTGCATGAAAAAAATTAAATTTTCACTATGTACACAAACACACATAATAATTTTTATTGGTAAAAATAAAGTAGGTAAGCATAATAAAGCAATTAGAATGTTGAAAAATACGTTACGACGAGAAAATGGACATTTAAGGGAAGTGAAGCATTCGCAAGACGTGCTTGTATTATCTATTTCAAAATGCAAAAGAGAGAAAAAACTTGAAATGTTGTTGCTTGCTTGGCATAATTGCATTAATTAAATATTCATTTAAAATAAATTTCTCTTCTCTCCTCTCTTTTTTGTCTTTCTTTTAATGCTACGATGCATGATAACGAACATAAATCAAATTCCACTACTGACTGCATATGTTTGTGACAACTGTGAGATGGAGGAGAGAAATTTTCTCTTTTCTACAAGCATACAAATGGCATCTTCATCCTTTCATTCATTCACTTACTGTAAATTCGATTTTAATTCAAAAAGATTTTCAAAATTGTAACTTAATATGATTTTTATGCAAAATGACAAAAAATATTGAAATATTTTTTGTCATCAACAAATTCTCAAATTCCAATTTCATCTTTGCCTTCACTCACCCATTTCATGTTTTAAAATTTGACAACATTTATGTGCATCACTAAACACGAAATAGTCGAGAAAAAGAATGTGTTGTTGTTTAGGGATGGATGGAAAATTGAATTACATCTGATTTGCATAACGAAAACATTTCTCTGTTGGCAAAACAATGGAATAGAGTGAAGACTCTTTCTTTTTCCATCGATATATCAAATTTCGGTGAAATGTTTTCGCTTTATTTTTTGTATAAAGGCATGTGAGGATAAGTCAAGGGATGAAGAAGAAATTGTTTTTTATAGACCTGTGAATTGATTTTTTTTTTGGAATTGTAATTTGAATAAATCGTGAGAAGATCAAAGTAAGAAATATAAAAAGGGTTGGTATTTTGCAAATTAAAGAGTAAAATATTTTGCTATCAATTATTGATTTTTTAAAATAAATTTACATAAAGTTAATTGACTCAACAAAATTTATAATTTATTAAAATAGAAAATTCCAATAAATCAACTAAAGCAAAAAAAAGTCACAAACCCCTGTCATTGCTACATAAATGCGAAAATGTTTATGAAAATTATGTTATTCAAATTTCTCAATGTTCCCATCTGAATATCTATCTCCTTTTATTTTCTTCTTTTCTGACATGACGACTAAAAGAGAGAGAGAAAAAAGAAAACAACGGATGAAAAGTTAAAAAATGTGTAGAACATGATGAACATCTCATACGCATTAGACCCAAGAGAAATTTTCAAGCAAGCGAGTGAGTGAGAAAACCAAAAGAAAGGTACAAAAATTTCTTTTTTTATTAACAATGAAAAGAGTTAAATCTCACTTGAGAGAGGGGGCTTGAGTATAGTGAAAATCAAATAAACAAATCCTATCTATGCTATGCTTTGCTATGTTTTATATGAAATGAGCAGTCAGTGTTGAAAATGAAGGTAAAAATAACAAAAATTGCTCTTAAGAGCATATGACATAATTTAATTTATTTTATTCCTTCATTCTCTCACTCTTCTACATACATATACACACAGTATGCACTTCGACTCGTGTCATTAAATAACAGAAATTGCCAAAACAATTTTACCTACCTAAGATATACACTCATTCATGAATGAGTAAATGAAGGGATGAGAAATAAAAAAAGGGATCTTATCTTTACAACCTAAATCTTCTATTGCTGCTGCTGATGCCGTTTGTTGTTGTTACATATTGGGGTTCATAGAATATGTACACACAAACATGCATGCATATATCTCTTTCTTTTCCTTTTTCCAAGTGTTTATTAAAGTGAGGAGCCTTTTGGTATGTAACAATAATAGTTGAGATGGATATTGATGATGAACATTTCACACCTTTCCTTATCTTGCTTCCTTCCTCCTACTGATGTCGTCATCATCATCATCAGTAATTCTATTCAAATTTTATCTTTCTGTTTAAGTTATGAAAATAGTTGAAATTGCTGTTATTCAATAGATAAGTTATTTAGTTAAAGTATGACACATGCTTCATATATTATCAAGGTCCGTAAACTTTATGATTTATTAAAGAAATTATTGAAATCAAAGAATAATAGAAGATCATTAAACTGTAAAATTTTGGCTAGTTTAACAATAATATTAAGTCTAGAAATTATTTGGAGTGGTTTGAAATATTCGATTTTTTGCATCAAAACAATGTTTAAAAAAATTTCCAAGACCAAAAATACTAAAACTTAAAAAATTCAAAATGTTCACAAACCTTGTATTTTATAATATGCACAGGAATTGTATCTTTTATTACCATGACATATTGAAGTCGAGTGGTTTAAATAGTTGTTGCTATTGCTATGTCTCACTACATAATCTCAACTTTCAGCGTTGTCAACATGTTGAAGTGACACAAACACAATAGACTAAAGGTTGCTGTCCTCTCTCTCTCCTTAATATAGCAACAAAAATTTATTACAAAATTCATAAACACTGAAAGTTTCACTTCGTTCTCAATGTCCCTTTAAAAATATTTTTTTCTCTACCAGTTTCACCAGTTTGCTACTGTAATAATAACGAAATTGCTTCTTTTTTCTTCAACTCAATGTGCTACTATGAAAATGAGAAATGCATCGGACGAGTTGAGAGAAATTTTTAATGTTGCATATTGTAATAAATTTAAACACTAAGGGTCGAATGGACGAAACACTATTACATCATGCAAATGCAAAATAACCAGAGAAATAAAGAAATTTATTATTGTTAAATTTATGATTTCATTTCAGTTATATAAGATGAATTTAACTGAAGAATAGGAATTTTTAAAGAGAATTTTCTATTGGAACACAAATGAAAAACAATTTCAGATTTTAGCAAATTTAACTGTTTTTTAAGTTCAACCATTTCCTTATAGTGTTATTATTTATAAAAGAATTTTAATTTAGTAGATCTGTAAATGTGGATTAATTTTAATCCTAACCGTCATCATCTTAAAAATAATGAAAAGTAAACATCAAAAAAGACTTTTTTAAAAAAGATTATATTCAGTTGCATAAACAAAGTTGTAAAAGTGTGAACTGCAAATAAATAAAAATTGTATTTAATTGGATTTAAAAGTTTTTTTTCAATGCATCAATATAAATTACAGTTTTAAATTAATCCTAATTACAATTAGCTAAACTTTTTTCAAACATTTTATGATCACATTTTCTTCCTTATTTTACTTAACGATCTTTTTAAAAAAATTCAGACTGAAGCAGAACCACCATGATGTGATGAAGAAATTTTAATAAAAAATTATCTTATGTCAATTTTTAAAAAAAAAACTTTACACTCAGTAACAGCTTTAGACTTAAATTTATTGATTTTTTGCTGTTTATTTGCAAAACAGCACTGTGAATGGTTTAAGGATCAACACTCAACTATACCATTCAAATAAAAAGTTGCTTAGTTCGCGAAACTAAATGAAATTTGAAGTACCTTGCTAAATAATACAGACATATGACCTGGAATTCCAGACAAACAAAAATATCATGCATTTTTGAAATAAAATTTTTTGAACGTTTTATGGAAAAAGATTTAATAAAAAACTCTTGTTGCTGCTTAAAAATAAAGTTTCATATATGTAACTTTTCAAATGCTGAAAACTTCAGAAAGTCTAGATTTTCAAAATAAAACAAATTTTTAATAAACGCAAAATTAAATGGTGTTAAATTTTAAATGAATTAAATTTTGTTCGTGTTCTTTAACTCCTCTTCAGTTCTTGCTCATAGCAATATTTAGTAAAAAGGTAGAGTTTCAAATCATATTTATGCAAATTGAGTGCATTAATAAATCTTTCATGTCGTATTTCACTCATACATATATTTCGAATTGATGACATTTTTATGTAAATAACAAAAGAAATGTATGGAAACAATTTCAAGAGAATATTTTTGTGATTTGATAAATTATTTTATCATTTTTTTCCTGCATGTGTCAGGGCATAAATGTGAGCGATCGTACAGTGTGAGAGAGGGAAAAGAGTAAGAATATAACTGGAATTGTACACAATGTAAGCGAGAACAGGAATGAAAAAGTAAGAGAATAGTAGAAAGATTTGTGAAAGGTGATAAAGTGAAATAGAGAAATGGGAGAAATTACTTTTTATTTGAATTTAATTTCAATGAAATTCATCATTTTTCTCTTCTCTTGCTGTTGTTACACTCATGTATAAAAATACTTACATTTGCACTGCATATATGATTAATAGCTTCTCGTTTTCTCTAACTTCCTTGCATTTGTTGTAATTTCAAATATGGAAAAACTTCATTTCATACAGCACGTTCATGTGAGGATTCCTAAACTCGTTACTTAACTTGAAAAATTTTGCTTGGATCGCATTGCTGCTGCTTGGACGAGTAGTGTAATTTGATGAATGAAAAACCGGATTGAGTAGAAAATTAATTTGATTTTTTTGGTGAATAAAAAATATTCAAATTGGATAACGATCATTTGATTTTTCTGATGGACAGTTGTTAATAATTTATGAGAAAAATATTACAATAATTTAAAAATTTAAATAGTAAATACTAGAGGCTTTATTATTGTTGAAGTTTCTTGGCAATTTAAAAGTTACGAATTTAATTTTTATGAATATTCGAACAAAAATAAAGTAAATCCTATATGCACTAGAATTATAAATTTTTTCTAGATAATTTAAACTAAAAAAATTTCAATAATGTATATCTATGAATGAATTTTCGTTTCATTGAAAATTAGCATATTTTTCCTATTCAACCATGACATTTGTTTTTGTCTATCCCAAAAGATTTGAAGGACGACTATGTGTAACTAGTGTAAGACACATGTTTTTCAACTTTTCAAAATAAGGACGACAATCTTTCTATTATGCAAAAAAGAGACTTGATTTCACCATGGGAAGACACAGTCAGACATAAAGTAGATTAAGGTAAGATTACATAACAACATAGACACAGAAATCAATTAATCATGCAAGTTCAAGGAATTTAAGAACAAAAGGCGTATTTTGTTTTGCATACAAAAATGACAAATGAGTTTTGAAATAAAAAGTTCGTTATGGACAATTTAAAAATAATTAATTAAAAATGAGACTTTTCACATTGAATCGAGTTTCTTAATGAACAAACTTTTTCTCATAGATGAAAGATAAAATTTGCATAAAAAAAGAAAAAGTTTTAATGCAGTTTTGTAAATGATATATCATTAGTTTCACATCATCATCAAAGAGTTGGAAACTTTTATTTGTATGATAGAGAGTAAAAAAGTTATACTTTACTGTCTGTATAGTAAACCACAAACAGGAAACCTGCATGATGGAAATAAATGTCAAAAAAGTAGTTAAAGTTCATTATGCAATATCAGGAAATTTTCTTCTTCATAAATCTCTCTATGATACCTATAAAATAATAATGAATGACCACAATCAGTTAGTTCCTTTTCAAAAATCAATAATCAACAATGAAGTTTATTTTTCATAAGAAGTCTAACACATAACAAAATTGAGTCAAAGTCAAAGTAAAAGAGAAAACCAATTTTCTTTTGCAGACATTGCAAAAATATTCATACTCACAAAGAAAATGTGTATTTAATATTGAAAAGAAATTTATGTGCTTTTTTATGCTGTTATGTATGAAACTTTTTTCATTCTGCGTGTGTGTATATGTGAAAATTTTACCATTGAGATTCAATTTTTGCTTGCTTAAGAAATTTTCTTCTCTTCTTTCTTTGTGTATATAAAAAATATTTTTTAATACATTTAGCTGTCTGCAATATGATAAGAATATTAGAATGGCATGAAAGAAGTAGAAACTTTCTTCAATAAGAAGTGCAAGCTCTTAAATATTTTTATGATATGAGAATTGGACACTTAAGTTCAATAAGATTAAATTGATGCTCAAAATTTTGTATGTGCTTGAAAGTTCAATTTCTTAAATTCATAAAATCCATGGAATATCTATTATTATGCATTCAAAATTATTAATTTAAGAAGTATTCATAAAAATTAATTAGTTTCTGTTGGTTTTTATTGTGATTAATCTTCCAAAATAGTAGTTGTAGCAGTTATTTATTGTAAGTAATTAATAAATTTTTTTAAAAATATTTCTTCAAAATTTATTTGTTTACAAATAACTGTTTGAGTGTGTTAGGAAAATTTGAAAATTTAACAGTTAAATGAAAATTTTTCCCTAAACTTTTCTTCTAAACCTTGAAACGATTTAAAAAAATTTTCGTCTTTCCATTCATTGTTATTTCAACATTCACACTTATATAAAAACTCTTATGGTAAAAATTGAATACAATTTTATTCTTGTATGTTTTTGCTTCGCATAATAATATTCATATAATACGTATGTCAGGAAGAAGATTTTATTAGTTTATAAAACTATCATTTGTATGCAATCAGTGAATAATTTGAAATTACAACATTCGACCTCAATTATCAGTTCATTGAGTTTTTTGCATAAATTTTCCATTATAAAAGCTTGAATAATATTATTTTTACTCGAAATGCACTCAATGTGATGTATCAATTTTCTAGTTAAAAAAACAATAAATTTTATGCTGTATCGTCCTTTTATTGCCTTACCTATCTTGAACGATGAGTTGCAAGAATCCAATGAGTTGAATATTGGTCTCATGTTACCGATTATTATGTGTATGCTGAAATTTATTGTGAAATGCTTGCTCTGCGAGTCAATGTGATGATAACCCGATATATTGTTCATTTTACATACTCACATATTGCAGATATGCAGCAATGAAATGGAAAAATGTTAAAAGAATAAGAAAACTCATGAATTGGCAATTTTTTGTATAATGAAATATAAAAGTGTCCATATCCTGCAATTTAATATCATAGTTGAATAGAAAAGCAATGTTCGAGTTAGAAGAGAAGTTGATAATAGTGAAAAGTGCTCTGCAATTTACATAATCAATCGCTCGTTGCTGTAGTAACTTCTTGAAAAAAATCCAACTTTATACTGTAATAAAATCGATAAAATTTACACACGTAAATCAACACTGTATCTTCCAGGACAATTTTGTTTACGTGTGAAAAATGACAATTTGTATTTAATTTATTTCAATTACAATCCTTTTTTATTCGTTCGATTACACAATTGATCAATTTATTATCGTTACAGTTAAAGATTGCAGAAACTTGCGAAAAAAGTGACAAATATTATTAACAACAATCATCAATTTTTTCAAAGAGTCGATTAATAAAATTAGATAATTTATTGCAACTTAATGACAGATGATTCTGCTGCTGCTGCTGCTCTTGAAAAAATATGTAATAAAATACTTTTATTATCAAGATAAATCATCACATAGAAAAAATCAATAGGGTTAAATGATGATGAGCAATAAGAAATTTGCCAATATTTGATTTGATGAAATGAGAAGCAGCAAAAGGTGCTGAAATGATTTTATGTTTGAGATTGACGAGAATCGACACTTTATTGTATCAGAAGATATTGTGGGGAGGCGCCTTTTTTATTTGGTAACAAAGGAATCACAAAAGAGCCATTTGGGCCTGCTGACAATCATCATCATCGGTCCTGAAATCTTCACATCATAAATATTTTCTTTCTTCCGTGAATAGTAAACAATTGAAACTGTTCATTCACCCCTCATCATTATTAGATGATCTTCTCTACCCAAAAGGTAGAAGTCGAATTGCATTCTGTTTATTTTTTCTTTCGTCTACTCTTTTTTCTCATTTATGCGGAATGAGATGCTTAGGGATGCTTGCACTTATTTATTTATGTATGTTCATTATTCACTCTCACTTTTCGATTCTTCTTTTCTCTATTATAAAAAAAGAAAACAAATATGTTAGTAAGATGATAAAATTATTAGTTTTTATAAGTAAGGAAGTTAGAGAGTAAAATAAAAGAAATGTTTGAACGCATTTTATATTTAAAAGGAAGAAAGCAATTAGGTAGACTAAGTAAGATTTAAGAGTATGTACAAAAAAAACCTTATTTTTTTTATTAGTCTTTAAAAAAACTAAAAATTTTTTACTTTCTAACAAATTCATTCAAAATTTTTAGAGCTGAACAAACTTTTAAAGCTTTTAAAAGTCTTCAATTGACAAAGTGCCTGAACAAAAACAGCACTTTTATTTTTTCAATGTTTTCATCATCATCACACAACAAATAATCAAACAAAGAGCGAGTAAATCAAAACGATCGGATGGAATTAATTCTACTAAGCTTCATGTAATAATTTAAAAAATTACTAATATTTCAACAACACGCTGAAAGGGAGGATAAAAGTAAAGAAAAAGTTGAATCTTATTTATTTCTACAATAGCTCCTGCATTCCGACTAATAAATATGACAATTTTATGTACCATGTCGAAAATTTATCACAAATTTAACACTTTTTGATTGAACAGCATTAGCAACATGAGAAAGAGAGAAATTTTTTTGTGTCAATCTGTTGTTGAAAGAAATAAAATAAATTAGAAAATCAAATAAAAAAAGCGCATATAGTGGTGAAAAGAGAAGAATGACATTACCTTACTGCATATGAAGGAAACAATATGGCTATAAAAATCATTGTTTCCTAAAGTGTTTTATGCGTTTTTCTTCCCTCTCTCTCTCTCTTCCTTTTTTGATGGAACTATATGAAATGCGAAATGAAAAAAAAAAAAATAAAAAAATTGTTTAATGAATGACAATAAATAAAATTTACGAATTTTATGATGTGTAATTTTTTACGCATTTGATGCAATTTTTTCATTGTTTGAATTCAACGAATTTTTTTTCTATTCCTGTTATATCGTTTTTACCTTACTAATGCGATTATCAGTTATGGAAGATTAACGAAGAATATTTGTTTAATAAATTTATAAAGGATTTCAACTATTTTTATTCTGAGGGCTATTATTCATTTAGATATTCATGAAATAAAGGCTTAATATTTTATTATTCTCATTCCTTTTGTATCATCACAAATTTTGATAGAGTTTAAACAAGAAAATTTCATTTAGTAATTATTTCATTCTAAAAAATGTCTATCAATAATTGGTAAGTGAAAAAGTCCAATATTGAAGCAGAATATCTGAAAGAATTCAACGGATTTATTTAAATTAATTTAATTTGTTTCTATCAATATTTTAGTGGAAGCAGACTATAATTCCGGTCTGTATCGAAATTTGTTGACTTTGATTTTAACTCACTCATAACTAAATCTTTGTTTGAACACTATCAAAATTTCTCTTTTGATATTTAGCAATTAAACACCTTCAATCGATTAAACATGAACGCGATTAAATTGTGTAATGGAATAGAACTAACTTGCTATTTATGTTACACAGTCAACTATTTGCATCATCTTTATTCAAGTTCAATTGAGTTCATAGAGTAATTAATTCAGTTAAAGAGAATGAAAGAGAAGTTCATCTAATCAACTTTGTTAGTTTGTTTGTTTATTATCGGAACATTAAATGCGATTAATGATTTGACACAAATACGAGATTTCTAGCTAATAGTGAAAGCTAATTAGACTCATTAAATATTATTTCTTGTATTTATTATTTACAAAAAATTATATTCTGGTCCATACAGCATCAATATATAGCATAAAATAAAGAATATGTGTGAGAATATTAAAGTTTATGATGTGTAGCGAATATGTTATTCCCAAAAAAAAACTAAGTGAGTAAGTAAAAAAATCATCATAATTTTTATATATGTAGCATTGCAAGCTCGTAAAAAGTATCTTAGCACACTGTATAATGTGCCTATATATCGATTTGTGTAATGAGATTAAAAAGCTGTTAAATGACATATTTTACATTTTACGACTTCTCCTCTTCTTTTGTCTTTTCATCTTTATTTCTCTCTTTCATTCATTTCCTCATTGTGCATTGCAATAAAAATCACGGAATTGGAAAATTTTTCATTCACTTCTTTTCCAATCTACGCTTCGCTTTATAGGCATTTTTATTCCTTCTTTTATGAGATTTTCTCTCATTTTTTGCTATGCTTCGTTTTGCTTTTCGTAATCGCGTTCTTTTGCAATAAAAATATTTTTTGTTCTGTGAAAAAAATAAATGTTTAAAAGAATCAACATTAAGTTTTGGGGTTGGTTATATTATTTTATATAATTTAATTTTTTTTATAAATGTATCATCTCTTGTGTATCATATTTGTCTAAATAGATAAATTATAAAGTTTCTTTATTAAAATTTTTGTTTATGCAAAGATTTGGAATTTTAATGTTATCAAAAAATTTTATATTGAATTTTGAACATTTTTTAACTGCCTAGTTTATAAAACAAACCTTAAAAGATTTATTGAATTAAAAAAAACAATTCAACTACTTGTTACAGCAACAACATGATTCGCATAAAAAATTCTTTAATTTCCATCCCTTGAATTTCAATTATATCAAAAGCAGAGAACAGTGTTTAACGGAAATTGACTTCTTTCATTGCATTTAGTCTTTCTGTAACAGGAGAAAATTAAATTTTTTTCTCATCTCTCTTTCTTTTGATCTGGCATCGTAAAAGTTGATGCACATACGGAGATTACCTGAGTTCTCATTTTTATTAACTTCATTTTTAAATCGCGCGAGACTTTTTTTTCTTCGTATTTTATGACTGAAAGACTCAAATCCATCATCTTTTGCTCAGACAATATAGACACATTTAGGATGATGTCTTTGAGTAAATGAAAAATGGGTTTGTGCCTTGCACAATATGTAGCATGTTGAGATAGATCTTGCAAGAATGAGAGAATATAAAATTAAATATTTTACACAGTCGATCGAAAATTTATTTATTTTTTGCTTGCTTTTTTGATCCAGTTGGTAATTAAGAGTTAATTTCAGGGCGATAATGTTGAGCATTAGACATCACAACCCATCATTACGTAACAAAAAAGGGGACGAGATTACCAGTAATTACATAATCAATCATTCAGCGAGCCTCAATCGGTCATAATTGTATGACATCATCAAAAAAAAAAACTCATCTAGCACACAGCGAACACCACAAAGGGATAAAAAACTTTTTTCAACTTTTGAAAATAACACAAAAAATGTAAATTTTTTTAATGTTGATGTTCGTAAAGGGTCATTCCAGATGGGGTTTAAAAAAATTAATAAAATAAATTTCTTTAGCGTACAAGCGAATGAATGAAAATAAAAAGAAAGGAAAGTAAGAGAAAGAGAGAATGAGTGTTCATTTAAAATATTCTGGGTTCGCATACACGCATACACACAATAATTCGGTGTAAAAAAGGGGCCCATAAAAAGGCAAAACGCAAAAATAAGAGAGGCACCATTGACAGATGTTGCACGTTAGACTGCCTAGAACCGTATGGAATTTTGCGTCTGAACGAGCATTTTCAAATGAATTAATTAAGGTGAAATTTAATTCGCCTCGAGGCCCTCGCAAAGAGAAATTAAATTTTTTTGTGTGTGTTTAAATAATCCCGCTCGAAAGATGGTCAGAGAGTAAGTAATTTGATCTTCATGCGATGCATTGTTAGCGAGGCCACCAGTCGAGTACTCACATGTGTGAAGCGGCCGTTGACAAATATTTTCTT
This sequence comes from Polypedilum vanderplanki, assembly GCA_018290095.1. NCBI lineage: Eukaryota > Metazoa > Arthropoda > Insecta > Diptera > Chironomidae > Polypedilum > Polypedilum vanderplanki. The sequence continues at coordinate 9,266,290 of CM031379.1, read as the reverse complement.
TTCTCTCTCTCTTTTTACACATTCAATTAAATCCATGTTTCGCAATTAAGGGCACTTTCTCATGGGACCTTTTTTCTATCATGCTTGCTGTCTATGAATATGTAGAACACGAAAAAAGAAATCCGCGCTCGCTTTAGGAAATGAAACTTTAAGTGTTCGTTATTTTTTTTTTCTCTTTTTTTATTACATTTGGATTCATCCACGCAATTAAATTCTCCTTCTTCTTTTATTGTCTTTTGTTTCTATTCACACAATGACCAACAGAGCGTGACTAAGATTTCGTATTCGCATAAATGAGACTTGTGTGTGAGTAAAAAAGGCTCATTATAAGAAAATGAATTGGTTATTATATCCAGGATGGCCAGGTGATATTTTTTCAATATGCTTGTTTTTGAGTGAAATATGCTGGTTTGAAATTTTCAATAACTTTTTGATCATTGAAAAATGGTTTAATAATTAGTTTTTGAATCATTTCAGTTAATTAGAAGCCCTAAGAACTTTTTGATTTCCATAAAAAAAATTGAAACCTTATAAAAAGCTCAGGGTATAAATTAGAATTTCTAACGATAAATTTCCAAATTTGAATTTTTGAAACGTTTCTTTTCAAATTAACTATTTGTTTATGTTAGTGAAATTTAAAAATTTAACGGTCATCCTTGTTTCATGGATAAAATTTTTAATTTATGGTAACAAAAGAAGTGGACCATATAAACTGAAACTGTAATCATAGCTTAATTTTTTTTTTTCAATTTATAAATTTTTTTAAAAATTTATGTTTCTTTGATTTTTAATTTCTAACCAACACTACCTCATCTAGTCATTCTAATAAAGCAACATTCCAAATTTTAATTCCACACATTTTCATTTGGTTTTTTTAAATTGTCACACGATAATAAGAAACGACAAAATAGGTGACTTCCTTTTGATATTTTCCCAAGTAAGTTAAAGAAAAAGAAACTTTAGCTTAAAGAAGAAAATAACACGCAAGACTGACTCAAGGCGAAGAAGCGTAAGGAGAAAGAGAGAGTGACGATAATATCGCTTTGAGAATTGCTTTCGTTAATTACAGTAAAAAGGAAGAACGGCAGAAGACAATCACGGAAGAGAGATTAAAATCTCGAATTAGTATGAACGACGATGAAGAAAAAAATCCTTTTTGCCCCATGAGAATTACAATTAAAATTATTTCATTTGGTAACGGTCGGTAAGATACATTCAAGTGTGGGAACAATTGAGAGCAAGTCCGTTAAGTGAATTTATGCATAATAATCATGAAGGTCTCAGGAAATGTCAAAATCAACGGATTTTTTTCGCTCTCTTGTGCATTTTAGGGAATGTAAATTAATAGGTAAGTCATGAATTGCTAAATACCCACTTGCTAGCAACAACAATTCTCGCACCGTTGCACTTGTTGGATGTGAATTCATTCCCATCGATCACTTGAGGCAGAACGACTTTTCACAAATGATTTTTACCGTTTTATGGATCAATAGGTTAAAAAAAATTTTATTTAAAGTTTCAACAAGTGATTGTCTTTTGAATGACAATAAAATGCATTTCACTATTTTTGTGAGCCACCACATGAAACTGAATATAAACAATTGTAGTACACATATTCGCAATGATATATTTAAAAAAACTGAAAATGGTAGCTCACAGTATGAAGCAATTGTTTAAATAGTTGCTAGTGCCTCTTTTGTTTGTGTTTCATATTATGTCGTTATTGTTGTTTTGTGGTTATCGATATTGTCGATGTTTATTTAATGCTTTCAATTTGATTTTTTTAGCATGTTTTTTGTATAATGGGACAAATTAGTGACACTATAGTTCATTAAATGCAATTTTAAACCCTTTTGAACAAAATGAATAATCATTTCAGCATCTGGTCATGAATATGAAGTTACAAATTTTTATCTGACCATTGTATGACATAAATTTTTAAGCAAAATCATGCTCAGAAATCTCAATTTATTTTCAGGTGCCCCATGGGAAAAAAATGAATCCCTTGAGTAAATTATTCAATAATTTCGTAACGATCAAAAAAGCAAAACTCTTTTTTCCGACAGTTGTATGAGAAAAAAAGGGGTAAGAAAGTGAAATGTCATTGTCCATACAGCAAAGTGACATAGCGCAACTAATTGCTATAAGATGAAAAGCATAAAAAAGGTAATACGGACTAATTGGTGAAAAGCGTAAGCAAAAAAGGAACAGCAACCGTTTGTTGCTTTGAGACACTTGTCTATTGTTACATGAACTTTGATTTTAATTCTTTTGTCATTCATGAATCAACAGAAAAAGAATTATTTTGTAACAAAATGCTCATAGCTTAAGGGTAAATCATCTCTTCAAATAAATTTGACAACCAAAAAAGAAGGAAAGAATTGCATTTTTTTGTATATATAAAAATGTAAAAGGCATGAAGTTGATATAGAAAATGAGATAAATTTGTTCATGATTGTAAACATTTTACAAAAGAAAAAAGACAGAAAGAAAGAGAAAGATTGGAATTTGCTTACATAAAAAAAGGAAAAGGAATAAGAAGATGATGATGATGATTTTGGGTTCATTTATTTGAGTATTTGAACGAGAGATAAGTTGCTAAGCAGAAAAATTGTTAAAGCAAGCATGAAAATGTGTATATGAGGAATAAATGGTTTATTGATTCAAGTTATCGCAAGATTATCGATCTATGATTTATGGTTGCAATCTTGACACGTCACTCCACTCTTTTTCACTCTCACTCTCTTGAATGATCATGGAGAAGTCCCTTTTAAGATGATGACGAGACAGTCCATCAGTGAGGTATAAACCTTTCTCTCTGATTATATATAAACAAAATGATTAATTTCCTTTGGATTATTTCGTTATAGCTCAACATGCTACATTGAGCCTCCCAAAAGTGCAGCAACATTCTGACAAAGGGCCACGTCTGTTCTCAAGTAGTCGAAGGAAAAAATTTTCTCGATGGTATTTACATTAACGATAGGAAAGAGAAAAAGGATTTAATAAATAACTCTTGTTCTCTTCTTAGAGCAGAACAAGTTTGGGATAGATTTTGTTGGCTTAACCTTTCCACATTATCGTCCCGAAAATAACACAACCATGCCTTCCTCAGAAGAATGTTTGTCCTTTGTCGCTATGGAGCGAGGAAATAATGATTTAAATTAGAATTTATTGCATCGTCTATGGTCCTCTGTTGACTTTCTTTCAATGATCCTATGAAAGGAAAGCACACACAAATTGATGCCCATTTCATTGTGGAATTATTATAATTTCCAAAGCAATAAAAGCTTTATTAAATGCATTACAAATCTTTAGCTTCCTCAATAAAAATATATATTGTTTCTTTTCCTTATACAGCCATAAATTTCATATTGTGCATCATTCATTTATGAGTCTTGCTTATAATCTTATTTTCTTTTTTTTTTGGTGTGATGTATTGAAGCAACAAACAAGATCCTTTTTCCATCATTCAATTCAATAATAAGAAAAATATGAATCCTTTTGCTTCTCGCTGTTGCGATATTGCTGTCTGGTTTCATCTTTATATTCATCATTCAACTTTCTGTTATAGCTTGTTATTTATATTTAAAGATAACCATGCGAACGAAAACAATTTGATATCAAAGCATTTAGTAAACGAAGAGCGTTTTTATTTGAAGTGCTAAATGTGATGGGAATTTATTAAAATTTTCTTTGAATAAAAAGCATTTGCTTTAAAAAATTCTTAATTTTTTTTTAAATTTTATTTATAACGGTTATTTACAATTTAAATTTAAAAAGATCGTTAAAAAATATTTTTTAAATTCAATCCCTGATTTTTATCTGAAAAAGTTCTTGTTGAAAATTTTATGTAATATGATAATAAAATAAGCATTCATCATTCTTTAAAATAAAATTATCAAGATGAAAAAGCATGTTGATTTTTACTTACTGCATATTTGATATGATTAAAAAGAAGAAAACTTGAATTCTTTTTAAATAAAATAAAAAGACAGAAATCTGATGCATTGAAATGTGAGCTGTGTATTTTCCATTGCATTAAGTATTTATTCTTGTTCATGCTGCTGTGTAAACTTTTTCGTCATGTTGTAGAATATGAAAAAGTCAGAAGATGATGGAGTTGATGCATTATCTCTTTATGTGTGTGTTTTAGTTCCTATCTTATGACATTAGCATTACTCTTATATATATGCATGCAACCATACATGAATGAATAAAAAATGAAAAAGAAAATGAAAATTTTTCTACTTTCAAATAAGAAAAATTAAAGAATAGATCCTAGAGAGTTAATTTCCAAAAAAATCGCCAATAAAAATTCAAAAAATTTTTCATTTCCTTTGGCTGACTTTTATAAGCAAGCAAAGTTTCACTCACTCTGATTTTCCTATTATACAACTTTTCATATCTACCTTCTGGCTTTTTATCAACTTTTTCTAGCAATGAAAAAATAAAATTCACATATGATAAATTTTGTGATGTACAAAAAAAAATTTTTTCTACAGTAAAAAATTTTACTTTGATGAAAATTTTTAATTTTTGTGCTTGTTAATTTAAATAAGTACAAAGAACGTTAATGAATGGCAGAAAGATGAAAGAGACTCCATTGGTAGGGTATTTATTCAATTAACCAGCTTCTTCTATCTTTTGGCAGTTGACTCGATTAAAAATGCAGAACAAGCAATTAAACACGCCAGCATGTTCATCAACAACAACATTTTCAAAGGCAGAAATAATTTAACTCGATTAACACACAGCAATATCAGCAAACCAACAACAAAAAAAGGCGACTTGAATGGCTTCTTTAAGTTTATTATCGACTAAATAATTGCGGTAAGCTTCTTTTTCTTTTAACATAAAAGAGATGAAAAAAATACGGTAGCGTAAACTGACCATAAGTATTAGCAATGAATAATGTACTTCCATTGTTGGTCACAACACTGTGCAGAATTGTGTAATTATTCAAGGCTCCTTCTCTGAATTTCCTGCTTTTTTTCTTCTCTCTTTTTTGCTCTTTGTTGTTAATTTGAAGAGAATTGAGAGGATGAAGTGGAATGAATAGAATGAAATCCGATATGTTGCATTGACCAGGTGTTTATTGGCTCTTGTTAAAAGTTAATTTTTTTTTGGTAAATATTAAGACAGAAGTGTGGAAAAAATCTTATTTGTTCATAAATTTTGAAATATTGTGTTATAAAAAATTGATTTGTGTTTTTTTTTAGTACGAATTTATACTTTTTAAGACATTAAATGAATATAAAAAAAGTTGAATTTTCAATTTTGGCATTACAACCAAAGCCTTTTATAAATTATTATTAACTATACTTTGGCCATGGTTGAATATTATTATGACAGTTAAAAATTTTATTAAAAAATTTCATTTTCTTTCAGCTTTTAACCGTTGTAAACTCAACCATCCTCACGGCTATCTGCATATTGTTTTTATAGTTTTGACCCGTTGACCTAACTTAGTTGCATTATGGACAAGACGCAAAAAAGATCATAAACTTGCATATTGCTAAAAAGGGAAGGCAATGAAGCGTAAAAGAACACATTAATCCACTCAAGACCAAGCAGTAGCAAACAAATGGCTAGCGGCGATCTTTCGGTTTTAAATTATTTTTAAAAACCCCCTGAATGAACATGTGATGAAAGGCCATGACAATGTACAATACTGGCTGTGTGGTCGATGCAATATTGAAAGGTCATTCATTGCGGTTTTTAGCTGGCATGCTATTCTACTACAATACATATTGTACATATGTTTTATTTGATCCTGAATTATTGCTGCAATAAAGGAGATTTTTATTTCACTTTTGCTGTTGCTATTGTTGTTGCTGTGGTTCTATTGTATGATGTTAGTGAACTAAAAGTTTAACTTTTTATTAAATAAGTTTGTTCTTTAAAAAAAAGTTAAGAAATTTTGAACTCTAATTTTTAGCGCATTTTTGGAACAACAATGCAGCTTATACATTCACTTTGGCTGTTCGGCTGGCTGGCTGGCTGGCTCCCGGGTGAGGCGCGAGATCTCGAAAACTATAATAGCTAGAGACTTCCGGTTTTTTGTGTTAGATTTGTGCTAAAAAGTTATTAAAGGCAAAAAGGTTTTTAAAGTTCTCACTAGTTACACAATTTGGGAAATTACGAATTAATTTTCCATATTGAAATTGTAAACAAAATTTTTTTCGCGAAGTTGACTGCGATCAAAAAAATTTTTCAGGTGCGCGTAGCCAACTTCGCGTATTTTGAATTAGATCGTTATTTTCAAATCTACAAAATTTATTATAAAAACGATTTTGAGAATTTTAATAGATCAAGATTATTAGCAGCAATTACATTACTCGAGTTTTCTTAAATTATATTTCTTTATGAAAATGTAAACAAAACAAAAAATAGCTGCTAAATTCTTAATTGACTGCTATTCGCTTAATTTTAATTATTTTATTCGAAACCATCAGTATTACAAATGAAATTTCCTATACATTTGAAATTAACTTCAACCAGTATATGCTATCGCATGAATCTGTTTTATAAACTCATCTAATATTTCTGTAATTGTTATAAACTCTGATCTAGGCACCAAAAATGCGCTTAGATACACCGATCAGCAACACGGGTACTTGGTCACTGGTTTTATTACAATTCTGATCTTGTCATGTAACATGTTTTCTTTTATATATGAAAAACTTTTGAATCAGAAGAAAACCTAAAAACATTTTTTTCAACCTCCTTCCTTTTACATTACTGTATTTACTTCTTTGCTAATAATATGGGTTTCTGTGTTATTGAAATGTTAAAGTGAGTGAGCCACACAATGCCTTGTTGACTTGTTAAGGCAAAAATATTTTTTTGTAAACGCGTGTGTGTGTGTGGATGTGGATAAGAAAAGAGATATTGTAAATCCTTCCATGGAATTCTTTACGGATATTTCAATGTTCGCTTATAGCCACAGAGGAAAAATGGATTGTTTTCATGTGTTGTGTTGGGTTCTTGGATTTGTAAATTCAGAAATGTTGTCAACAAATACAGAATGAAATTGTTCAAAAAAAAATCCTTGACCTTTGCCATTTCAAAGGTCTTTTGATAAAGTTTAAATTTCTTTTTTCAAATAAAACAAAACTTCTAAGGAATTAAAATGATCTAAAATTTTTTTCAATTATCGAGTAATTTTAATTTTTCTTTTAATTGAAATTTTTTTGTAAAAAAGATCTATAGATTGAATAAATAAAGTTAAAAATAAAATTCTTTCATATAAATTGAAAGTTTTTAATGAAGAAAATAGAATAACTAGCAATAATACATAAAAGAGACGAAATCCCCCAAAAGATCATAAAAAATGCCTCGACGATGCACAGTGGTATGTATGTAGTCATAAAAAAGGATTTGAAGAAACAGTAGAAAATAGAGAGATAAAGAAGATGACTTGAAGGTCTCTATGGAGTAATGTGACACAATATAAAGAAAGTTATTTCTACCTGACAGTTGAATAAGAGGAAGACGACAGCTACTACAACTAAATCCCTGATAAAGCAGTAGAAAAAAGAATAGTTGGAATGGAATGTCAGTATGCATAATAGTGAGTGAGTAAAAGCGACGAGTGCAGACATTAAATCCCATTAAAAGTCGCATGAAACTATTTAAATGCATGCTTAATAATCATAATACTATGATAATACCTTGACACTACTCACAACTGCAATCTATCTACAATCTAACTAACTTCATTTCATACAGATTGCTGTCAAGTTCTTTCTCTCCTGCAATGAATGACTTTATAATTCTTCTTCTGGGCATTCATGTTTATGGAAGAAAATGCCACAGGCATTTAACTATCTTTTGGACACAAATCAATGTGACATAGACATTGTCATAAACACACATTCTAAGAAAGAGGAATGTTTGAAAGAGCAATATTTAATTAATTGAAAAATATGCAATTTGTCTCTATAGGGAAAATATATAGAGATATGTCTTTATGGCGAATTGAAATTTTAAAGTGAAAATTTTAACTGTTAATTAAGAATTTTTCATATTAAGAAAAATTTCAAAAATAAATATGAAAAATATTTTCATAATAATAGCAACAGAATCTTGGGAATATTATCATCATATCTATTTGGTATGCAGCATACAACAGCAGCAGCAAAGCAAAGCATTGAATTTGGTGTCACATGGGAGAAGAAAAAGAATTGCTCATAGTCTGAATGTGAAATTCTTTCTTCTATTTATTTGCAATCATCGAGAACTAATTTCTGATAAATGTGCCACCATGGACTCGTCTCTTTCTCTCTCTCTCTCTCTATCAATAAGCAGGCAGAATAGTCTTGAATATAAATGATTCTATTCATGCATAAAGCATCATGTGAATTGAGCTCATGTATGTGATAGAAGAAATAGAGAGTCAATAAATTTGCAATGGATAAACGTTAGAATAACAACAAGGCAAAAATGAATTTAGTTAATAAATTCATAATAAATGACTCTAGCAAACGATTATTGATTGCAACCAAAAGGCGTATCGAAACGCAGCTCTCATGTTGTGTTTGTAGCATGTCGAGAACAAATGTTTTGAAGAGGGAGAAAGTTATTTTGCTTCGAAGATGCTTTGTCTTTTAGCAATAGTAGTAAGCAAGAAGAAAAAAATTGCTTACATAATTTGGTATATCACTATAGTGATTTTCTCTGGGACATCAATCATAATAATTGTACTAGAAATGGTTTATAATCAACTTTCAATGTTCTCTCTTCCTCTCTATTTCAGTATATATATCATAATGATGTTTATTGACTGCAAATTTGTAAATGAGATTTGATTTGTTCCATATTGCAAATGGATTGAGAAAAAGATAGAGCAGAAAAATACAGTGATGGGATTTCATTTGGAAAATTGAATTTTTATGCAAATTTCAAACATACTCTGTTGTGGGAATCGATGATGTCTGTCTGATTGTTTTGAATGTTGTATTCTTCAGATTGGAATAAATAAATTTGATATGATATGCATGCATCAACTTATATTTAGAAAATCGTATGAATGAAATAATTTTCAAAATTGGAATAAAATTTAACGTATTTTTTATACAGAGTTACTGTTGATAATTTCTAATGTTAAAAAGGAAAAATCAAATAAAAAATATTTTAACTACTGGGAATATTTTGAATTTAAAACTTATTCACTAACACAAAAAAACATTTTTTTGTAGACAATAAATAAATTTAAAAAAATTTAGCATACAAAGTGAATCCTCACAAATAATTACTAATATAAAATTATAATGACTGATTTATAGTGATGATTTAGGGAAAAAGCAACTTAAAAAGATTTTAAGAAATTTTAAGATTTTAGTCACTAACATATAAAAAGATTAAATTTTTGTAAACTTTTATCATTCATTTCTTTTTTTTATTCCACAATAAATTAATGACTTTTACTAAAAGATAAAAACTAGTCCTAATTATGCAAATTATTTCAGGTAATCTCCGATAACTCATGACCAGTAATATATCAATTATTCTAAGAATGTTGTAAAACATCCTTTTTCAAAATAGTCTGCTCTTGAACTCGACTGGACAAGTTTTTCTATAATATGGTAATAAATAAAATCACACTACCATTACTCATAATCGGCTTAGAATGTTGCAATTTGATAAATTTTTATTTACCTTTTGTAATTTATCAGAAAAAAGAGCAACTGACCCTTGCAAGAAGACCATAAAGAAATCTCGAAGAAAGCAATTTTTTATTTTTTTCTTCCCTTCTATGCATGTTCTTGCAAGAGACTACAAGCACTTCGATTCTTTGGTATTATATCATTCTCTCTTTCCCCTTCTTATTCTTCTCTCTTCTCCCTCTCTCTTTCTATTTCATATTCTACTCTCTCTTTAAAATGTTTTTTTTTAATTTGTAGGACCTTAAGCATGCAGGTAGAATGTCAAAATTTACTCATTCGGAATTGTGTCGGGCATGTGTAAACATCAAATAATTTTTTCTCTGCACAAGTAACAATAACCAATTCCGTGCCATACGACCAAAGTAAAAATAATTGAAAAAAGTGCATTTCATTTAATTTAGAGTTAAAGAACCAAAATATAGATTTCAAAGTGAAAATACAAAATTTTCTTCCCAACGGCTAAACATTTTCAAATTTACATTTAGATTGAAAATTCAGTCGAACAAAAACAAAAAAAACTGCGAAAACTCATCAAAAACTAATCTCTTGCCGTGAGGCTGACGAGTGTGCGTATGACGACGAATAAGCATAAAATTTTTTTACAACAGAAAAAAATAAAGACAAGTTCAAACAAGTCGTAAAGCGCGACACTGTGCAAATAGTGAATAAAAAGAAAACACATAAAAAAGAAGCAATTTTTCTAGTTCATAAAACAAGTTGAACGCAGCATTAAGCAGACATTTACGTGAGGTCTCATTCGCAATAACACAATAGGAAATAGAAAATAGAGGATGACTCGTGGACTCTCGTGTACATTACTAACGCGTGTTAGTCAAGTGGCATCGCCACGTAAATCAGCAAAAATGCGACTTGAGCGGGTTCAAAAGATTAATAAAGTCAGTCGATCCCTTTTTGGACCTGTCATTAAAAGCGAATTCAGAAGGTAAGCAGACATTAATTTCGCATCATTTGCTCATGATTGACCTGCCACATACCTTTTTTTCTTCAATTGTTTTTTCCTACATTTTCTGGGTGCGTCAGTGTCGTTATCTATTACTGTTATTACAGAGACAAATTCCTTCGACAGTTAATGGCTTTTTGATATTTCGGAATGTGCTGTTGTTGTGAAAATTGATTTTTTTTCTTCCATTCGAAATGTAATTGAAAATCAAGGATGAAATTTTAAAAAATTTATAAACCCTTTGAAGTTAGCACAATTTTTTTAAAATTAATTTTTTAGAAACTAGATTTAAATAAAATTAACCACGGTTTAATTTTCATAATAAATTTTGATTTAAAATTTTTGATCTTTAAAGTTTCAAAATATTTATTTATACACAAAATTTAGTAATATAAAATTTTATTGGTGAACTACATGCTCAAATAAAAAAGTTTAATAGAATAATAAATTATGATTTTAAATAATTTTAGCTTACTTCGGATTAAAATTATTCTGTCCGAATTTAAAAAATCCGTTAAAAATTTTCAAATAAATTTTTCATATGAAATATTTGATTTTAAGATTAAGTTTAACTTTAAAAGTTTTTAATCATTAAACATAAATTGTTCTAATTTTACCAAAGTCAATCTGAGAAAATATTTCTCCATCATCGATCCAAAGAGAAAAAGAAGAAAAATATCTTCAAATATTTTTAAATGAACTTAAAAATCAACGCAAAAAAAAATAAAAAATCACCTCACTTATTCTCATTTTACCGTTTCCTCTCTTCTTCAAATAACAGCTATGCACAAATGGAAATGACAAAATATCAATTACAAGCAGCAAACAAATGGAGTTTCGATTTTACCAATGAATCACCAATCTCAAGCGAGAGTAGTCAATACAAGTGGGACACGGTAAAATTGCCCGATGTGCCAAAGTTCTATCATCACATTGTAAATCCTAACAAATTGCAAGCAAGCAGCAGTGAGTCACAATTATTCGATGAATGCGAGAATATTTGTCCATTTTCGCATAACATCAATGCATCGATAAAGTCACGGCAAAAAATTGTCATTTCATCGACAACAAATAGCAATAGAAATGTTTGCATGAGTCAAACAAAAATTACAGGTGAGTAGAAAAAATGCTTTTTTATTATGCAACATTGAAAGTTGAAGCTTTAAAAATATAAGAGAATTTTTTATTGTTATAATATTAAAGTTTTCTTAACTGGGTCGACTACGATAGCATTATTCTTTCATTCGCAATTTTAATAACATCATTAGGTGATAATCTCTCTTTCTCCTTCTTTCGCACACAATTTTCTTATGCTCGCGCTATTCTCGTAGACGTGAGACCAATTAATTTTAATCAAATATTAATCCATGAAACGAAACTGCAATTTCTATCTTAGAAAAAGAAAAGAAGTAGCAACCAAGAAAAAAAGTTATTACAATGATGATGAAACATTTGTTGCTGTAGAGGGATTTTAACATTATAATATTTAAAAAAAAGGTATTGAAGATATTCATTCATATTTTATTTTTTGTAACGTTTCATTCAAGTACACCGTAGTGAATTGATGAAATGTGTTGACGTTGGACGATGTCGACCCTTAGAAAGAAAATTCTCAGATTTCTCTCTTGGAATTAAAAATTATTATCATGAAGAAAAAAAGGGTTTGTGTCCAATGACTTGATGGCTTTCATTATCTTTCATTCTTCTTCGGTTGTCTTGGTCGTCGTTTTGATTACGGACGCAGTGTTGAAGGAAGATTTTTTTCTCTTTCACTTACGTACTTTCTTAAAGAGAAGGGCGGAAAGGGATAAAGTGATAGATGACTGTTAATAAATTTTCTTCTATCATTATGCTTTCCATCTCTATGCTTGCTTTGCATGGATGAGTGGACGTTATACATATTGTTCAAAGTGAAATTTGTTACGGTTAAAATTAATTTATTTACATTTTTCATTCTCATTCTTATTCACTTTCTTGATTGGCTCTATTCGTTCGTCTTAAAGGCTTGAAGAATTTTCATATAAGCGTAAAAATCCAATAAAAATAAAAATACCGTGAAATATACTTAAATAATGCATATAAGCAAACAACATGCTCAAAATTTTCCCCTTCTTTCTTTCACTTCCTTTATACGCATAAGGCACTTTAAACCGTCGTTTTTTTAGTTTTTGAGGGTGAGACAGCATGAGAAGAAATTTTTTTAATAATTCACGGTCATTTAAGGCGGAAAAATGCTATTTACAGGAAATTAATCGATTGAAATTTTTGTTTGTTTTTTAACTGTCTTTTTTTGCAAGCGATAAAAAAATTTCCCACAAGAAGTCGATTTCTTTCCTGTTTCAATTTTTGATGTTAAAAAAGCAAAACTTATTTTTTTCACACACATAAAAACCAATAACATCACATTTTTTCGCTCCATTAAGTAATTTTTTAAGTGCTGTTCTTATTGACGAGGAAAGAAAGAAAATTTTTGATAAAAAATTTCAACATTTTTATAGAGCTAAATAAATTATGTTAAAGCAGTCAGCCACGAACATCCTTTTAGTATTTCGTTTCATTCAGTAATAATCACACAATTTTTATGGTTGCTGTTAGCCATAAAAACCAATCCTTTCTTTCCTTCTTTTGCTTTGATGGAATTTTGAAAAGAAAAAAAAAACAGATAATTTTCACCCAACATTTCCTGCTCTAGTAAGTCATAAATTGCTGATTTTATGACGTAAATTCCAGTAAAGAACTCTTCTTTGTATCAATTAGTGTCATTAGATTCAAGAAAAATTTCATGCTGATGAATGGTCATAATAGCGCAAGCCATCTGCTTGCTTATTATGTTTTGGCGATTTTCATAAAATACCAATTTTTAATGTTTGCCTTACGCGCGCGTTTGAGTGAAATTAAAATTCCCTCTGATATGATAATGAGTTTATGCTGTAAGTGTGATTAGCATAAATGCGATGAAAATGAAATTGATAATGAGGTGAAGGCACGTGAAGGTTCTCGTCTGTTATTTTCAATAATGTACAGAACGTTTGACCATCTGGAAGCAGCAGAAAAATTATTGTCAAATTTACATAACACACACTCTATATATCCATGTGCCAGATAGATAAATGCATTTGCTAAACCGCATGTTCACATTGTATATATCAGTCACGAGTTTGTGGTGCCGTGACCATTTGCATATCACCCCTAACTCATTCTCTCTCTCTCTCTCTCTTTGTAGCTGGAGGAGCAGTTGTGCACTTTATCTAGGTTCTATAAAAAAATTTCTACCAAAACTGCTGGCGCGTCTCGTTAAAATGTTTTTAATGCATTTCGCGCTTTGCAAAAAATTTTTTTTAATTAATTCAAAACATTTTCATAGCTGCAAACTGTATGTATGCGGCAATAGACAGACATACAAACATGAATATTTCTACATATCAGGGATGTGATGTGCTGTATCTAAAATGACAGAGAGCCATATTCAGAAAAATGCTTTATGTCCATGCCATATTGTCGCTTATTCGCCCGCACACAGAACATAAAAAAATGTTTTAAAAACTCACACACATTGAGTGAGATAGTAGAGGAATTCAGCGAAGGATGAATGAAATTAAATGAATGAGAAATGTTTTTCATAATCATTCATCTCATGAATAAATGCATTAAAAAATTATACATTTCTATTTCGTTATACATGCTAAAGAGAATATAAAAAGTCGTATTTTTTTTTCATCTAGCTGCTAGAAATTTGTATTTAATATGTATCGGATAAAAGAGCCAATTCTTCAATTTCATTTCCATGTTTTTCGGAAGAGAAATTTTTTTTCATAATTTAAAAATAAAAATTTTCATTGTGGTATACGGAACATCCTGGCTAGTTGCTTGCAACTCTTATCTCCCATTCAATTATTGTCCAGTTGTTGCATAAAACTGCTCTATTGCTACATACAAGAATAATTAAATATGTGCATACGAAATATTTTGCAGTATTTTTTCTAAATGACCATGCAATGATAAAAAAAGACAAAGACATTTTTTCTGTTAAATGATGTTTGAATAAAATCATTTTATTCAGGTGAATTCATTGCCAATCTAAAGCCTCAAATGTCTGGTTGAATAAGTCTTTTTTTATCTCTTTTTTATAGTTTTCCATCAAAGCGAAACATCAATGAAATTGAATTTTTTTGTGTGGTTTTACTTTTCACACAGTTTTTCTTCAACTCAATTTAATCAATTTGGTTTCAGTGTTTTTCAATTGAAATTTTTATTTTTGTAATTTTTATTTTGAGAATTTAATAATAATAACATGGTATAGAAGGTTCAACCTCTGGAAATAGTAGATTTTAAATTTAAAAAAAATTTATGTTAAAATATTGGTCAATTGAAATCTGTTACAGATTATCTGTATGATTTTAGAAATAACGGTCAGTGAAAATTTAAATTTAAAAAAAACGACAATTAAATTTTGAAAATAAAAGAATTGTCTGTAGCTAACCTCACTTTTTTAAATTAATTGATTTTTTTAAAGAAATCAGTTTAAATCTCTTTTGGAAAAAAAAACTCGTTATAATACATTTGTTAAAAGAGTAAAAGAGAATTCTTAATAATTAACTCCTTTTTTTTTTGCTTAAACCACATATTTTTCTTTAATCTATATTATAATCAAATTAGCTCATTGACTCATAATTATAGACCACAAATCATTTTTCTATACAAGCAAAAAATCGAAAAATCAAATACAAAGCAAATAAAATGTCACTGCCTTTGTTTGAGTTTTAGGAAGGAGGAGTTGATTTTTTGTTGTTGTTGTATTTTACGTTTTATTATTTGCAATCAATGGAAAAAGGATCAATTACAAACATCCGCTGTTGCCGTAGGAAGTCTCTCTTTTTGCGGTTTAGGGCAGGTAATTCAACTTACTGACTACCTAGCATGCAGCTCTTAACGAGCGATCTTTTTTTCTTTCTCTGTATGTAAACAAAGTCCTTGATGTCACGAGCTCAAGTAGGCACTTAGCGAGAGAATTGAAAGACAATCAAATGGAAAGCAAATAACAATTGAAAGCTGTGCTATTTATTATACTCTTTCGATCAATTATCCTTGAATGAGAAAAAAGTACAAACACAATGTATCATTCAAGCACCACTTGTGAAAAAAAGAGAAAAAACTTTTTCATTTATTTGATTTTAACTGCTATTGCTGTTCTTACATTTCTCAATTAAAACAGCATCAAACCACAAGAGTTTGCGTGGATTCGAGCGTTATTATTAAAAATGCTCATATTTCATGAGTACTGTCTGTAAATTATACTTTTTATTTTTGATATTTTATGAAGGGTGGGCAGACGTTAATCGAGAACAGAACAATATGTTTTTACAACAATCCTTTCATTTTATTTATACAAAAAAAAATCGACAGATGCAACAATTGCATGGCGCATTTATTGATTTTGATTTTTATGCGCCTTTTTATAGAGTATTTATTATTATTGTAGATACAAATCAATTTCTAAGAAAGATTCTTTTGCATTTGGTTTTGTAATTAAAAGTATTAAAAATTGACAATTCAAAACCTAGTAAGACAGAATTTTGTAAAATTTTATTCCTAGCCAAAATTCGATTCCATAATGTCTAGATTAAAATCGAACTTTATCTATCGAGGCATTGAAGATTTACAAAGATATTTTATTTTTGATTTTCAATAAAAAATGATCAAAGTAACATTCATGAAAAAATTCTCATTTATTTTTAAACTCTTGCACCTTTTTTCTTACCTTTTAATATTGTTATATTAATTAAATCAACAAACTCATTTTTAATAACAAAATTTTTTGTTCTTCTTTTCAGACTATTTAAAAATAAGAAAACGCCGTTTGTCGACAACGTCAGCTGTGTGTCTAAAGAAGGCACGAGCCGAATTATAACAACAAAGACACACGAAGGAGAAGTAAAAAAGTGAACTATATTAGACAATGAAATAAGCATAAAAAACCTATTCTAAGTCGATTAATAGCATATAAGAGTGTAGCATTTAAGGTTCGAAGGGAACAAAATGAATAGACTTGAGTATATATTTAAAAAATAAGGCACTTTACATAAATTCCGAATCTAATGCAGGTAAAATTATCTTTTGTGTGTGGAACTGGATTTAAAAATTGTGTGAATTTTTTTGAGTTTCTTTTATTTTTCTGAGCTCTTTTGAGAATCAAAAATAGTTTGCAGCTGTTTTGATTTCTCAATAAATAATTTTTTAGCTCAATAATATCGGAGAATTGATTCTTTATGGGTTATGTCAAATTATACATAACTCACGAAAAAATCATTCTTTGGCCTTCTCATTACGCAATAATTAACCAGTTCAACAGCAACATTAATCATTGCGCAATAAAAATGCCTTTAGCCTTATGTTGTGATAACTTTAAGTACGATACTTGCCTGCATTAAATTTTATTTTATTTTTAAGTCATCAGACGATTTTTAACCGTAAAATGAATTGAAAATATAAATTTTGAGGAACTGCATGCATACAGCAAAAATTGATTGGATAAATTATTGAAAATGTGCGGAAAGTTTGCGCCTCTGAATATTTTTTCTGCATTATTCACGAGTCTCAAAACTACCGTCATGTATGATTTATTGACTCGCATGTCTCTGAGTTCATTATTCAATAATGCCTGCAGATCACTCAATAAAAATGAAATTTTTTTTGTTTTCGATCGCTGACATAATTAAAATTTTTTATATTCAAGCACACACTTGTTTTTGATGTATGTTTGAATTATACAACATAATTTCAGTATATAAACACTAATTTTTTCTATTGCAAATTATTTTTTATTCTCATAAAAAATTCATTTATCAAAATAGAAATTAATTTTAATACAATCTTATGTTTATTTAAATCCATAGAGGATTAAAAACACAAAAGGAAACATATGCAACATAGGCTTAACTAACAAAATAAATTGCATGCAATGCATTTTAGAAATGCAAAGTCTTCTATTTGAAATTTTAACGCAGCAACATAAAAGCAACATGCGAATACATTGAAATCGCTTTAAGCGATTTATTTGATTCAAAAACAATAGAACAAATGCGAAATTGAAATGTCCAGTCGTCGTGAATACGCAATATTTCACTTCTAAAAGCAACAAACGAAAAAAATAAAAAGAGTGAATAATAGACGGCCTTTTGCTGTGTTTATTTTGCGTCAACAATCTACATGCCTGCAGTTTCAAAGCATATAAAAATTTATATTTTCCATTCTTGCAACTAACAAAAAATCGTGATATGAGAGGAAAAGTTTTTTATTTTTCCGTTTTCTAAAATGTGATGAAAGAAAAAATTTATTTTCTCGTGATAACAGGCGAAGAGTGAAACATACGAAGCCTTAGATGGGAACTGTATATATGAATAAGAAAAACATTGATTTTATTATCTATAAAACATAAGCTTAATGTTTATCAAATTTCAAAGTTCACCCTCTACCCTCACCTTCTTCAACTTCATTCACTCCTCGTCTATAGATTTATTGGAGAAAATCTCAATGATGAAGAAAAACTCACGTTTGAGAATGCTTCGATGTTGTACATGCTTGAGTCTATTAAACTCAAATTTGCAAACAATAGCAAACAACCAGCATCATCATCATCGAAGAGAGAATGAAGACAATAAATTTTATTTCAATTTTCTCAAACATGACTTTTTCTTGCGGAAATTGCAGAAATTTTATATATATATAGACATTTCGAATGAATGTATTAGTATTAAGATTAGATAGAAAAAGAATATTGTGAATTTTTTGTGAAGTTAGTGTAACTTTTTTGGACAAAAATTATTTGATGGATTAAGTTAATCACTTGAGATTAAATTTAATCTAGTCGAAAATTTTTACATGCAAAAATTCGAGCAAATAATAAAATAATTTACGGCTTAAAATTTTTTCAGATAATAACTAAAAAATTTCTGCCAGACTAAATTTAATCGCTTGGGATTAATTTAATTACCATAGTAAGTTTTGGTCAAAATAGTTGTGCTAACTTTACAAAAGTAAATTGTAAAACCCTTTGCAGCCATGATTTAACATCATTGCCGAATTGGTTTTTAGGACATACACACAAATTGAAGATTTTTAAAAACTCAACCTCAAACAAAATCTTCATTTTGTATGATTTTTAGTGTCATATATAAAAAATTCAATCATAAACTCAAAAGCGCAAACATCAACAAAATAATATAGAAAAGTATTGCTAGGCAAAAAGTTTACTTGATTGAGAAAGAAAACTTCAGCAAGAAACTTGTTGAAATGCACTTTTGTGGGATTTCTTCCCCTCAATTGACTCAACTTTTTGCTTTCTTTTCTGGTTTGCTTTTGAACTATTTTATTCACAAATATTTGAATTCTTAAAAAATCAGGAAAATAGAATAAAAAAAACCTTCTCGTTTTAAATGATGAGTAAATAAAAGATTCTTTCATAAAAATATCTCAATAATGCTTCATAAAGCGCAAGTTGAGAAAGGAAAATTTTCATGACTTTGCAGCCGCATAAATGTAAGTGTTCCAAAGTCATGAAAATGTTCTCTCAATTTTTATGTTCTCATTTTCATGACATTATGCAAAGTTAATGTCGTAACGACAAAATGCCGAACAAATATCGATAACGATTCGCCATTAAATTTATAAATATTTTTTATGCATTATAAATCTTTCAAAGCAAAAAGAAAGCAGTCAAGTCGGCTGTGTGGCAAAAACATGACACTAATTTTGAAGGCAATAACTTTTTTTGTGCAAAACAAAAAAGTTTTATTACCAACAATAAAAAAGTGTAAAATGTGACTGTCGCTGCTGGTTTTGTTGCTAATTTGTTAACATTATATAGCATAATGTCATTTGCCAAAACTCATTCCTCTTATATATCATAGCATAAGCCCATTTTGCACACGCACATAGCCATTGTACAGTTTATAATCATAATTTCTTGCACAAGCATAATTTAAACAGTAAATTATTTAAAAGAACAATAATAAATAAAATGAAAACAAATAAAGAAAAAACAGAACATCAAAAAAAAATTGTGTTTAATTAATGATAATTATAATTGACATTTCAGCAATCGCCACAGTATAATCTCATTTTATTTAGCACAGAAATGGAATTATTGCAATGGTCAGATAATTTTTTAATTCAATGACTTTACATACTAACACATGCAAATAAAATTGTTGTTTGTATTCATGAGTAAAATGTTAATAATTATCAAAAACTTCTTAAATTTTTATTCTTTAACAATTTATCTATACAATAAATTAAATTTTTTCATTTGTGTCAGTGAAGAAATTTCAAAATTTATTGGTCACATATAAAAAATTTTTTTAAGAAAATTCCGTTCAAAAGTCAATTACTTCAAATTAATTCATTTAGCTTCTTTTTGCTTCCTTCCTTTTTCCTTTTTTATTCAGTATTACAAAATTAATTAATTCAACTTCCGATAAATTTTAAAAATAATCAACATCGATTTTTTTTCTTTTCCAGACATTGTTCTTAAAAAACATACAAAGGAAAAGTAAAAATTTATATCGGACGGATGTTTGCTTAAGCTTTTCATAGGAAAAACTTTCTCTCATTTTCCATTTTAGCTCGAGAACTCAAGATGGTGAAGTGGAATGTAAAGTAAAGTTAATTAAATTCCTGCAATCCTTGTTAAAGTACTTTTAATGACTAATGTTTTATGTTGGACATGAAAATAAACCTTTTGTGCTCTATCTTTTACAGTGCGATGGTGTGAGTGCTATTCAATGATAAAGAGAAAAAAGAAAGATTAAATTCCAAAAAAGAAAAAGTTTTTCCCGCACGAACCAACTTTTTACAAACAATCATTATTTGATGAAAACTCAAGTAGAAAAAAGAACTCAATTGTGTGTCTTCTCATTCTCTTTTTTACTCTGTGTGTAATGTATGAGGTATGATGAGATGAGAATAGATAGGTCATCAAAAAAGAATAAAAATTGTGTGAGAAAAAAAGGACTTAAATTGGAAAAAAAGGTTTATGTGAAAAAAGATACAAAATGAAAATTAATTAATTAGGACTTTTGTGCTTTTCTTCATTTTTTTGTCATTTGCTTGGTTAGTTTTTACTTTTTTTTTTCAGTGAGAAAATTGAGATTTTTTGTGAGTGATTGATGAAAAGAAATTTTCATTGAACTCGATTGAACTCTGAATTAATTAATTAATTAAGATGATTTCAAATTGTTTAATCTTAACTTTTTGAATTTTGTAAATTACTTTTATTTATTCAAGGGAATCAAAGAAAATGACCTTGTGTGAAGTTAGTACAATCTTATTGATCAAAATATTCATGTGGATTAAAATTAATGAATATGGATTTATTTAATTTTATTGCAATTTAAAAATAGGTTTGGTTATTAGCAAGGATTAAAATTAATCTGAGCAATTATTTCGTGAAATAAATCTTGCGATTAAATTTAATCATGTGTTATTCTTCATCGATGAATGAGTTCAATAGAAAAAGTTCTACAAATTTCACATAAGTATCAATTATAAAACTTTTATAGCAACTCAATTGAAAATTTCTCAAAATTCAAATAATCGAATACAAAGTTTTCTACTCGACTCATTAGATCAAAATGATGTTTATATTGCAACCTCAATTTAATGTTGTAAGAAAAAATTCTTCTCACAATTTCATTTTCACACTCGCTAACGTTGTTATTTTTCATTAAATCATTTTATTGTCTTTTGCAGCATGTTTGTCTCATTTCATCAAACACAAGTAAGTTCTTGCAATTTTATTATTTTTTTACAAAAGCAAAAAGATGAAAATTTTACATGTATCGTGTTATAGAACTTTACATCATCCTCAGTAAGCAATCACACACATGTGAAAGAATAAAACAATGTTTTTATGGTATACAAAATGATAAAAAGAAAAAAGTTTTATTGCAATAATTTAAACTATCTTTGAGCACTATAGTAACAAGAGACAGAAAAATACAATTTTTTCAGTTTAATAGTTTCAACAGACAAACAATTTGCAGTAGTTTTCAATTTGATAGTTTTCATCACATATAGAAGCATTGAAAATAAAGAAACAAACTTTGTTTTTGTATTTGAATTTATTTATTGTTTTGTTCCATAAATATGTGTTCTAGTTAGTTTGACAAATTGTAATCAAAGTAAATTGATTTTAAAAGAAATATATATATTGATCGAAGAATGGTTGAATATCAAATTTAAGTGAAACCTTGTTTAGTAACATACGAAAATTTAAAATGTTTTTGATCTAAATTTCATAGTTTTTAAGGATTTATTTAATATCATGAAAAGTCTGGCTTAAATACCCTCATCTCATTTATATACAACATTTGGATAATTTATTTTTCATTGATGTCTATAGACAAATGTTCATATTTTTTTGTGTAAGAATAAACTAAAATAAATTGTAAAAAATTAAAGAAATATTCAAATAGTTTATAGAATAAAAGGAGAAAACAAAAGTTGAGATTTTCATTACTATTCATGCAATTCGCTTTATTATTCTCTTAACGTGTCAGCTTTGCTTTGTTAAATGCTACCAACTGTAAATTTTTGTCTTTTTTCTCATTTGCAAAAATAAAGAACAGAAAAGAGAGAAACAAATGAAAATTATATTTTGTAGTGAGAAAAATTGGGTTGAATGTAGGAAGATAACAAGAAAAGTTATGACTTTTGTCATGCATAAAGAAATTTTTCTTTTTGTGTTGTTGCTCTTTGATAGAGGAGTAACAAATGTTATGTTATCTCACTAACCATATATGCTCATGATAGAGAGAAAAAGCAAAAGGATTCAGAATAAATTTTTTGACATGATGGTTTATGTGGTTTCATATGTGCTTGTATGTTTATGCTTTGCACAGAGAGAAAGAGAAGCATGAAAAATAAAAATATAACATGATACACTCGTGCATTGGCATATATATATGAAGAAGTGAGCAAAGCAAAGCTCATAGATTGCTGTAATTTATACAAAATGGCACGAGCATGATGCAAAAGTCAAATTTACTCTAATACCATAAGCGCAAGATTCATCATGAGCTTGCAAATATTTGGAACAGAAAAAATGACAAATTGATATTGCATATTTCATCGAGTGTTTTTTTTAAAGCTTAAAATCATGCACCAGCTTGCGTCATCATTTTCATGTTTTCTTGGGTTTTAACAAATGACTTGTGTAAGCGTCTTTCTTTTATAACTAAAGAGTGTTGCAATCTTAATTAATTCAAGAAAATGTGTCTCATACTGTGTGTGTACAACATAAATTTAAAAGCACTTTGCGTCTTCTTTTATGCTAATGATTATGTGCACGTGACTGTAGAGATTTGTAATGAAACGCCAGAGAGAAAGAAAAACAAACACATGCAGCGAGTATGAGGAAGAAGAAGTTTAACTGTCTCTTTTAATTTAATTCTTTACTACTGCGTGTTGCTACTCGTTCTTCCTCATTCTTGGAGCTTGAAAGTTTTATTTTACTTTGCTTTTTGAGATTTTAATATTGAAAAAAATTTTAATATTCATTATCAATTAAATTTTTAAATAAATTAAATTCGTTAACTCACACAGAATGATGGATTTGATTGGAAAATTTTAAATCTAAAAAACACGTTAAAATTATGAAATAAAAGGCCGTTGAAAATTTAAAATAACAAACAAGTAAAATTTTTATAGATTTTTATGATGAACTTCAACGGTTGACGCTATAGCATAACCTGGATAAAATAACTAAACATGATAACATTAAATTTAAAAAAAAATTTTGAAATGCGTTCAAAATAACAGAAACTTTTCCAATTAAGCTTTGGAGAACTTTAATGAAAGGTGAATCAACAAATGATCTACATGCAAACAATTGAATATACATACTCAATTTCATTATGAGAAATTTTCAATTATTTTCTCATTAATTAGTTCTATTTTCCATTTTGACATCAAATGAACTGTTCAAATTCTACCTCTTAATTACTCACATCAGAAAGGGAAAGATTGACAGTATTTTGCTTACATGACACACTCAAACATTTGCATTGCTGTTTTAACTTTAATGAAATTTTCACCATGAAATTGAGTTGACAAAAGCAGCAGTAGTAGAAGCCATACTTTTGTGGCATTACTATAGTTACAGTTTGTTAATTAACATCGTTTGCTTTAGTAAACTTTTTATTTCTGCGTTAGTTCTTTTTTAAATTTATTTATAACTTTATTTGTAGTAGTTGTATAATAATGAAAAGCACCTCTATGCAATTTTATCATCGTCATCTCTCGAGTTGTTGAGTATAAATTGAAATGTATGTCAACATTGAAATAAAAATTCATTTTGTAATTAGCTTTCGCTTTTCTAATTTAAAAAGTTAAATCAGTTTTTTCATCTTATTCTTTCTGCCTGTAGAAATAAAAAATAAAAAAAGTTTTCTCTCTCTTTTGTTGTTATTGAATTTCAAGTTCTTTAAGTACCTTGACGTTTTTGTTGATGAAAATGAGAATTTAATTTATTTTTGCAATTCTTTTTTATGCCTTAATTAGCAGTGAAAATTGTTAATTGTGTTGTCATAGTTGCAAATTTACAATGTAATTAAAATGGCTGCAAGTTAAAATTGTAGGAGTTATGTTGAGATTTACATTTCTGAAAATTATTTAATGAAATTTCATCGGAATGCATTTCTTGATTTTCATATGAATTTTCTACAAGTTAATTTCTTATGAATTCTTGTCTTTATTTAAAATTTGAAAATGAAAGCTTTCACAAGAAATGAGAAGTTAAATTGAATATTTGAAATAAACTAAAATTGAATCTTCTAAGAATTAAGAAAAAAATGCAAAAAGTTGAATAAAGTGTACTTAAGTTTAAATAAAACTATTCAAAAAAGAAGTAAAAATTCATTTGATTTTATGCATGCAAAACACAGTTGAAAGAAAAAAAATTTCTCAACTTACTCGAGAAATTTTCTTTTATCTACTTTTCCGTCTACCAACCTTTTTATTATGGAAAAAGTTTCAATAAAACTCTAGGAGGTAATGCTGATGAAATTGTTGGAGAGAACTTTGATCTAGGAACAATAAATAACGGATGAATGGTTGAGTGAGTGACAGGTGAATAGAAAAAAATATACGGGATCACTATCTACTCATTGCTTTTATTTAACTGTGTGAAGAACTTTTTTCTACTGTTCATTCTTTCTCTATCAATATTTCACTATTTCTTGAATTGTATGTAAGTTTTGCTAAATGTTAAGTTTTATTCATTCGTATAATTTAATATTGCTTTTAAAGAAGTTTCTTATTCAATTACATCACACAGGAAAATTATGAATATTGAAATAACATGATTGTAACTGCTATCAATAAGTCATATGTGTTTCATATTTATGACTTGAAATTGAATGATTAAGCATTTTTTTAAAACACTTAAAAACTTTGTGACGTTAGCAAAATATTGAAAAATTGAAAAATGTAAAATATTGATTGAAAAATTTTCAAAAATACTTGGAAACTATCAAAAATGAAAACTTTAATAATTTTATTCCTAAAAGATTTTACTTATAATTTTTTCAAATTAAACGGAATTTTTAAAGTTATAAAATGAAGTTCTCTCAAAAAATAAATTAAAATTTTTTAGCTCTTCAGAAAAATCCAATTTTCTTATCCTTGATCATTTTTTAGAAATTTTTCTTCAAAAACAACAATGCCACCCTAAAAAATATATGTTGACAAAAACAGATGATGCTTGCTAAAAATATGCATACACGATGATTGATTTTTTATCTACATAGCTTTAAGAATAAACAAAATAATTTTTCAAAAATATAAAAATAACAGAAAAGTGAAAAAGTTCATCATAACGAGTGCCTTGATGTTCAATTTTCCATAACTGGTGTGTCAAAAGTGTGAAATTTTTTTAAACATGTTTTTGTAAAAATGTAATATGAAAATTTACAGCAAGGTTGAAAAGTTTTAACATAATTTTATATGTTTTGCAACTGAGTCTTTGAAACAAAAATATATTTTTTTTTTCACTTCCATATGATGAAAAATTTCAATTGTTATATTTTTAATTGGATTATCAAATTATATTTTGATCCATCATAATAAAATGCATATTATTATCGTCGATATATCCAATAAATGTAGACAAATGAGATAAAGTTAAGATAGATGTGTTAGATAATAATGCGTGAAAAGTCATTAAGCACATAAATTTTAATTTTCGAATCCTATAATAAAGCTATGGTGACTAATGACAGTCAAGCATGAAATTTAACCGAGAAATGTAGCAAGCAAGCAAGTAGGCACATGAGCAGGAGTGTGTGAATGCTCGTGGTGAATTATAATGTAAAATGATAGTAGGTAATAAATTCATCTCATCCATAATCATTCGTATATCTGCCTATAGGTAGGCTAGCATTGGAAATTATACCATTACATTATGTGTGTATATGTGGATATGGATATTAGGATATATAATACATATAATAATAGACATAATACGATGTCAGACTGGTAAACTTCTTCTTCTTCTTCTTCATGTCTTCATTGAACTGCCAACTTCACCACTCAGGTGAAAAGAGAATAAGTATGAGAAAGGAAACATACAAATAAATATTTATGGCATCATTATGTAAGTAGAACTGTTCGCTGCTACCTTAGCATGGCATGCATGTATTTGTATACGTATGAGAAGGATTACATATATGAAAAAGAGAGAAAATGGATCTCATCTATTCATATTCTATGATATTCTTAATTTGAGTCACACACACAATTTTTCTTCCTCATCTTCAGCATCTACACACACGTAGATTGTGTGCACAACTTCCTCTACTTTATATCAATTAATATAATCATAAATCATAATAGTTTCATCATTCATGCTTTTCTCTCTTACTTACTCGTCTTTGAATAAATTATAGGGATGATGGAAAATTATTAATGTCTCTGTGGGAAATTCACAAATGCACAGATGCTGCTGCTACTTATGAATTAAAAAATGAACAGATTTATAAAGTTTCTTGCTGATGATGTAAAGATTCTTTTTATTACCAAGTTTAAATTGAAAAATTTTAGCGCATATTTTATAGCATTATATGAGAGTTTGGCACTTGCTTGCATATTTTACTTGATATGCGCATATTTTTTGTCAAGTTATTTTCAAGTTGACTTACTCATCAATGTCTCTAATTTATTCAAAGTTTATTTAATTCATTTAAAGTACACAGTGAAATTAAAAATCATTGACTTCTTCTATTCAAATTTGCTGGATTTTAAAAAAATAAATTCAATCTAAATGTTCAAAAGACATTTTTGTGTAAATCAACTTGACAAAAAATATGCGATATCAAGCAAAGTATGCATGATAGTGTAAAAATGCGAATTTAAAATTTCTGAAAGATTTTTTTTCATTTAAAAACGATAGAACCACATGATGCTCTCTCTATTGATAAAATGAATTTCATTGTAATTAAATGCTTTTATCTTTCGAATGAACATGAATTGAATGTTTACCTATTGAAATTGTTAGCGATGTGCATTCATATTGGAAATAATCGATGCTTACAAAATAACAGCTAACAAAGAATCATGCATCGTCTCTTTCTATTGCCATAGACATGCGAATTTGCGATGTTCATAATTTATGAATCGAGATGAAAACGCCGCCAAATTTTGATCTATAGGAAAATTCATTGAGACGGAATCGAAATTGATTGATATGATCGTGAACGGCAGTGGCAGCGAGCAAGCGAGAAGAGAGAAGAAGAGAGACATTATTCAATTGGAACAACATCCTATATATGTTCGTATATCATTTATATGACTTCCGTACAATAATATGTACATACATTTTTGATATGCTTGGGCCTGTGAGTTTATGTATTTGTGTGGGTTTTGGAGCATTTGTTGATATTAGTTCAATATGAATGATTCATCTTTAAATTTTTTTTCTTTTGTTCTCATTCGTTTTTTTGTCTATGCACTCAGAAAAAAATTTTACAATTTGCATTGTAAAGTCATAGTAAATGAATTTTAACAATAACTATTGTAAAAAATTCAAAATTTTACAACAAATATAGTAAAATTTTCGATTTTTTTTAGAGTTACAATAAAATTGTAAAATTTACTATGCTTGAAGTCAAAAAAATTTACCTTACAATCGTAATAGTAAATTTTACTATGGTATTTATAAATTATTCACATGAATTTTTTAAATGTGAAAAGTGAAAATAATTAAATTTAGTGTGAAAGTAGTGAATTTTTGTGATGAATTTTTTTAAATTGGCATAGTTTAAGGTGTTAAATTCAAAATTGATGAAAATTCAATGGAATATCATAAGGTGAATATATTAAAAAATTAGAAATGAAAGTTTTCATAAATTTGAATTTTTTATCATGAAAAATTCTTTTAATTTCCTTGTAATTCACAGTAAATTGAAACAAGATTTGTTTCCATTGAAACATTGGACATCAATCAAACACTGAAAGTTTGGTAAGTTTCTTAAATTAATCAACATTTTTTTTTGTATATATTTAAGTTTTTGTATTGAGTTTTTGAATTTTCTGCTGTCAGAACTTCTCAATTTCAATGTTTGGAAGCAGTTAATAAATCCAGTAAGTATAATCTATTAGTGAAAAATATTAAAGTATAATAACAAAAATGTTTGTTTCATTTTTAGATAAACAGAAGAAAGTATTAAAATTGTCAATTGTCACTGGATCTTGGACTACTTTTTTGAAATGTGTTTTTTTAAAGTGTAGAAATAACACAAATAGATTGAATTTAAATAAAGAATTCAATAAGGTTTCCATTAATAAATGCATATGAATTTTAATCATTAATTAAAAGTATAAGCTTATTTTTCAGGAAAATCAAAAGCGATTTTATTACAATTTTTATAGTAAAATTTTACTATTAGTGATGTTATTAATTTACCATCATTATTGTAAATTTTACTAAAACTATAGTAAAAATTTTAAGAAATTTTGTCTTCTACCATAATAGTAAAATATTACAATTTTATTGTAAGGTCTATTCTTACAATAGCGTAGTAAGATTTTACATACAAATTTACTACGCGTTGTAAAAATTTTTTTCTGAGTGTGAATATATGAATTGTGAAAATTGAGTTGTGGTTGTCAAAATTTTTAATAGCAGGTTTTTGTTTATTTTGTACATTTCAGATTGGTCTTTTATAAGTTTTCATGTTGTTTTCCTTACTAGATCATAAAATTGTTTTCGGTATTTTTTATTATTTATAAATTGAATTTTTTAACTTAAAATTAAAATTAAGAAACTAAATTATCAAAGTACTCCTTCATCATTCATAGTGGAACTAATTTTTCAAACACATGACAGTAATCACGTCTATGTAAAATTATGGGATTTTCTTACCATGAAATTTCACACATCGATGATTGTGATAAGCCTAAGAATAGTTAAAATACAATGTAAGAGGAAAATGTCAATTATGTTTAGAACACAAGTTTTCACACTTCGCAAAGCTTCACGTAGATGGAAGAAAACATTTTTGCTCTTCTGTCGCACTTTTTCTCAAGGTTATGTAAACATAGACGTTTTCTACAGATATCTATCTTGAATATTTTCCCCTAAAGTTAATTGAATATTTAATGCTTTCAATGTTCACGGAAAATTTTATATAATTTAAATTTTAAAATACGAAAATTTTTCTTTTTATTGGGGAGCGAAAGATCGAAAGAAAAAAATGTTATCCTTAAATATTTATCGATTTTTAAAAGTTTCAATGAGATTCAAATCTCTGATCAAGCTATTAGACTTTCAAATAGGAATAAACTGATTTGGTAATTTATTGACTGAAGATAAAGCTTACAAACAAATTTTCTGGCCAATTAACAAGTCTATTGAAAATAAGTTAAATTTAATTTTTTTTTTATTTGTTTAAATTTACTTCTATAAAATTAAAATCATTTTAGTTGATTTTTTCTTAGGTGATTCATATTTAAATATAAAAATTTTACTTTTTAACTTTAATTAAATTCCATCTTCAATTACCTAATAATAAAATATGAAGACAAATAAAATTTTATCATAGTAGTCAAATAAAAGGCAACAACTTGTATAGTATAGATAAATCACTATCAGTGCATATCGCTGTTAAAAATATAATTTGTTTAAACAAAATTATCAACCTGTTATGAGCACGCTGACATTTTGCAACTGTCGACAAATAATTTTTTATTTTTTCCCCGTTATGAGTGAGAGAAAAAGAGTAAAGTGGTTGAAAGTGGTGATGATAAGCTTAAAAGTAGAATGGGAGAACGCGGTAAAAAGCGAATGACATAAATCCGGTAAGAAACAATAACATGTGCACAATACATCCATTTCATTGTTGATATTTCCATAAAGTTTTCTGCTTGCAAGAATTTTACGCAAACATTCACGCAAAAAATAATATTCGCTTTCACTTTACATTGAAACACATGACATGGAAGGAGCTGAATGTTTGAATACTCACCACCCATTGTGCACCACCCGCGTGTGTATGTATGACGGTGATAGAAACCACTTTAAATTATAATAAATTAACATAACACACACATAATTTTCATTTTACTAGCTTTCTGCTGAATTATTACTTCTCGACGAGTATTCGAGTGTACGACGAGAGACAAAGAGAAAAATTGCTGAATGGCTGATTCGTGTCGCAACAGTGAAAAATATCATTTTTATTCAACACATTTGCGACATTTAAGCAAACACAGACGTGAACAAAAAGTTATGATTCATGCTTGGAGCAAAATGCTTTTTATTGCTTGATATTTAAAGATTTCACGTAAAATTATTTTATGGAACATAAAATATGATTTAATTGCAATAGAAAAATTTAATTTATAATTTACAAAATGAAATCAAAAGTGATATAGATCAAAACAATAAAGATGAATTTCTTAAATTTTAGATCAGAATTAAGTTCGATTAAAATTTCAAAATAAGATCTTTGAGATCAAGATCAAAATAAAATATTTCGAGATCAAATTCAAAAAATTAAGTTCAAGTTCAAAAACTTCTAGATCAAATTTGTAGATTCAAGATTAAGATCAAATTAAAATATTTCTAAGGCCAAGAAAATCCCTAAATTAAAGTTTTTGTATGTTAATTTAATAAATTTTTAAAAAAGATTATTTCTTGTTACAAATAATTTTAACTTTAGTATAATAATAAAATAAATATTTTTCATAGAAAATTTTCGCTATTAAAAGAATACAAAAATAAAAAATAAGTGTGAATAAACGAAACAATAGAACAAGTAGAATGAAAATAATTTTTTTTATTATTCGTGGGTAATTTAAATTTATTAAAAAGCATAAAAGCGAAGGGAATGAAAATTATTTGGGTGGCTGGTCTATGGATATAAGAAATAAAAAAGAGGGCAACAAAAGCACAGCATGGTCATAAATTCAGACCAGCATACAACAAAGAAAAGAGAGAACAAAGTGAGAAAAAAATTCTTAATAAACAATAATAAAAAATGCAAATAGGAGCGGAAAATAAAGAGGAGGAGCTGTGAATGACCCAGAATTTATTCATGTTCTCTGACTTTTATCTTTTCTTCTTCTTTCTCTCACATTCTTTGTAAAGATGTCTCAGGGTGAAAGATTTAATCAGATTAAATGTATCTAAAGGATTACAATGAAGAAGAGAGAAAGTTTAATAAAGTAAATTCCAAGTATGATGTAATATCTCCATCTTTGCTTTTCTTGCTCTATCCTGTTCTTTTTTCTCTTACTCTTTCTTTCTTCTATAGAAAAATTCACATACAGAAAGTTTAAGATTTGAATGTCCCGCAAGCCATAAAAATGGTTAACACAGAGAAGAAATGCAAATAACACAATTCACAGACGACCGGAGGGTGATGGGTGAGAGAGAAAGGAAATTTCTTCTCTTGCACGCAAAGATTGTTTGTTATTATTCACACATACACAAAATAGATACACAAGGACTAAAGAAGATGAAGAAAGGAAATCTATTTTAGTGGCTTTAGATGAAACTTTTTCCATTTTTGTGCTTGGACAGTTTCTCTCTAGGAATAGAGAAAAAAAATTATTTTTCATTTGCATTATCTCACACTCACATTTATTTATAAGTTTTTCTTCCGCTTCTTGTTTTTACTTCGTCGTCTTGTTGTGAGAAATAAATTATTTTCTTTTCTTCTCTACTCTTCTTTTTTTCATACATTGATTGTTGTTCTTGGCAATGAAAAAGAATTTTTTGGCCAATAAATATTTTTGGCTTTGATTTATGAATTTTGAAATTATTGAATTTTCTAATCATAATTGCATTATTCGATAAAGTACTTGTAAAGCTAAACAAAACTTCGTGTAGATTTAATAAATCGATGTGAATTAATTTTAATCTAAACGAAATTTTAATATATGGTAATTAATCCCAGATTTCAATCAATCAAAACTTAAATTTTAGATCCTTGAAATAAATCCATTTCAGTTAAAATTATTTGAGATTAAAATTTTTCAATGAATTCAGAAAATTCCCTCTTTGAAATTTCACATATTCATTTGATTCATATAATATTTATGAAAAAATTTCAAACAAACAAATGAGTGGTCTTAATACCTGAAACTCACTCATTGTGTAGTTCAACATTATGAATAAATGAGTGAAAATATTAATAATAAACAAGCAACATCAGGAAGTACAAAAGTACATTCAAATAAAAAATATTTTTTTGTCGAGGACGGAAATTAATTCAAGAGCCGTATGCAATTAAGTGCGAATTAAAACATACACACAAACAACCAGTTGAAAAATTCAATTGGAGAAAAAAAAGTTTTAAAATTTTTATGTTGAAAAAAACTTTTGCATAATCCATAAAATTATTCCTGGCAATATAATATGCAAAAATGTGTGCAAATAAACTCTCACACACATATAAGTACTGTGGAAATTTTCATGAGAGTTAAGGTAAATAAACAAAGAGCATATATAGCATAGGAGCAAGAAAGAGTTGCTAACAGGTTTTAAATATTTCATTTTCATTGCTATTTCTGCATATACACATTTTTGACCTGAATAAATATTGCAAAAACATAACTTTTTCTCATTTCATGCTTTGCATTTGCATTTTAGTTGTTTGGTCTCTTTATTCCTTAAGCGACAACAACAGAAAAAAATGTAAGAAAATACAATAAAGAATGTTAAGTAATTAAAAGTTATTCTTTATAGAACTTGAATCTGAGCCCTTTTCACTCTCAGTTGTTTTTAATTTAAAATTTTCTTGCTCTTTTGACTATTTTCTATGACTTCTTTTTTTGTCGTTGCAATACTCAAGCAAGAAAATTATAGCAAAGAATAAAAAAAGAAAAAGGGTCTTTTAAGAAGCTTATGGAAAATATTTATTTAACAAAATAATGATTGACTTTAAGTTGCTTCATAAAAATGAATTCATGAGTTTTAAAAAATGATAGGTTTTCATTCTAAAAAATTTCTGTTTTATTAAAAATGATTTATTGTGCTCTAAACTAAGAGTTATTTTTTTCTTATTTATGTTCAAAAAGCCTTTTTAAAAATTGGAAAAGAACATTGCCAAATAGGTTTCTTCATTGTTTTTCGAGAAAAAAAAATGAAAGAGAAGAAGAATGTCGTATGAAAATTAAAATTTTCTTTATGCATTAGAATAGCTCAAGGCAATTGACTTATCAAAGGCTGCTTTCTATGTTTAACTTTATAAAGAAACCTATTTGACAACTCTGTTATAATTTATAAAACACATTAATAAAATTTTCAATTGAAATTTCGTTTAGGTTTGAATCCTTGACCTTTACATTATGAAATAATTTTGTCTAGAAATTTGTTCATTGTAATCTTAAATTAAAGCTCTTCTAAAATATATCATCAAATTTATTTTAAAATTATTCATCATCAAGTAAAAGTTAATCCTAGAATTACATTTAGAACCTTCTAAGAAGTTAAGTTAATATCTTATAAAGTATTTATTACTTGTTATCCTTCTTAGAAATTTTTTAAGCTTAATAAATTAAGCTTGTATGAAATTCTTCTGTTAAAAACTTGCAAACATGCCAAGCTTTTGGCTTTTTATTAAAGTTTTGTAAATTTATCTGAAAATTAAAGAAATTCTACGAGTTTGCACAATTTTTAAATTTTTTTTTGAGGTAGAAGTGTGAGAATTAAATTATCCAAAAGGTTGTGTGATACAATATTTACTTTTTCTTTAAGTTTTCAGATCTTAAGAATTTTAAAAATTAAAAATGTTTTAGGATATTTTAATAAGATTTTGTTTACTAAATTTTTGATAAAAGTAAAAATTTTATGGTATTTAAAGATCTCTATTAAAGTCTCAAATTCATTTTTTTATTTTAAATAAACCAATAAGTCAAAATAAATAATAGTTAAAAGCAGATTAAAATTTTTAAAACAAATGTTCATTTTTACATGTGGTTTTTTGGGTTTTCTCTCAAGAATAATTCAATGTCCAGTGATGCATAAATTATCATGTAAAGTGAACACATTCCAATGGACCAAAAAATGACTTATTGTGTTGTTGTTATCATCATCAAAAGGCGTCATTGAATGTCATGAACAATCATTAGTCTCCTGGAAATTCGAAAGGAAATTTCTTCCGGTTCCCTTTTTCTCTCATTGGAAGCGCATGCGCATGAATTCTACAGCAGGAGCTTCCAAAATAAGTATCTTTATTTGCTGTCAGAATGTGTAGCGGTAAAAAGCGCTTTAATCAAATTTGTATTGAGTTATTTTTCTTTTATTGTGCAATGTTTTCCACCTTTTCGAGCTCAACTCATCTGACATGGATTGAAAGAAGAAAAAAGATTCTTGCACCCACACAAGCGGCAAGAGCACATGATAACATGATAAATGCCTTTTGACTCTACACTGAGCTCACATACATGAATTTTCTCCTACATGCATGTATTTATTTTATCGTTTCAGAGAAAGAAGATGGAAAAAAGAGGTCTTAACAAAAGTGAGTGCCTTGCGACATGACGAAAACAATAAAAGCATAAATTTTTCATATTCACATGTGTGTGCATAAGAAGATGAGACGGGATAAAAGAGTTTTAGGGGAGAGAGATATATAGGCTTTATATGAATACAAGTCAAGAGGAACTAAATTGCCTTGAGGATGAGTAGAAACCTGTGAGTGGCTGACAACGTCGAAAATTCGCTTCAATAGAACTTTTCTCTTTATCTTTTATATATTTTACATGATATTGTTGTTGTTTATTATGTTAGGGAAAATATTTGAATAAATTTAATTTAATTTAATGATGTTTTAGTAAAATTATCATTAAAAAATTTATTTTATAATATTTTCATACTTTGAAGAAAACTCTTACATTTTAGCTAAAATTTATAAATTTTAATTCATTTTATAGTTTTTATCAAGAGAAAAACCAATTTTTGGATTATATAAATCAAATTGATTCAATTTTCAAATTTCTACTTTTTCTGAATTTTTTTATTAAAAAAACATTCTTAAATCCCGAAGTTGAATTATTGTTTAGTAACCATAAATAAATGATTTTTAATCCATGTAGTTACACCTTAAAAAAAATGTTTTTCAATTATAACTTTTCTTCCCTCGTCAAGGTTTTAATCGCTTTACTCATTTCATCGTAGTTATTAATTGGAATATTTCACCCAGTTCAATACTGCAACAAACGTTCTACATCATCGTCGATAGCTCGCTATTGTACAAAAAACGTCAACATGTATACAAAAGGTACTTATGAGGCTTTAAGCTCTCTTCATGATTTTTTTCTGTGTTATTTAATGTTAAAGGCATTAAATTGCGATGGTTTTTAAGTGCCATTTTTCATGGCAGCGGCACCAATAATAAAAGAATCGGGCTAAAAAATAATAATGACATCATCAAGAGTGAGAGTTGTTGAATAAGGCATTAAGTCATAAAATATAGGTGGAAGTATGGGTGAAAAAGATGAGATGAATGAAACAGATAACGTGATGTAAATTATGCGTACATGACACAATCGATGATGATTGAAAAATATTGCTGAGTGTTTTTACGCTCTTTACACGCTATTTTTGCGTCTAACGTTTAATATAATTTTTATAGCCTATTATGGCATCATATACAACAGAAAAATAAAATTGTTGAAGTATAAATCAATATTTGATAACAAGTGACATATTTTTGTATGTAAATTTTAAAAGTCAATTTTTAGAAAATAAATCTCAATTCCAATAGGTGAAGTACACTAAACAGTAATAAAATTGCCATTACCCTCATACACACCTAAGCTTCAAACATTTTTCGTTTCCATAAATCTCACACGAGAAAAAAAAAGAACAAAAAATTGCCATGCAATGACAACAACCATGAAATTGTTTAGCTCTCACATACTTTAACTCCCAACCATCCCAACTCTCTAGTCTCAATAGCAGTAGTACACTTAATCTCTAAACAAGCTAATTTTCTGGTTGAAATACCTCAACTGGTAGATGCTGCTTCTACTGCTGTTGCAATGCGAAGTTGTTTAAATTTATGTATAACATAGAACACAATGCTTACTATTCAAATACAAGCAGATGGAAATTTGATAGAATTGAAATGAATAGTATTTAATTGTCATTGACTCGTGAATTTTATAATTGGTTTCAATTAATTTAAAAAAGGTTTTTTTGAAGATTTTAAAGATTGAGAGGTAAAAGTTAAAAAATATCCGTTATTTTTTGAAAATTTCTTAACACACTCCAAAAATATTTTTTATTTTTTTGTTAATGAAATTGTTCTTGCTTCATCATAATTTTTATTCTTTATTTATAATTATAAAATAAATGTAATAATTACAAAAAAAATTTTATTTAAAATTTAACTTTTTTTTTTATTTTACAAAATAGTACAAAATTTAAAATTAATATTTCAAAACCTTAAAATCCGTATATGAACATATTTTTCAACTTTAAAAAATTTTTCATAATATTTTTTTATTAAATGAAAATTCTTGGTTTACTTTAGTTATCTCAAGTTTAATATCCACTCTTGGAACAATTGCATGTAAAGAATGAAGGACTTTTATTGCATTTTTTTATCTTCTCGTCTCCTTATCACATCGATTCATTCCAGAGATTACTTAAGTATTTTCAATGTGTGCATATTCACATTATTGATGCTTCATATGAAAGGGATTATCCGTTAAATATGTAGTTTATGAAAAATTCTTTAAAAATTGCGACAGACGCTTTTTGATGTAAGTAGCACAAATTGAGTTGCATTGATGAAAAATTTTATGAATTTTTGAGTAAAATGGAACAAAAAAACTTTGCAAATATATGATTTATTAATTTTATTAATTCTACATCAATTGTTTTTGAAATGCTGCATACAATTTTAATATATGAAGCAACTATAAAAGTTCAAAGTATTATGAAATTTTCAATGACAACTAGGGTAAATGATCGAAATTTCGGACACTTTTCTATTTTTCACACACGAAAAATCAAAAATCTTTTTAAAGAAATACTTTTATACAATGATTTTTAGATGTAATGAAAGCAAATAATTTTTCACATCATTCAAATAGTTACTTTAGAGCCAGCAATATTTATTTAAAGAGAAATCAACTCAAATAAATATTGATCAAATTTTCGGAAAAAAATCAATTTTCCAGACACTTGAGAATTTTAAAAAATACGTTAAAAACAATTCAATATTTTCACAATTTTATCCCGATTCTTGACTTATAATCATTGCAAATGGACTCAATCGTTTATTTATTTAAGAAACTTTTGATATGCTTTAAATGCACCTAAAATGAATTTAAATAATTTTTATAAGAAATCTTGTCCGATTTTTATTTTATCTTTATTTAAGGTTTTCTTTAACGTATCCACTATAATATAGAGTTTTTTAGTCATATATAATCATATTCATAACACTTCATAGCTTTGTATCCACAATTTAATGATTTTTTCCTAATTTTCAAATTTTTTGTAGTGTCCGAAATATAGATCAATTCAAAAGTTTTGCTCTTTTCTCGTAATTAACAAATAGCTTGCTTTATTTCTGTATTTCTAATTATAAAGTGGAGCAAAAGCTTTATTTTCATACATTTCATTTGGTGATTATGATAGTTTTGATGAAGAAATAAATAAAATTGTAATCGAACATTTTTGTGAAAAATATTGTCTAATATTTTTTCAACTCAACAAAATATTCGGACAATTGAATTTTTCACTCATATGAAGTTATTTAGTTCAGTGTGAATATTATCAATAAATGATATGGATATATTTTTATCAAATGAAGGTATTTTACTTGAGAATTAGTGAGAATAAAAAGAAATCGAAAATATTATTAAAAGGATAAACAAAAAGTGTCCGGAATATTGATCTGTCCAAAAATTAGATCATTTACCCTATATTTATGAGCGAAACTTGAAAAATACTTTTTTTTTTATAAAACTTTGAAATGCTTTTTGTGCTATTATATAAAATAGACTTTCAATTAGAAAAATACTCTGCACTTGCAGTATTTTCACAACAAGCCTCAGTTCACGAATGAAAAAAGGGAAAAAAATCAAAAATGCATTTTTTATTCAATTAAATTCCTCACAATAATAGTATTAAAATGTGATTTGTTTTTTGCTCTCTCTAAGTGCGTAAAATTTGCTGAAATAGAATAATTTGAGTTTAAGAATTAATTGTTCATTTTTGAGTCGACAAAAATCATGAGTAATTTTTGTGAATTTAAAAACTAACAATAAAAACTTAATTTTGGAAGGATCAACTATTTTCATATTGTATGAATATTAGATTCTATTGTATTAAATCCAGAATTATTGATTTTATTTCAATCCTTTTTCACTTGTTTGTAACTGGGATTGAACGTTGCAGACATATGTAAGCATGTGATTGAAAATGTAATTAATTTTCTTTCAATTCAATTTTTCTTGATACGCATATATACTGAAATTGAATTTTTTCATTTTTATTCTTGACTAAGCAAAACATTCATGTATGGCTGCCAATAGCAATTGATGATTGCCAGTATTGATATTCCCTTTGGTGACCGATGGCTCATGCATGATTCATTCAATAATCAATGATGTTCAAATGTGTTTAGATAGTGCAGTTGCAGCAGAGTGGCGTGTCAATTGAACCATATCTCCACCTCAGTGCACACAAAATCAATTATTCTTTATAAAAGCGAGAATAAGAGCAAAAGAGCGAATATGCGTTTTTTACCTTTTGAATAATTGAATTCTATTGCCATAGTAGAGGTGAGAATTGGCACTCGAGCTTCTATTACCTTGTCATAGTTAAGAGCTGATTGAGAAAAAATTTTTTTGGAGATGGCATTGAGTGCTTTATGAATGAGGTCATATATGAACATGTTGTATATGACATAAAATTGATTTTAATGGGATTTCAGATAAATATTTCGGCAAATATGACAGAATTGACAATTATTGATTTATTTAATTGATTTTTGTCAAAATTCAAATTCTATGTAACTTATTTGTTTGTTTATAATGATTTGATTCCAAGAAAAATTAAATTTGACATTTTTCTTAGTAAATTAAAATTTGAAATATTCAGTGTAGCCTAAAACTAAATGTTTAAATATTTCTTGGAATTTTTCGTCTTATTTTAAAACATTTAATCTCACGAGGTAAAAACAAAAAAGATTCAAGCTAAGAGATTGAAAAACGCAATATTTTCAAAATCTTCAAATCCCTTAAGATTAACATTTGTAAAACACTCTCTGTTTTTGTTTAATTTTCTCAAGAGTGATTCACGCAACGCAAAAATTTCGAAAATTCGCAAGAAAATGCAAAGTCTGAAAACTTTTTAGTTTTTTCATACAACCATAAACCAAATTTGTTTTTTTTTAGTTGATTCGAAGCTTTTACAATCAACCTAAAAAAGACAAGAATTAAAGAATTATAAATAGATTCTGAGTATGAACTACCAGTATTTACAACTTTTATAAAGGAAATTCTTAACAAAAACTAAAAAATCAAATTTTGATTTAAATGGAAAGCAAAAAGTCTGAAGCCTTGGAAAAATGAAATAAGTGCTGAAAAGTGTAAGAAAGCAGCATGCAAATAGCCTTGGCATGTTCTATCATTTAAAAAACGCTAATCCAATACATTGAAATTGAAATATTTACAGATGATTCCCTGGAAAATTCTAAAAAAGAATCTTGAAAAAAAAATTCATAAACTTCTAAGAACTTCTTTAAAAATAAAAATTTAATTTCATTCTCTAAGAAGGTCAAGTTATTCAAGTTAAAGATTTTTCTTTCAATTCTTTAAATGAGTGATTAATCAAATGAAAATAAACGCAGCTGTGTCCAAAACTGTGTCCTTTTTCCAGCACACGCTGACAAAAAGAAAAAGAAAAATTCCCAAGATTCAATAGGAAAACTTTTTTGACCTTCAAGTTCTTGTCATTCAAGTGATTCAAGTGATGATAAAGTTTCTTTTTGACGACTCAATAAACATTCTTATTACGAGCAATTGCAAAGATTAAAATCAACAAGTGTAAAAGGCACAGTAGAAAGAAATGTCACAACCTCATCTTAATCATAAAACATTTTCATCCCCTTAGTGTTTGCTCTCAGCTGTCCACTTGAAGGACATCATCAATTATGGTATTATGTATATCACTAAATTTATTGCCTTAAAACTTTTTTCACCATCATAATATCATATAAAAGGTAAGTGAATGTCTGCAAGAATAATTCCAAATATTAAGAAGGTTTTCCATGTGTAATCATATAATTCCATGTGTAAAGGTCATTAATTAATACATTTTAATCAGATATGTGTTACTGAGAATGTTATGGGATGACAGTGTGAGCATATTGCCTATTAATTTTATATTATGCCGCATGTAGACATATTGAATGCCTTTCCTAATGCACAAAAATTACTTCCACCCATTATTTGCCTTTTGTTGGCTGCTTACGAGTAACTCAGGGCTAACATTGGAGTATTTTTTTTATTTTCGATTACTGCAAATTGACAATGCGATAATCTCATCAGCAGTTAAAGCAGTAGAATGTTTATATGGAACAGGAAGATATTTTCTTTAATTCCTGCTGAGCTAAATTCCTCCTTCCTAAGCTTTATGCCTTCAAATTATACTCATCGAATCTAACGTAACGAAGAATGCTTGTTAATGGATATTGCTTGCTATTCCGTATATAACAGAGAGATATTTGATAAGGACAAAAACTAAAGAAGAAGTCATAAGAGACTGGAAAAAGTTTTATACACAAAAAAAAATATTCTGACTTTGTTTGTAAGATAACAGGTAAATTGTTAAAATCAATATTGAAGGACGATTTTTATTACATTTGATGGCCATTGAAAATTTTTTATCTTAACTTGTTGAGTTTATTTTTTATTAAGATTCTTAAGATAAAATTCATTAAATGATTTTCTATTCATTGTTATTTTCGTTGCTTTTTATTCCATTTCCTTTTTCAAAGAGCAATTTATAAACTGATGATCTAGAAAGTAGCAAAATTGCAACAAGTCCAGCAGAAAAGCATAAAATCATATCGCCAATGAGTAATGAAATGTAAGAGTTCACCATTGCGTGTGTTGATTTAATTTTGATCAACCACATGAGAGTCAAAATTATAAAAAATTTGACATACATCCAAAGTCTAAAAAAAATATATAAAATAATAAAAATTTCGAAAAATTAATTTTTCTCACCTTTCACTTTCACATGAAAATCTTCCAATATCTGATGCAATTTTCTTCTCTTTAAAATAGTGAAATATTACAAAAATCATTGTGATCCAATTCATGCTGATGATTACAAAAAAGATTAAAAATGACGAAGAAGAAAAGAAAAGTTGAAAAAATCCTTCCTTATTTCTTAGTCTTTTATGTCTTTCTAAATAATGTCCAATAAATTTTAATGCAATGAAAGTCAAAAAGAAAATTATGAACCTCACTACGTAATAGTTCTTAATTTTAAAGTCATTAGAATTAATGAAGGTTTGTAGAATGTCAAAGTACATGCAATTCATGACAATTGAAGAAATTATACCAAATATGATGAGCACTACAAATAAATTTTGATCAATTTTATCAATAAAAAAATAAATTGAGACCATAAAAATTTGTAACATTAAAAGTCCAATGCAAAATTTTCCATTTTTTGTCTTGAAAATTTCAATTTTGTAAATGTAGACTGCTAGTGGCAATGCGAATAAAATAAGTGTTGTTACAAGCACTGAAAATAGTTTGAAGTGATTTTTTAATGTTTGGAAAAATTTGTAAGCTTAAATTTGTAAAAGGTTAGAAAATTGAAAAATACGTTAAAACTCTCTAATTGAATTCTTAACAAGTATTTTGAAAATTCTCTAGAAATTCCTTGCATTTATTTTCTTATTATTTACATAAGAAATTTAAAAATCCTTTCAAAAAATTCAAATCAAAAACAACGGTTATTGATTTTTGATCACTAAAAAGTTAAACTTACAAGAAAAATGAATAATTTTTACAGCAATTTCATCTCTTTCACAAACTTCTAAATTTGTATCAAGACCTTCAGATTTTTC
The DNA here is from genome assembly GCA_018290095.1 of Polypedilum vanderplanki. Taxonomy (NCBI): domain Eukaryota; kingdom Metazoa; phylum Arthropoda; class Insecta; order Diptera; family Chironomidae; genus Polypedilum; species Polypedilum vanderplanki. Next base: position 9,224,054 of record CM031379.1, on the reverse strand, counting down.
GTAAACGTTGAAACAAAATTTTTGATATCTTTCCTTTTTGATCCAATGATGTACATAATTCTATAAATAATTTTCTAAAAGATTCCTGTTAGGTGAATTAAATTTTTTACTTTTACCGTGGAAATAAACAATTCATTTTTATCACAATAAATTTTTTTCTCTTCAAAAAGATTGCATTTGACTGAATATTTTATGATAATCACTTTATCTTTCTTATCTTCAACAAAATTAGCTCTGTCTCTAAAATAATTGTAGGGAAAATGTTCTTTCACATATTTATTGCTTAAATTTTTATTGTTAGTCTCACAAAGCACTAAACATGGTTTATTACCAATACAGTCTTTAATGAGTTCAAAAGGTCTCATATTTGTGCCTTCAAATGCAAACAATGCAGCTATTAAAATCACATAAATTATAATCGCTAAACACAATAAAATTCGCTTGCACACTTTTGTTTCCATTTTCACTTTATAATTTGAATAATAAATTAAAATATATGATCATGAAAATGACAACTTCTCTCTACTGAGATTTCTTTTGATTTAAACTTTAAAAAACGAAAAAAATTGCGACCATAAAATGAGATAATTTTTTTTATCATTGTACTGATTGTTTAATAAACAATGATATGAATTTTATACACAAAGAAGTAAAATTTTAACACGTATATTAAATAAATTAAATTTGACGGTATCTTGATAGGAAAAATATAAAACGAAATACAAAGCTTTGAAATAAAATCTAAATTATAAAAAACTGATTTATTAAAGATTAGCTTATTGTGAAGCAAAGATCATTCCAAATGACATGAAATTTAGATCAAACAATTCTATCCAAAATCGTGAGTGTTATAATCTAATAATATCACAATAACAGCTTTAGCATTAATAACTATTCTATAAAATGCAATTTGCATCTAAATTAAATATTTAAGTGTTCAAGTCTTTTACAAAATAGAAAAAGCTTTATATCATAGAAATATACTTAATCTTTTGACATGATTATGAATGTTTTAGAAGAAATATACAAACAAAAAACAATGAATGAATAAATATTTTTACTTGACATCAAAATTGCAAGCTTTAAAAATGCATATTACATCAAAAAATTTGAAGAGTAAGAGTCATATTCTAACTGCAATCTCATGACCTAGTGTCTTTGAAGTCATAAAATATCAAAAGTTGGTCACAAAGACAGCAGCTTCAACTTTATTGGTTATAAAAGCAACAGAAGAAGAGAAATTTACCGTTATGAATCATTAATTTTAAGTATAAGCAATACACATAAAAAAAATTGTCAATTTCAGATGACTCACGGATCTCGGTAAATTAAGACGTGCTCGTACTGTTTAAAAGTGAAAAATAAGTAAAATTAATATACCGTCTTTAAAAAAATGAGAGTAAAATTGCTGATCATGATTATTAATTTGAGTTACGTGACTGCGAATAAGCAATGGCAGTTAGAATCATTTGATCAACTGTTGAAATATTTAAGCATTGATGGTAAGAGTTTGAAGGTATTTGATACCATAAATTTAATCACAGGTGACGCAAAATAAGAGGAAAAAGGCTAAAACCCTTCTCAAATGCTCACCTTTCACTTTCTCTTACCAGACAATGAATCACGATGTCAATTTGACGTTAGTATAAGTAACAAGCATCAACCTTTAATCATTCATCCGAATACATCGAAATTCCTTCATCCCACGGATCGGTCGGGTGTTATAACAATACGACACAATGACGAAATTGAGCTTTTCTGCTCTACTGGCTTTTCACATCCGTCCACCATTGTTGGAAACTCTGTGCGTATCAGCTGTAAGCAGAGTGGTCACTTTCGATTGAATCATGGCAGAGCTGATGTCTCAAGCGAGAACTTTCAGTGTCGCAAACATCCATATCATTCAGCACGTCGTCGTATGGACGAACGATGTTTCAACAATGCCACTATTGTCGACATTGGCTTCAATATCGGAAATAAGTTCCTAATTGTAATGACATTGTGTCACGATGAATCGATACAAACGACATATTATGCGCAATACAAATTGACACCGGCAAATATTGCAGCACAACGTGGAATCAAACGACCGTCTTTCATTCAATCGGACTTTTTCCCGGGAAAAGATATCAATTTACTTTATAGCCGCGAGCATCAACGGAAAATTTTCCGAGCGGATATACTTGGAGTAGATGATGATGATGATGAGAATGAAGAGGAGGAAGTTGTATACTTGTCTCGAGGTAATTGAATCCCTTCAACATTATTTTCTTACTTTTGTTTTCTAGGGAATAATGGTCACATACACAAGGGTTTTTTTTTAAAAAAATCTTCGTTTTCGAGATTTTATTACATTGAATTTATAATTTTATGATAAAATTTAAAAAATTTCTTTTAAAAAAAAAACCAAAAAAAAAAAATACCAACAAATTAAAAGAAATTTGGTTTGATAATTAAATAATTTCGACCCCAATATCCATCCCTTTTATTTATACCATTCTTAAAAGAAATAATTAAAATTCAATTGAAATTCAGGTCACTTGGCTGCAAAGGGTGATTTCATTTATGGAAATGAGCAGCGAGCAACATTTTATTACATTAATGCTGTCCCTCAGGTATTGTAAGAAAAGAAAAGCACAAGAAATCTGATTTGCTTATTGACTTTTTTTTCTTCTTTTGCATTTTATATTCTTGGCAATTGAAAACGAAATAAATCTGAATTATTGAGCGATGGAGAAGAAGAAATGGGAATATTGTGCTAAATAAACTGATTTAAATAAATTTACTCTTTAATTGCAGTGGCAAAGCTTCAATGGATTAAACTGGTAAGAATATTTAAGGTAAACTATCTTTAAAAAAATATTTTTTCCTTGAAATTTACAAAAAAAACTTGAGTTTACATAAACTTAATTTGTTTTGGTCATAAATAAGAAAATAAAGAACTTTTATCTGCTCTTTAACTTTTATGACTAAAAAAACATACACAAATTTATAGGCGTGCGATAGAGGATGGAAGCAGACGATTGGCAGCAGATCGCAACATAACACTAAATGTTTACACAGGAACGTATGGTATATTATCATTGAGGGATTCTTATGGACAAGCACAAAATGTTTATCTTGATATGGTCAATAAACAAGTTCCCGTTCCCAAATATTTCTATAAGATTCTCTTTGATGCGAAAGGAAATTCAGGAACAGTTTTTGTTTGTGCTAATAATGTCTATGCATCAAAGGATGAAATCAATCGTGATTACATTATTTGTAATGATGTATCAGATGAAATAAAGTATATCAATTGGAAACGGAAGGATACAAAAAGAGGTTATTGTTATGCTTGTCATGTTGATGAATTTCTAGAAAAAGTTTCACATGTTAAAGGGTTAAGTGTTGAAAATTTGTTAATATAAATATTTTTTTATAAAATTATCATGTTATTTCCAAAAAATATTTATAAAAAATAAAAATTGATTATCGAAATAAATTAATTAGTTGAATTAATACATACTCAAATCTACACAACTAATTCCATGTTTGGTTCAACAATTTTAATTAAATTTGTCAATTTTTAAGCCTAATTGAATTTCAAAAGCTAAAACTCAAATTTAATTAGTCATTATTTGAACTGTATTATAAAATAAAAATGATTTTTTTTATCGAAACGTCATCCATAAATAATTAAAATTTTCTACGTTTCTACATAACTTCAGATTGTTAAAATTATAATTTAAATTATTGTAATTGTAAATTGAATTGTATTCAAATGTTATTGAAATTTGTAGAAAATAAAATTATTTTAGCTTTGTAAAAGTTGTAATAAATTTTACAAGACGTTACGCAGGAATTAGAAGATTTTATAAAAATTTTTGTTAATTACGTGTTATTAAAAGTTTCTTCTCACATTTGATTTCATTATATCAAAATAATGAAGAAACCATAAAATCTAATGAATAAATTTTTTTGATGAAATTCTATTTTATAACATCCCTATTATAAGTTTGGTACTAAATCTATTTATTGAACTATTGAAACATCGAAAATTGTAAAATGAAAATTTGCATTGATTTTTCAAGCACTAATGTGAAATCGAAAACTTCATCTATAATTCCGTATAATCAGTTTACTCTAATTAATGGACTTTTCAATAGAAATTCGAGTATTTTAGTCAAATTATGCTTCAACTTGCAACTGGGCTAATTTAGAAAATAATCAATATTCACTAACAAATCCTTTAGTATTTCCATTTGCTATTCAAAGTGATTGGCATTTGCACTGATGAAATTAGAAGCAAATTACATGTTTGTGTATTTTTTTTGTCAAATGAAATGCGTATGTTTGCAAATCAATTAGAGTTGCTCGCTGAAAAAAGCTTCCTACTTTATCGTTAATGCTTAATTTGTGCTTCTGACATTGAGTCCCGCTGAGAGGTTTCTACATGTCAACCTAATTCATACTTAAATGAAACACTTAAACTCTAAATTCTGCGACGATGAGTTTCATCACCTGACATCATTCACTCACTCTCATTTTTTCATCTAATTGATCGACATACGAGTGCCGCTATACGAATTGAGAAAATAAAAATATATCTCATGGCAGCGAGAATTAAATTTGATATTTTGCAAATCTTGTAGCGTTTGATTTGTTTTTATTTTGAAGGTGAAGCTTTTCTAATTTGCTGCTACATTCATTGAACTGTAATTAAAATTGGATTTTCTAGCTAATTGCGTTTATTTTTAAGTATAAATATTTGAATTTAATGTTGTTTTGATGATTTTAATGTTTTGTATTTATAAACATTTTATTATAACATTACACAATTGTATGAACATTTTTTAATTTCAAAATTCTTAAATAAATGGGAAAAAATTAATTATGAAATATAAGAAATTTTTTTATTTTTTAAAAATTCAATGAAAGTAATCTCACGAATTCGGATTTTAGAAATTTTTAAAAAGCAGTTACAAACGTGCAATAATGTTTAAGTTTTTTTGCCTTGTAATTCTATGCTTCGAGTTTAATATCTTTTTGATCTTTTCGATTTATTGGATCAAAGACCTTACTTGGAAATTTTGTGCACAAATTTTAATTTTCAGCAGAATTTGTAAAATTTTACAATTTTTCTTTAAAATTATTTGTTATAAACAGACAAGAATAATTTACTTTTTTTGTAGTTTACTTTACTTGACTTTCAAGATTAGAATAAATTTATACCTTTTTACAACACCGATATAAAATTTTAAAACTTTTTACGTACTAACGAATTTTATTACGATATGCTTTGCAATAATAAGTTAAGTTTACGCATTTAGATTTTTATTGCCTAAATAATTGGAACTTTCTCTAAAAATTTAAAATCATAGTGATTTTATTAAAATGTAAATATAAAAGCTCATAAATTAGTTCGGTTTTTAAGTTTACTTTCATTGTCATCCACTAAAAATATAAAATCACAAATATTTGATAAGAGTACACACCTTTTATCATATAATGTAATAAGAAAAAATCACGTGTACAAACACAATCAAAGCTTATCTCATCACACAATAGAAAAGTTTTTTAATTGAATCAATCGAAAGACCACTTGAACAGTAGTCAGCTGCTATCAAAAATATTATTTATATACATGTACGATAATTATGATAAGACAAAGAAACCGCACAAAGCTATGAATTGTGATTGGCGTGAGTATAAATTGAGCGGCCTCGAGGTAAAAGTTTATTAATTTCTGTTAATTTTTGGCCATTAAATATCGTGGTAGTGTTGATTTTCAGCTCACTCGGTTCAATAATAAAGTTTTTTATAATCATCCTCTAGGGAGTGCAGTGAAAGCAAACAGCAATCAATATGTGGCATAAATTTGTGATAATTGTGGCTCTTTTGTACATTATACGTATAAATACAGGTTGGTGCTGCCGTATTATTGTTGAAAATTAATTTAATAAACTCGAGTTTAATTTTAAAGCCAATGCTGCTTGCACAATTAATGTTAATGGCGATCTGGGTGATCCTCAGGTTAGCGAAATGCAAAAGAAAAAAATTAAGAATAAAAAATACAATTTTTTATAGCCATTACTCATTCGACCTGGTTCAACACAATTTTTCAACCCTCAAGGCACTGACGGAATTATTCATTTAAATGACAACCAACAGCTTGAACTTTACTGCTCATCGGGCTTTGCTTCACCTGCAGGAATCGCTACAAATTCAATAACAGTTACATGCACTTCTGGAAATCGTTTTTCTTACAATTCAATAGCTTATTATTTTAATAATTATTATTGCTCCGCATACCCAGCTCATAAAGCAAGAAAAACTGGCGGTCGCTGCTACAATAATGGTTATGAAGTTGAAATCGGTTTTGAAGTCGGTACAAGATTTTTGAGAATCATGACTGTTTGCCATAATGAAATTGTTGAGGAAAATTATTACGCAAAATATAAATTGACTCCTGCAAATGTTGGTTATCAAATTGGTAAATAAGAAAAATTTCTTTATCAACCCATTGATAAATTTATTCTTTTTTTGTGCTTTGTCACTGTCAGGTTTTCCACGACCAAATTTTATCACAGGTGATTTCTTTGGTGGTAAAAATGTCGATTATATTTATTCACGTAATCAACAAAGAAATGTTATTGCTCAAATTTTAAACTCACAAGCAAGAGCTGAATATTACATTCATCCTACAAATGACTTTTTCTTGGGTACATTTTGTAAAGAAAATTTTTTTACAATTTTAATTTTATAAAATTTATTTTTGTAGCTCGTGGTCATATGGCTGCAAAAACAGATTTCATATTTGGCTCACAACATCGTGCTACATTTTATTTCTTAAATACTGCTCCACAGGTATATTGTCCTATAGAACATTCATACAATGAATTACCTTTATTAACTAATTAAATTTATAATAAAATTAATTAATTAATTATTAATAATTTCTAATATGTGGTCAAGTATAATAATAATTTTATTAATTTATTTCATTTAATTTTTTTGAGCATAGAATTATCGTTTACTTTACCTTTTTACAACAATTTCAAAATTATAAATTTTTCTTTTATCTTTCACAGTGGCAAAAATTCAATGCACTAAATTGGGAAGCCATTGAAGATTCATCAAAGTAAATACCAATAATTTTTTTAAGAAAATTTTGGGAGTCAAAATGAAAATGTTCGTTTTCATATTTCTAAACGAACACAAAAATATTTTTTTTGTATAACAAACCAAATTCTAGAAAACTTAAAAAAAATTGTTTCATAAGTTCTAAACTTTTTTAGAAAATACTATTTCAAAATTTTAAAAATTAAGGTCTTATCGTATTAGGCTAAATTTACCTTAATACAATGAAAAGATTTTGATAAAAAACAACATATTTAAAACAGGCAAAATCGAAGGCAAAGGCAAATTTTTTTGCCTTCGTAGGCAGTGCCTTCACATAGGTAAATGTCTTTTGAAGGCAAAGGTGTAGGTAAAACTACGAAGACCGAAGACCGAAGGCACCTAAATTTTGAGTGCCTTTGGAGGTTTTAAATTTTTCTCAACGAAAAACAAACAGATGATGAACTTTTCTATTGTGACTCTTAGGCTCAAAATTTAACAATTTTAAAGACAATTATAATAATTTTAATTTTTTGTAGAAAATTAGCAGCTGCTCGTGGTCTTGACCTGGACGTTTATACTGGAGTCTATGGTCGATGTAAACTTGCTGATGAATCAGGAAGACTTCATGATATTTATCTCTATCCAAATGGCACATATGGCGCTCAAATTCCTGTTCCAGCACTTTATTATAAAATCCTTGTTGATGCAGCTGGTGATGCAGGAATTGTTTTAATTGGTAAGAAAAAATTCGTTAAAATTTTAACGAAAATATTTTTTAAAAAAAAATATTTTATTTAGGTGTTAACAATCCATATTTAACATATGAGGAAATTCAGCGTGACTATGTCATCTGTCATGATATATCAAGCCAAATAACATGGTCACTCAACTGGCAGCGGGAGAATATCGAGCGTGGATACAGCTATGCATGTTCAGTAAGCGATTTCCTCCGTGTTGTTCCGCACGTTTCACTTTATGTCACGAGACTGCTCGTGTAGAAATGGATTTTAACTAGGGAGTGAAAAAGACAATGGAATGTGAAATGAATTATGTAAGACATAAGCACACAAAAGTGCAGTGCAATAAATTTTACTCAATTGTTCACATTCAATAGCAATGTCATTTTAAATTCATCGTAAATCTTCGCTCGAAGCTCATTTCCTCCTTCTAATAAAATGAAAAATAAGCACTAGAAGCAGAAAAACCCCGAAAGTGTCACACAAACTGACTGCACCCAGACGATAATTGCATTTTTGTTTTACAGCTCTCTTTTGTTGATTCAAATGCTTTTAGTTGAGTCTAAAACTTTTTCTCACACTTTTCGAGTGTATATAAACAAGAGAAGGAGTCTCCTTCAATTAATTTAATTATCTCTATTGAATGACACTTTTCTACTTCTTCTGTATTTATCACAATTTCTTTGAAAGCAAGCAATATTGAAAGAAGAAAATCTTTTTAACTTTAGTGTTGAAACATGATGATGAAAGAAGTGTTAAGAAAAGGAGAAACTTGTGTTTGTTTTTTTCTTTTAAACTCTATCAGTTTAATTAAAGTTTTGAAGCTGAAAGAAAAAAAATTATAGCAAAACAAGTGTTTGAGTAATGCGGATTGCATAATTTTTGGCGCCAGAGAACATTCAGTGGACGATTTTACTGCTATATAACAGGCATAAATGGAGTATACCACTTAAACATTATTCTTCAATTAATTCTTAATTTAACTGTATGATTTATATCTGCTACAATGTAATAATATAGGATAAAACCGTAATACAAAATTACTTGACTTACATTTAGTATGGTTCGGCACTTGCACATCGACGTCAAGTGTCGACGTCGGCAATTGTCAAGTAACAATTCAAGTTGATTTACTCAAAAATGTCTCTAATTCATTTGGAAGATATTTAATTTGGCCAAAACTTTAGTAAATTGAAGAATCATTAATTTTCATATTTATTTGCCAAATATGGGCCAAATAAAATTTCATCTGAATAAACTAGAGACATTTTTGAGTAAATCAACTTGAATTGCTACTTGACAATTGCCGACGTCGACACTTGACTGTCAACGTACAAGTGCGAACCATACATTTATGTCAAGTGATATAAAAAAGTCAAGTTGAAATATAACTTTACAAAAAAATATTTTTTACAAGAAGAAGAAAACTATTTAAAAAATTGTTAAGATTTTTTTGGAGAAAATTTTAATTTATTTCTGTCTTCTTCAACTGAAAAAATCATAGTTAAATAATTCTGCAAAATTTCAAGATTCTTATAAATTTAAAAAAATCAGTAAAATTAACCGTCAGTGACGTGTTAAAAGCGCATTTTCCCGCAACAGATTAGTTTTGTTTCAAAATTCATTGAAAGTTTCAAAAAAAAAACTTTTTACGGCCTTTTTGAAGTCTATACAGCCAAAAACATACTTGGGTCCAAATGTCCAAAAATCACTTCTGACATGTTTTCTCGACGTTTTATGACATTTTAAGACTTTTTGGTGAAAAAAATTTTTTTGGTCCATGTGATGGACATCCACCACATGCATGCCCTTGGGTCACCACCAATCTATAAACTTTTTATGCCATCTTATTGTACGCTTCAAGACCTTTCCAACGAGTATAAATATGTCTGTCCATGTGATGCACCTGTGCGGTACATGCATACACTTAAGATCAAATGTCCAAAAATCATTTTTGACTTGTATTCTCGATGGTTTATGACATTTTAAGACTTTTTGGTGAAAAAAATTTTTTTGGTCCATGTGATGGACATCCACCACATGCATACCATAGCTCGGCATGGAGAACTAATCTCGCGGAAATCTTCCGTTACACCGGTCTCATAGTCAGAACCAACAGATTGGTGCAAAAAGTTTGGTAAAAAACCGTTTTTTGAAAGACTAGTTACGGAGACAGACAGACGGACAGATAAAGTGGGCACAATAGTGAAATTTCTTTCAAAATGTACTTCAAAATATTTTTTGTTTGTTTGAATTTTAAATTTGTTTTTCGAGTAATTTGATGATGTGTTTCAATTACCTACAGCTTTTCATACTAGCTTTTGAAATTTTTCAACTAACTCTTTATTTTTGTTTGAATAATTTCAGATTAATTTATAATTTTTTTCCAAAAGAAATGTTTTTAATCTATTAATTAAAGCAGGTAGCTTAAGCATAATCATGAAAATGCATTCAATCAAAAAATTCCTCTTTGACTTTAGTCAACAAATAAAAACAAACTTTCTTTTCATTGCTTCATTAAAACTTCTTTTTCATTTCAATTGAAGAGCATTAAGCACAGTTTTATTGCAAAGTTTTCCTTTACTTGTATGAAATGGCAATCAGTAAAAGAGAGAGAAAAACTGTAATACACTCGAGGAAAGATTCGTTGGAACTGAATGCGGTAGCATTGAGATTTTTTTTGTCATTTGACGTTGCATTTTCAATGCTTGCCAAAAAAGCACTCAAGAAAAAATTTTCACCCTTCTCAGAAAGTGTTATGGTGTTATGTTCTAAAAAAGTAAAGCTTATGCAGAAATGTGCATCACATATATATATAGAGAGAGATTACAAACAGCTAGCAAAAAATGTATGGTAATACAAAAAGTCACGTTGCTTCTCTAGCTGAAGCAAAAGCATAAAAATAAAATTTCTCCTATGAACAAAAAACTTTTTTCTCTTCTCTGCATGTTTCATCACGCCATTTCAAGTGAACGCCTCTCTATGTTGAAGCACACACAAAAGTTCTATCGTGTCATATTCATGAGTGAGAGAGCAAAAATAGAAGGGCGCCAAAGACATACAACATGACGGATTAAGACTTTCAAAATGGAAAAATGTGGTAATGATCATGTAATGCCTAAGTTGGAACAGACTTTTCCTGTTCTTGACTTCTTTTAGTTTTTCATTTATCATCATAAAAGATTTCTCATTTTTTATGTATGCAACTTTTATATTGTCTTAGAATGCTAGAAAAATTTCGTTAATTCGAATTTTGAGCGCATTTTTTGTTACAAGAAATTTAAAAAATATATCAATCTCGACGCGGATGGTCGGACGATTAGAGCGCATTTTTGCCTAACAGATCAGTGTTTTGTAACAAAATTTCTCATTTTTTTAGTACTATTTTCTTGACTTTAAGTCGTTTTTTTTTAAAAAAATTTCTAACATGCTTTCTCGACGTTTCATGACATTTTAAGATTTTTTGGTGAAAAAAATTTTTTTGGTCCATGTGATGGACATGCATGTGGTGGACCACCTTTGGGACAACACTTACCCAAAAAAACTCTTTTGATGGTTTACCTACACGTCGAGACCTTTCTAACAAGCTATCAACCATTTCTCCACGACTTACCGTTGTCGAGTTATGACTGTCACATATAGCCAGCCAGCCATCGTGAGTCTAATAGCGTATTTTTTTGCAAAAATGCGCTAATAACGGTCAATTTTCATAATAACCATCCTAGAAATATTTGATACAAAAAAAACTTATTTCTCATTAAAATAATAGTAATTAAATGCAAAAGCATTCGGATGTAATAACATTTCAAAAATAGACATTCACAATTACATCTCATCATAATTAATTCACGTTTTCCCTTTCTCTCTCTCGCTTTTCCTTTGTGTGATTTATGTATTGCGAAGCAGTGAAGCATAAGAGAAAAGTCCAGTATTCATAAACTAAATGGAGCGCGATAACAACAGAGTAGAGGAATGAAAAAGAAAAGCAGTTGTGGAATATTAAGAGTCGAGCGAGAAAGCAATATTTAAGCTCTTTTTGACTTGCACATTCTTGTGTGATAAGTGTTTGTGACTTTTGTATATGAATAAGATTAAAAAGAGCTACAGATGATGAAATGAAAAAATAAATGATGCTTGCTTATGTATGATGGTCTTCTCAAGAAAACAAAATGGACGTGAATGAGCATTGTGTTATAGGATTTTTTTATCATCAATTAAAATAATTTATTTGAGTGTTATTCAAATTGAATTAATTGAATCATTTTATAATTTTCGAGCGTTTTTCAAACATTTCAAAATCAATTTCAATCCTAAAAAATCATTTTTATACGAATAATTCAAATGTTGTTTGCATTGCAGTGTTTTATTTTATAATTATGAAGTGCTTTCATTTTTTTTGCATAGAGCTACATACATATATATGATGCGCACATGAAAAGATTTATTTTACCCTTTAAATGTTTGTACGATGCCAAGTAAGTACACAATAAAGTTTTATTAGATTTCTCCTACTTTATTTATTCACTTGTGCCTTACAATTAAAGCAAGAAAAGAACTTACGCCAAAGAGCATCATCCAACACCAACCCTTTGCGGACATAATTTTCTATATACTTTTATTTTTTATGGCTTCTGATATTAAAGACGCATAACACTTTAATTTATAATCCTTGGAGGAAACATAAAAAAGCTCTTTTCGTCCTCATTGCTATATTGCTTACAGTCAAATGCAAGTAGCTTCATGACATTTTATTATTTTTCATCTTATGAGAATTTTCTTCATTTGTAAATAAACTTCATCCTCTTTATTGATGTTGTTACTCTATAAAAAGAATTTTATTCATTTTGACAAAAAAAGAGAAATGCTTTTGTAAAAAAGAAAGAATTTTGAAAACTTTCAAAGTTTGTGAAAACAATTAACAATGATTTTAAAAATTTCAATCTTATAGATTAAATGTATGGTTCGGCACTTGCACGTGGACAGTCAAGTGTCGACGTCAACAATTGTCAAGTAACAATTCAAGTTGATTTATTCAAAAATGTCTCTAGTTTATTCAGATGAAATTTTAGTTTGGTCCAAAACTTTAGTAAATTGAAGAATCATTGATTTTCATATTTATTTGCAAAATTTGAACCAAATTAAATTTTATCTGAATAAACTAGAGAAATTTTTAAGTAAATCAACTTGAATTGTTACTTAACAATTACCGACGTCGACACTTGACTGTCCACGTACAAGTGCCGAACCTTAAAATAAACTCATATGATATTATAATATTTTTTATTGTTCATACTTTTTTAATATACAACAGTTCTTTATAATGACAAAAAATTACAAAATAAAAATTCTCTATCTGTAAAATCTAGATGAGAATGTCAATGGCATTTTCATATTACAAAAAAACTATAGATATAAATTTTTACACAGTGGTTTCTCGTACATGTTTTACGTAATAAACGTAACAAAAATATGGCTTTTCCGCCCATAAAAATGTAGTCTCTAAAGCTTCACATAAGTTTCCTTTCCTCAAATAAATGTGTTGTATTTTTCGAGTTATAAAAAGTATTCACAGAGATGAAAAATAATTTTCTAACTTAAAATAGAGAGAGAAAATAAGAGTTTTGTGGGTTATACAAGATAGATATACATATTTTTTATTATATATTTACACAGCAAATGATGTTGCTACTAAGCTCCATTTTTAGGCATTTTTCTTTACTACATGAAAAACCCTCAAAAATTTTAAGATTAATAAATTTTCTGTATATGTCATATTAGGACTGAACAGTAGCGTTATTTATATTAAATATATGTATTATATTAAATATATATATATTTTATATGGACATCTAATGCCTCATCATTCAAAAAAAGTTCAGTTATTAATGTAATAAAATTATAAGGGATCAACCTATCTAATCAATCAGACCGCTGACATTTTCTTTCGGACAAAAAAAAATTTATAACTAAAAAGCATTTAGACCTTAAAGTTGCATTAAAGTCTAACAAATAAAAAAAAAGTTTCAATCTTCATTCTCATGTAAAAAGGCACATGCACATCACTAGTGATGACCGTTAGTATGTCCATTGGTGTAGACATTTATATCACTCGTGTGAAAAGCTCCATTCACTCCATTTGAGTGCTTTTGCGGTGATGTCGTGATATTATGTTGCTTTAGCTTTTGACATTCATCGGCGGCAGCATTACGAGCATTTATGCGTTCAGCAATGGCTGAAACTAAGCCCGCTCCCTTTCCGCTTCCATCTTCAGCAAGCATCAAATGAAACTGAGTAAAATGAGTAGAAAAATTTAATCAATAAAATTGTGTATACATCGTCATTCAACACACTTACTTCCTTCTCAGGTGCCAATTCCTTGATTAATTGTTTCACCCATCGCTTCAATCTTGGATGATGCTTGTAAACACTGCCATCAACTGCAATTGTTACGTCCTTTTCTTTCATTCGATTTAACAACACGGCTGTACAAATTGACACAAGTAATGCGGCACGATATGATACCAATGCGGCGGCATACTGAATTACTTTTATGTCATCCTCATCGTAATCCACATTGAACTTATAATTGAATTTATCAAGCACTTTGATGGTACTTGTATTTGATCCGGTAATAGCGTCCCTGTAAAAAGAAAATTGAATAAAAGACTGTCTAGGAAACTCAAGATCAATTGAATATTGATTGTAAAGGAGCCACATTGTGTAATGGATTTTATCATATAATAATAAAACCTTAATACTCACTCTTCAATATGTGAGACATTATCTGTTCCAAATTTCCATGGTGCTGGGAACAGATCCTTTGAAGCCTTTGTAAAAAGTAGTCTTTTGTCACATAAATCTTTCAATACAACACGACAAACCTATAAATAGAAAGAAAGTTTTATTGTAGAAATTATTTTGGAAAATTTTTAATTGTTAAACATATGCATTGAAAGGATTAGTTCTATCTCTGAATTTTTGTGGAAATATTTTAAAATTTGTAATGAAAAATTTAAATTTAAAAAAAAATAAATTTAAAGAAAAAAATAATATTAGTAAACTTTAAATCATTTTATGTATTTAAGTTGAAAAAAAAACCAAAGAACACAATATATCAGCAATAATTAAAATTCTAACTCTATTATATAAAATTTAATTTAAATTTTGAATTGAATTCTTGTTTACATCTGGTTATTTGTATAATATATACTTTACAAAATTTAAAATTTAACTAGCATTATAAAATTTCGTTTTTTAAATATTTAAGAATAGTTTGTTTATTTTCATATAAGAAGAAATATTTTACAAATAATTTTCTTTATATATTCATATTTCCGAATTCTACATTGAATTCAATGACTTAAAAAAATTTTACTTACTTCTCCTAAATATTTTCCACTGATGTATTTCTCGAAACTATAATTAAAAATAAAATATAAATTATTTTAACAGAATAATTGAATAAATTAATTAATTTCAAATTGCTTATTCGAATAAGTTAATAAAAGTCATTTTAAAATTTGATATTTAAATTATTTTATGAAAACTCTTTCTTCATATCATGTGAATCTATGCATGCATGTTCAACATTGAAATTGGCAATTCAATTTAAAAATTGAAATTTTCATTATGGAGAAGCAATTTGAAGTCAATCATACTTGAATCTCTAGATGTTTTCAGTACTTACGTGAAACTTCTCTTTAACAAAGAACCATTGTCGACCTCTTTGTCGTATTCAGTACGAATAAAATCAATTGAGCCCTTGTCACCAAATGCTCCCCACTCAATATCAATAATCACATTCTTCTCATTGTGTCGTTCGCCCTCCCAATGATGAACTCGCTCAGCACGTTCAAGAAATGCTGCATTCGATCCCGTTCCCAAAATCATTCCAATACGTGTCTTTTTGTCCAATCTAGCGCCTTCGACCTAAACATATTGACATGAATGAACAAAACTTTATAGATGAAATTCAAATAATTGACTCACCAGCGTGCCTG
This sequence comes from Polypedilum vanderplanki, assembly GCA_018290095.1. Lineage (NCBI taxonomy): Eukaryota > Metazoa > Arthropoda > Insecta > Diptera > Chironomidae > Polypedilum > Polypedilum vanderplanki. The sequence goes on along the minus strand of CM031379.1, from coordinate 9,208,213 downwards.
TTGTGTCATTGAGAATACACAGTACTTCAATATTTTCCATACCGTGCTTTAACAATGATTGCTGTAATAATTTAACAACATCACGACCAACAACTGATGGACAATTGAATGATTTTGTCCAAGTCACGAGTTCAGCTGAATGAAGACTGTGTTGCTTCATCGGGAAAGAAAATGTGAAGCCCATTGGCATTTTTGCATCAAGTGGAATACCTTCTAATCCCATAAAGTCTTTAACACATTCAGCTAGGTAATCGAATAATTCAATACCACAACCAAGTCGTGCCTCATCTGATATGTGATAAAATTTGAATTCTTCTCTTAAAATTTCTCCACGTGCAAGTTCAAGTAAAAGTACACGGAAATTTGTGCCACCTAAGTCAAGAGCAAGATATTTGCCTTTCTCTGTGCCATCTGGTAGCTCGGGGATGTAGGTATTTTCCATTTGTAATGATGATGATTTTTCGTCCAATGCATTTGCCATTTCTTTCTTAAATGCTTCGCCAACGCGCTGTATTTCATCTTTGTTTAGAATTAATTTTCGCAATAATTCTTTTACCTGGAAAAATGTCCAAAATATTATAATTTCCAATAAAAAAATTTACGATACTTGAGGATGTGGTTTGGTATATTTTGAAAATATAAAAATCAAAATTTCAAATTGAACCTTTAATTTGGAATCAATAAAATTGAAACTTTTGTCCTCATAATTTTTTTTTATAAAAAAAGACTTTTTGAAACCTTTTGGTAATTATAAAAATCTTGATTTCAAATTCTCCCAAAATACTGTATGATAAATTTAGGGAATTATAAATTTTGCAAGAAATAGAACATAAATTTTCCATTGTTTTAATTAAATTCTTTAATTTTGAATCCTTTTTAAATTCAAGTGACATAAACTTATCAGTGCTGCGCAATATTTAAAACTTGGAGTTTAAATAAAGTGTCAAGTGTCAAATTGATAGTGTACATATTTCACTTTTAGCGTTATTAATTATTTTATTTTGAAGTGGAAAAGTTTTGATTGCGTTTGATAATGAAAAAATCATGAATAATTTTAAAGAAAACAAAGAAATTAATTATAAATCATAAACAATGTCAAAAAAATGATTTTTAAAATTCAACCCTTTGAATAAGTGCTTGATATCCTTGATTATTCAAGTGTGAAGAAATGTGAATACTGATAAATATAGCAGATGATTGTAATATTATGGGCATGATTTGATTTCATATTGTAATCGTCAATGAACTTGACTTTCTCACAACAGCATAAAAAATATAAACGTCGAGTTTGTGTGAGGCATAGAATGAATATTTACATAGGCAGTTGACAGAAAGCAATCAATCTACCATTGGGAAATCAACGATTTTCACCCCTCATTTTCAAGGCAAGCAAGAACAACAACAACAACAACAAAAAACTTTAAGCTTTAAGGCTTCCCCTCACATATGCATTCCCTATATACAGACACATAGATAAATGCTCATACATGTAAAACATAATAGATTGATGATGTTATTATGAAAAGCTGCAAAGTGTGTGAATACTCGCGCATATCACTGACGAAATTCTGCCTGCTCTCATACGTTATTGATTTTACATTGAAAATCATAAATAATTTCATGTATGCGGGAGCCTTGACTTACAACCCAAAAAAAAAGATAGGGTAACTCCTAAACATATGTTTCATATATATATGCTTTAAATCACGACATTGAACCTTTAGTCTATATGGAAAAAAGTCAATAAACTCAATTTATAATAATAATGATGATGAGACATTGTTGCAAGCATCGTTCGCTCGTTCTCTACTTCTAAGCTCTAATCATCATCAATTTATTTTTTACTGTTCTCCACTGAGATGGTCGATATTTTTTGTGTATGAGCTGCTGATGATGTAAGGCAACAAGGTTTTTTTTGTTAATCTCATCAATGTCAATAAATTGATGTCTGGACAGAAAAAATTCTTATTTATAAAAACTGTAATGATGAGATTACTAAGGGAGAAAGTCCTTGATTATCTTTAATATAGGAAGTAGACTTTAAAACTTAAAGAAGAAGTAAAAGACATTGATTTTAATAAAAATTTAATTTAATTTGCAAAAGAAATTAGCTTGTAATAATTCTTCAATAAGGAAATGTTCTTGCATTTATTTTCTTAACAGTAAAAACCAAAGATTATTGACAAACAACTAAAAAAGAACTTTGGAAAATTTTAATCTTCGCGGGATTAAATTTCGTAACTACTAGATTATATTTTAAATTTTATCATTAATATACTGCGCTATTAAGAGAAATGTCGTTGATTTTTAATCCAGATGTTACAAGATCGAATCTCGTAAAAAGAAATTTTTCAAAACATTCTATTAGTTGTTTTTAATTTTATTTAAATATTTTCTTGTACATAGTTTTAAATATTTACGAAATTGATTTCAGGAAAATTGCAGAAATTTTTTCCTCAAATACTTACAACATCGCAAAAAAATTCATGTAGAAAATTTATGATAGTGATAATGCTCACTAATAATGTATTACGCAATAATTTTTTCCCTTGCTCTTGAAAAATTTATCTTTTTATCATTCTGTTGGCATTTTCACATATGCGAAGCATACGATCATTTTCTGTTGCTATGAAGTTAGTTTTTTTGATATGAAAGTTTATTTTTAGAACGGAAATTTTGATGAAAATCTTAGTTTCTATTTTTGATTTTGCGTCTTTGTAATGTGTAGAGAATAAAAAGACGAGATTTTTCTTTCAATATTATCTCGATACTGACCTTTTGTCATCTGTTAACCTTCATTTGATTGTGCAATTTTTATTAAAAAATTTTCATGAATAAAAATATTTCATTGCGTATAAAACTTTTATTTTTGTAACCATTAAAAAAATTTTGATAAAAATTGTGTTTAGGTTCAACCAACATCGAAATCGTTATTTTATGAAGAAAATGTTTGAAGTAAAATTCAATTACTTGTTATATGAATAAGAATATAATTTAACAGGTTATTTTTCATCATAACACTAAAAATGAAGAAAACTCTTCTGCTTGTGTAAGTTTCTAAAGCATTTATGACATAAAAAACTAGATTTTCGCTGTTTAAATAATCAAGGATAATCACGAATTTAGGAGAAATTGCCTCAATTGACAGTAAACTTCTTTTTATTGCATTAAGATGAAATTCATAAGTAAACAACTCCAATGAATGAAAAATGTGTAGATTGTTGAGTTTCTGTTAGGTGGGTTCAATTATTTGAAGCTTTTTATAGTGTAAAGATATTTCTTTGAAATTAAAAATGTTTGTTCTTAACTTTAATGGTTAGATTAAATAAATAAATCTGTCAGATTAAATTTGGTCTTTTAAATTAGGATTAAAGTAAACAGTAAATTTACTTTAATCTTATCTCACTATAAATTTTATACTAACTTTATATAAAAGAAAACAAGGACACCAAACTTCACCATTGAAGATATAATTCAAAAGAACATTAAAATTGATTTTAAGAAAATATTTGTGCACAAGTAACAAACATTACACACCCATTTTTCCTCATCTGTTACGCATAAGATTTTGTGTCTTTTACATTCTTTTTATTTAAATGTATTCGCGCTTCGTTAGGCATTTTTGCTTTTTTGGCTTCCATAAATTAATTTGCATTAGCATTACAGATATTTGGTAGAATTTTTTTCAGGATCTTAATGGATAAAATCACCTTGTCATTACAAAGTAGCAAAAGAATCTTTTGAAAATCAGAACAAAATGTGGTGCTGATCCATTTGGACAGAGCGCAATAAATTTTCATAATTCTCAACATTATTATAATTGGCTCTTTTTCTCGTTCTCATAAGCTGCACACCTGTTAACACATCTAAGAGAAAGAGAAAAAACTGGTTATGTATAACAACCAGTTCAGAATGCTCTAAAAGAAACAAAAAATTGAGAGTGCGGCACAGCTATTATCGCATATACATTCAAAATGGGATTGATGACAAAATGTAACTTGAGATAGAGATATGGTCAATAAATTAAGCATGCATGATTTACTATGAACGAGAGATAGTAAAGGAAAGACTTTCAGGGTGATGCATCGCTTGAGTTGTTAAATTTTATGTTTTTGAACTGGGAATTTGCAGTGCATGAAGACATAAAAAGCACATTTGATTTATTCATTAGTATGCTTAGTGAAGTATGATGATAGTAACGAACACAAAATCGATTTGGTTCATAAAATGTGGCGTTCTAATTTAGTCGTATCACTAAAACACTACAGAATACTTTGAATTTCCTTTTGGTGCAACTAATAGAGTTCAGTTATAACTGGTTAAACAGTCTTGCATATTCAAATGCAATTTTGTAATGATAAAATCATTTATTTCTTAAATTTCAACTATGTGACATAGATTTGACTTACTTAAGCAGCTGTTTAGTTAAATTGGTCAATAAAAATAAAAAAAGTGAAAATTGAATTTATTATGTTATACTTGAGACATTCTATCACATGCAATTGCACATGTAAAAATTACGTGGTATCAGTATGATCTTTTTGACCTCAAACTAGGTCGTCAGCGATACACGTAAGTTTCTAACTAAATTTACGATTTGTTAGCCTTATCAAAAATAAAAATAGTAAATAAATGCTTAAATGCAAAATAATGATAATTATTGGCGCATCATAACTTGATAAGAGTAGTTAAAATCAATCAAAGTCAGTTTAATGCGAAAAATACTCTATATTATAGTCGACAACAAAAACAAATTGCGACGACTACGATGATGATGATGTGACTCTGCGGAGGCTCGACTTTTGCGCTAATTTTTATTCGTATTATTATTCAATTACGTAAATCAACAATGAAAAAAGAAGTGTCGCGAACGATTGCGGGCACGTAAAAATCATTTAAGGTCAGTGATTTTATTCGTCATAATTCACTCTAAAATGATCGGTCAATTGGATAAAATCAAGTGATGCGGAAAAATGAAATCATACTCGAGCTGAAATGATAATCATAATTCGAGCCTCTTTTCTTCAATGGCACCTTTTTTGTATGCGATGTTGTCAACAGCATATTCACAATAGCATAATACAACTTGTTTACCACTCATACAACGCATTCACTTACTTTACCGCATTTATTATATTATGAAATTTTCTCTATTTGTTGACAATATCTCGGCATGTCTAAGAAATTTTTATTTTTGGAAGATTTAGAAGTCGCGAAAATTATTTGTACTATCACCAAATCCATAAGCTTGTACAATTTAGATAGTTGAGTCGTTATCGGCACTATCTAGCAATTTTTTGTTAATGAAACGAATTTTATTCACACGCATACTTGTGGAATTTTATGTCTGACCTTGAAAATTTTAAAATTTAGAAAAAAATGATAAGTTTTTAAAATGCTTCTTTATAAAATATGGAAAGAAAATTTTATGAATAAATCAAGTAATTTAAATAAATGTAAAAATTCTCTTGATACTTTTGCATAAATGTAAGTATGAGAAAATCCATTAAATTCAATTAAACTCTTATGATTCTTCTTCATATCTCATACATATGTTCATTTTACTTATCATCATGGGAAATGTTACAGATTTCATAAATGCAGTTTTCAACAAGTAAGTAAGTATTTTTACTAATGGTTTTAGGTATAAAATTTCCAAGAATCTTCAATTTAAAAGAATGTTTAAAATTAAAATTTGAATTTATTAGAAATTTATTCCCTTTAGAGTTTCATTTGTTACAAAATTTATTTAGTAATGAAAAATGTTTCAACAGATCAAGTATCCAATTTGTTATTCAGATGCTACCAAATCAAATCTCATCATTTTCATCAACTTTTAAATACTCTTATAAATGTCTTTTTTTGAGTCATTTTAATGATAAAACTGAGTTCGGTGTCATTTAATGACGATTTTATACTAAATGGTTTAATTAATACAAATTTTTGATCATTACAGTGTCAAGATCATATGCGAGAAATATTTTTGATTAAGATCTTTCAAATTGAAATTTGTTTCATAAGATAATAAATTTTATAAATTAATTTGTAAAATTAGTAGGAATAAAAATAATTTTATCATTTTTTTAATTTTGATTTTTCACTTTAATTTCTATTTCTAAAAAAAGTTTTTTACTTACAAGTTTAACTCTTTGAGCATCCTTTAATTTTAGATCCTCGATATCATAACTTCCTTCTTCGTTATGTGTCACACCACACATTTTTATGCTTTTACTTTTTCTTTTTGCTTTAATATAAGAAAATTTTTTGTGACTATTTTTATCACTTTAGACGACGACTTTAAAACGCGTAAGGAAATAACAAAAAATTATGTAAATTTTTAAATCAAAATAAAAAATTGAAATATATTTCACAACAGGTTTATCTTTGACACCGTAACGACAACTTTGGGATGATAAAAATAACAAAATTCAAAAAATTTCTAATCGAATTGAAGCTCTTTAAAAAGAAAACTTGTGGATCAGCCGAAGGCTCGATTGAAACTGAATTGATGTATTTTCAAATGTTGTCTTATTAATAATGAAAATAAAATAAATCGTGTCGTGCCTCTCATTCTCTCGCAATACTTTTTTCCTCTCGTTAAAGCTAATTTAATCTAATGTCTCACGCTTCGCTTATATAGACACTCTTTATCAATATACAATTTTCTCTCTTTCTTCTTTTTTTCTTACTCTTACTTACATATGTTATAAAGTTACATTTTTTTGTGAGAAATAAAGAAAATGAGAGAAAAGAGAGAAAAGTCAGTAGTAAATGATAATGTTTTGAGTATATATATAAATAACGACACGATAAATAAACGGATTTTAAGTCATATGTGTTGTTACGTTTTTTCATGCTCGCAGACAGCCGGCATATAACACATATAGTTAAAAATGATCATTCCGGCTGAAACTAGAAATCGGTCAATTTAAAGACTCTTTTCATATAGATTGTGACTAAGACAAAATTGATGATGCTCTAGACAGTTCTTCATTTATTTTTATTTACCGAACTTTTTATTTTGAATTTTTGACCGTTGAAATTTTTAAAATTCAAAAATACAAATTTGTACTTTAAAAGAATTTTTCAGAAATCAATAAAAATATGATACAAAAAATAATTAGTTTAGATTAGTTGAAATTCTATAAAGAAAGTAAAGTAGGTAAAATCAAGTGTAAGAAATTTATATTTGTGTGAATTTAATGTTAAAATTTTTAAAATTACATACTTACATTTTTTTTCTAAAATCAAAGAATTTTGAAGAATTTCCCCTACAAAACTATTGAAATACATCATTTTTATAAGAAAGAGTGTAAACAAAATAATTAAGTTACAAAGAAATAGATTTTTATAAATATTTTGACAATTTTGCATTCACTAAAATAAACAAAATATTTTAAATTTCTTCATTTGTAGACATGAAAAAATCTTGAAGATTCTGTAATTTAAAAATAAAAGTAATAGTGATTTATTTCTTATTTAAATTGCTAACTCGTGTTGATCATAAAGTTGAAGAGTTTTTTATCATAAATAATTTTCGCTTCTTCTCGTTTATCATTTTATTTATTTATGATGATGCACTATCGCAAATATACTTTTTATAGCCATTATTTTGAGCACTCATACACTCATATATTTGTGTGTGTGAAAACTTCCAGAAGCTGATAATAAAACAAAAACAATTCAGAGTTTTTCACATTATTTATAGCAATTATTTGCTGGTGCTCACACTTGGTGTGTGGTAAAGTTCATACGTAATTTATTGCTAGTTATCAGGCATGGTTAATTATTTTTGATTCACATATTTATTCGAAAATTCAGGTCAAAAATATTTTCAGTCCCTCTCACTCTCTTTTTGTCCTTCATAATGAGTGTCTTCTTAATCTACATTAAACTTTTCCTTTCTTTTCTTTTTTATGTAACAATGTCAAGAAAAAGTTTTCTTTTAACTTCTTTTTCTTTATTCCATAGAGACATGAAAGTAATGTGGCAAATTACAGCGCAATGATGAATTATGATGATAAAAAATAATTTTTTTACTTCACTTGCACTCACAAAAATTATTTCTTATGAAGTAAGTAAAGAGATAACGCAAAAAAAGTTCTCGTGGTCCAATCTACAACACAATAAATTAAAAAGAATTGTTCTCTTGTGTACTTATGACAATCATCAAAATGATGAAGTTGCTTCATCAAGAACTCTCAATAAAAAATTTCTCTTTTATTCTTTCTTTTTTGGATAATAAAATTTACTGAAGCTTAAAATTTAGATACAGAAGCAAACATTTCTCTCTCTTTTTTCTATTTATTTTCAAATATCTCCTTCATTTCTATCATTTATTGTTGAGAAAGTCATTAAAGTGAAAGAAATCCTTAAGCAAGAAGAATGGCAAAATGATTTCTTTTTTACGCTGTTGACTTCTATTAAATTGGCCATAAAGTTTTCTTTTAATTTCTTTTTTTATGGATTTTTACTTATTACGTATTGGAAATGTTTGAAGGCTGTTTCTTGTTTACTTGATTTTTAAATTGTTGAAAAATTGATTGAACTCTGATTGATTATGACGTCTAATCTAAAGCTTTTTTTTTTCAAAAATAAAATGTGTATTATTATTTTAAAAGCATGAATAAAAATTCAATGTCACATTTGTCTTATTAGTGCAATATTTACTAACTAATTTAATAAAATGGGTCAAGTTCAAGATAATAAAAAAATTAAACTCTCTTTTTGTTGACTTCATCATGAATCTTAATTAATGCATAGGCACATGTATATGCACATGAATTTTCATCACACTTAATTCAAGATTCACTCTATTCAATATGTACCTAATCAGAGACTGATACATGAACATTATGCAGATTAATGTTTACTTATATCTTCATACTTTCCTTCCTTAAGATAACGATTCATTCTCTTATTCTCTCTCTCACTATCTCTACTTCTTATGTTCATTGACAATCTCAATTGTTTATCAAACAAGTAAAACAATTTTTTCCTTCATTCATAAGGAGGACTATATTTAATCACAAAAAAGCCTTGTTTCAATTTCTTAGAAATTTAAAATAATAGATTAGAATCTTAATATTATAGATTTGGAACAAAATTCATTTTATAGAAAAATAAATTTTAATGCTTTATTCCTTTGATACTAAATTTGATTGCTTAAAAATTATTTTTATATGTTCACATGCGCATGGATATTTTACTTGATATGCGCGTATACCTTTCGTCAATGTAAAATAAAGTTGACTTGCACAAAAATGTCTGAAATTCATTCACATTGAATTTAATTCAATCAAAATACATAAAAAAGTTAAAAATCATAAATTTTCTAATAACTTTGGTAAATTTCAAATGAATAGAAATTAATCTGAATGAATAAAAGACATTTTTGTGTAAAACAACTTGACAAAAAAACTTGAACTTCGCAAGTAAAATAAATCAAAAAAATTCCATTTCTATTTTTCTTCGAATAATTTCATAATATACAAAAATTCCAACTTGTCTCTAAAATTCTTCCGAAAAAAATAATCCAGCTTAGCTTTAACGTAAAAATATTTTTCTATAGAAAAAGACACATCAAAAGACACACAACAAGTATGTATTTACAGCTCTCTTATCAAGTTTCTTTCCAAAAAGTGATTTCTATACATAATAGAACCAGTTGATTGCTTCTCTTCATTTAAGACAAGTTTTTTTCTGCCTTTAAGAAATTTGATGAAAATTCTTTTTTGAGACATAAAAATTATCTCACGTGTTTTGACTCATCAAACTTTCTTATCAGCGAAATTTTTAAATTGTCAATCAATTAGTCGAGAGGTACGACGAAAACAAAGTTGATTATTAAAATTGAAAGTGTGATGATGAGGCACTCAATCCTTATCATCGCGGATCTCAAGGCGACTGGCTCATCATAATGGTATGAGTCGAGTGAAATTTAGTCGTCTGTGACAAAATTAAAAGAATATATTGCGGTTTAAACTTGCTACTTAGGTGATAGATTATCAATATGAGTGTTCATTCATCCTAAGCATGATTTGTGTTTTTAAAAGTTGAAATTTTGTACAATTTCGATCGTGTGTCTTATAAAATTGAATAAATTATTGCTTACTTAATTTTTAATTAAATCATTTTTACAGAACACAACAAAAAATGAAAAGGAAGAAATTTTTTACATTTTTCATGATTGGCAAGTTACTCGCTTCATTTCTTTTTTAATACCGCAAAAAATGAGCAAGGAAAAATAGAACGATAATAAAATAAGAAGAATTGAAAACAATCAACGAAGAATTTTCTGCATGCATGCGTTCTTGAGTAATAATTTGAGAAGGATTTTTATTTTTATATTCCCAAGATGCTGCCACTGACTAAAAATACATGGTTTTATACAAAATTTAATTCTTTGGCCTAAACCTGATCGAAGTTGCTCCAAAAATTGCTACAATGTATGCTCATGTTCGCACACAAGAAAATTCAATGAAAATTTATTGACTATGCTTGTACAAAAGTGCCTCGTAAGTGCTTTTTCTCTCTTTAGTCCCACTGCATAGCATTTTTTTTATTGAATACTTCCTCCTCTATTGCTCTCAATTTTAGTCTTTTTTTCTCTCTAATTTTCATTGCAGTGACTGCTGGTGCTCATTTTTGGCAAGGGAATTTTACGATCGTCTCCATCGATGTTATCGAATGTGATAGTTTAAATAATAAATCTAGGTCATATTCGCTTGCTGATAGAAAGTTCTTTCGAGCATTAGCTAAATGGAAGTAAGCATGACTTGATTGAAAATTGACGCAATAGAACTCTCTTCCGGTGCTTGCTTTGCTTGCTTGCTACAGTGTTTACGCAAATCATCAAATCTTGATTAACGAAAAACAATCAACAGCTGCCATGAAAGAAAACACAAAAAATTCTCTCACTCATGATGAAAGCTGAAACTCTTCTTTGCTTATTATTAGGCCAGATTATCAGTAAATTACATTCTGTGACTTATCTCCATCTTTTATATTTGTTATAAACTTCTATAACTCAATTAATATATTTTTTGTATTATGTTTTTTGTATATTTAAAAATATTTTATATAAATCAAGTAAGTCATTCAATATACTAGGTAGTTTAAATTAATAACTGTCAAGTCAAGTGATACACAAGCATTTTTTTATATCATTTATAAAACTTTGAAAGTTTAATAAAATTTAATAACCAATAAGATTAATATTTCTTTAACACAATTCTTTTTATAGAACAAATTAAAAGGAATAAACACAATTCCACAAACAAACTGTAAATAGTAGTAATTTTCATATCATTTGAGCCACTTTATTGTAAATTGCATGAACTTGATATGAAAACCATCTTAAAAAAGCAACCCTTTTTTCATTCCACGTTAAACAATATAAGTATATGTAGCCAAAGAGAGAGAGAATTTTTTGGTGCGTATGTTACAAATTATTTTGACCCTTTTTATGTATGCGTGAAGGCTTGATGCACGTGACATTGGCATATGAAGAGGAGTGGAAAAAATCTGGACTGATTACTTGAACATTTTCAATGACCTTAGTAGTAAGTAGGTGAAGGATAAACTTTCGTTTATGTCAAAATGGCAACACTATCTGGCGCAAATTTAAAATTTAATTGTAAAATGCATTGAGAACAAAATTTTACTTATAATTATTTACTATGTAAATATGTTAACATAAACTAATCAACCAATTTTTTATAAATTCATGATTGATCTTGTAAATGACACAAGAGAGTAAATAACTAATTTCAAATGAAAGGCAATAAATTGAATTTTAAAACTTGAATGCTATAAAATTTTTGTGTCCCATCTCATCCAAAATAATCGATTGTCACACCATAAAAGTGCTTTCTTCTACACAATTTAATCTAGTTCATGGTAACAGCAACCTTGTATATATGTATAAGCCTTCACCTAACCGAACGATCGACCAAAAACGCCAGCAGAAGTGAAAAAAATCTCATAAATAATATTTTGTTTTCATCGTCACAGAATAAATGAAAAAAAGTTCAATGTCAGGTCATTACAGCAACAATAAAGCAAACACAAAAAAATTTAATTACAAAAATTTGTCGACCTCCCTTCATCCATATTCTGTCACATTTTATTTCAAATGATTTTTTTGTATAAAGTAAAATTCGCCATAAGGCAGCTCATGCATATATACAGAAGAATGAAAAACAATGTGAAAATTGGAGAAAACACAAGAGTGGAGAAAAATTATTTATGATGCCAGTAAAATGTTTATTTTTGTGCTAACAGTCAACGACGACTCTCTTCCGTTTGCTTGTTTTCTTCTTCTAACAATTGCGCTGCTGCTGTATAATTTAATTGGCTGTAATGAGGCTTACGAGAAACGAGGAATGTGCTCAAAAATTTTTAACAGGGAATTCACATTAAATTGAAGAAATAATGACATCATAATGAGAAAAGCTTAAATAAACTTTCAATGCTAACATAAACTGTTATTATTGAAATTAAAATTTTTTTTTTACAACTGCATACATAACTTCATCGATAGAGCACTAAAATTCGATACAATTTTTTAATGTAAATTCATGCTAGCATTACAATATAAGTGCGTATCAATGAAAAGAGAAATAATTCTATCAACTGTAATGCAATTTCAAACTTTGTGATTCTATTATGTAATATTAAATTGAATTTCGCAACGCACAATTGTTAAGTATAAACAATACAATAAATCAGAAATCAAAAATTTTTGCAATGTTGAATATTTTCTTTTAATAAGATAATATTTTTAATGAAAATCTAAAAAAAGTTTTGAAAAATTATTGAAAATAAAAATCATTTGCTTACCATTTGCCTGATATTTAAGCTAGAAATATTTATACTATGATATAAATGCATCAAAAACCACAAAATAAAACCATTCATAATAGACAAGTTAAAGATGTAGAAAAAAGGAATGACGACATTTCACATGGAGAGAAATAAATTTATTCAACGATACCCAATGGCACATTAAGTAAACATCCACACGATGTGTATTATCATCCTTTTATGTATTTTACTTTCAAACCACTCTCACTCATTCTATATGGCAACCTCCCATGTTGACGTCCTTTACTTATATACATAAAAAAGTCCCACAACATTAAGCACATTAAAGCAGACACACTTACAAAAAAAACTCTTCAAATTTCTTTTCTTTGTTATATTTTATTTTGTTAGTTTCATGTGAAGGTTTAAAAAAAGTGAACTTATGACATTTTACTGCAGTGAAACAATCTTAGAATATGTAGAAAAATAATGAAAAGTCAGTGTGATGAGCAAAGTATTAAGAAAGACACTTTATGATAACTGTGAAATAGCTCTAAAAACTAGAAGTTCAAATAAAGGACAAATGTGCATGCATGTATATAAACCAGTAAAACCACAATAATAACACCAAAAAAGCTTCAGAATGTAACAAAAATATTTAATCAAAAAACAGTTTGAGGCAATCAATGAAATGAAATGTTCAATAATGAGTTTGCATTTATGCTTTAGATATAATCAGCTCTTTAAATTACATTTTGCCCACAAACATTCTCATTGCACAGTGTGATGCTATTAGTAAGCAGCAAAATAACTAGCAAATCTAATTAACACTGCTGTGTATTAGATATAATTTATAGTTTCTCATTAATTACATATACTCAATATAACTGCATCAGTTCATCTGTTCAGGCAATTCAAGGATATTTAACAATTAGTTTAACCTTTTCTATAAAACATAGGAAATTTTCATTTAACATTTTCATTCTTTGCCAATTTACTTAAACTGTAAAAAAGAAGAATATTGGCAAAAGCTTTTTTCAATTGCCTTGATTGTCTGCCAAAAAAAGATTGAAACAAAAAAAATGAGTTCATTTTACTTTTAACTTATTAGTTTATTTATAAGTAAAATAAGCAGAAAGAGATGAATTGATGAAATTTGTTTAATGTTTTGAGAAAATTTCAATTTGATTAATAAAAAAGTCTTTAAGTTCGATGCACCTTTTTTATTTTATTTAAATTAAATGTAAAAATGTTTGTTGATAATGAATTATGTATCAAGAACATTTTAACAAACAATAAAACTTTTCTTGATACTTCTTTTTTTAGGTCAAAATTTTGCCAACTAATATTGAATTCGCATTGATCAAAAAAGTTTTTATGATTTCTTCAAAATTTCATTATTAAAATTGTTTCTTAAAAATTAACTATTTTACCTTTCATTTCAAGAATTCCCTCGATGTTTTAAATTTTCATTAAACATTTTTATTAATATAAACATGCAACAAAATTTAAATTTTAAAAATGAAAGCATTTTTGTGTTTCACTGGTAAAAAGTTAGTATGTAAACAGGACGAGAGTGTGTTTCATATAGCATTACCATTTTACACGTGAAGTGTGAAAATTAAAGAGTAACAAACAATTTAATAAACATTTTCCTCGTATCCATATTGTGCTAACATACCAAATAGAACGCAAGAGCGACGTGTGTGTACGTATGTGCTTATGAAAAAATGAATTTTAATTAAAAACGAATTTCTCATGATGTTGTTATTGTTACCAAAAAGCAATTTTCAAATGATTTTTTCTTCTCTCTCTGCCCTCTTTTGTATAAAATTCATGACAGCATAAAAAGCATACGACAAATAAACGTCGACTGTCTTTTATTGAAATATTTTTCATAAAACATACATACACACTTACATACATTAAAAATTTATTACTTTTAAATGTAAATTTTTGCCTGTAAAGAACGTGACACAAATTTCGTGTTTTGTGCTCATATTGTGTACTCGAGCATGGTGCCGCTAAAAGCCATTATGAAGGAAGGGTTTTTTATTATCACCAACACTTAAAATTCAATCTGAATTCAATCTATGAGTTATAGACATTAATTTTTCATACCGCGAACTTGTTTCATTACTTGACTAGTAAAATATCATCAGGACTCTTTAGATTCAAGCACATGATGGCTTTTCATTTCCCAAAATTTCCCATCATTAAAAATTCATGAATACTTTGGAAGGTTCTTAAGAAAAAAATTACAAAGATAGAGAAGAGAGAAAGCTCATTGAATTCTTAATTAATACAATCATATAGGCAAAGAGAATTTCATGAAATTCTTATAAAAGAAATTCAAGAAAATTATATTTAGGCAAACATACAAAACTTTATAAATATTTAATAAATTGTAAACCAATGAAAAAGGTTAAAAATTCTCTTTTAATTGAAATTTATTTGTCATCATTTCATTAGAAACTTGAGTTCATTCCTCTTTTATTCCTTAAGACTTTCAGTAATAAAAGAAATAAAATTTTTGCGTGCTACAAAACTCTTTGTTATGCTGTGAATAAATTCCTTTTTATAAATAACCGTGAAGTCAGCAACTAAGGCAGGAAGAGTGTAAAAGCATGTGCGGAGGAAATTTAATTGCTATGAAATGATTCGTTCGCATTATTATGATTTCGTATTCTCATATATGTGAGCGCGATATATTAATTAAAATTAATTATAATTAATGATAATTTTACTTCACTTTTTATCACATTTCTGTTGTGAACGAGCTCATTTATTGCCTTGATTATATAATATTTGTATTTTATATTTGATAGAACTCTTGGAAGTTCAATAAGAAAAATTATTATTTTTATTTCTTTATAAAGTTTTAAAATTAAGATTTCAATGAAACTTGTAGGAAATTTAACGAAAAATTCAATTTATGAAAATTTCACATAAATTTTTAATTAGAAAACAACTTAAATTAACGAATTTTTCTAATTCAAAACTTTAAAGTAATTTGAAGTTAATTTGAAACAATACATAAAAATTAAATGTTGACTTAACGATCGAAAAATTCATTTTTGTGCTTCAAAAATAGAATAAAAATTCTACATTAAACCCTGGGGGGACGGACAGACCGTTATTGGTACTTAATTCAAATTAAGTACCAAAAACGCGCACCACTTAAATTTGGTGCACATCTTTGATTTTCAAATAAAACCGTTAAACTGTAAGACTTCTAATTTTCTGTCTTATTATATGTTCATTGTTTATAATTGTTTATTTTTAAAAAAAAACAAAATGGGAAAGAGTTTTATTCATTCTGTTCTGGAGGTGTCGGTGCACAAAATCATTTTATGAAATTACGAAACAAAGAACTTTGTGATGATAGAATCTCTAACTTGATTGAAACACTTCCTTTATCTGAAACACTTGAAAATTTTGAAGACTTTTTTCCTATTGAATTTACATGGCGAACCGTTTTCAAAACAAGTATTGAGCACAACAGTTTTCTCTCAGCGTCAATCAAAATTATGGAAGTTGTTTCTGCAAAAATTACATGTGATAGATGTAAGTTAAAATTTTTTGAATATGGAAGAAATAATTCAGAAACATGGAGTTTGTCAATTGAGATGAGCAATTTTATTCTCATCAGAGACAGAGTCAATTGATACTTTAAAGTTTAGGGAAACATTTAAAGATGTTATTTTAACGCAAGTCGATTTAACTGTTGAACACTGCTTCTCTACAGTGAACACCATAATTTCAATTTTTCTTAAATTTCGTACTAAGCTTGAACTACATCAGCGTTTTCCACATAGACGCAATGCTTATGCATCAAAATGCAATTAAAAATAATGTAAAATTTTTTTTTATTCTTCTAAGAATTTTAATAAAGAAATTGAAAATAACGGTCGTTTTTCATTTGAAAATTATTATTGCAGTGTGCGCCTTCAGCACGCAAATCTCCGTAAAAATTTTATTTGAAAATTAACGTCTAAAAATTCTGTCCGTCCCCCCAGGCATTAAACAAATATAAATAGTTTTCTTATTCTATAGTTCATTGATATTCCAAGTCGACAACCTTTTTCTTCTTATTCACATCTCATTAAGTTTTGTAATTATCATCACAGTCAAAGAAAAGAGTTCAAAATTTCTTGTTTTAATTAATTTTTAAAAGTTACATTTTATGAATTGAAAGTTAACTATTTGCCGCTCCTTGAACTTTGTTTAACTCTATTTTTCTTATGTTCCACTCACAGATCTACGATAAATTGTACATTTGATGATGGCTCTCGACTGTTCTTCATGAGAGTTGCATTTTTATGATTATGGCCTTTCTTGCGGATCCTTAATGCATAAATTGTGTTTCCTCTATTCTCTTTTCATTTTCATTATCCTTCTACGCTTGAGAAAGCATTACTACAAAATGCAATGTACATTGTAGTGGAATGTAGCAAGTAATAATATTACAAATGATGTTATAGTGATCTTTCTTTCTCTGCAATAAGACTATATCATTGTTTCATGCAAGTAAGAAAAGAAAAACTTAAAAGCTGGCAAGTATATTTTATAGGATTTTATAATAACAATAAAGTGCCTTAAAGGGTCGAAAGTTTTCATTAAATGTGAATTATTGAAATGATTAGTAAAAAGTTGACCTAAAAGAACTTTCTTAACTACTCCCTTAAAATTAAAGCTATTCTACAAGTTTCAAACCCTTATCATTCTCAACCACGACCAAACACATACATACACTAATTCCATCCCATTATATGTTGAAATATCCTCGACAGCAACAGCAGCATTATCTTGAAAATTTTATCTAGTTCACTCGCAAGAAACGAGTTACTTAATGCATTGCAATTTTATATCCTATCTAGATTTATTTCTCAATTCTGCCTTACATTTTAAAAATTAATAAATTAAGAAGCTTTTTATGCTGCATGCACAAAAGAAGAAAAACGCAAGAAAGCAATTATATTGTTTTAACTTTTCATGTTTGTTGAGTGAATAAATGTGCAGATTTTCAATTAATACTAACTAGCAAGGAAATGAAAATGAACAATAATTTTTCTTTCTTTTTTGAATTCATTTGTTAAACAATTCCGTTATATTGCAGTGATTTTAACCTACCTACCTGCCTGTTTGCTTGCTTGGACTATAGTTACGGAAGAAAGATAAGAAATTGCAGTAAACAAAAGAGAGTATAGAAAAATAAAGGAAGGAAGAAAACTGTAGCACTTTGGGGATGCTTACAACTCCGAAGTTTGTTATCAGCTGAAATGCACAATATATGACATTAATTTTAAGTTGCAAAGGGAAATCTATTGTGTTAGTATGTGCATAAATAAATGCAACAAAGATGAAGTGATGGCGATTGTTATTGCATGCATATGATAAAGAAAAAAGGAAAACATTTTTCATGGAAGCACATACATTTGAATTTAAGTGTGATACTTTAATATAAATAAGTACTCCCACATCAAATGAGGTAATTTAAAGTTTTCAATTGTGAAGAAACACTTTTGTGGTTAAGACAAATTAAATGTTTTGATGTTTATTTGGTCTATTATACGATAAGCATGTGGGTAGTATTTTTCATTGATGTTTGATAAATTGAAAACAGTGTTGTTATTTCTTGTAGGTGATAATTAGATTGATTAAAGATTTTTGGAAAATTGTATCATATTTAAATGTTTTCATTCAAATTGAATTAATCTTTTTTTATCTGATTCATTAACTATCACTTTAAATCTTAGCAATTATTTTATTAAAACTTCTCTTAGTATCTTACATAATGAATTTGCTTGAGTAAACATTTTAGTCTAGTAAAAAAGAATGTGAGAATATTTTTTAAATATGTTAATAGCATATGATGAATGACAAATAGCTGCTCAAAATCAAAACCTCACTATTATATTTTGAAAAATGTTAAATGGAATTTTAATATAAAAAAGTTTCAAAATTTAATTTTTAGTTAAATTTATTGCCTTATAGGCATAACAACACTGATTGAAAGTTTATTTCTAATTGAAAATCAGAACAATGAAAATTTTGCTTCAACACCTTACTTATATCACTTTCAATCTTCATACTCAGCAAGAGAGAAATTGAAATTGATAGAGAAAGGAAGACACAAATTGAATAAATAATAGTCTTTCGCATACAGACATTTACTAGCAGTCGATTGGGTTACACAAACAATATTGAAGCAAAAGCGAACAGTGTCAATTCAAATAAATTAACATTACAGTTTTCATCTCTCGATTTATTTTATACAAGATGAAGAAGGGATCGTTCTTTCAATAGATAAATAAATCTGTGTCTATGTGTGCAATATGGTGTTTTATTGAGGGGATGAAAATAGAAGATAATAATTTTCCATCATTATTTTTTTGGGTACACTTTGCTTCTCTCAATCGAAAATCATTCATTCTGCTTCGTTGTTTCCGTTTTTCTTTTCGAATTCATTATTTTGAGCCGAGATAGCAGTTGATTGAAAAAAATTATTTTGTGGCTTTTTTTATCTTTTTAAAGGTCTTTTTCCGTTTTTAAATAAAGAAATGCAAGGCAAAGATTTTTTAATAAAAAGCAAACTGATAAAAATAAGCAAGATATTGTTGGTTTCTGCTAAAATAAATAAATTTGGTAAAGTTTTTTTTGCTTTAGTAAATTGTGAGCCTAATTGATTCTGAAATTGATGATTGTACAAATGAATTTTTCAATTTTGAAATATAAACAATAACAGAAAAACTTAAACAATATAAATGACATGGAAAGTGTCCGTGTGGTAGCAGGGGGACACTTAAGCGCATTTTTGTGCCTAGATCAGTTTATGTTAACAAATTACAGAATTATTAGATTTGTTTGTGGAACAGATTCACTCTTTAAAATAAATAAAAATATAGGGAAAATCATATTTATAAACTTTTGATGTATTGAAGTACTGCGAGCGGTTTTAATTGATGTTCAGTTTATAGAATCTTTCATATAATAAATTTTATTGATTTAATATAACGGTTGAGAAATAATCAAAATATTTGAAGTTCCAATATTTGCCGTTGGTGGCGCTACAATCGTTTTCGCAGCCGACTTCGCTTTGTTTACATTTTTTAATATGGCAATTTAAATTCGTAATTTCTTAATTAATGCAATCAGTGACATCTTCTTAACTAAGCGATAAGTCAGTAACTCAATAGCATAAATCAAACACAGCAAACCGGAAGTTTCTAACTATTGTAGTTTTCGAGATCTCAGCCGTGAGCCAGCCAACCGATCAAAGTGAAACTATAAGCTGCATTGTTGTTCCAAAAATGCTCTAAAAATTTTCAATGTAATAGGTAACGTCTATTTCGGTCTATTTCGTTTTCGATTCACAAATATTAGTAATTCACTCATTTTATTGACTTAGTTTTATGACTTCGCAGCTTATTAATTCATGTTTAAGTAGCCTAATAGTTTTTACAATTAACAGTTTATCTAATTTCGTCTATTAATCTATTTCGTTATTGTTACATTGATCATTGATTATCAAAATTCTAAACTTTAAATTACAATTACTTCTTTATGTACTAATCATTTCGCGATTCGACTCTAATGCTTAGAAATAAAAATGCATTTTAATTTTTGAAGTGTTATGAGCGATTCACACTTTTGACTGAACGCGATTATATTTCTGTCAATTTGTAAAAATAACCGAAATAGAACGTTTACTACAATACAAATTATAAATTTTAATGCAAAATGTGAAGATGCGTATTTAACAGAAATTGTCTTGAAATAACTTGAAACAGAAGTAAAAAAAATACTTAATAATTTTCTTGCAAACAAAACATTATAAGATTTTATATACTTCAAATTTTAAATAAACTCAATATTATAACGATATAATTTGCAAATTATTTTAGAAATCTACATTTAAAGAGGTGTAAAAAATTTATTGATTTTTTAACATTAAGAAATTTCAATCAAAAATTTAATACACTAAAAACTCGTTTCATATGACCAAAAGAAAAATGTCAATTTGTATTTTCAATTTTGTTTTCTTCCTTCTTTTTTTGCATATGTTAAATGAATTGAAATAGAACAAAAAGCAAAACATAAAGAGAGAGAAAAACATAAAAGCTTGCAAGACGTGCTGATGTGAGTTTGGAAAAAATAGTGTGGGTGAAAAACTTTTGCATGTATCAACGAATTAAAAGCTGAAGCGGATTTAATTCTTTTCCTAACAGCATTTTTTTCGCAATTTTGCATTTTGCAAGAATAAAAAAACTTTTCACATACGATTATCTCTCTAGTTTTAAATGTGTGCCTTTTAGAATGTCATTAAAATGTTGAAAACTTTTTTCAAATTTTAATCGCGTTTCATCAAGAAACTTTAAACTCCACTATTTTTATTTTTAAAGACACAATTTTATCTTTTTTGCACTTTTTGAAGCTAGCACAAGTTTCAAGAATAAAATTCTAGTAGGATTAGAAAAATATTAAACAATGATTAAATTAAATCTACAATTAAATAATCACGATTCAATTTAATCTGAATAGAAAAATTCAAGCAAAAAATATTGTACAGACTTCACAAAAGTTTACATCAACACTTTTAGTACTCTAATGGACTTGGTGTGTGAAGCTTACAGATTGAATTTTAAACTCGTTTCTGGCGTGTTATTCTATCGCAAGTGTTTTGTTTTCATTATCGGATTATTTTAAATGCATAAAATTTTTGACATAATCAGCTTAAATGTGTTTTTGGAATTTTATCACACATGAGTTGATGATGCAGATTCTAAATATCGATTAAAATATCTATTTTTTCGCATTAAAAAGTTTTCTTTTACTTTTTCCATATTTAACTATTCGCAATTATAATAAATATTGCTTACAATCCCAACCTCCATCATACATAAGCCACAACTTTGTCTATTCCATTTTCATTCTCATGTAGACGCTTATATTATAATAAAAAGTAAGAATAATGCGAAAGTCATCCAATGACATACATCTAGTGCAAAACTCAAGTCTTATAGTAATAAAAGTACATTGCTTGCATAAAGAAGCTCTATAATGAGGAAAAGCAAGAAGCGACATACATATATGAATAGCAAAGAACTTTTCATACTTTTGTGAACTTGTTAAACTTGATTCCAAGATGAAATCCCACAAAACTATTGTGTTTAAAGAAATAAACTTCAATTTTTTTAATGATGAGAAAAGAAAGTTTCCTTACGAGATTCGCATAGAAATTACAATGAGCAAAAACAAGTGAGTGATGAATTTACTTTCCATAATGAGAGAAATACGAGTGGTTTTAGTGTTTAAACGCGAAAGAGATGCGCTTAGAGGTATTTGTGGAAAATTCACTGAAATGTAAAATCGTCTTAGAACTGTATCATGGTAGTAAAAGCAGCAGCAGTAGAAATGGATATAATAGCATTAAAGTAACATAAATAATGTGATTCATTATCACTTCTTCATGTGCAGCACCATGTGAAGACTAAAGTAAAGAGGAAAAATTTTAATTTCCCATCGACTTACAAGTTAATAAATTAATGTTTCATAAATACTGACACACAATTCCTCGCCTTTCTGTACTTCACTCTTATGACTGGATAAAAGAAGGAAGAATGTTGACAGTGAAACTCAATTAACAACAATGGCTTAATATTTTCATTCATCTTCACTCACTGCTGCGATAGCTTTCATTCATTCACCGCCTTCTTACTTTTCTTACCATCACAATGTTATGAGGCAATGTCATATCTGCGGATTGAAGCTTAATTTAGATTTTGGATTTAATTGAGATTTCAGTATCTTGCGGCGACGATTTTGGTTAAGAAATAAATTCTGTTATTCAAACAGAAAAAATTATTGTTTTTTTTTTTTTTAAATTTGACCGTTATATTTTTTTACAAAAATTTTTAAAATTACCTGGAATTAAACTCAAGTATTTTGAAAACTGAAATTTTCAATCTGATTTTTATCGTTTTTTTTTAATATTAGAAATATTAACTGTCTGTTAAACTTTCAGAATATACATTTTCTTTATATCACAAGTTTTTCCATATAAAAAAACAAAGTACACTTTTAAGCCTCATCCTCTATATGTTTATATGAATTATATAATTAATGAATAGCGCTCGAATGACTGACATGACTTGACGCTTCTCTCTTTTCACCAACTTCTTCTTCCTTCTTTTTTATGTTTCTTTGACGCTTATTTTAGTCTCTATAGCTTTTTCATAACATAGCATGGCGTATATCCATGTATCATTAAAAACAAATTAAATCTATCAATCTTCGGTGGAAATTTAATTATCTGATGACTTTGCATTTGAACAAGGGACAAATTAAATTTCTATATGGAAGCAGTAATAAGAAAATTTCTGATTTTGATGAATAGGAAGAAAATTTGAATGAAGATTTTAGTAAAATTAATTTAGTTGTGGATTAATGAAGTTGAATGATGAAAAGCATTCATTAATTGATATTTTGTGTAAATTTCAAAGCTCTGCTTTAGTAGAATGTTTTCAAGAATTTTTAAAATAACTTCATTGCAGGGAAAAGATCAAAGACTTATTTTTATCAAGGGATGAACCTTACAAAATTTTTTCCGGGTATAAATAAATTAAAAGAAATAAAAAAAGTACCTTTCACACTTGCATAAATATTTTACTTGATATGCGCATATTGTGAAGTTTAAATTGAATTCTTAATTAGAATTGAAGTGTAAATAAATTTGAATGAATTAGAGAATTTTATTTTTGTAAGTTAACTTGATATCAACTTGACAAAAAATATACGATATCAAGTAAAATTTCCATGGAAGTAAAAACCTTTTTAAAAAAATAACACCTTCGATTGAGCATTCGTTAAAACTAAAACTTGTTAAAATATATAAAAAATTCAATTAAACAAATTTCCAAAAGCCTTAAAACATCTTTCTATATACTTCTTGCAATATCAAGTAGCTAAAGAAAAAAACTTCATCATCATCATCAAAAAAGCAATATTGCTGAAATGAAAAATATCATAATTAAATCAAGTGAAAGACATTGCAGATCCACGTGTATAATAAAGATGGTTCAGATTTTTTTCATCTTTATTTATTTGAGCTCTCACAAATAACGACTTCATTAACAATCACATCTTATTGCTATTTTATTTTATTGTCGCATTGCTATTGTCAGCCACTCATCCTCTCTTTCGATAAATAAAAAAATGGTCATAAAAAATTGAAAATTTTGTTGCTGAAATGCTTGCGTTTGCAGCAGATTCAAAAAGAATGTGAGAGATAAAATCATAAATATAAATCATTTTCTAAATAAATCATGTTTGTGGCTAGCTTAAGCCGCTATTGCTGCTTGCTTGATATTAATCCTCAAGCTTTAACGTCTCGGTGAGCAAGTGGCTGCCGTAAACAATTCTTTTCTCGTATTGTCGTAAAATGAATTCGTTTGAATGAAAGTAATCCGCCTTGCTTTACTTATATATTTATTTTTATCACATATGAAACATGCAATGGCAATATAGTCGAATAAGCACGAAATTCAAAGCTCATTAGGGTGCCTTCATTCGCGAGCTTCTCAAGAGCTCTTCTTATTTGCCATCTCCTATTTTTTTCTCTCCGCTATCTTCGTTGTCTTTCTTTCTTGATGAATGTCTGCCAATTTATTCTCTTACATTTCGTTCCCATGCACGCTTCACACTCTTCTCATTGTCTATCATCTTTACTGTTTGTGTGCGAAACTCGCATTCATTTTATTTTACAATTTTCTTCTTTTTACTCTTCATTTCGTCTAAACGACTGCTTTGGGTTTTGTGTGTATGGTATGACAGAACTTCAATAAATTTTTTTTCTCTTCTCTTCTCCAACACCCTAGCTTATTATTACTGTCATTTTCAAGTACCCAACAAGAATCTCTTTCTCACTCATATCTCATCCACTACATTCACTCAGACATGAATCGATTCATGAAAGTTGAATGATTCTTTAAGAGATGACTATGATGTAATTACATTATCAATTAATGACAAAAACAAAACAAAAGATAGAGAAAATGAACAAAATGCTAATAATGTTCCTCGTTAAATTTGTATTGTCTCATTTCATTACTCTTCACGGAGAAAAATATTTTATAACTGGCATAAAGTTTTTTAAATTTGTCCCTATAAAGTCAAATTTATAAGCCCTAAAAAGAAAATTTATAAGTGTCATAAATTTTTTTATGACAGTTATATAAACCTTTATTACTGTTATAAAACTTTTATAACTGTTATAAAACTTTTATAACTGTAATAAAAAAATTTATAGCACTTATGAATTTTCTTTTTAGGGCTTATAAATTTGACTTTATAGGAACAAATCTAAAAAACTTTATGTCAGTTATAAAATATTTTTCTCCGTGTTAGTATAAATTTGAATGAACGATAGACTGGTTAAGGAAACATAGCTGGAAAGGAAAAAAAAATTTTTATGCAAGGTCTTTTCATTTTTAGATGTTCATTTTATGCTTCTCCAGTTTGTGGTAAAAATGAAATTGAATACTAAAATTTATTAGTTAATTTCAAACCTTTAATCAAATATTTTAAATTTTGTATTTTGTATTTCAAATTTAAAAAAAAACGTTAAAAAAAATTTTTTAATCAATTTTTAACAAATTTGGAACTTTATTGCGAGCATAATTTTCAAAATTTAGAAATCTTTCAAATTTTTAAAACACTCAATAACAAAGTTTGACAAAAATTAGACTAATTTTCAAAAATCTTTAATTTTGACGTTAGAGTGCTTCTAAAATTTATTTTAATCAAAAAAAACGATTTTTTTTATTTTTAATAAAACATTTAAATTTTTATTCTTATTAATCAAGAAACCAGAACAAAAGTAGAATAAAAAAATTATTTAAAACTTTTCTTTTTAGTCGACAAAACGTATAACTTTTAAGTCTACCCTACAAAAAACCTTTTTAAAAAATATTCATAATCTTTCAAACCACAAATTTAAATTATTTTATAATGTGATATTTATAACAAAAGAAAGAATAAAAATGTTGCCAAAAAAGCTAAAATTTTTAAGTTATTTCAAGCAGAAAAAAGAAAATTTCTCTCTATCATAATAAAATAAAAATATGCAAATACTTATCTCTCAACATCATCGTTTAGCGGAAAGAAAAATTAGAATTAGTCTATCAACATAAAAAACTGCTCAGCATGATTAAAATAATCAGATAATGTGCAGAAAGTATTATTTTATATATTTTTTCATACATGCATGCATATATTCATTCTCATCATTTAATATAAATCTCTTTTTGGGTAAAAGTACATATTTTGTGGATATGGCAAAGAAAGAATATTTTTCTTTTTTCTGGTGACATTCCATTTAGAACGATAAAATAATTTGATGTTGTATACGATATATGTGATATAAATTTTGTGTCTAGTCGCGCTCTTTTGTTTTGTTATTTCTGCTAAAAGTTCTTCTTATGCTTTTATTTTTAGCATATTTCTCTATATTTGCTGCTCTTGGTATTCCATCAAGTCATGTTTAATACATCAATATAGTAAAGAACGCTTTATGGAAAAATACTTTTGGCTTTGGCTCTTCCATGATATTAGAGATGACATAACACATTTTTTATTATCTCTTTTTTTCTTATTATTCTTTCTTTAACTTGATCCAATGCTGCTCATCTTTCATTCATCCTTTCTGAGAATGATTTGTGGAATTTCATTTCACTGAGAAATTTTCATGAAATTTTTATACTTTGCTTCTGAGAACTGTTAACTTGACGCTCGCAAAATTTTCCTCTCATTTTATTTTGCTTGAGGTTTCAAAATATATTTTTAATATTTACAGGGATGGACACTAAAAAGAATTAAATATTCTTAAAACTTTTTCATTATTAATTAATGAGTTATGAATTTCAATGTTTTAAAAAAAAATAAATTTTTGTTATTTTTGAGTTAACGCCAAAAAAGATAATACATGTGAAAAAAACATACATAATATCGCATATATCGTAATATTCCATGAAAAATACTGTTTGTAATTTAAAAAATTTCATACTTTCCTAAATTGTTGTGAATTTCATAGAACTGATTGGTGATAAGAAAAGTCGTATTAGCAATGCTAGAAGGTTAAATTTATTATTTTACATTGCCATCAATTTAAAAAGTCTTAAATCCAAGTGTTTACATTTATCCTTATTTTGTGTAATTCTAAGAAAAAATAAAATCTTAATATTTCATTATTTTAAAATCTGTTTTTGCTGATAAACAAAAGTAAAGATTTCTTAGAAATTGTTAAATATAAGAAGTTCGAAATTTGAATAATGAAAACAATAAAATTCTTGGTAATGATAAAATAAGTGATGAAAATTAAATTTCAACCAAATATTCTTTTAGACAAAAAATTTTCAACAATTTTTCGATTTATCTCAAATAAATTACAATAACATAAAAAACTATATTCAATTCTGTCTCTCGGAATGTCCATTAAGATTTATTGCTTGAATCAAATTTCTCTCTCTTTCTCTTCGTCCATTTAAGATGATGATAAAAGAAGGAAAAACAATTTCTATCTCTGTGCATCTTCAAATTCATTTAATGTTAGAAAATATAACAAATCTATAACAAATCCATTGCTTATTCAATAATCTTTTGCCAATGTATCTCTTCAGATTTTTTTTTGCAATGCATGCTGCATGCGATTTGTAAAGTAAAGAAATGAAGAATGTATGTCACCCTAAAAAAAGAAGGATGAGGAAAAATAAAACAAATGATTGCAATATAGTGTACATATAGCAGATAAAAGAATTGTAAAGAAATCATTCATACGTACATGAATATTTACACTAGTATATGTGAATCATTGGAAAATTTTCCCATTTCGAAATTCCAATAAAATCTCTCATACTCTCATAACTATAGTTACTAATAAAATGATTAAAGTCTATTCAACTCTGGACCACACAAATTTCCATTCATCAACAATTGAATGAAGAATAAAAGAGAATCATTCCAGTCATTGGAAGTACAACATTGAGCAATTTTCGAAAGGAAAATTTCATTTGTAATGATTTTTTTGACTGTGGCAAGGGATGAATGAGAGAGACACTCTCAGTCGTGATTCTTTCGTGCAACTCGCATGTATGGATTTTACTTTGCTTTCGAGACGGTGAGAAGGTAAAAAAGTTGATTTTTTGCCTTTTTAGTGAAAAAGAGAAAAAAATATTGAAAGTTGAAGGTTTTAAAGGTGCTATCGGAGTGCGCATTATTCACCTAGAAATAAATGAAATGTTGCTGATTAATTATTCAGAATTGCGTGTGAATGGTTGACTGCAAAAATAAATAAATTAATAAAAAGTCGTATCGAATAAAGTTGACATTCTCGCAAAGAATTAATCAATCAAAGTGAAATCACAACAAGTAGTGAAAAAATAACTTTAATGTGAACTTATGAAAGGATTCTGTTTGTGTAGGTTAGCATAAATCACTAAAAACGAAAAGTCAGAGAAAAAAAAATTTGTTCTGCTTCTGTTACACCCGAGATAGAGTCGAAATAGATGATTGAGAATGAGAGAAAATGATGATGATGATGAGAGGAAATTTAAAGAGGGAAAAAAGTTTTGTTCGCTCTCATTTTTTCCTTAAAGCGTCAACAAAAAAAAAATGTTGATAAGAATAAGAAAAATTTATGCTTGTTGTTTTAGTCTTGAATATTTGTAAACAAATTTGTTCATAAAACGTAGAAGAAAACTAAAATTTATTTTTTGATTTTTAACGGTTCTTATTTATTTGTATTTAAAATTCAGTTGTTCTTAACGTTATGTTAATTTTTTCAATTTATTTTTTACCAGTTTTTAATTATTTGTATTAAAAAGTTAAAATTTTAAATAATTTATTTGCATTAAAGCTCAAAGATCTCGATTTAAATGTGTCAAGATAAGCAATGTATAAAAATAGAGATGTACATATTCCACAATTCATTTATTTTTTTGCTCTTCACAAAATAAAAATTGAAACATAGATAAATGAAACGTGATAAAAAATCTGTCGGCAATTTCTCTATGTTATTCAAAAAAAAATTGTTAACAAACAATTCATTCTGAAAATTCATGATGAAAAGTCTAAAAAAAGTTTTTAACAAACAATTTGAACTTTTACACAAAAATTTTTTTAATGATTGAATGAAAATTATGCAAAAATTTACTTCATTTAAAATGTGAAAAAGCTAAAGTTTTTTTCAAAAGACTAAAATTTAAAAGGAAAAAAAGATTTCTCACATGATTCTCTCATAAAGTATTCAAAAATATTTTTTAAAGATTTTCAAACCAATGTCACTGCTTTTTCCCACATGCTACAGCAGGCAACTTGATTTTTCTCTTATGTCTATGAAGGGCAATTGTGTCGAGTAGATAAAGTTTGAGTTTTCATGAGGCAATCAAATACAATTTTATTCATTTCATTCCCTTCTCTCACATCATCGTCATCTGTATACGCTGTATGATTTTTGGAGGCAAAAAAAGGAGCAACAAAATTTATATTTTCACATCTATATATAATGGATATTTGTGATAAGGGTGTTGTTCCTTTTTTCTTTACAATCATCATTAATTCCATCAACTTACGGCTAACATTTTTATAGAAAATTTTTTCCTCTTTGCTAGTTTTTCTATTTAAAATAGAAAATATGAATAATTTTTTCACGCTTACTAGTTTTCATTATTCTCGTTCTTGGAAGGCAATTTTTTGATGTGAAAAAAGGAAGGAAATGAACGAAAACGGGGAAATAAATAAATTTCTATAAGAACTCCATGTACTTTCTGTCTTTTTTGTTATGCTGGTTTTTTACTGTAAGATGTCAATTAAGTAAGAAAAATTTAAAAAAAAATTGAAGCGCAGTAAATTTAATCGAATCCTGAAAGTTTAAAAAATTTGTTAGAAATTAAAATGTTTAAAAAGTAAAAAATATATTTTGTTCAAAGCATTTTTGTCAAATTTAATCAAACGTTGAAAAATGCAAAAAAACAAACATTTATTTGAAAAGATTTCATCTTGAAATTTTATATTTGATTATCAATTTGAAACTTTTGATTTCTTATTCGATTTGCAAAATAACTACTTGAAGTTTTTGATTCAAATCTTTACAAATCCAATTTACTTTTTAAAAATGTCGTCTTCAATTGATTGCCATCTTAGAGTAAAAATAAAGCAACTGCTCTAACAATAGTGGAAAAGAAAAAATGAGAAAAATCTATAAATTTATTATTTTTATTTACTTTCCGATTCATTGAAGGTGAAGCGCACACAGTGTGAAAAAATACAATACCAACAGCAGCAGAAGAAGAAATAAATTTGAAATAACAGAAAGCACAACACATAGTAGAATTGTGATTGAAAATAAAAGAAGTGAATAAATAAAATAGAAATGATAATAATTGAATGCTTCTTGTGAAAGGCATAAAAAAAGAAAGTGCTGTGCTTTGTGTATGAGCAGCATCTGATAGCTAGCAATCAGAAATATCGTAAATTTTTCCATTGAAATAAGAATATAGAATTTTTGGTAGACAAATTCATACACTCGTGTACTCACAGATGTGAAAAATTAATTATAAAAAGTACAATGAAAATGCCTACACCATCATAAAAGTAGTGCAAGTCTCTAAATGTGTTTTTAATTCTAAACTACAACAAGAAAAAATAAAGTAAATCTCATTGTGTATGTTACTTGTGTGAATATTCCTAAGTCTTAGTGAAAAACACAATTAATGAATGCTTCTCTTAATTAAATATGTGTAAAAGGCATTATCCCGGAAAATAGCTAAAGAATAGTGTGTTATAGCACACATGGTGAACATAAGCTCCACGCTTTAGCACATAACATAACATTTACTCGGATACATCTTTGTGTATACATACACAACAAGAAAAAAAGAAATTGAATAAAAAAAGATAAAGATTGCTGTCTGCTATTACTACCATTGCCTTTTATTCTCTATGTGTATAAATATACGTCTATTTGGAGCTAGAGAAAAAGAAGTAAACGTGCTCTAATGAATGTGAGACAGTCCATGCACATACGCACAGATGTGAAGTTATATATATGAAAAAGGATCAACGTGATGAGATTGTTTCCGTGAAAATAAAAAGAAAACTTTCTGTGGAGCTTAATTTCCATCTCTATCTCTCACTCTTCATTCCATTTTCATCCTCTTGAGAGAGCGTGAAAAGAAAGAAAGAAGAATTCTATGTGCGTATATACATTAAAAAAGAGAAAAAAAAAGTACATGCACAATCTACAATTATTACGTGATTCCAGTGTAAAAGAATAGAAAATTCTACATATACATAGATGTGTGTATGTGTATATGACACAATAAAGCTTAAATAATTGTGAGAAAAGAAGACGAAGAGAAGCGATTAAGAGAGAGTTGTTATAGTCAATGTGTGTATAAGAATGGATTTCTTGCTTCTCGTCTTTTACGTGTTTGTTGAATAAATTGATTTACTAACTGTGTGTCAGAAATCTCCATTACTAGACAATTAAGTTGCTGTGGATATAAAAAGAAATTAAATGGAGATTTTATTTAAGTGAGTATAAAATAATTTTAGGTGGAAAAAATTCAATTTGTAACATTTTAAAGCTACATAGTCAATAAAAATGAAAAATAGCTAAAGATTCTCTACCAAAAAGCAGTAAATTTTGGCTCTAAATCAAATTGTTTATTTTCAAAAATATCCGAAGAAAAACAAATGACTGTCTGAGACACAAAAAGATATAAATTTCTTAAAAGTAAAAATAACATTTAAAGAATATAATATTTCTTGATTTTTTGTTCAAAGTTTGGAAAATTTCATAAAAAGCTTTTGAATTGATATTTTATCAAAAGTTCAATGTTGAAATTAAAATAAGAATAAGAAATTATTAGCGCTAATCTTGATAAGATTGAAAATTTAAAAACTTCTACTTCAATAGAATTGAAATATCTGTTTTTTAATGTACATTTGCAGACACAAATCTTGTAAATAATCTTCATAATTCTACTTAAATAAATTTTGAGTTGTCAGTTTTTACTCTAAAATCGAAAGAGAAAACATTTAGGTGCTTTTATACTAATAGTCTTACAAATATAAAACTCAACATTTTAATTGAAAATCGAATGCAATTAGCATTTTTAAAAAAATTTAACAACTTCAAAAATTCTATTGTTACATTTCTATTTATAAATAAAGAAAAAAATATTTTTTTCTTTTAAAAAGAATCTAAAGAATGTTCTTTGCCTCAAAGTTTTGTCTGACAAGAAATAATTTTCTTTGAACTTTTCATGCATCAACATTTAGGAAATCTCTTATGAGCTCTACACAATGACTGATTGCAAGCAGTGCTTTGTCTGTTGAATGTTGGCATCTAAGGAATTCTGACACCAAAAACAAACATAAAATTCTTTCGATCTAAGCGAACATTCATTATGTATGAGTGTCGCATGAAATATTCTAAACTATAGATCAAATTGGGAGGAAGAAAGGCAAACGCAAGCATTCCATATATCATTTAAATTACCATCTATTTAGATAACATCGGTGCTGTTAATGAGCACTTTCACGACGACAACGGCACTGAGTATAGGGAGGAGCAATCTCAGGGCGAGTAAACAAGTTTCGATTAAACTTCCAATTTGTCAAATGCGGCAATACTAAGAGATTAATGATGAGCAATTTACACATGCCGAAGCAAAGTCGAAATTTTCAATCTACCAATGACCCACAATAGCAATAAATTTATGTCCTACCAAAAACTATTCTCGATAATTACCTTTGTTTGCTTGTCTTTCTATCTCTGTAAATATGACGATAATGCGAAACCAGTAATTCTGAGATTTGAGAAAATTTTATTAAATCGATGATCTCACACAATAGCGATTCTTTTCAGCTCTTTATCTATCTCTACACACACGTATCGGATGAAGTGAAAAAGCTTTCTGACTCTGTATGGAATGTCCAAGCAATTTCCTTTCATTGTCAAACGATGCCCATAAAATTGGAAAAATAAATCAATAGTCTCGGTTTGTCTCGCAAGAATAAGCAAAGACATCAATCCTTAACAAAAGAATAATATCACAAGAAAAAAAAATAGGAAGATTAAAATAAAACATTGTAAATGAATGACATGACTTAAGCGCATTTTTGAAATATGTATCGAAGTTTTTAGAAGATTACCAATGAATTTTTAGTGTATTGAATTTATACAAAAAAAAAGAAAACTATTGCTTTTATAGAAAAATTATTATTTTTAAGCATTTAATAGTTTTGTATAAAATTAAAATATAACAATATTTTAAAATTTAAATTCTTTCGAGAAGACAAAATATTCTGAGATGACATAATTCATAAATAATTTTTTTTTGAAACACTATAAAAGTCTGTTGTACTTTTTAAGATTTTAGTTCAGTTAGCTAAAATGAATATGAAAATAAGTTTAAAAAAAATAAATCCAATTTTAAGCTACCGATGGGCTTCAATAATCACAAGAAGCGAAAAAGCGAATAAAAATTCTAAAATTGTACTCAACTAAAGATAGAAATAGAAAGTTTCTCATAATTATTTGTCAATTCGTCTGTTGATAGTCATTAGACATAAAAAACTCATTTCAAACAAAACTTCCGACAAATAATGTCAAGATGCCAAGCACTTTTTTCAATTTCTCCCATCTTGCTCATAGATTTATTCAAGACTTTTCAATTTTCCATGCCATTCTACTTGACTTCTTATTGTGCTTGATGTGTATAGCTTTCTGAAAACGAAAGAATACAAAGGAAGAGAGTAGGAGGAAAAGACACACATTCATAGCATACACACAAAATCTTTTTCTTCTAGTTCGGGCCATAAAAAAAGTTCATAAAAAGTTTTACAAGTTTTTAGATAAATAATACGATAGAACTTCTTGCCTTTGCCTCATCTTCTCGTGTATTATTTTTATTTCTTTGTCAAGAGAATCGAAAGATTTTCAAAAATGATGACAAGGTATAGACGAAGAATTTATGATTTTATTATTCAATCGACAATGATTTTCGCAGTTGTTACAAATAGAAAAAAGTCCATTGAACTCACATTGTGCTTATGATGGAAAGATTATATTCCATAACAAATCATGAGTGTCTACTCACATATGTATACAAGAAAGAATGAGTGATGCTTACATTTACTAACGGATGAGAGATTCTTTAATTTTACGTTATACCCATACACATGTATATGATAAGAATAATAAGTTATATGTAGAGCAAGCGTAGAAGTTTTCACTCATGACTGAAATCTTACATCAAAGTCGAAGGACGGATAGATAATCTCAGTGAAAACTTTTTAATGTTATCATTATTATTCTTGCACGTATTTCTCATGTATGTTTGAAGATGAAAATGGAAGCATACGCACACATATGGGAATTTATTCTTTACCTCCTTCTGGAAAAAAAAAATTTTCTTCGCCATGTTATTTATTAATATCGTTCATTTTCTAACATAAAAATTGAGACATAAAAATTGATGGGCCTCGGTATCGATTTTTTTATTCACTCACTCGCACTAGAAGGCAATAATGTGACTTCCTTAGCGCTCCATGGGTTTTTTGGTTCCTTTTATCGCTTCAAAACATGTTCACTAGACGACAAGGATATATTTTTTGTATACGATCGTGCCAGATGAGTGACAAACTTCATCGAGTCGTTAACGCTCAAATGAAAATATTTAGCAGAAGGAGAAAAGAAAAGTTTCAAGAGAAAATTGAATTAATCTTCATAAATATTGATGCGAGTCTGCCGTTGATGATGATATTACAAGCGATTAAAATGATAGTTAATTAGGGAACTTTTAGTCGCTTTTTATTTCTTTTTTGAGAAAAAAAGGATCTAAGAAAATTATATGGATGAATGGCGCTGCTAAAGTTTTACTTTATTTTTATGACTTGAAATTTTGTTTTTATTGTGAAGGGTTAAGGATAGATGGCAAATAATAAAAGAAAAATCAAGGAATGGAAATTTAAGATTTTTTTAGTTCTTACCAAGTATATTTATTTTTAATTTATGAGCAAGGTTGAAAATAGTTTCTTAAATTTTGTTATAATTTAAGTCAGAGTTGTAAAAGTAGCTACCCACTTTGCCTACTTTTCATATAAAAAACTACTTTCTACGTTTTTCTCCGTAAATTTAATTCTTTTTATTTGTTTTTGAATTTTTTGTGATATTTTTTTTAAAATATTGGAAGTTTTCATTTATTTCTATCCCTTGCAAGAAAAGACTAGACTAAAAGAGATGAATTGGTGAATAGGGGTTGAAATCATTCTAACTTTACTAAAAATTTTGAGGGAATTCATGCAAATCCTCTTATCTCGAGAAATTTTCCACACTGACGATAATCTTATTCCCTCTACTAACTTACATACTTACCGAATAAAAATAAACTTTATGGAAGAAAAGAAAGTGAAGCCCTTATTTATGTATTTTATTCTCACCAAACTTTTTCAACATTTTTTGTCCATCCATCTATGTGAAAAATAAAAAAAACTTTTTTTCTCTCTTCTTCTAATGAAGCTCCATACATGATGATGATGGTAGTAGCATGAAAGCATGAACTTTTTTTCTCATCGTTATCATAAATTTTTTACACACAGTTATAACTGACATTAAAAGTTTCACTCATTCATTCACTCTTTTACTTTACTGTATTACGTAATTATAATTATCATCATTCGCTGATTGCCGAGAAATGTTTTTCATGCCTTTCATATCTTCTTTTTATTTATTTTTTTGCTGCCTGCCATTCATTGAATTTTTGGAATTTATGTGAGTGTGTGTGTATATGTAAATAATAACGAGAAGCGATGTCATTAAAACTTTTATTTTAATGACTTGTAATTTTAGCATGAAAAGCTCACTTCACAGTATAAATCATAAAAAAATGTGACTGAATGAGTGTGTGCCATTGCGTGACGAATTTATAAAGAAGCCAAAAAGTGAAGAAGAATTTTGCTATAAATCGTAAAAAAGAAAGTTCCACTATGTCATGTATTTGAGCGTTATCCCACAGAAAAGCAATTTCGGAATCATTAAAATACAATCTTGACGACAATTTTATCCCTGAGTTTGCCTTCAAATTGATTCCTCCTCTCTCTTAAATTATTTTTTATTTCCGACTTTTTATAACTCCAAATTTTATGCCTTAACATTCGTGAGCCTTTTCTTTGTCTTTGTCTCACACTCTTGAACGATGCATAGCACGATAAGACAGCTTAGGCGGCATTTTTTTATTCTCCTTTTCTGTCTGTATGTGCCTTCAAGGAGAAGATTGATTTGTCTTTAAGGCCTTAATGGGTCGAAAACTGAAAATGGTGATGAAATAAATTTTCTTCTCCCTAAAACCATTCTCAATCATGCCAACACTAGATATACCATCTTTTTCGTCGCTAATCCTATGAATAAAAATAACAAAATCTGTACCAGTGAAAATACAAAATTGACAGTAGTATTTCTTTCTTACTGGGACATATTCGCATTCACTTTTCAGATTGTTGAGGGAATTTCATTTTGGTACTCTCCAGCTGTGCAAGAAGAAGGCGTCTTTTTTTAGTTTAATTTTCAACAGTGAAATAATTTTTTACGATTATGTTGTGTTGTTTCATGAAAGCAAAATGAGATTTCATTTTATGCTGCTCTACACACACAGTCAACTTTCTTACCATACAATGAATTTCAAATTTTTTTCTTTTGCTTTTTTAAAAAAAACTTTTGTAGAATGGTAAAGACATCTATTTTCGTGGCATTTTGTTTAATACAAAAAATTATGAATGAATTTTTTTAATATATTTTTAGTTGAGGAGATTAGTGAAATCAAAGAGAATTCGTCATTATAATAAAAATGATGTTGCAGACCATATTGTCACAAATATATTACATGAAATTTTCCAATAAACATGTTTTGATAAACTTTTGATTCATCAAAAATGTTTCTTACTAAAAAAAATAAGGAAACATTTTTCATTAAAAATTCATTAAGTGAGCAACAGCAGAGTAATTTAATCAAACTCCTCGCAGTTAAACGCGGAAACTTTTCGATTTTGCTCAATTAACTTAGAAACTCATGAGGCAGGCCTTAAGATATTTCCTTGACGTTTTGTTGAGCTCAATGAGATTATTTTCACAAAATATCAGAAGAAAAAAACCAATCAAGGTTTAGACAGTTAAAACTGTTTTTTAAGTTAAGAAAAATATTTTTTACGAAAAAATGGGAAAATTTAGTAAAT
Organism: Polypedilum vanderplanki; assembly: GCA_018290095.1. Lineage (NCBI taxonomy): Eukaryota > Metazoa > Arthropoda > Insecta > Diptera > Chironomidae > Polypedilum > Polypedilum vanderplanki. The sequence goes on along the minus strand of CM031379.1, from coordinate 9,171,112 downwards.
TAAATTTTTTTAAAACAAATTTACATTTTAAATATCGATTATTCAATAAAAATTTAAGGAAAACCAGTTTATTGGGTTTTTTTGTAGACATTTTTAATAAATTTCTACAAAATTATTAATTTTTTCGAAAATTTTATAAAATTCTTATAGATTCTAAATTTTTATGTGTCTTAATCAGTCACTAAATAAGTAAATCTCTTGAACTTGCTAAATTTTTTCTGTCATCCTTCAATCCATCATTTATTTGACAAAGCTTTTTATACATGAATAAATTGTTTTTGACATTTAAAATAATCGTTCAATTCGAAATCAAAAATTTATTTTAAGTATCCTAACACCTTCTAGAAATGTCACAAAAAATTCTCCATTCGATTTCCTAAAAAATCAGAATTTTTCATCGTCATAAAGCCTTTTTTACCATTTAAATTTAAATAAGTATACCTTTGTGAGGATTAAAAATGATGGCAACTAGAAATTCTATAAAGTAAATTTTCTAGCATAAATGTATCTTTAACAACAACACAAAAGAAACAACAAAAAACAATGAATCCCGATAATCTACTTTAATGCTGTCTTTCTCTCTTTTACATTTCGTTGTTATTTCTCGTCGCTTTATAAAAATATTCCGTAATTTAAACAAAAGCAAAACATCGAACAATAAATAATGTTTTAAGAGGAGGACGACGGTAGCAGAAGTGGAATAAATGAATGAAAGTAGGCTTCTGTCTGAGGACTTTTTCTTCTTCTCACTTTCAAGTTGCTTAAACTTTTATGTTATTTTCTTTCCTCTTTTTCTCGCTCATTCACTCTCTTGACATGTCAACGTCAGCACAATAAACAGACAGGTACCAACGTGAAATCTATGTAAGAATATAAGAAGACAAAATAACATCAAGATTGTTTGTATATTGCGTAAAATGTTTTAATTCATTTTAATGTTCCTCTTTTATCTCACACCAAATTTGACAAGTAAAAAATTAAGGGTAGAAAAAGAGAGAAACTCTTAGCAATGCTGGATTATTGAAGATTTTTTTTAAAATACTTAGAAAATCTACTTAGCACAAATACATATAGTAACAGTTACTATGGGAAACAGTGCTCATAAAAGACAGATCAGACAGTCTAAACTGAAGAGGCCTCTCTTTATGCCTCTTAATAAATAGATAAAATCGTGTGCAGACTCTATGTGTAATCATAAAAAAACGATGTGAAGCGTGCAAAAAAAGGAAAGGGAGTGAAAAAAGATTTCATCAGCAAAAGTGGCAGGATATTTAAGTACACAGCACAAAACTTCTTTTTTATGGAGGCAACGATGTTTGATAAGGAATTATTGCAATTTCAGTGAGTGCCTGTGCCATGTGTATGTCACCGGTGCTTTTTTCCGCTATGCCTCAACGCTAATGAATTTTTAATGCATTTTCATGATGATGACAATGATGATCATTGAATTTTCCTCTTTTTAGCTGCAATCAAAACATGACATGACACATAACATGGTCATTCATAATATGACTCGTTTAGCCTTGGTTTAGTCTATTGACAACAACAAATACTGAGAATAAAAAGATGAATTATTATAACTAAATGTGTATCTACCTAATGATGGCCATCACAGTCACGTTCTGACGCTATACACGTGGGATCGATAATTATATTCGAGTATAATAATGCTGCTGTTGCTATTGCGTATTCGAGTGAGAGAATTTGTAGATACACACCTGACACACTATTATTGTCATACTTTCAATATGTGATTAACAAACTAATCGCTGTTAAGTGTTTGTGTTGTGGAATGATGAGTAGAACTTTAATTTTTTTGGATAAAATTTTTGAAACATTTTTTTTGCTGTTGTCTGATCTCTCGTTTGATCTAACTGATATCAAAACTCATTTATATTAACACATACTCATAATTTAATGTTATGGATAAGGTATGGAAATTTTAAAAACGAGACTAAAAAGTGTCCGCCTTAAGTCGGATTACTTTAGCGCATTTTTGGTGCCTAGATCAGTGTATGTTGACAAATAAAGACTTATTAGATTCGTTTGAAAAAAAGATTTACAGTTTAAACTAATTTGATCGAAATAAATTAAGAATATAGGAAAAATCATGTTTATAAAATTTTGATGCATGAAAGTACGGCGAGCGTTTTTATTTGAAGTTCAATTTACCAGAGTCCGAAACGGTTTTACAAATAACTAAAAATCAAACTAAACCTTATTCGATTAAAAATAAAAGCCTAATCGATTAAATTTTAGTTGGTCTTCCGTTGAAAATTTTAATTGAATAAGTTTTAGTTGATTTTTAGTTATTTGCAAATAAAATACCAAACGGTTTCAGACTCTGAAATTTACAGAATCTTACAATAAACTTCATTGACTTAAAATAACGGTTGAGTATATCAAAATATTTGAAGTTCCAATATTTGCCGTTGGTGGCGCTGCAATCGTTTTGCGCGATAAAAAATTTTTGTTTACAAATTTCAATTTGGAAATTTAAATTCGTAATTTCCCAAATTATGTTACTAGTAACAGGAATATAACTAAGCGTCGCCGGAATAAAACGATAGCACAAATCAAACACAAGAAACCGGAAGTCTCTAGCTATCATAGTTTTCGAGATCTCGCGCCTCAGCCAGCCAGCCAGCCAGCCAAAGTGAAGATATAAGCGGCATTGTTGTTCTAAAAATGCGCTACAAATTTATCATAAAATTTTTGAATCCCTGTTCTTGCAAAATAAATGTTTTTTAAAATCAAATATGAAAAATGTATAAATTCTTTTATGAGTTATTTAATAGCAAGTTTTAACTATTGTAAAATATTAAAAATTTAGAATTTAAATCATTCTTAATCGCATTCTTTTCCAGACTTTCAAATAAAAAATTTAAAAATCTTTTATTAAGATTTGAATAAAATTCTTTATAAAGATAAAAAATTTCATCTAAAACCCTCTATAACAATAACACCCCTTGGTTATGAATAAGAGCAAAAAGCACTTCCATCATCAACATTACATGTATCATAAATTGTGCTGAGTATGAAATGGCCAACGGAAGAAAAAAAAAGAGAAACTTGGCAACAAATTAAAAATAATTTATATTTACATCAAACGAGCATGCTCTCTTTTCGCTTGAAGGATCAGGAGTAAATGCAAACGTAAGAGAATTTTTTGTTGGTGCTGATGCGAAAACGTGTGAGCATGTCAAGGATAGATGGAAGAGAGGATATATCAAATTTGAGTTGCTAGGATCAATCTATCGACACACATATTTTTTATGAACATCATCAACTATCGTCATCGATGCATAGAAAAATGTATGAAGAATAAACACAAATTTGCTATCCCTTTTTAGCAATAATTTAGCATGTGTGTGAAAATTCCTCTCTCTCACTCTCCATTTTTGTGCGATCCAATAAATTATTATTATGTATGCTTCTGAACTTTACGAACGTGACTACTAGTAAATGTTGTACGTACGAAGGGTAATTTTTGTTATTGAAGACAGAACAATTTTGTGAAAATGATCATTCTCAATAAAATTTATGTATTTGTGTATAGTACACACAATGACGCATTTCAATATAAACAATATGTTGCAAATGTTGAAATAGGCTTTGTATGTGTACTCTCTTAATTAAATGATAGATGAGAACGTCGGTAAATGAAAAAGTAATTGTATAAAGTGTATTACATGACAGGGATAGGAAATTCATTTTTTTTAAACTTTTGTATTTGATTACAAAATAATTTTTATCATAATTAATTCGAATTTCTTAATCCTGAATATTTTATTAACAATACTAATTTGAATCTTAATGGTTGAAGCAAAATAAATTTTTTTAGTAAATTTTTCAGTACAACTAAACAGCTTTGTTCCAACCCAGAAATTTTCTTTTTCAGTACACATTAAATACTCACGTTTAGCTTTCACTTTCATACAAAACATATAAGCAAACCTAACTAAATGAATGATGGAGATCAAATAAATTTTCCACATACACATCATACTTGAACAATAAAAAGGAAAAGAAAAAGGCAATTTCTTTGTTTTAATGCCGTTGTTTACATTTCGAGCACATACACACTGAACAAAAAAATCAATTCGGAAATCATGAAGCTTAAAGTCTCCCCGATGAGGGACATAAATACTTCTCAGCCGTGCTTCTTCTTATATCCCCGCACATACAATGGTAGTAGTGCCTATATGCGATGATGGCGAAAGAGAGAAATAAACATATTTTATGAAGATAAATTGAGTTGTAGAATGAATGGGAAATGTCTTCGCTTTATGGTTTTATAGAGAAGGATATCGAGTGTGGAAACAATGTGTGCTTGTTAACTGGAAACTTTATTCAAAGTTACTTTGTTTTTTAATATAGACTTTAAAGAACAGTTTGAAAACTTAAAATAAAAATATAAAATCTCAATGATCTAGAAAAATAAATTGTTTTTCCTTCTAGATGTTGTGAAACCTACTGATCTTGTACATTTTTGAAGAAAATTCCAATGAAATTTTGAACAATTTGATTTTGAAACTTTCCTCTAAATCTAAAAAATTTAATTAACTTTATTTACCTTAAGATTCCTAAAAAAAAGAATTTTATGGACAATTAATGTTGGTCTTAAAAGTGTACTCATGTGAAACATTTCAATACTTCAACTCAATGAAACTTGAAGATGATCCTCACAAAAGGTATTTTTCGAAACGAGCAGCATGTGTTTACCTCAAATTAGAGGTTGAGCTGCAGCTTTTCTCATCATATGAATTTTATACTTTTTCATGAAATTTATCGCTTTAAGAGCCACTTTAGTGGCGTGTTTGCAAGTTTTCAAAATTATTCTGAGCTTCATTTGTGATTCTATGCTAGTTGTTGGACAATAGAAATTTTAAAAATTTCAATCATGACTTCATGATTATTTTTTTAATGCATGCTTTTTTACTCGCGTGTGCTTTTAACCTTCATTAACCTTTTTTCATAATGAAAATTTTTCTTCTACTCAATTGTATGTAAAAATTATCTTAAAAAGCAGCTGTGAATGAAATGAAAGCTCATTGAAATTTTTTTCCATTCATTAAAGCCAAAAGCGTGTAAAATTTGAATAGGACGAATAAAAAATTTTTGTTTCATTGTAATATTATTCATCACATAAAACTCAACTCGTTACTAAGCTACACTCATCTTTAGAGAAACATTCTTTCCATAAAAATATCGTTTTACAAAATAATAGGGTTCGGAAAAATCTGATGCGCAACGATGCACATCAAAAATATGCGCATCGATTAACGTAAAAAGAAAATTCAAATTTTATGAATACGTATTTTGGCTTATTTTTCGCTTACTTTCTATTTATACTTGCTTTTATTTAGTAACTGGCATTATACAAGTCTTTTATTTTTATTTCCTCTAAATTAGAGACATTTTTTAAATCAAAAAACTTTGTTTTAAATATTTTTATTTTTATTTTTCGTTCATAAATCTTTAGAATCGAAAATAATTTGCAAAATATGCTTCATTTTCATTAATAAACAATGCTTTTTCAGAATATTAAATACTTTAGGACGAAATTGTAAAGAAATAAGTAATTTTGTTCGATTTATAAAACCGTGGCGAATATTTGTTTACAAAAATTAAATTTTAAGACAATTTCTTAAATTTTGTTATAAATCTACTAAATCCTATTCTCAAAACAATTAGAAATAAATGATTTAGCTTTCTATTCTTCAAAATAAAGTGTAGCAAAGAAATTGTCAAGCATAAATGCAAAACAGAAAAATCTTTATACAAAATCATATGCGCATCGGATGCGCATCTGATGCGCATCAGGCCGAACCCTACAAAATAATTTATTATTTCATTTTCCCACTGAATTTGCAAAGAATTTTATTCTCCTCTTTTCTTCACTTTCTCTTCATCTGCCATTTTTATTTTCATATCATACAAGCATGAGAAATAAGAAGATTTTTCGCAGATGTGTCTTCTTTCGTTTTAGCAATTTATTTGATTTAGACATGAAAGTGAATTTTTCAACAATGTGTTCAATTGTTATTATACTTAAATTTTAGGCATATTATAGAAACAGTTGTTGCATAGACAATTGACTATAACAAAGAATTGAAATTTTATTCAAGATTTAAAATCTTTTGGTACTTTAACATTTTAAAGCAGAGTTTGTCTAACATATTTTATATGTTGAGTGTATTTTTTCGATTGAGCGATTTTTAAGGCTTAAAAATTTAGGCCGGTTTTTGAAAGTTTTAAGCTTAAAATTTTATGCTAGATTGAACTTTAAGTTCAAAAATGGCCTTAATTTTTAAGCTTAAAAAATCGCTCCATCCAAAAAAGATCCCCCTTTTAAATTGACTTACGTACAAAGTTTAAGTCGATTTTGGGCTTTGATTTTAAATATTTTAATTCCAGTTGATCTCAAATTATCAAAAAAAAAAAAACAGATTTTTAAGAAGATCAACAACTTCTTCTATAAATTCTTCTAAGTTTCAGATTTTTAATAATTAATAATTGTTTTCTGATAAAGTCAAGTTGAAATTAAGCTATATAAATCAAGTTGACTTCAGATTTTACTAACCTTTTAAAAAATAGTTATTATGAAGCACAGGGTTGATTGAATGACATAAAATTCATACCAAACTACTTGTTTTAAATACATTAATCTAATGATAACACATTTCGAATATTAGAACTAATAGTTGTTCGAAAAAATACGATTAAAAACTATTTAATTTATTTATTTCAATATTTAATTGTTCAAGCATTGTATATTTTTTTATAAGATTAGAATTTACAATCCCGCTTAAAGATCAAGACTCTATTTACTGAGCTCTTGAAAAATAATATAAAACTTAATCCCAATTTGAAGGATTTTAATATTTAAACAATTCTCTATTTGAAGTAACAAAACTCTCATCCTAAATGGAAACTTTATGAGGAGTAAATTGCATCGAAACAATGTCTATTGTTAATTGTTATTTACTGAAATAAATTTAGAGCAAATTGAAGTGAAAAATGCAGTTTGAAAAGTTTTCATCTGTTTTTATTTTCATTTTAAAGAACAAGGTTACAATGATAGAAATTTCACAACCAAAAAAGCTCTTACAGTTCTATAGAAAATTACAAATTACAAACTCGTAGTATTTTTATTTTTATTTTCATGCTTTTTAGAGCTCTGGCATAGCCAAGAGGAAAACTTTTGTAAGCAATTTACGAATAATTGTGAAAACTTCATTAAAAATTTTCCCTTGTTGAATGCAAAAAGCAGAGAATTGCATTGTAACAGCAACAATTATCATTGCATAATGATTATGTTCTATGTATTTACCTTCAAGTACAACTTGAAGCATTTGTTGTAAAATATTATGAGGTTTAAACGAAAATGAGCTTAAAATATCTTCAATTCCATATGTTGATGAATCTAGTCAAATCTCAAGTTCATTTTTTCTAAATTTTAAACCAACATATTCATAAAGACCTCCAATCATCAGTCTTCATAGCATGATTTTATTATTCAATGCATAACGTGCCAAATATTTTCAGCAGTAATTTTTTTTTGCGAGTAGATTTTAAAAATTCAATTCAGGCGTGATGTGAACATCGATTTTCTCAAAAGAAAGAAAAAATCATAAAACACAGACGTACATTACCACTGTTTTGTGTTCTGACGAGATTGAATGGAAATGGAATTCATTTTACGACAATATAATGACCCCGTTCGACTGCTTATCCTTATTGTTATTTTATTATCTCTGAATAATAATGATGGCTATTGGCGTCTTCTATAACAAAAGCTACATCAGATAAATCGTTATCTCGTACATTTTCAAACCGCACTACTATTTAATCATGTTCTTTCAACCGAAGAAAACAACAGGATGCAATTGTTCTATATTATTACAATTAATAATTAATTCTCTCAAATTGTTAGTAATTTATTGATGCAAATATTAATATTATCGAATGTACATATTTTTGGTGTGGTAACTCATTCAGAAATTTTTAATGAGATCGCTGTGAAATTAAATTTATGGTGAAATGATAATTTTTATTTCTTTTTGCTAGAAAACTCCATGAATTATTCAAATTAGTACAGTAAAATATTGAGTAAACTTTTTAGACATTAAGGTCTCGATATCAAAATTTTATATTATACTTTATAAAAATTAATATTAAATTTCATTGAAAATTGAAAAAAAAAAATAAAAAGAATTGGTAATCATCAGTTGCACATCATATGATAATAAATTTAAATTATTTAATTGATTTCATCGATGAATGAATTTTTATGCATGTGCAATATAAATATTTTTAGAACAACAAAATTGAAAATTATTTTTAGTTGCGGTTCACCAATGTTTCCGAAAATTCAATGCGTTGCTGCCAATGCATTTCATTATCAATTAATGTTTTTAATCTAAATTTGAATGTAAATTAAAAATTTTATCATCAGGAAAATGTATGCATAGACATTTTTTGCTGAATTTAAAAATATTTCAATGCAGATAATGGTCAAATGTGAATTTGACAAAAAAGGGTGATTTTAGTCAAATCATATCAATTAAAATGTGGTGAAATTCACACGAAATTTATATCAATTTCCTTTTTTTTTAAAAACCTTCTCATTAAAAATTCAAAAAGTGCACATGAACTCATAAAAAATGCAAATTTAAATATAATTAAATTTGACATTTTGGTTGACAATGCCAATTAATACGAATAAACTTCCGACTTTATTAATTATATTCTATACTGAATTCCATAAACATAAAAATGTCAAATTTTCTGAGAGATGGAATTGAAATTTATATTATGAAGCTGTCTGTGACATGCATGGCACTGTTTGTATGTATTTTAAAGCAATTACAAATTAAATTTACGCATCGACAGGTTAATTTTAATGTTACTTATTGTGATATACATTAACTTTATCATTGATGACTTCATTCACGGATGCGTAAAAGTTTTCCTCTCTTTTGCGTGAATTTCTATCATGTCACAAATGTTTATAGTCGGAAGATCCCTTCGAGGCATGAAATGTTTGACATTGTTCTACAACACACTCACACTCGTTAAGCTTTGCTTTATCTTAATGAATAAATGTAGATTTAATGACACACATTGAGTACAATTCTTTTTTTTTTGTATGTCATGAAAACGTGCGGGTAACTCTCAGAACTCAATTCAGCTCTTGTGCATGTGTGACATTTGGCAATTAGGCTTTCGCACGACACAGACGAATTAATTCTTGATTTCTTTTTTTTTCAAAATACATAGTGTGTGTGAGAGTCATTCCAAAGCTGTGCTATTGCTAATTGATATTTAACTACAACGCATTTTTATAAATTTGATAACAGAGTTTGGAAATTTATTGAAAAAATTTAGTATATTTTCTAGTCTTTGTAAAGTTACTACAATCTTTTCAGCAAAAGATTTTTAGCGGATTTAATAAATCACTACAGATTAAATTTAATCGGCCGAAAAAATTCAGCTCACTTCACAAAGGTATACTGTTTGAAATTTTAGAAAAATTTAACTTTTTGAAAAAATTCAAGACATAGTTTTAATATAAATAAACCAATATAAGAAAATGATCTCGCAATAGAATCCGTCATTTAAATGAATAAAATTATTTTTTAAAGATATTTAGTATGATAAATTGAAATCTGATGTTTTATATTCTTAATTATTAAAAGCCACATTAAACTTGACAAAATGCATATTTGTTAACTATGATAATATTGTGATTTTGCTAAATTTATCATACTTTAAAATTTTACTTTGTTAATGATTTTGAATGTAAAATATTCTTGTTTTCATAAAAGCTAATTTTAAAGTTTTTTCAATTAAATTTCGTCATGTAAAAATTCAATACTTTAATTAAAATAAACTTTCAATCTCATAACAAGTTGCAGTAAAACTTTCTCTTATCTTACAAAACTCATTTCTAATACATCATTCAAAACACAGAAAACTTTTCTTTCTTTCCTTCTTTCGTTTTGAATCTTTCTTCTTTGGCATTTTTCTCTTTCAGCAATGAAATCATTATAAACTTTACATGAACACACATGCATAAATTCATCTGAGGATATCTCCATTGTTCAACATTGCGTTGTCTGTACAATATGATCCCATGGCTTAACATGAATGGATAAAGAAGAAAATGAAAAAGTTTCTGTAAAAAAGGGGAGAAAAAATGAAGAACTGAGTGGAGCGACTTCTTCATTATGTGAATGAAAAAAAATTTATATAAAGAGATTGAAGCATTATAATTTAAGATCAACTTTATGAACTTTAACTCTAACACGTAAAAATAAAGTTGATTAAATTTCTATAGAAACCTGAAGTTCAATTCATTTTAATACTCAATTTTAAAACGAAAAATTAAACAATTCTATTTCGTCCTTTAGCATCATACACAATTTGAATTAAAGCTAATTTGTCAGAATCCTAAAGAATGTAAATTAAACGTCCATTTAGAAAGTTAAAATCTGAATTTATAACCATTGCTTTTAGTATTCAACGTTGTTGGTTTTCTGAATAATTTTATAATTTATGTGCGTAAATTAAACCAACCAACACATTTCGTCCTTTTTCCTACATTCTGGCCATTGAAATTATATTTATTGCAATGTAATGGACTGACTGTTGCTATAGAATAGACTTGTATAAAAGATAATGGAAAATTACAAGATTTCTCTCATCAATTTCTAATTTAAATTAAATTTTCATCATTTCAGGTGTGTGTTATCATAATCAAATTATCATGAGCTAAGAAGTAAGTGCAAAGGAGACATAAAATCTCATCAATATTCAGCAACAATAGCTCTCTATATCATCATCCAGGCAAAGCAAGAGTGCCGCAATTTCAGCAAAAATTTCATCAAATCTCTCACTCGTATCAAACATGCTTGCTGTCTGTCAACTACTTATAGTGCTCATACTTGATGTCACGTTAGCGGCTCATGTCGATATCTATAAAAATGCACGTCTCGGGACACGCATTGTGCAGACTCGTTTTGGTCGATTGCAAGGATTAGTTTTACCATTAGATAACTACAAATTTTTGAAGCCCGTTGAAGCGTTTCTTGCAGTTCCATATGCAACACCGCCAACAAAAAGTAATCGGTGAGTAACCTTCAAAAAAGTTTCTTAACTTCTTCATTGCCATCAAGCGAGTATATTTAGACCGTACATTGTCACAAATGTTTTACTTTCTTCTTACCATTACGCGAAATGAAAATGAAAATCCATTTGCATATCTCTCACTCCATCGTCATCGTTGTTCTTTCTCATTCTTCTATTATAAGATATATATACGTACATATAAAAGAGAAAAGAAACATTTCATGACGGGAAATGAGAAAATACCATCAACAACAGTAGCAAAAAAGAGGAAGGGAATGTTTGTTATGAATAAATATATTGTATGCGAGAGATCTCATTTTATCATTTCAAATAATAATGAAATGGCATAAGAAAAAGTTTCGCCTCGCGAATGTTTGAAGGAGTTCGGAAGCAGAACAGAAAGAGAGAGATGCTTAGGGATTGATACTCTTAAAAGCTTCTTTTGAGAATGTCAGTTTAATTAAAAGTTGTCGAGGACAAAAATTTCTTCTTTATATTCCTATTTTCGCATTGTGATGTTATTTTATAGATATTTTTGACCTTTTTTATTCTTTACTTATTTTTTACATCTTTGTGTGCTTTATTGAAAGTAAAAGACTTTGAACTTTTTCTTTTCCTTGTTATATTTTTATCTTTTTTACATTTTTTTTATAAAAAATAAATTATTTTTGATTGTTGTCATATAAACTTTTTCCATCATAATTAAAATTTTCTGTAATAGAATTGATAAAATTTCATACCTACAGTTAATGAAAAATGACTTTTTAAAGAAATATACATTATCATTGTATTGCAATAAACAAAAAATTTTGTTATTTTAACTAAAATTTAAATTTAAAAATATTGTGCTAAAATTAAAATTTAGCACTGCTTAATTAGCAAAAGCGTTTTAACAAAAAATTTATTTCTGCAAGTATTCTTATTACTACTTTACAAAAGTTCTTTTATAATTGTTGTTGTTTTCTAAATATTTCTGTATTATAACGAAATTTCATCACAAATCTTAAGTGCAATACTTTAGTAGTGCTTAATTTAAATTTTAGTAAATCTCAAGTACCAACAATTTTTATTGTACCACTCTGAAACATTATTTTAAATTTTATATTATAGGACAAAATAACTCCCATATATTGAGAGGCATGATTTTGATTTTTATAAAATATAAATATTTATTACATAATACGATGATTTTACTTATATTATCCTAAATTTACAATATAAAAATCACATTTGAATCGAGAATTTTTAAAGCTCCACCTTTTTAAAAAAAACCAATAACACCAACCCCAATCCACTTATAACATTTATATATATGTTCACTCAAATATAATAAAATAAAACAAGCTAAAAAAAGAAAGGAAAGAGTTGCACATCAAATTATCATAAAGAATATGAAACCCCAAAATAGCAATAAAAAATCTAATAAATAAAAACAACACATTACGAAATGCCTTTTAAATATATTTTCCACAAGAACAGCATCTTCATATATATCCAATAACTTTTATATCAAACAGCTTTGCTGGCATTGCTGCCTCATGTGTCAGCTTTTTTTCTTTCTTTCTCTTCAAGTCTTATTGAAATCGATAAGTCTTATAGAAAATGATGTAATTTATGAGCTTTTCACCTTCTTGAATTTCTAATATCATCTTCATTGGATGAGAGGTTGGGGTAGAGTGCGACAGACATTTGAATGTAATGACTTCAACGTTCCCCAACTTACTTTTTTAATATTGAATTCCTCATGCTCAGTTCTTCTTTTGCTGAGCAAAAAATACTCGCATTCATTGACATCTCTCGCTCTTTTCTCGAATTTTCTTCTTTCACAATTTGACGGCTTAAATTCTCATTTTGCTCCCATTTCATTGTCAAAAACGACTTTTATGTCTTTGTTGTCGCTGCTTTCTCTTCAATATTGCCATTGCACGATTGAGTTAAATTTAAGTATTATTAGCGCTTCCCAAAAAATTGAATTTTCTTCCTTTACATTTCTTATTCAAGCGTAAAACATTAAGATAGGTAGGCGCAGCTATTAGAGTAAATTACAGTTTAAGGCCTTATCAGTATCCGATAATCACTCGATGTCATACCTCGCACTTCTTCACGCACTTTCTGACTCTAAATAAACGCAATTCTATTTGGATTATAAGCTTCTCTTTACCTGACTTCTTTCTCGATTAATTTTATTTTTGTGTGCTCTAAAAAAATGTTTTAAATCCCTGAAATCAACGCTTTTTTCTGCTTGTGAGGGGAGAAAGGCAATTATAAAAAACATAGAGTATATCCACAAATAAAATACAGATTAATGTAAATTGCTACAGTAAAATTTTCCATTTTTATTTTTCATTTGCTATATATGTGTGTGTTATTTGGTTTTAACAGTTAAATTGGATTTCATGTTAAGGGGTTTAAATTATTTTATTTTAAAAGTCTGTGAAAAAATACATTTTTAATTTTTTTGATGAAGTTAAGATTTTTTTTAAAGTTGAAAATTTTTAATTTTTCTGTTCTAATTTGATATTTAAAGAAATTTTTATATTTTGAAAAAGTTCTATTTAAAAAAAAATTTCCTTAGCTTCAATCCCTTGAAAATTCAGTACATGAATTTGTATTAATTTCCTGTATTTTTTTTATTATATGAAACTTTTTCTCTCATTCTCTTGTTTACGATTCATATTGTGAACGGCAAACAAATTAAATCTCTTTCTCGCTCATCCTTGTTTTTATTTTTGCTCTCTGCTCTCTCTTACTGACCGGATATTAATTGAAAAAACACAACAGCAATTAGTATGTAAAACAACGCAATTTTTGCCTCATTGTTGTTGGCATCGCTACTGATACTATAATAACTCTTAACAAGAACATCAAACACAGAATATGAAAAATCTTGATATCATGCCTCAACTGAACCCCAGAATACAGCAAATATTCTCGAGGAATAATTATGACTCTTGTAATAATCATTTGTTGTTTGTGCAATTTCTAAGTTTCAATTATCTCAACTCTATCTTCATTTGTGCTTTTTATGAAGCTGAAATGTTTTTCTTACCTAGACTGTATGTAATTTGTATGAAAGAGTTTTTCATCAGAGAGTTTTAACTTGAAGTATGAGATAAAAATCTTGAAAGAGAATTAGAGATTGTAAACAACTTTTAATGAAGCAATTTGATATTTTTTTGCTCAATTTAATTACAAAGTTGAACTAAATTTAAAATTTATGAAGATTTTAATTGATTATTTTCTAAGGCGTTCAAACATACAATTTAGGAGGTCTGATAAAAATTTTAAAAATTTTATTCATTTTGATACTACAATTATTTTTATTTTGTCTGTTCTTCTACATATTTTTAATTATTTTTAAACTTTGTAGAATCAAATTGTTTAAGAATTTTTAATAAATTCTTTTTTATTAAATCTTAAAAAAATTATCAGACTAATAAAAACACATCAACAAAGAAGCAGAAAAAGTCCCAAATGAAAATAAAAACAAATTTAAATCGCAAAATATTGCGTTTGTTTTTCTCATGTGCAGCAGCCAGGAAAAAAAAGAACCTTAAAATGAAAACGAAAATTTGCGAAAGCTTATTATGCACACATATTCGCATACCTTTCTTCTTTTCGACACTATTCCTGCTGCTGCTGAAAGATAAACATACTGAGAGAATTCAAAGAGGGTGGTATGAAAATTTTCCTAGTCTTGAATTCAAACATCATACACACATATTATCGCATGGTGAAAATTGTACTTTTTGCTCATTTTTGTTATGCACACATTGTGTGTGTATATGTTTGTTCTCTAGCATACACCTAAGCCGCCCTCAACAAACTTTCTTTATGATTATTGTGAGACAAATTTATGACATCAAACACAGCAGTAGCAGCAGCAGTGAAAGCACAAAAATATTGTTTCCTCTTTTGCTTGCTTCTGTTCCCTTTCCAATTCAAATTCACATATATACATGCGATGTTTGTTTGTGAGTAAGAAATTTTCTGCAAATACTTTTATTGCCTTTATATATATAAATATCTTTTTTCTCCCCGAGATTCAGCGTGTGTGTGTGTGTATTTGTGAAAATGGAAACAAAGAGAGACCCTTTCTGCTACGATATAGCATTCATCTGTTATGTGTCAGAGATTTTTTTCCTCAACACGCACATATACAGATTCACACAAAGTTTAGCTCACATGCAAAGATTATCGCTAGGCTAAATAAATATATTCATTTTTTCTGCTTACCTCGTATATGTACTCTTTTCTTTTTCTTGCACGTGTGAAAATTTATATTGTTATTTTCATCATCACACACCTTTTGTCATTCACCATTGCTCGTGCTTTTTATGCTTCTTTGTTGAAGGTGAGATCATAAAAGATATTTTATTTAATGTTATGAATAGAAATGGTATGATGTGCATGGGAAAACTTAGAAAAGGAAAAAAAAGTGAGAATTGATGACCGGTTAGAGATGGGAAAACGAATAGCAATTTGCATCAATTTGTGGTCACTTGAGTATTTATAAGGGACATGAATGAAAAAGTTTTCGTACATCAAATTTTCTGAATCTTGAAGACATTTTTGGAAATTCAAAAAATAACGAATTTTTCAGATTTAAATTTTCAAGGATGAAAAACGATCAAAATTATTTAAATTTTATTCAAGGTTTTTATTTAAAGATAATAAAAAAATAATCCATTTTAGGATTAATATAATCTACCTTGAAAAAAATTTTAAAATATTCTCTAGATTCTTAAATTTATTTTTCCACATCAATCACATTTGCTCAACACTCTCTCATTAGTCAACCATTGTCAAAAATGAAACACAAAACTCATTTGTTAAGCAAATTTATGTTCCCTTCGAGCATCCATCCATTGAGTCACAAATGGTATACACAGATAAGTTCGCAATGACAATTGTGAGATGAACAAATTCATAATTCCCTATGATAACAATAAAAAGAAATTATTCAAAAAAAGAATAAATGACCAACTTGAGCTTAAATTGCGCCCTCTCGTCGTCTCTCATGGCACAACTTCCGCTGTCACAGTTAATGAGCTGTAGGGCTCTTACTTAATATGCCTAATGATGACAGACAAATTTGCTTTTTGAAACATTCCATCACTCTTCTTTTTCTCTTTATTCTTTGTCATTGTTTTTTGTCACATTAAAATTTATCCATCTATGTGGCATGAATGCCCATCGACCACACATGTGCTATCTGAATGAAAGACAGAATGAGCAGAAAAAGCCTCATTTCTTATCTTTTTCCAAATATTTCTATGACCATTATGAGAGTTTCACATGCACACAGACGAAATTTCTTCTTTTTGTGTCGCCGTCGTTCATTCGATATTGTTATTATATGTTGTTCTGCTACTGCCTTTATCGTGATATACATGAATATTAGATGTGATGAGTTTTCCATGTAATTTATTTTTACTACTTGTTCAGCAATCCATAGACAATTTTGTTTTGGCGTGTATCAAGCTTCATACACCACAGAGTTAAGCGAGACACATGAGACAATGAATTTCTTTCTTTATGTGCATTTTTCCTTTTCCTTCATCAAACAACCTACATTCTCGAATCACTGATGATGAATTTATATAACATGACAGGCAACAAGCAATGATAAAATATGAAAATCACTTTTCCTTCTAACTATAACAATATTTCCACTAAATTAAGAACTTTTTGTGGGCGGTGTTTGATGTTTTCTACTTTTTGAGAGCAATAAAAATTCAATTTGCTTGTCCTTTCGTCATGGTAGCGTGGTATTGGTGTCATACCAATGTCAAAATGATGGTAAACAATATAAATTTGGGTCAAGTAGGTGTAATTCTTTACGCATTAATGCACATTTAATAAAATTCTGTTTATACA
The DNA here is from genome assembly GCA_018290095.1 of Polypedilum vanderplanki. Lineage (NCBI taxonomy): Eukaryota > Metazoa > Arthropoda > Insecta > Diptera > Chironomidae > Polypedilum > Polypedilum vanderplanki. The sequence continues at coordinate 9,154,096 of CM031379.1, read as the reverse complement.
TGCTGTTGCAGTTTTAATATTGTCAGAAAATGAAAAACAATTTCATAACATATCTGATGAAACAATGTGTAGGTGTCTTAAAAGATTTTTTCTTAGAAAATTTATAATACAAATATTTACAAAAAATTTCCTTTCTAGATTTTTTTACAACTTTTTTAGAGAATTCGTGTTGGTTTTTGAAAAATTTTAAATGATTTTTTAGCTCAATTTTTTAATAAATTTTAACACTAAGTAAAATAAGAACGATTTCAATAACTATAAAAAATTGTATTTGTCATAAAATTTCAATTTAAAACTTTAATGAATTTTTCAAATATTCTACTTTGGTATATTAAATGATTATTAAATGTAAGACATACAATAGAAAATCAATAAATGACTGACATGCATCAGCGCATGTATTTCAAATGAAATCATGCTCTAAATTTTATATTTATGTAAACAATAAATTCAATAATAAAAATTTGTTTTCCTTTATACATAACTGAACTTCTAACATAATTGATCCAGTCACTCTCGCTAATCAAATGTGACTTGCTTATAAACAAACCATTGAGTATGAAAACAAAACAAATACAATAAATCAATTTGCACCAAGCCCAAAAAAAGAGATTTTTATCACACACAATTTATTTAGCTTTGTCACCGTTTGTTCAGTTCTACATGACATTTAATAATTGGATGGCAAAACATGACAAGCGGGAATTCACGTGCACACAAGTACATCGAAAATGTGAATCGTTCAACACTTAATTGGCTGAAAATAAAAATAAATTTCATTTTCCATTGCCAATCGATCAATCACCTCCATGTTTTGTAGTAGCAAATTCACCCATGCAGTCAATATGAAACAACGACACTTGTGCGCGGAAAAATCAATCAATTGTCATGAGGCTGGGGTCGTCATGAGGGTTTATATGAATGCACATAATTTATTTTAGGTTGGCACATGCTCCAATCACATCTCTTATCTCATACCAAACCCAATGTGGTGTTTATTTACTACTATGACACGTAGAAAAATGCAATAAACGTTTTTAAAAATTCATTACTTTTATGAACGTGATTTCCATGCTTTACAACATCATGCAAGCAACCAACCTAAGCTGATGAACGATAAAAACACTTCCTGCTTGTGCATTCGTTGGTAGAAGCCAGGAGAAAAGAATTTACAGGGAGAATGAGAAATTAAAGTGCTACTTTATAGTTGCAAGCGGCAAATGTAGAAAACAGAAGCATATTTCATCGTCTCATGGACTGCAAACTGTGAAGAAAAGAAAATTTAATAATGTCACTTTGCAAATAGTCGACTAGTTCGGAATGGCAATTTTATTAATTAAATTTCTTTCGTTCTCGTTTGCTTTTTTGTTTTCGTTCTGAATTCTTGCGACAATATCAGAGGGGTTAGGAACGAAGGAATTTTTAAAGTAAAAAAATTAAATAACTTGCACATTATGCACAATAATTGATGGAAGTGATTTTTTTAAAAAAATTTCTTAAGAGGGTACACGGAGAAAAAACTTTTTAGGACTCATAACGATTTTGTGCCAATAACGCAGTTTGTTTTTTGCATAAAGTTTTTCGTTATGCCAGCTAAAAAATTTTCTTTATGAGACCTAAAAAGTTAAATTTTATAGCTGGCATAAATGCTTTTTGTGACATAAAAAGTTAATTTGTTACCTGGCATAAAACAAATTTATGTCTCTTATAAATCAACTTTATAAGTAGCAAAAATTTTTTCTTGCGATTTATATACTTCGCAAGTGTATTTCTGAAATTTTCTATTACGTCTTTGCTGAGATTTGAATTTATGTGGATCAATTGAATTATATTATTACCCTATTAAATTTGACTTTCTTAATTCTTACCGATGTGTCTATTAATGATAAATTTTTATTGAAAGATGTTTGGCAAAATGGTAATCATATTATTACAATTAGGGTAAACGTTCCTAATTTTCGGTCAATTTTCGTCTTTTCGAATTCAATCACAAATATTTCACTAAATATTCACTCAATTTTTCTGCTGATTTTAGTTTTTAATGTAGACTTTCGGCAGCTTTCATTTAAGTTATGTTTTAAGAGTAAGCATTAAATCGTTTTCTCACAATTTAACAAGTTTTATTCGTCCTAATTTTCGGTCTATCAAACCTAATTTTCGGTCTATTTACGTTCCTAATTTTCGGTCTATTTGTTTACATTTGAATCTATTTGAATTTAATCACAAAATCTCTTAAAACACTTCAAAATCACAATTTTACTTCCTTTTAATATTATTTAATCAATTTCCTCGCGATTTCCGACTCCTTAAATGTTTTAGAAAGCAAAAAATTGCATTTTTAATTTTTTGAAGTGTTATGAGCGCGATTCACACATTTTTGACTGAACGCGATTTACATTTTTCTGTCAAAATTTTGTAAACAAATAGACCGAAAATTAGGTTCGAGATTTTCAGCTAAAACTAGCTATTTAAAACTTGTGAAATAGTGAAAAAAAGTATTTTAAAGTGTTTTTAGAGAATGTTTTCAAATATTTAAATTATAACTTGTGAGGAATTTACAATTAATTAGTGCTAAATATTGAACTGAAAATTATTAAAAATTTTTAATCTTGTAAAAAATAAATGAAAATGGATATTTCTCATCAAGTACTATTCTATAAATCATAATTGAGTGTCCATTAGTGTTTAAATGTCATTATTGATTTAATATAATCATTTATTTTGTGATTTTTAAAGGTTTTAATAGAAAATTTGTAAAAAATCAATTAGACCAAAAATTAGGATAGACCGAAAATTAGGAACGTTTACCCTATTTAAAATAATTTTTTTTCGATAATTTTTTCCAAAATCTTTGCATGTTTTTAATTTAATTTTTTATCATTGCAAGTTATTTATTACTAAACTATAATTTTAAAAAATAGATTCAATATAGTTTCAATTGATTTGAAGAAACTTTTTTAGCTATTTATTTTATTTTTTTAAAATAGTTCGAGATTTTAAAGTATTTTCTTTTAGACTCATCTGGATAAAAGATCCTCTGCTAATAAAATTACTTGAAAATTTATAAACTTCGCAAGAACTGGAAGAAAGCTTATCGTTTATAATTATTTTAAAATGATTTTAATTTCCATCCCTTAACAAATTATTATTGCACTCTTGTACTCATATACACCTCCAGTAAAAGTAAAGAGAGAATAAAATGAACAATTGGAAACATTATCAATGATTTATATTACAATTCTGTCTTACAATCCTTTTCTGGTTTTTTATATCCACAATTGCTTTATTCACATTTTATGTCCATAAATAATAAATAACTTTTTTTGCTTGCTCTCCTCTGTAAAAGCACATAGCTTCAAGATATTTTTTGTCGTTTACTGTGCTTTAACATAAGCGACATAAGCACACTTTTTGTGCATGCAAATTGTAGACAAAATCAATAAATTATTGATTTTTTTCTCCTTCTATTTTATCCTTTACAATTTGAATACAACACTCGACCTCAACACGAACTGAGTGATTTGACACTCATTTGATATTCGAATATGAAATGAGTTTTGTGTTTCACTTGACTCCTTTTACTCTCCTTTTTATAAATTTTATACTTTGGTAAATAAATTTGATTTTGATTGAGTTGACGATGAGGAAAAAAAATTTCTGTTTTTTGTTGACAGTAGGTTGAAAAAATTAAAAATGATTAAAACTTTTTCTAATTCTAAATTACAACCTCAAAACTCAATTAAATTTTAAAACTCAATTTACAAAAAGAAAAGCAATTTAGAAAAATTTTTTAGAAAAAACCTTCAATGTTTCTCCCACAGAATTAGCACTGAAAATACCAACCATAGAAGTGAGTGATGCAATATGTATAATTTGTGTCAAAATTGTGATGTCATTAAGCTTATTTTGTTCTCTTTCTCTGTATAATTTCATCATTATTGAATCAATAAATTAGTCTAAAATTGAGTTATGTATACTTATGTATGCTGAGGTCAATGTAGGACAAAATAAATTTTTTAATGAGGCAATTTTAGCTTTTGTATATTTGAAATATGAAATTGTAGGACTTTAATAAATATATAATTGACCTTGCTTTAGTGTATTAATGAATAATAATTATGTGAAAATTTTATAAAAGGTTCTTTGATCGACTAATGATAGCCAAACCTAAATTGTGAAAAACACTTCAATATAAGTTGTATAGAACTGTAAAAATCCCCAAGAATTTATTATCATGAATTATATTTAACTTGTACTGAAAATAAATTTTTCTCAAGAGAAAATTCAACGGTTAAATCAGTTTTAAATTCAAAATTTCCGTTAAATTCAAAAATTACAAAAAAATCTATATAAAACAAAAAAATTTAACCAAGAACATTCTTAAATGTATAAAAGTCTACAAATATCTGTCATTTTTTTCAATAGAGTCTAGCAAAAGAAGAAAAATCCTACGTGAAGAAAAAGTTTTCCACTTTATTCACCAATAGAATAAATCTTTTTTTTTTTGTTGCTTTTTCTAGCCACTACGTAATTTTCTTATATACACAATTAAGTGTCTAATGAAAAAAAAGAAAACGAAAAACGTTTTTTCTTATTTTGGTTTAACAGCAGGTCAGAGAACTTCAATGTGGATTAGTTCAGAAAAGCATTAAATTATGAGCTACAAAAGTGAAGAAATTTCTAATTTTTCTCCCAAATGAAAAAAGCTAAGCCAAAAGCACATTTAAAGAAAAAAATGCTATCAGAAAAAAGCATACACGATAGAGTTTCTTTTCATCATCATAACAAACTATTTGTCTAAACTCTAATCGAAAATGGATGACGACGATGTCAGAATAACAGCAAAATAGCAAGTGGACTCATACACACTGATCTTTATAGCCAACAACAAAAAGATGGAAAGTTTCACACATTATAAGAACCAACAACAGATACACACGAAAAGAAAAGAGAAAATAGCAAATGATAGCTTTTGCCCTCAGGCAGAAAATGAAAGAAAGCAGGCAGTTGGATGAACAAGAAAAATAAAATAGATCCATTTCAGTGAGCACATTCCAAATGTGGAATCATAAAAATTAATCGAAAAACTTTTTAAATTTAGCTGAGAAGAAAAAAAGCTTTTCCTCATGCTTACTGAAGAGTGTGTGTGTGTGAAGAGCAAACAAAATGAAAGAGAAAAGCGAGAAATAAAAAAAGGCATTTCATAATAAATAAATTGGCTGAAAATGAAAAGAATCCTAACGAAAACCACTTTTCATCCAAACAATGGCCCTCAAACATAAAAATGTTTTATGGAAAAAGTGTAATTTGTAAATTGGATGAGATGAGTGCTGGCATAGCTGGGCGCGCTCATAACAAAGCATACATAAAGTAATTTATACTGACTAGCTTGGCTCTGTGGTGTGTTTTTATTCAACCACACAAAAAAATGTATCACCGCCAACATCATAAGTACAAAAATATGCGGCAAAGCTGAATAAAAAATGTTTAAAGAAAATATTTGATTAAAACGCATTTTTTATTAATATTCATGTGTATCGGTCGTTTTAATTTTTTAAATTTAAATGATTTTATTTTTCATCATAAAAAATCCGAGAGATAGACATTTTGGTGAATGATTTAACTTCATTAAAAATATTTTTTTGGTTTTTTACAAGTTCTATGAATTATTAAAATTATTTTGCAGTGGTTTTTTGAATTTAAAAACAATCAAGATGACCAAATTTACCAAGATAATAAAATTTTCCAAAATGACTATATTTGATAATTTATTTTCATAAATGATTTTTTATAAAAAAAATATTTTCACAAAATATACTTAAAAATATTAAGATACTAAATTTAAAATTTTTGCATTGCCCACAGAACCTTTAAATAATGTTAAGAGTCAAAAAAGCCAGACAAAATGAACTCGCATACCATCAAAAAAATCTGCTAGTAAATTTGCAACGATAAAGTTTCCCGTTCAGTCTTCTCATTCCCGGTTTTTTTTGACCAATTTATTTTTATTACACTTTCTTTCTCTCAACTGCCGAGATGTTTGTTACAATTTTATATATATTAAACAGAATAGTATGTATGAGCTTATGTATAAACATCTAAATGAGCTCTTTCTCTTTCGTTTTTGTCAACAACAGTCGACAAGCATTCCATTGGCTTGCTTTTCTGTTTTTGCCTTAAGGACGTGAAGCAGCAAATGCGAAATGAAAATTATTAACATCACCAATGCCACCGCCGTCTTTGTCGTTGCTCCTTGAAATAAATTGCGTAATTTAAATTCAAACTTTTCGCAACACAAAAACTTTCTCCTTTTTTGCTTGCCTTCATCTGAGTCACAACAAAATAGAAGAAGACCCTTGTATGTGTATGGCCATATTCATTATGCGAGCTTTAATAGTTCTTTGAAAGAAGAAGAATAAGGAAAATAGAAAGTTTAATTGAGCACCTGCTAACATTTACTTAACATCATGTCTCACTTTATTATTCTTCGGCCTTTGCATAATTTTTCCACTCGCTTTCTTTGCTTGTCAATCATTGCTATGTTAAATACACAAGAGAGAAAGTCTATTTGACTTTAAAATTAAATTAATTTTCATAACATGCAGGTGAAATGTTTATAAAACTTTGACATTTTGATGAGTGTTGAAAAAAGTTTTGCAAGTGCTTTCGCATAAAACAGCTTAAAGCTAAATACACAGTTCACATCTCAATAGCAAACTCAAACTCATTACAATCTCATTTAATACCCGCAAAATTGATTTTTTTCCTCTTCATAGAAAACTTTTACTTGAGAGCATGTTAAATGTCATTAACGTTTATTACAGTTTATAATAACTATAGTTGACCACAATTATTGTTTGTTTTTTACAAATATTGTTTTTTCTTTCTCTCTCAATTTCAAGCTATTGATGTCGTTAACATAAACATTATCAAGCAATTATTTTATAAAAAAAGTTTGATTTTTTTTCATTCCTTGCTGTTTGTTCTTGTTTGTTGTTTATTTCTGTTTAAAATTATTATAATTATGTGTGCATAAATGTTTATGAGGGAGAAAAGGAAAGTTATTTAAGTCACATAATGTATGCTACTGATGATTTTCAATTAAAAGCGAGCAAATTAAAGAGAGTAGGGAAAACTTTTTCTTTTCAATTTACGTACAAACCATAAATCTGAATCATGTAAAATACCTGTTTAATGTCCGAATTTTGCTTCAATTAAAAATATATAAAGAAGGCATATAGAGTCTGATATTATTTCAGTTGATGATGAGAAAAATTTATTAAGAAGATAAAATGAACGTTTTTTTTATTTAAACCTTTTTAGTGTCTAAAGAAAAATTTTGTTATGAAAATTCTTTTATAAAATTTGTGAAACTGGAAATAATAATTCAACGTATCTTTTAAATTTTTTTAATTTCCAAAAAATTTAAATTAAAATTATAAAAATATTTTCATAGCTCTTTGATTTTCTCAATATTAAGTAATTAAATACTTTCAATAAAATACAGCAGTTTTATAGTTCAAAGGCAAATTTCACAACGTCAATAATGAAAAGTTTTTTTTAATAAGCTACTTAAAAAACATGTGAAATTGTATCATTTCAATATTCGCTTAAATTTAATACTCTTTACCTCAAATACATAAATCAATTCGAGAGTATTAAAGTATACCGCTTTTATGTCACATCTGCTGTCGTATGTGAAAGCATAAGCGTATTAAATTCAATTCTATTGCCATCATTGTGCAATCATCAAAATAAATTTAATGAATTCAAATAAAGTGGGATGAAACATTTGTTAAAAGAGAGAGAGAAGAAGAAACTTTTCAAAATTTCTATAACCTAGAATAAATTAAAGAGAGAGATTAAGTTTCTATTAGATTTTCTTTATAATGTACAACTGAATTGAAATAAAAAAAAAATAAGATACAAACAATGTACAAGATAAAATTTGATTGAATGAAAATAATTTGGAATTAATTTGTTGCTTCAATTATCAATTTCTTGGAAAGCTTTTGAAGCCAAAAAAAAATATTCTAATTACGCGTTTTGAAATATAATAAGAAATAAATTGATATTTTATTTGATTTCTGAACGCACTCGAAAATAATTTTCTTAAACTAAAACTTGTTCTCTAAATAAAAGTTCTTTTATTAACTTTTTATTGAAATTAGGGAAAATACCAAAAAATTTTTTTCACAAAATCCAAGAAAAATCAGTAAAATTAACCGTCAGTGACGTGTTAAAAGCGCATTTTCCCGCAACAGATTAGTTTTGTTTCAAAATTCATTGAAAGTTTCAAAAAAAAACTTTTTACGGCCTTTTTGAAGTCTGTACAGCCAAAAACATACTTGGGTCCAAATGTCCAAAAATCACTTCTGACATGTTTTCTCGACGTTTTATGACATTTTAAGACTTTTTGGTGAAAAAAATTTTTTTGGTCCATGTGGTGGACGTCCACCATATGCATGCCATATCTCGGCATGGAGAACGAATCTCGCGGAAATCTTCCGTTACACCGGTCTCATAGTCAGAACCAACAGATTGGTGCAAAAAGTTTGGTAAAAAACCGTTTTTTGAAAGACTAGTTACGGAGACAGACGGATGGACGGACAGACAGACAGACAGACAGACGGACGGACAAAGTGGGCACAATAGCGCCTTTTTTCTAAATCTGATGGAAAATGCGCTAAAAACTCATAAATTTATAGTATTCAAATTTAACGACTTTTAAAAATTTGAAAATTCTTAACGGTTTTTCTTTTGCATCTTAAAAGTTTCTATTTATTCAAATTTATTTTTAACAAAACAAACATCATATTTCTAAAACAAAATTCTTGAAAATTGAGCAATGAAAATTTTCTTAACCTTGAAGCATGAAACCATAATCCTCTTTTGAAAATCGATGAAGAAAATATTTTATGTGACTTTTTCTATAAATCTCAAGAATATACACACAGAATTAAATTGAGGTAAGAAAATTTTTCATTGCGCTTTCAAAATTTTTTTTCGAAAACTTTTTTAATATCAACAATTTCCCTCGAAAACTCGAAGTATGTTTTCTTTTTGCAATTGATCATTTTGTGAATTAAATAAAATTTTGTTATTTTTTTTTTCATCTGTCACATATCACGTTGTAGAATGAATGCATATATATTGATGTTCACAAATTTGATATATTTCATTGAAATTTAAGGAAACAAATAAACACACATAAAATGATGAAATGTGTGAAGCATAAAACAATGCCAAAGTAAATTTTCCTCATCGACAAGCATGTTACAATGAATAGAAAATACATCCGATAAAAAACACATCAAGGAACTATGTTGCAATATCTGATGTATGATGTCTTACTCTTGCAAGTAATTTTCCTTCCTCTTATTCGAGAAACATCAATTTCATTCAAGTCATCTGTTATTTGAATGCAATATGAAACTGTGTGAAATAGTATAATAAACTTTACAGCTACTACTCCTTCTATTGACATCAATTTCATGCGACACTTTCATTATTTATTTGCTCTAGCTGTAACCGACTTTCTTTCTCACTTGAAGACATTTTTTATGGAAGTTTAAAGCACTCATCGTTGAAGTAGGTTAGATTTAAAATATCAGAGCAAAAAATCGATTATGAAAGTTTTTCTCTTCCTTTTTAATGAGTGAAAAAGTCAAAGTTATGAAAAAATGATTCTGTGGGTGAGCAATAAAAAGTTAAACGATATTCTTAAGTTTGTACGAGCTTTTTTTTAAAAAAATTTAAAAAAATACGTTACATTCGTTCAATTAACTTTTTATCAAATTATTTGAAGCAAAATCTTGAAATTTCCAATATTCAGTGAATAAAATTAAATGGTGGAATTAAGAGTTTGTTTTATTCTCTAGATCATAATTTTTTTCAATTATCAGGGAAACTATTTTTGAGTGCGTTCAAATAAGTTAAAATTTCTAATAAAAAAATAACTGTCGGAATATCTACTTCAACCCTTTAGAAATTTTAAAAACAAGAAAAACCACAAGATAATATAAAAATTTTAAATCACAAAAACTTGCATTTCACGAGTAGCTATAAACAAATTTTTAATTAGAAAATCATTCTCGAGGTAAAGAGAGACAAACTTTTATGATTAATGTCTAGATTTGACATGCAAACTTTTTTAAGCTAAACTCATTAAAATTCAGAATGAATAGTAGTCAAGTGAGCAGTTCGTGCATCGAAATGAAATTAAAAAGAGTTTGATTCAATTTTTTGTACACAATTTGCAAAATTAATTTAAGCTTCAATCATTTAGCATAAGAGCATTTGCTATCTGTCTCTCTTTTTCGAATGTTTAGAAAATTGTTGATTTGTATCGTATGCAATAAGATAAAAAGCTTTTTGAAATTTTAAATAGTTTTTCTCCACAAAATAAATACCAAAATTCATTGGTATAAACTTTACTCTATACATATTTGATTATTTACAACCTGTACAGTCTTAGAAGCACAACCTTTAATATCAAAAAGAGTATGTATCATAAAATTAAATTATATACTAAATAGAAATTATAAATGACGATGTTAAACTCTATAAAGAGATGCATGCTGAAATTTTATCATGCAATATTTATTTATTTTAATAAAAAGGATAGGAAAATTTATAAATTTATAAAAAAATTTGAAATTATTATTGCAAAATATAAATTAGAAAAAGTTTATTTATATTTAAGGTTTGAATTTGTAAACTTTACCTTTAAAAAAAATTAAAGTTAAAATATAATCTTTAAGACATCTTAGTTACTACTACTAAATGGAAAATTTGCAAATATTCTTTATGCTATCTTTGCATATAATGCTTGATTTCGTTTTAAAAGTATTGGAAAACATTTACAGCAAAAAATTGAACAGAAAAGGTTTTTAAATATTTGATGAAAATGTGCGATATTAAGTGACTGAATAAGGATAAGAGGATGAAAGCAGATTACAAATACTTATTTTTCGATGAGTGTTAAAAGGCCAACTGGCCAATAAAGTGAAAATTAATGAGATTGAAGCTTCATGTCGAAAAATACAAATCCGCACTGTTCTCTCACATTAATTGGAATCTATAATCATCTTTATTTGCTCAGTAATCGGCCATCATATCACTCCTGCAGGCTCTCTATACCCTCATAGTATCTCTTAAATGGTTTAAACATTAAGAAACGAAAGTGCGATAATTTCATTTCGGAAGTTTGCTACCGACAAAATGAACAAAATGAGGAAGAAAATGTAGAAAAAAGTCGGTGTTGCGATAGAAAATTTTCATAAAACTTTATAATTAGCTTTTATCATTCTATCCATTCCGGAGGTTCTCTCTATCATCTTGCTCCACTTCCACTTCTTTTATTTGTATGATAACGAGGCAATTTACAGAAATTGGGTTGAAAAAATTGAGAAGCGATTGAAATTAATTGTGAAGAAATTAAAATAATCTTCAAGCCTCAAAAACCACGAATATTTTTTTCTTTCTTCAATGATAAGCAGCACGCCAGAAAATATGAACAAAACAGAAAACTTTTATTATTGAAAGTTCTCTTATTTTCGTAATATTCATTTAACATGAAAAATCATATAATACTGAATGGATGAAAATCTATATTGAAGTTAGTAATCAAATTTATAAAATTTTGAATATGACTTATAAAAGATTCAAATTGATAAAGAATTTTTATTAAAATTTTAGTTTGAATCAAACTTAATAACAGGATTAAAATAAATCTGACTTGAAAATTAATCTGTATTAAATAATTTAAGACGGATTTATATTAATCTGGCCGTAAAAACTTAAATCAAAAGATAATAAAAAGTCTTAAGATTTATTTAATCTCAACTGAAAACTTAAACTAACTTCATAGAAGTATGGTACTATAAAGAGGTACTCAATATTGTGAAAATTCGAGAGAGCATAAAAACTGCCTTCAACTTATGTGCCCCCGGAAAATATCCCATAATAATAGTATATTGTACTTCACTAAGCAGAAAAGTAGAAATGGAAAAGAAATGAACCCAAAAGTGGTCGTACCACATTGAGCTCATAATAACATTAGAGCAAAAAGGGATGCTAATGCGCCAATATTTCATTTCGACAACTGTGCAATTGCCTTTTACTTCACTAAACGCTACTTACTAGTGTTTTTTTGGCGCCCGTTACACGCACAAGGCAAACGAAGAAGAAGTGTTTAATTAAATTTAAGGAAGTGTGACGAAGCATTGTGCATGCACGATATAAGGCAAAAAAGTTCAATATTTCAAAATGATTGCTTGTGTATCCATCACGAACTCATAGTCCGCTGTCTTGTGCATGATGAAAATTAATCTATATCCACCAACTCAATGATGTGTACACAAAGGGATAGAAAGCAAATTTAGGACTATGAGGCTCACAAAGAATGTCAAATCTACTGAATCATGCATGTATATCATCTTTCTCTCGGATTTGCTCTACTGTATCCTTTCAATTCTTTAAAACCTAAAAATCATCATTGTAGTGGTATCGTGTGTGTGTGTGTATGTTAAGGAAATCTTAGCAGTTAAAATTGTTTGCATGCTCCCGTAGTAGTTGATAGCACTCGTGACAGATGAAAGTAAAAGAAGAAAATAAGAAAAATGGAAAAAGGGACTCGACAATTTTTTTCCATGCCACTGAAGCAAAGGCAAACATTTAATTTTTCAACGAAAGGATATTGAATGGACGTTTGAGAATGTTTGATGAACGTTTTTTCTCTCTGCTTGCCTGTTACAAAAAAAATAGAAAATGCTGAGGAAAAAATAAAAAAAAATGAGAATGAGTTATACAAGTTGAGAAGCGCTTGAAAAAGCTATTCCAATTATTTTAAACTTCATGAAAAGGAGAGCTTTGAGTTTTAGATTAAAATTTTCTAATTTAAAACTACAACATTGAAGTTAGCTCAAAGGGTACAAGCTTTTTTAGAATGGTAAAAATTTTTTTTTTTTTAAAATTCTAAATTTAAAAATTTTTTGAGTTTATCTTTGAAAAAAATTTTATATGCTTCGCAAGAGACACAAATTTAAAAAAAAATTATTTCAGTACATTTGCATAAAAAATTTTATCTTAAAATGTAAAATTTCAGAACAAATATATTTCTAATTTAAATTTTCTATTATTAAAAAAAGTCTCACTTCTACAGAAGAAAGCACGCTATTTCACACTCTCTAAAAAGTCATTGGCATGTAATAATGTATTCAAAAGTCGTCGTAATTTAAAGACAAAAAGTCAATTTTTCAAAATGAAAGCGAGAATTCTTCATGTTTCGTCTTATTCACTTCGAATTTTAAGTACAATCTATTCCATATATGCAAAAAAACTGACCGTATTTTGCTGTCAAAGAGACGACAAAAATTGAGGCAATATTTCATTTCTTCCTTCATCTTAATGGAATTTTTTGCCCTTTCCTAGTCTCTTTTTTAAAAAATATTTCCGCAATGTGTTCTTCACTAACATGCGAGCATTTCATGAACCAAAATAAAAGACATATATATATAGAGAGAGAAAGTTTCTTATATCGTATAATAGATGCCTTTGAATATGCGAGCCATAAATTAAAAGCTTAAAATCATGAAAAGAATGCAAGAGCTATTAATTTTTATTAAGTTTAAAGGAATGTTTTTTGTTCCCCTTAAGAAATGGCACAAGTTAAAATCCTTCAGAAATTGTCAACTCATAATTTTTCTTTTTTTCTATTTCATATACATAAACATGCTCATATATACATTAGTATTTTATGCTTCAATTCATGTTAAATGCTTTTGAGCTCTATGTTGTGCATATTTAAAAATATGTGTACATATGAGCATTTAAATAATTTATTCAAATATAAAAAAGTTTTCAGTCAAGTTTTTTTGAAGGGGTAGTAATGCATACCTTGGGAATTTTTTAAAAATGTTACAGAAATGTCAAGAATTCTAATCTTAGTAAAATTTAATTTTTATGTAAATCATTCACTTTAAAATTTATTTTTATTTCTTGACATTTCTCCTACTCTCAATTTTCTGGAATTTTAAGGCGAAAAAAACAAAGGATAATTAAATGAAAGACAAAAAAGTATCAAAAGATTGTCGTAATAAGTTTAGAAACCTTCAATTATCATCTTCATTGTATATACTACAAAAACTTGATCTAACAACATACAACAACGTTAGAAAACACTCCCTATGGAGTTGTTCTGCCTTAATGCATAATCACGACTTCACATGATGCCTTATTCATTAAATGGTATTATCATATATGCTTATTAATTAGCTTTAATTTCACATTTAGAAGGAGACATAAACTCTTAGCTTACAATGCAAATTTAATTTTCAGCTCATGCTGTGCGTATTTTGTAAGCAAGTGTCATCAAGAAGAAAAAAACTTTTTTTACTTTGCCTCCCTTGAGTATGTCAACGACATTCATATATTTATAAGTGTTTATGAAAAAAAAGACAAAGGGAAAAAATTTCAACTAAATGTATGTATGCGTGTTAAGAATAGAGCGAAAAAAATAAGAATAATGCAAGAACCTTCATTCGCATATATTAACTCTCGCTTTCTATGCTTCATTCATTTTAGCTCTAGAATCTCTTAAGATAAATAAATATTCAAATTGTGACTCAACTACACTCTATGGCGCCTGAGTGTGTTCATGCTGAAGAGTCAAAAATACGGTTGGTAGAAAATTGAAAATTTTTGTCAAAGCGAAGGAAACTATTGATGTAAGAAGTTAAGAAAATAAAAAATTAATATAAAATTCTTTTTTAATACAGAAACCGATTTTTGGTTACGATCAAAACTTTCTATTTTTATCATTAATAAATTTAAAATTTATTTTTTTAAAGAAAATTCTTTTTTTATAAGATTCGTATTCGCAATTTCATGATCATAAAAACTTTTTGGTTACACTTTATTTAAATTGAATTTAATCGTTGCTTTTAAAAAATCAAAAATCTAAAATTTCAAAAAATATAAATCTGAAAAGAAATTTTTCAGAAGTTTAATATCAAAACTTCTCGAGATGAATTATATAATTTTCATAACGAATTCATCAAGTTTTTTAAAGTAAAATTTTCATTCGAACTTTAAGAACAAATAAAATTCTAACAAAGAAAAAGGAAAAGTAAATATTAGCTTCATCTTTTAATATTTATGAAATATACTATGAACTTGAGCACAAAACATAAAGCAAAACAAACTGCTATCTCACTGTTACATGTTTTCACATTTCGCATCACATCTTTTTGTAAACAATTTTACTAAAACTACATCTTTCATGCATTTTCCGATTTGTTGCTCAACATTTTCTCTTCTCTATCTTTGTATTTTACACTTCCGCAATATCGATAAAAGAAAAAAGAACGAAAAAAGTAGAGCAGTGAATTACATACAAAAACTTTTCTTTTTCTTTCTTCTTTTGTTGCTTCTTTCTCTCTTTACATTACCATGAACTATGAAAATTAAAAAAAAACTTTTGCTCTTTCTAATATTTGAAAGAGAATGAAAAAAAGAGAGCGAAAGCAAACCTTGCCATGTGCTTGAGCATTGAAAAACTTTACATATTGTTAAGTAAGCTTTAAAATTTTCAATTCAGAGATTTTGATGTGAAAACGAGTAGAAGCGGTGAATTGAGGCACTTTGGCAGTTTGATGGGTCAATTTAGTAATGCGCTCTTATAATACAGCAATTTCACTTCAACTTATTCTCTTTTCACTCCACTTAACTGAAATTTAATGTGAAAAGTTTTTTTCAATTTGTTTTCTGTTCACTTATGTTCAAGGGGTATGAACTGAATTTTAGTAGGATGTCTTTAAAAAAATTTTCAGATGGCAAATGCCATTAATAATTTGAATCCTAATAAAGCTTCATGAAGGTCAAAAAAATGATTAATTTTTGAATTTTCAAGTTCTGAGAAGTCTCAAAGAAAAAATTATCCGTTCTTTTTTAAAAAAATATTAAAACGCACTCCGTATATAAACTGAAAAAATTTTTATCACTCATTAAAAAACCTTATGATTTTCATAGTAAAGCTAAAAAAATAAATTTTATAGAATTTTTTAAAAGGTTTAAGTTTTTGAAAAGATTTCTTGATTGAAAGATATAACGTATACGGAGAAAAATATTTTATAACTGGCATAAAGTTTTTTAAATTTGTCCCTATAAAGTCAAATTTATAAGCCCTAAAAAGAAAATTTATAAGTGTTATAAATTTTTTATGACAGTTATATAAACCTTTATTACTGTTATAAAACTTTTATGAGTGTCATAAAAAAATTTATAACACTTATACATTTTCTTTTTAAGGCTAATAAATTTGACTTTATAGGGACAAATCTAAAAAACTTTATGCCAGTTATAAAATATTTTTCTCCGTATATTTTTTTTTTCAAATTAAAAAATTTAACTGTCACTCAAAATTCATATACTTTGAAAAAAGATAAATTTTTAATTTTCTACCCCTTTGTTTAATGTATAAACGCGTGTATAGGTTATGATAAAAAGTGAACACAATTGAGAAAAAAGGTTGATAAAACTACATCATGCCTGTAATCCTTCAAGCAATCCTATATGATTATTACTTTAAAAAGAGAAAGTTTTCAACAAAAGATGTCGGTTCTCCTTTCTTCTTTTTATTTCCCTCATCTTATTCCATTACATGATGTTGATAGCCTAAAGGCTTTACGCACTAGTTGTTATCATTCACTGTCCCATATATTATATCGTTTATTCTATATATATTTCTTCAACTATCCTCAGGGTCACTATAAGCAGTTTCTTCTTATTTGCTTGTGTGTGTCTCAGCAAATTTTCGTAACAAACAAAAATTTTCCTCTTGTATATTTTTGCATAAATTTTCAGTTCACATATCCGGACATGAGATCAATATTTCTTTAGAGAATGGCAAAGAAACTTCTTAAGAGATGAAAATTTATGCGCATTACTTCCCAGCTTCTGTTCCTTACAACAACACGCTTTCTCATGAGAAATTTTTTTTCATCAAATATGGAATGTATAAGAGCATACTATAAAGATGCTTGAAAAGTAAAGTGTGTCTGAAGAAATGTAAAATTTAACAAGAATGTTTTTTAAATTGGTGTTCAAACGAGGATTGACAACTTTGGGCTTTTTGCCAAATGTTTTTCAGTTTTAATCGTCTAAAGCTTTTATGAAAATTTTTTTTTGCTTGATCATTGAAAATTCTTTTCACGAATTTGGCATTGAATGAAAATAAAAAAAAATCTCCCTTATAGTATAAAAATAAATATCTTATATACAAATCATTCTCTTACTTCCTTTTGTGCATATATACACATACATGTACTTATGCGTATTATATCATCACATGCGAAGAGTATATCAAGAAAAGTCTCAATTGAATGATCAAAAAAGAAAGCAATTTCAGCGATTTCTTGAAAAATTTTTTTTTTATATAAAAGAAGAAGAGCCTTTGTTGTGGTGAAGGCAGGTCTGAAAGATTTTTAAATGAATTTTTCATCTTGAATGAAAGCACAAGAATAAATAATTTAAGAATTTATTTTTAGATTTCATTGTTACTTTTTTACTTTCGCGTAACATTAAGTAAGGTAAATTAGAAAAAATTTTAGGTAAAAGAAACAAATAGAGAAAAGTTTCTGTTTGGTGTTTGTTATATTTTCTCAATTAAAAAAATTTAAGATTTTGAGAGTTTTTTCAAATTGAAAAATTAATGCGCGTCAAATTCAAATTTAAATTTAGAAATCTAACGATTTTTTAAAGAAAAATCAATAAAAATCAATGCAACTTACTAAGATAATGAATTTAACCTTGCTCATTCGCCTCAGTACATAAAATAAAATTAATTACTTTAACATTTCAATAAACTCCCACGAAAGTGTCTACAGTGACGATGAAATTGAAATTGAGTGAATCTTTGCGTGTCTCATCAGAGATTGCTAATAATTAAATTATGGTTACTGCAATTAACTTGCTACCAAAGTACAGCACAGATATACAATGTCACATTCAATTATTATCAACGATAAAATTACTTCCCATAACGACTAAAAATTTGCATCAAAATCGAATTTCAATAAAAATTTAAACTTTTTAAAATTGTTTAATCTTGCACGTGCCGTTAGCAATGAGGGTGGAATTGATGAAGCAGTGTAAAAGTGTTGTTTTTATGGAAATTATCTTTAATCTCAATTTCTTCAATTATTCTCGCTATTAGACACGATTTTCCAAGATCAATTGCTTAAGGGATGGCAGCTTGATATTTCTCGCCTACGCGCACATTTTTATTCAAGTATTCTCATTTTCAAGATTATTTTTGCCTGATCCATGTTCGTAAGCAATAAAAGTGTCTCTAACACAAATTATTGCATAAAAATGGAAATATTATTTTAGGGATATGTCTAAAAAGTTCTTTAATAAGGAAGGCGCTCCTTATTTTCTATTGAATTGGGATTTTTGACGAAGGTCAAAAGCTCAACAACAATCAACATTCATAATCGAACTTGACCTTTCTTCCTTCCTACACCATACTTCTAAAATATGCTTTAGTATCAATTCATAATTGATGGTCATTTGATGACGATGTCAAAAATCAAAATATTATAACAATATACATACACATATATATGCAAACCTCGATATAAATAATAAATTTGTGGTTTTTTCTCATATATATAATTACTTTTATAAAGTCAGCACTACAAATTTTCTGTAACATATTTATTGAATGGAAATTTATCCTAAATTAAATTAATCTGAGTTTAAATTTGATTGAATTCTTGATTAATTTTAATCTAAAGATTCATTTATTTAATCTACCGGAAATTTCAAGTTTTAAAAAACACTGCTCATTTCACAAAGATTTTCATTGGCAATAAATTTTATTTTTATTTCAACCTTTGTAAAAAAAAGTGTTGCTGCCATATTGCTTTCCAAATATAATTTAAAAGAATCTTCATGGCAACATCAGTAGAAAAGAGAAATATACGTTTGCAATTAGGAAGCTATTCAGTTTAACGCTAATTACTATCGTTTACTCATTGCTCATGGAATGCGGGGACAATTTATTGCTCGAAGCAATTATTATTATTTAATGAGTTGGCATAGCACGCGGTTAGTGATGGAGAGGAAAAGGAAGGCGGTAAAATTGGTATTAACATTCGGTAATAAAACGATGATTATCTCTCTCACTTGATGATGACAAAATATATAAAATTACTTTTTTACGACATACATCCACTGTGTATACCGTTAGTGGTTGAGAATTGAGACCAAATACACACACAAGAGTTTAAAATGAATGTAAATAAATTTTATGATGATGAAAATAAAAAAATATAAAATATAAAAATTGAGCGAGAGAGAAGCAGAAGAGATATTTTATTCATTTTATGCAAAATACATTGTCAAGTTATGAATTTATATTCGAGAATTAATGACTATTTGCATTTCACTCATGTACCATTGTATCGCATCTACATAAACTCTATGTATGATTGAATATGCATCATTAAAATAAACTATTTTTGTTTCGCATAGATTTTAAAACTCAAACATGCCTCAAGCTTACTACATCTCGTGCTAATGGGTATTTTATTAGACTGGCTGTTATGAACATAAAAAATTATTAATGAAATGATAATCACAATCATTATTGCTTACAACTAGCCATGAATCACACTTTCTTGTCATGGCACTTCCTTCTACACTTCTGATTCTATGGTTTTTATGAAGTGAACATATTTTATAGTCTACAATGCCATTCGTCATGATTTTTTATGGTCAAACAATTCTTGATGAAGAAAACCAGAAGTAGAAAGTCAAGGTGAATAAAAAAGTGTTTGTGCAAAAAAATCAGAATTTGAAAGTTGTAGAAAATTTTCAAGGAAAATTGTAGGATATTAACAACATAAATTGTAGGAATTATACAATATAAATTGTAAAAAAATTTACAAATTATTTTTTACAAAATTGTAGAGTTTTTATAAAAAAAATATTTCAAATTTTGTCAATTTCCAAACATTGAAATGAACTCATTGCCTCTTTATCGTAAAGGAATGCTAAGATTGGTCGTGACAGATTATTTACCGAAACTATTTGTATACATTTTTAATATTCACAACATTTTGTTATTGTGTGCGATTGAATGATTAATTATCATAATGAACACAAAGCATTTTGCCTACTGTTTGATAGTCAAAAGCCCGAAGTGATTCTGATAAAATTACTTTCCATTATCAGCTTTTTTTCTTTTTCCTCTCTTGTAATCGGTGCATAAAGTAAACTAAAATTACTATGAGAAAAAAATTACATTTACACAATGTGCATAAATTTTTTTTTTGTGAAAATCAATGAATATGAGTAAATATGCCATCATAGTTAAAATCAATGCAGAATATAAACAATGGTGTGACATTTTAAAGTCCCTTGTGTCTAACCTTCAATCAACATTATTGCGATTTTTTGTGCTTTCCTTTAAATTTAATCAAAAAATCAAGAATATGCTCATTTTGTAAATTCTTTCATTCACTAACAAAAAATAGACAAAAGCATTTTTGCTCATTTCAATTCATTATCATGAGAATTGAATGATGAAAAAGTTTTTCTATTTATGACTATTCATACTTTTTCTATTCATTCATGTCTGGCTTAAATCTTTTGATTTCTCATCACTCAAAATGGATAAAAGCACTTACATTATAAAAAGAGTTTCAAAGTTCACTCATGTGAAAATAATGATGAATTTGTATGATGTAAAAAATTCTTTATTCACATCATTTTTCAATCATTCCATTAAATTACATTTGTAATAGCAAAAATGCATTAAAAATTCCATTATTGTCTGCATGTGATCGCATGTAAAAACTTCATTCACAAATGTATAAATCCATTTGAAAACTTTTTTTAAAGGTGTGTGATTTAATGAAATGTAAGAAAAATTTTTATTAAAAATTCTTTAAGAATTTCATTCAACTTTTCCTTAATTCATTTAATGAAATTATTTTGAAACTCTAATATCATGTCATACTAGAAAACTTATTCGTTATTCTGACCGTATAAAAACAACCATATACAGCAAAACTTTTTTATTTCTCTTTTCACATCTCATGTTATATTTTTATCTTTATTTCCTTCCTGTAGAGATAAAATGTAATAATAACAATGTGGTTAAAAGAATTAAAAAAGTTTAATTTTTTTCTTCTTCTTCTGTTGTGCTTCTTTTTTTAAAAGGGGTTACAAAAAGAGTTGATAAGTGATAAAATTGAAATAATTTTTGTCATTTAATAGAAATTGATTTGTTTCATTTTATTCAGATGTCCTTGAACCGAGGTTCAAGAAAAAAAAGTCATATTCTCCGAAAAGTTTCATTTTATTTCTTAAAATTCATGTAATGAGTAAGTGTTTGTGCTCATTAGTTTTTTAAATACTTGACAATAGACGAGGAAAATTATTTTATTGATTATAAGTTGATTTTAAATAGGGTTTGAACTTGAGCGCAGGTCTGCATGCAAGATGACTTACAATAAAATGTTTCCAATTAATTTAAATTTTATTCAATATGATTGCAACTTTGTAAAGTTAGGAAAAACATATTTTCATATAAATTTACAAAGTTTTAACAAATTGAATAAAATTTAAATGTCATAATTTTGCTATAAATCAACTTGCATGCAACTTGCAAGTTCTTTTTTCTTATTTTAAAATCATTTTTCAATTCCTAATTATTTTGATCGTTATCACATATTCCACTTATGTTTGGTTTATAAAGAAAACTTTTAAAATTTCTACTGAAAAAAAAAATTAGAGATTAAAACTATAAATTAAATAAATGACTGGAAAGTTGCATCAGTTTTCACTGTGAAATCAAGTAAAAATGTATAAATTTCAGCATAAAGAAAAAACTTAGCAATCGCAAATTTCAATTTGCACATAAGAGAAAGTTCACTATCGTAAAGCTGTCACATTCATTCTAATAAAACTTTTTCCTTCTTACCTCAATTTACAATTTACTGCCACCTTAAGCAAGTTGAATAAAGTAGAACAAAGTAAAGCAAAAGATGGCTAAATATAAATTTCTCATCCATTATTATTTCAAAGTTACATGAAATAACAAAAGAAATTATTTAAGACATTAATTGATTTAATTATATCAAATTATATTTCCTTCTTCTACAATGGACGAACATAGAAATAATTATAGCAAAAAAAGTGAACTGGAAGAGAGCAAAAAGTTTTTGTACATCACAGTTCCTTCTGCTTTTAACTTTCAATGTTCTTTTCACACAACAACACAATGTCATTCTTTAACTCTTTTCTTCAAATGACACAGAAAAATATCAAATGAATGGTATGGGAAGGAAGTGTGACAAAAAATAAATGAGCGAGGATCTGACAGATGAAATTAAACTTTTTTTCTTCTCGTTCTTGTCCCTTTTTCAATTGCCAATCCCATTTTTTTCTTCTTTCTTTCAGAGCTCATCCATTCATTTTCGCTATGTCTCTCTTTTGCTACATATATATATATATTATTTTTAATTAAATTCCTCTTATTTAAAATTCAATTCATTAAAGTTCTTCTCTCTTTTTTGCGCGCTTCTTTCATGTATAAACACCACAGCAGATGAAGCGAAGAAAAAGGCGAGTTTGCTGATATAAATTTCAAATTTGTGTGAAAGAGAAATGAAAATAATGAAGAAAAAGAGAGAGTGTTAGGAAAGACATTGTCAGAGATTTATCTGTGCATAATTTTATGCATTTCAAACAATGAAGTTTGCTCTTTTTTTTCTTTTCATGCCAAATTCATTAATTTATGGTATTAGCGGTTTCTTTTTGATTTAATTTATGGCTATGAGCATAAAATGCAATTAAAATATGCTGCTTCTTCGTCTCTTTAGCACTTTATTGACTTTTCATGCTTTGATTGTGAAAAATGAGCGTCGTACATCAACCTAAAGAAGAAAATGGTGAGAAGATTTAATAAAAAAAGAGCTAAAAGTTTCTAATTTCAAAGTTCATAAATTTCATACTTACATATATATACAGTTGTAACCCCACTCCAATAAAAGAAAAATTTTCCCTCCTACACACATAAGCTTCAAGTCGTTTCTCTTATAAAATCAAATAAATGCGTTCATAAAGTTTCATATAATATTTAATCCAATTCTCGTCCCTTTTACAAATTAATTGTTATATTTTTGCAAAAAGAACTTCAATCCCTCTCTCACTCTTTATAGCATTCCATAAATGTGCAGGGCTTGATTTTTTCATTTCTAACGTTGTCTTTTAATCTTATTTAATTCACACATCCGAAATTTTTCTCAATTCTCACTTCTTCCCAGTGAAAAACTTTTCAATCCCTTAAAATTAACATTTATGTACGATAATATACCTTAGATAGAACATGATAACTTTGCAATATTCCTTTCGACATAATGAAAATTTTTATGAATAATAAAAAATCTCCTCATCATTGTGAGAGCAAAAACATTCACATATATTGTCATACACGCAATTTTCGTAACATTATTGTTTGAAGTATATATATAAGAGGAGATAATGCCTACAATGTGCCACCATGCAATATTATAGTTTTTTTCTTTGCCAAAAAACGATAGGAATATAAGTCGCAAAAAATGTTATTATTTTTTCACATTCACGTTTCCATTTGCTCAATGAATTGATAAATTGTTGTGTTTGCGTTAGCACAATGTTGCCTTCAAGAAAGAATTCTCATTTGTGGCTAAAAATCAACATAAAACCCCACGGTGAGTGTGTGAGCATTTGGGAAAAAGTAATATGATTATGCTCTCAATGTGCCTATGTGTGCGTGAAAGTATGGTTTTTAGAAAATAAGCATTTTTCGATATATGTATACATAATCGAGTTGTAGGATATGTTGTGGTTTTAGTTTTTTCCTATTCCTTTTTTAACGCTCGATAATACTCAAGTCTTGTAGATGAATATTTGTAGCATATTTTGTGGCTTGTATATGATGAGCTTTTGACTGACTGACAACAAATCATGCTCTTCATCACCTATGTTACGATTGCAAAAATTTTACAGATATTACTTTGCTTTCCGAGTGTATTGAACGTATATGAAAAGAATAAATACTTGTGTGAAAGTAGCAAGTTTTTTGATTCACGATTTTTTTGTTCTGAATTATTTGATCCAAACGGATTAAAAAATCCTTACTTTATGTTTAAAATCGAGATTAATTTAACCTCGATAGAAAAGACGGATTTATATTTAATAACTAGAGATTAATTTTTATCAAAAATAATTATTTAAAATAAGATGTTTAAAATCTATACGGAAATATTTAAAAATAATCAAATTTAAATCTAAACTTTTAAATTTAATTAATTAATCGTTAGTGACTAAATTTAATCCACTTAACCTTTATAACTGACACTTATCAATGAAAAAATTTTGCTAACTTCAAAAATGTCTAATAGATAGAAAATAAAAAATACTATGTTGTCATTGAATTGTTGAAGGATATATCCAGGAAACCGGAACTTTTTTGCCAGCGCTTGCTTGCAGACTGCGTTGTTCATGATAAATGTATTTTTGCAATAAATCAATAACGATTCTTCCCTATCTGAGTGTCCAGAAAGCAAGGAAATTTTTTCCTCGTTCCACCATTTTTGCTCAAACTCTCTTTCATTCTGATATAAATGATCGAATCATCAGAGGATGAAAAAATGAAATAAAATACAATAATGTGTGTAGGGAAAGAGAGCAGAACAGGAAAGATAACATGAAATGATTGCTTTTAGCCATTATTCAATATGGATGTATGTATCTATGTACTCACATTGTATTTTACCATTGAATGATCTCATCACAAGTAGCTTCTCGATTTTGCTACCGTTTTAAATGAATTTCATATTCGTCATGTGATGATGCTCTCGATAAATATGGTCATTTATTACTACAACTATTCCATTTAGAGATAGATGAAAATTTATTTAATTTTAAGTCTCTATGATAGAAAATTGCACATTTAAGTGTATGTTTCTAAAAATTATTGAACTGTAATTGAATAGTTTTCGTTTATTGAAGTGAAACATATAAGTTATTAAATTTCAATTTATTAGATAGTGCAAAACATATGAACTTTTTCTAAAAGTCACTTTATGTTTGATTAAAATTTTCCATTTCATTTTTATTCATCATCATCATCATTGAGAGTGTTATTCCTTAAGGGGTTAAGAATTTATGCCCTTTAAAAATAAATAAATATTTTTACTATCATACGAACAAGAAAGGTCACTATTTGCCAATCTTTTATAGTTTTGTGTATATATGAGATATTAAAATATTTTCATGTATGTATCAGAAAGGAAGGCCTCTCTTGATTGCACTATAAAAAATTCTGTAAATTATGAAAGCCTCTCTCTCTCTCATGAGATTAAAATAATTTTCAAACTCATGTCCCTAAATTCATAAATTTTCAACTCACATCGAAAGAATAGAATAGAAAATCATACATTTATTATCCCATCTTTCTCTTTTCTTCCTCATCATCTTCATTGAAGTGAAATGAAATTGGATTTTTAGTGCTTGGCAAATATTCATAGTGCTCACGTAGCAACTTCTCACTCCCTTATTCAACGATCGAATGAATGAATGAATAGCTAGAATTTAAATAAAATTCGATGAGAATGCATAAAAAGAAGAATGGATGAAACTTTTTTTTTCTTAACTTGCGGCCGCTTATCAACCAACGAGCTTTCAAGACAAAGTCATACATAAAGTAATAACAATAAAGGTAAAGAAGTTTACCCTTAAAAGCAATTGGGGAAGAAAAAGTTTCAAGAGAGCAATTTTAATAAAGGAATCAGACATCCGTGTATGTGAAAGAAAAAGATTTCTCTCTTGTATTAATCACGATTTGTTACGCAGAATAAACATTCGCTGCTTCACTTTAGCGTACTTATTAAATTTGTATCTCATTTTCGAAGCCTCGATGATGATGTCGTATGATGAAGTATATTTCAATTTGCAAGTGAGATGAGAGATTATTTTTTTCTTACTTCTTTTTACTCCCCTCGTTGTGCCTTTTTTATGTGTAAATTCAAATCATGATTATTATTAAGAATCTTAAATTCAATGAGATGGAAGAAAAATCCAATAAATAACATTTTTTATTGTGTGAAAGAACTTAAAAAAACTTCAATAGAATGATAAATAAAAGAAAAGTCTTTTATAAATTGAATGTTGAAAAAGTAAGAAATCATTTCTTTTGATTTTTACTTTTATTCTCATCTAGGAATACGGTAGGAAAAATTTATTTTTTTAATGAAAGTTGTGAAAGTTTTTCATCTCCTTTTCCCTTTTTGCTGCTGTCACCCTCATAATTTTCTCTTTTTCTCGAATAGCATTTCTTTTGATAAGAAAATACAGAAAGAAAATTTTTCTTTTGCAATGGAAGGTCTTTACGCTTTAATAATTTTAGTGGATCTATAAAAATCATAAATTTGCTGCAATTTTCTTCTATTTCTTCAAAGTAATCTCAAAAATAATCTGCAACTTCTAAATTAGTTTTAAATCAAAATTTCATTAACCCTAGAATTATAAAAATGAAACCATATTTGCTCCTGCTCTCGCATTTATGGCTTTCAATCAATTTATGTTCACCGTTATTTATGCTCCTTCACACTCTATTCTTCTCCCTTTGTGCATTTCTGATTTCCTCTTTCTATTGAAGCGAAGCGACAAAAAATATAATGGAAAGAAAATTTTTCTCCTTACGCTCAAGTTGAGCGTTCAGAGATATTTTCAAGGGATGAATTTTTTTGTTTTAGTTTATATTCTATATAATATTGTGTCATTTAATAAACCGTTAAATGTTTCATTTTAAATTTATGTATAAAAAAACTGTTAATCATTTTCAAAATTTAAATTAAAGAATAACTGTCATTATTTCAATACATTACCATTTCGAAAATTTTTAAAAGTTTTATCCAAAGTTACTTAAATTTTCAAGATTTAAGTTGAATTGACAAGAAAACTACATTGAAATTTTTCTTTCCCTTGAATTTTGAACTCAGACACACTCAGACAAATTTATTTTCAATATTTCATATAATATGAAATTTATTATTTATTTATTCAAATTTCAAATAATGAGCAGAATGCGAAACCATGCACAGTCAGCAAAAACGAATTTTATGAGAAAAATATTGTTTTAATTCCATAGAAAATTTTTTATTGTGTGTAAATATTCAATTTCAACTTGTGGAAACCAAACAAATACAAAAAAAATTGCTTGGGAAAAGAATTATAATTTGAATATTTTTTTTTTATTTTGGGAGAAAACGAGGAAAAGTGAAAATGGCAAATTAATAGAAGAACGAGATAATAATTGTACTCAATTTGTGAGTGGTTGATAAAAATTACTTTTTAATTAATGCATGAGAAAGCTTTTTTTCTCTCTCCATCCAACATGCACATTGCTCATTCAGTTGAAATGAAAAATTCTCATTTTTTTGTTGGAATTTTTCAGTGAATGAATTAACAAGCATGCAAATGATAAACGATTATTATAGCATTGAAGTGCCTGTTTTAACAGGAATAATTTTATTGTCTCTTTTGCCCTAACATGCATATACATGAATGTGACGTGGTGCATGGTATGTAATCGGATTGTAAGTAAAATGTATATGAGTGATGACTGAGGTTTTCGTAATTTGGATAGAAAGCATTAACTATGCATACAAAGTTGAGATTATAAAGTTAAAAATCATTTTAGTTATGGTATGAAAATGAACTCAATTCAACAAAAATAAATTTGTGACTTTTTGCTAAAAAAGATTCAAGTGTAATTTTACATACAGAAACTCTTCAATTATCTTTACAAAAAAAACTCAAAAACTTTTCGTAAGCTCAAAAATTTCCATTTCATTTCATTTTCATAAAAAATCCCAGCAATATTCACTGAATGTAACTTATGAAAAATATCAAAAAAAGTATGCAACTTTCATCTCTTTTTCAAAAGCAATAACAGCAAAAATTTACATAAAAAAGAAATTAAAATTTGCATCACGTTATTCACAAATGACTTTCTATTACAAACAAATCATGCATAAAGAAATTTTAACGAATTAGCAATATTTTTCTACTCTTTCTCATAAGTGGTATGATGTTGCTGTCATTTTGAGCATCATGATGTTGAATGAAATTTACTCTTAATTAAACAATGAAGAAGATGTCAAGGGAAAATGCAAAACATGGAAAAAGTTGACATAATCTTTTGTTCATATCGTAAAATGCATGCAAGTTTAATTATTAAGAGCTAGTAGAGAGTTTTATAATAGGATTTATGGAAATAAGTTCAGAAAATTTTAAATAATAAATGCTAAATGGAATGAAAATAGATTAATTTAAATTTAAGTTTTTGATGGTTCTGATTTTTATACATAAGAGTTGCAAATGAATGAATTTCAATAAGATTCCATAACTTTCTACAAAAGCGTATTGATTTCCCATAAACATTGATTAAATTTTATTGTATTTGTTTAAATATCAACAGAAACTCAATCAAATTTATAATTGATATATGATTGAAATCAACTAATCTAAGTTAATTGCTAAAACTTGCACGATAAACTTTGGTTTCTTAGACATCAAAAAGCTTAGATTTCCCTTCAATTATTTGAAATAACAATGCAGTAAGGATTAAAGAAAACAAACTCCTTTTAAGCCTTTGACATAATGCCTGATGGCAAGCAACATATTAACCCTTATTTTCAAAATCTCGCTTTAACTTAATCTCTTTGCTTGTGTGAAAATAATTAAATTGAAATAAATTCCTTCAATGTCAAAATATTTAATGACATCAAAGGAAAAAGGAGATTTGTTTTTGTCTAATATATTTAAGTCCTAAAGGTAAAAGTTGCTCATAGGGCAATGATTGGCTGAAATGTAAACACAATTACTGACTTGCACTGACGATAGACTTTTAGCAAATAAGTATGTAAATAAATATTTTCGCTATTCATGTGTGCAAAATTTACCATTTGTTTTGTTTACTTTAATGATTAAAGCCCTAGAATTTATTAAGCAAACAAAGAAGATCTTATATGCATGTGCGCTTTATTGAACTGTAAGCGATTTTCATTAAAATTGATCAGTAAAGTTCAATCAGCTCCATTGCGGTGGGTTTTTGTTACTTTGTTGAATGTTTACGCGTAGGCGTATATGCTGTATGTTTATATTAATAATAAGCTTCTTTGAAAATTGTTCCTTTCTCTCATATGAACCATTCATTATCATAATTAAACTTCGAGTTAGAATTGAAAGGTGCCTCGAGGGATGTGAAGTCATGAAAGCAACAAATTAATTAATAAACATTATTTCTTAATATTATGGCAATTTTTTCATGTTATTGATATCAAAATATGAATATATCTTTTCAGCCTTTTTCTTATGAACTCAATTTTAGTTACAAAAAAATTCTTTTTCATATTTTCCAATTTGTAATGAAATGCTTTAATACAAAAAATACAGAAATAAATTATTTTGTTCATTCGTTTCAATCAGCCAATGCCAAAAAAAGGAAAATTTTCACATTCTATAGAAACTTTTCGCTTCGCATTCCAAAATCTTAGAAAAGCTTTAGCAAAATGTAGGTTTTATAAAATGTTTCTAGCTCTCTCTCTTGTGCGTAGGCTTTTTCTTTCCGAATGTACAAGCTTTTATTTATGCGACCATGGTTTTTTGAGATAGTCTACTGCCAAGTGAAAATGTATACTCTATACAAAAAGTCTTATATTTTCCTACTTGAGTTTTTACGCAATGAATATGAATTTCAATAATAATTTAATTCAATATGTAGGAAGAAAGCTATGCATACTTGTATATGGCATAGAGAAACATTGTTCAATAAAATATAATTTGATTACTATTTCGAAAAATGGTTTTATGGCATTTTAGTTGAATGCACAATATGCATTGTTTTATGTATTCAAAATGCACAATGTACATGTTGATGCAATGCAATTTTCATTCCATCGACATGTGTCTATTGCTACTACTCGTAGTTTGTTCTTATTCTGTTTTGTTCACTTGCTAACTTTTATTAGGGCAATGCACAATATGACATGGTAGTAAGTGCAATATGCATAGAATTCATGCTGAGCATCAACATAAGGTGAACTCAAAACTAAAAGAGAGATAGAAAACTTTTCATTCGCATTCTTTGTCTATGTTGTATCTAAAAAGAAGATCATAAAAACCTACAGCTAATATTTTTCTATTCTCTTAAAAAACTGTACATGCAAGTGCACACATGTGGCTTTTGCTTCTTTCTCTATGTGCTAACTCACTCTCTTCTTCTAATAATGCTTTTACTGAACTATGTTTTTCCTTGTGTATCTTCTGGACATTTTTATGATTGCATTTAATTTAAAAAAAAGGAAAGGTTTGGAAGCTCTTTTTTTAACAAGTTAAGTAATTAAGCACTTTCTCTGTTACACTCAATTAAGTTGAAAATGTTTTTGATATTCTACCATTAGCATCAAAAAATAATCTTCAAAGTGGTCCATTAGTCAGTTAGTTTCTATGTTAATCGACTTAGTACACTCTAACAAAAAGAATTCCTTTTATTTTTCAAATGCATTATTTTACACATTCATAAGAGTGTTGTTATCAATTCAATTCAAATATAATAAAATTAAATAAACATCCGGAAAAGCATTAAAAAGGATTGCAGTGTACATGAGAGACACATATGGAATGAATTTTTCAGACAGCAAAATTGCAAGTGCAACAAAAAAAAGAATTTTCCAACTCGATGTGCAAATTTCCCAAGGTAATATTTATCATTATTGTAACATTTGTTAACACGATTGCATCTCATAAAGATTTCTATAAAAATGAAACTCCCATTTATGCTAAAAAGACGTGACTGAATGAGTTTACTCTTTTTTCTCATTGGAGTAGAAATAGGGATGCAATTCTCGTTCATCATAATGATACCTCATTAAAATTTCATCGCATCATGATTTAAAACAAATAGCAGTGAAATAATTTTCAATTTTTACGTTATTTATTATCATGAGAATTGCCGTAGTAAGTAGAGAAAAAAGAAAAGTGATGAGTACTAATATTTATTTCCATAATTGAATATTCAGCTATTTTATCTATCTTGGAGCAATTTTCCAAAATAAATAAGTAAACTGCAAGGCACTTAAATTTTCCTACTCTACTCTTCCCTTAACCTCGATTCAAGTCTGCTAGTAGAAATTCTGAAAGGCTTTCATCGAGAGTCACTTGAGAGAAGTCGAAAAGAAAATGTTTCGACTTCCTTCATCTTCTTAATACTTAAAGTGCTCTCTTCATTCTCGTTATTTTTCAAGTAAGGGAAATTGAAAATTGCAGTCAAAGCCGGAGATGAAAAATTTTTTATATCATGTTGAAATGACTTACTGTTATAGCCAGAGAGAGAGTGAAACTGTCTAAATATTTGCATTGAAAAATTGTCCGGTGATGAGCAAAAGATAAAATCACTTTGAAGGAAAGAGATGAAATTATGGCCTTAAGGGATACACAAAGATTGTTCATTATGAAATGATGATGATGAGAGAAAAAAAATTGTCAAATCTAGGTCAGTCAGATTCCAAAGGGAATTATTTGCTTAAGAAATTATAAATAACAGACTTTAAGATTTTTTGCATTTTAAATTTAACTCTTTCATCTTTCTATTCCCTAAAACTAAATTTTAATATCCTTTATTCATATATATCCTAAAATCATCTCACGCAAATCATCATCATCATTATTCATCCATTTTCTGGCTTGCTGTTTGTCTCATAACATTAAAAATAGATGTTTCAAAGCAGCTGTCTGTCCATTTATTCATCCTCAATCCTATTGTTAATTAAAGAACTCATCCATCCCGAGAAATTGTGGGAATGATAGCAGAACAATGAACATTCACCGCATTATGAAACATTCTATGCAATTAATGAGAACAAAATTATTTATAGAAAGTCATAAATTTCGTTAGCTTGCCTTTCCGCAATTGATCCTCTTTCTTATTTCTGCAGTAGTGTCTATATGTGTGTAGGGTAAAACACTGTAGTCCATTTAATAAAGCACAAAAAATATTTATGATTATTTTAAAAATTTCTCCTATGGCGAGGCAGAAGCTGTGCGAAAGAGAAAGAATCACTGAATCCTTTCAGTTCATGCGACAGAGCCTTTTTGTATTTTTTTTTCTTAACTGATGCTGCTGCTTTGGCCTTTTATGTCGAAAAATGGAAAATTGAAAAGAGCATGCATGCATGTGTATGTATATACATGTATACATCATAAAGCACTCGAGTGTTAACATAACAGTTGGTTTGACTGCTCTTTTCAGAACACTTCTTTCTTTCTCACTCTCCCGTGTCATTCAAACAGCAAAAAAAGCAAAATCGGGCGGAAACAAGTAGTTGAAAACGATGATACTTTAAATTTATTAGTGGGAGGATAAAAGACAAAAAAAGAAGTGGAAAGAATAACAGAACTTTATAGCCCCTTAAGCGACACATTCAATTCGAGAGCGAACTCTCTGTGTATGCCATGGCTTTTTGGTTCAATGTGATCTTTACACACATTCACATATTTCAACAAAAATTGTTCACCGCTTTTGTTCTTCTTTTTTTAATTCTTCTCGTTTGTGGTTGAATTTTATTCTCTTTCTTTATCTTTTTTATCTTTATTCCACTCACAAGTTGATGTGAAAAAAGAAAAGAAATTATTTTATTCATGCAAAGCTTTTTTTCTGCTTTTTATTCCTTCTAAAAACTTACGTGGCAAATATTGAATATTAAGTAATAAATCATCATTTTTTGAAGAGCATAGCAAAAACTATGCTCAACAGCAAAAAACTTTTCTTCTCTATCGAGGTATAACAGCTATCACAACTTTTGAGCTATTCATTTTTCATCAGAAAGCTTTCAGTTCAAATGCCTTTTTTCCTTCAAAAAGAAAGCCACATAGAAACAATTTCGATGGGTGAAAAAAAATAAAATATTGTTTAGATAATAAAAGATGAATGAATCGAATCATTTTTTAGACCTTTTTTTCTTTCATCATTATCATCATCAGCATCATTTTTTTATATTCTTAGCTAAAACAGTCTTCCGTGCTTTTCGTTGATTCAGCTGTGTTGATTTGAATATTTGTTGAGCGAAAAACTTTTGATTTTTATCTAATTTAATTCAATAACTTTCAAGGTTTTTTGTCGATTTGAAAAAAAAACTTTTTCTTCATTTTTTGTTGAAGGACGAAGAATAATTTAATTTGAATGAGAAGGATACTTTACGAAGCTTTTGAGCTTATTGCGACTAATTTATTTCAAAAAATTATACTTATTCGTCAAAATGTCGATTTATGGATGTAATTTTAAATGTTTTTCTTTAATAATAACAAATATTTTGTTATTATATTGAATTTGAGCTTATTTTTAATAGAATTTTATCAAATGTTGAACATTCAATAAAAAAGAAAAATTAATAATTTAAAAAATTCAATTTTTTTTCGCCTCTCGCCTCTAACAACTCTGATTAAGTCTTGAATTATTAAAATTGTGTTTTATAATAAATTTTTGATGAAATTTGTAATCAAGTCATTGTTTAAAATTAGCTTAAAAAGTAAACAAAATAACTTAAAAACATACTTTCATAAAAAAACATGAAAATTCAAATGCCCGTTATTTCAAAAATTATCATAGTTTTCAATCCTTGGGAGTTTCAATAGAAAAATCACAAAAATATATTATTGTATTGGTCGATTTCCTCCTTCATAATAACAAAACAAAAATATAACGATTAAATTTATTACAATACGGATCATTATTTTCATATTACTACCTAAGCAGCTCGTGCACATCATTAAACTCATAATAAATGCTCAAAAATAATGCGAATTAAAAGCTTTTGCTGGTTTTGAAATTTTTCCACAGCAACAACATAAAAAAGACATTTTACTCAATCTAATTGTTTCTTATTAAATTTCAATTTCACTTCTCGCGTTCTTTTTCTTTTTTTGTTGATAAATTCTAGACTTTAAATTATCATTAATGTCTTTGTTGATGACATCATTGTGAAAATTCCAAAGAAAAATTTCATCGCTCGTGCGCGTCTGAAACCACAAGACGAGAATAATATAAGTATGTATATACGAAATAACTTATCAACATTGGAGGGGAAACGAGAGCCAGCAGCGAAATGAAATACAAAATGCTTTCTCTATCTCTCGTCTAATTAAAAAAGGAAACGTGAAAGATGCCAGAAATGACATCGAAATGAGATTGTTGAGCATCGACCACAAAGACACTTTACTTGTCGGCTACAGACTATGTATGTTCATCAGCCCCAATCCAATCATTTTAGTCTCTCACTCGCTTTCTTTTTTATTGCTTTTTTCTCGAAATTCGGTTTTTTTGTTTCAAGGCCCGCAAGTCATCAAACAATGACATGAATGAAGTAGCAAAGCCGGCACATACACACACATAAAATTTGAACTCAAGACTCAAGAGTCTAATGTAATTCTGAGAAGATTTTCACTCATTAAATGTGATGTTCTTGTTGTTGCCGCCTGTCTTTCATTCTATTCTTGTACACACGTCATAGTGCGAATAAAAGAATAGCATATTGTGGGCTGTTGTATGATACTTAATTCATGTTGTTATAAGAAAAAAGAAATCGTTTCCTCATTTGATCATTTCACATTTCTCGACAAGTCGAAATCACATTACATGTTCATAAGAAAGTGTATTTATGAAGTATGAAATGAATTCCTGTCACATAAAAAGAATTCTTCAGAGTTTGAAAATTATAATTTCTTAAGCTAAATATTTATTGAATTTAACATTTTGTTTAATTATTCAAAAGCAATTGATAATTGAGTAAGCAAGTCATAGATTTTTAATCGAGTGGTTGTAATATCAAATCTCAATAAAAAGCAAAAATTTTAAAATTTCTAATTTAATACGATTTTAGTATTTGAAATTCATATTTTAACATTTAAGTTATGAAATCAAATGCAAAAATAATTTATAAAAACTTTATATCAAATAATCCTTTCAAAATAAAATTTTTCATTTTAATGATGAAACCAGATGCGAATTACATTTCTTATGAAATAGTTCTATAATAAAACAAATTTAATAAAAATTTTCCACACACACACTGAAACAAATAAAGTTTGATGATTGCCCACATCAGCAAAAAAATATGAGATTTAATGAACCACTGTACACTTGTTTCTTAGTCAATTCGTATTTCTTTTCTATTTAATATTATTGTGTCTCTTGAGTCTAAACCTCCATCTACCTTAATTTTGTCTTTATAAAGATTATTTCCTCTTCGTGGTCTAACATTTAGTAGCAAATAAAAAAAAAGAGAAAAAAGAATTAAAAAAGACGTTTTGCGGTTGGGGATATTTGAGCCTTGTTGATTTCGTGCTTTTATTTCCGATTTTTTTCTGCTGGCAGTCTGATTTCATTTAACATTTCAACTCTCCGGTCACATTGGCCTTTTGATGTCAAAAAATGTTCTTCCTCTCTCGCTCCATGATCTAACTTTTCTCATCAACTCAAAAAAAACTTTTTTTGCCTATGCTGATTACAAAAAGGCAATGATAATGATGGCAAATTGTGTGTGAGTTTATATATGTAAAGAGGATAATTTGATTTGAACATATCATCGATTTGTAATCAAACAGTAAAAACAATGGCATCAAATTAGCTTTTGACATGATGGCTATATTATCATGAACTACATATTGCCCAGCAGCATTGTACTATTGTCATTAGTATCTATCCAATCTAATTTTTTTCTTCTTTTTTGTGATTCTCTATAATTACAGTTTTGGTCCAACGAGAACGCCCTCACCCTGGGATGGTGTACGAAAAACCAACAATTTTAGTGCCGTTTGCCCGCAACGATTGCCCGAAATACAAAACGAGGAAGAGGCACTAAAAAAGATGCCAAAGGGTCGTTTAGAATATTTAAAACGTTTACTGCCTTTTTTACAAAACCAATCTGAAGATTGTTTATATTTAAACGTCTTTTCGCCACTTCATGGTAAGAAAATTTATTGTTTCTTATTAGTGCAACATAAAAATCACATTACGGAATTTTTTTATTATACACATATATTTTTTCCTTTGCCAAATTGCAGCGGCTGTTCAAGAGAAGAAACTTCCTGTGCTTGTGTTCATTCATGGTGAATCATTCGAATGGAACTCGGGAAATCCTTATGACGGTTCCATTTTGGCGAGTTATGCTGAAATCATTGTAGTTACACTGAATTACCGTTTAGGCATTTTAGGTAAGAAGAATTATTTTTATATTCGACCGCAACACATACATGAAATATTTTTGCAGGATTTTTAAATGCTAATCCGGCGCCACATATACGTGCTAGAGTGGCCAACTATGGTTTAATGGATCAGATGGCAGCATTGCATTGGATTCAGCAGAATATTGAAAAGTTCGGTGGTAATCCATCGATGGTGACTCTTGCAGGACATGGAACTGGCGCTGCATGTATAGATTTTTTAATGTCATCACCATCAATGGGTAAGATTAAAATGTTATCTTAATTATCTGTCAAAACTTAATTTCTGTGATGTAGTTCCAGGATTATTTCATCGAGCCATTCTTATGTCAGGTTCAGCCTATTCATCATGGGCATTAGTAGAAGATCCAGTAATTTATGCAGTAAAATTAGCTAAAGAATTAAATTGCTCAATACCTGAAGATCTTATAAAAGATCACGAGTCAATTGTCGACTGTTTACGTGAGGTGCCTTTAGAGGATCTCTATGCAGTTGACATTCAACCACCGAATTTTTTAAGTGCATTTGGTCCATCAGTTGATGGTGTAGTTATACGACCAGGTCGATCTAATCAAGACCTTGATGAAAGTACACGAGCATCAAAAAGAAATCAAGCTACAATGGGTCAATATGATTTATTGATAAGTGCTGTGACAGGTGAAGCATTATGGCGTTTTAGTGCAAGTGACATTCAAAGTGGTTTTGAAGGTGACCGAAGGGATAAAATTATTCGAACATATGTTAGAAATGCCTACAACTATCATCTTAGTGAAATTTTCTATACAATCAGTGAGTTATTTTTTCTTGATTTCTTTTTCTTTCCCTACATAAGTATGTCATTTTTATTATAACATAGTAACCGAATATACCGATTGGGAGCGAACGAATCAGCATCCAATTATCACACGTGATTCCGCCGTGTCAGCATTGTCAGACGCACAATATGTGGCGCCATTAGTCCATACAGCTGACCTTTTAACATCGATGAATAGCGCACAAGAGGGTGAAAGTGGCCCGAAATGCTTCTTTTCTGTCTTTGATTATCAGACAAAAGATGGTGACTACCCACAACGAATGGGTACAGTACATGGTGAAGATTTGCCATATGTATTTGGCGCACCACTCATCGATGGCTTCAGTCACTTTCCGAGAAATTACACCAAATCGGAAATCGCTCTCTCGGAGGCAATTATGATTTATTGGAGCAATTTTGTACGAACCGGGTATGTGACATATACACAAACTCATAAGAGAAATTTATTGTTTCATAATTGACTTGTTATTCTTCTATTTTTCTTTCTCTTTCTCTCTCTTGGTTTCTTTATGTTTTTCTATTATTGATCTGAAATCAATCAACAGAAATCCCAATGAGCATCATCGGCAGGACACAATTTTAGCCGCATCCAAAGAGAGGAATCGGTTTCGTAGTATCACATGGGAACAATATGATCCTATTCATCAAAAATATCTTGAAATCGGTGAGAAAAAACAAGAAACTAAATTCTTTTCTAAAATTATAGAAGTTTTAGAAAAATAAAATTTTTGCTCTTGCGAAGTATATGAATTTTTAAGCAAAGGTCTAGAAAAAATAAGTTTTTAACTTTTTCTTGTTACATAAAATTTAATGCTCATAAGATTGTATAGAAATTTAAATAAAAATTACCAAGCCCCAAAAATTTATTTTTACACCCCTAAAAATTGTTAGTGATAAATTAATAAAAAATTAATTTTACAAAAATTTTCCCTTTTGAGATTCAAATTTTCTCATCCCTTTTTCTTCGTTTCGTTCAACTATAGAATACAGAATAAGGCTTTTCACTCAATTGAAGCTTGTCATAATTTATGATTTCTTAAATTTTTATGAATGCCATTAAGCAGTCTCAGTATAAAAAAAGAAGAAAAAAATTATTAATTTTAAGCAAAAATGAGTAGAGTCTTTTTCTTAGTATGTATTTTGCGTTCGTGGTGCTGTAAAGGTCCTCAAGTAATAAATTATTTATTGACTCAAAAAAGTGAATGAACAAAAAAGGAAAGGGAAAAGAGCTAAAAGCACTGACGCCTTATGGCATAAAATTATGTAATTTAATTTAAACTGAATATTTTTCCATTTTTTTTTTCTCTTGACGATGCTTTAGGTATGAAGCCAAAGATGAAAAACCATTTTCGTGCCCATCAATTGTCAATATGGCTGCGACTCATACCCGAAATGCATAAACTTGGTGCTGGTATGGAAGATGTACTAACTCGCCACAACCTATTCAAAAATCACGATGATATGTCCCTGTACGATGGTCACGTGCGACCAGATTTATTTTCGCGTTTGCCCATTTTTGATGAGAACTATAAACGCCGCAACAATTTTAGCTTGGAATTAAATGGTGTGTATCGACATTGTTATTGCTCTAAAGTGTAATTTTTCTCTAAATCTAGGGATGAGAGTTTGCTCATGAGATTAATAAAAATGAAATTTTCATGTTTACACGGAAAACGTATTTACAAAATTTATGATCAAATATAAAAATATTTAAAACATTTACTTTCCTAAACCAGCGTTTGGAATTTTAATTTTTATTATAAATAGAAAAGTTTTAAAATAATATGGATAATGATCATTTTAAAGACTTATAGAAGGCAACAAATATAATTTTTAAATACAAATTTTTAGTCAACTTAATTGTTAAATCAAATGCAAGAAAATTTTGTCTATGAAATTCTACATTTTAAATAATATTTATGTAGATATATCGACTTGAAATTAATATACCGAACTCTGTCAAAAACAAAGCACAAAAAAGAATTGTACAGTAAATATTGTTTATCAACTCAGTAACTATCCCTAGGCAAATT
This sequence comes from Polypedilum vanderplanki, assembly GCA_018290095.1. Classification (NCBI taxonomy): domain Eukaryota; kingdom Metazoa; phylum Arthropoda; class Insecta; order Diptera; family Chironomidae; genus Polypedilum; species Polypedilum vanderplanki. The sequence continues at coordinate 9,114,910 of CM031379.1, read as the reverse complement.
TCAATTCCCATTTCAAAGATTTTTATTGCTCGAAATCGCAAAATAATCCGAGAAAAAAATAATAATAAAAGTCATTTTTTATTTTCATTCATTTCAAACTGTGCCACACAATACTAATCTCAATTTAATGTAATGGAAAATGAAGGAATGACTACAATGGAGCCACTCGCACTCACCACATGTCTCCCGATTAGTAATTTGAGTGGTAACGGTCCAACGGTCACCACAAATTCAAGTGATTCATCGGCATTTGAAGGCTACACAGCATACTCGACAGCACTTAGTGTGACTATCGCAATAGGCTGTAGTTTACTAATTTTAAATGTCCTAATATTTGCTGGTGTATATTATCAAAGAGACAAAACAAGACTCGAAGTAAAAACATTGCAAAAACAATATCAGCAGCGAAGTGGTCATCAGCAATCTTTTGATTCGATAAAACATGCACACTATCATCTTGGTCAGACTGTGGTTGATGTGGAAAATGTGGATACTGGTGCTCTGATGGAAAAATCCCCGCATATTTGTTCCAATTCTATGCAAATCAATGTAATGAAAAACAATTCGCCAGCACAGTCGACTACACAAAATAAAGTGCCAATGGCAAACAATACAGCTTACAAACCAAGAGCAGAACACGTTACAATTCCCATCAAGAATCAGCCCCAACAAACTGCTCCACAACAGCAACAACCACAACAAACGTTCGGAAGAACGGAAACATCATTCAATAATTCAGGAATGATGACGCTGCCAAAGCAAAATGTACATATTCCAATGAGCTATGCACGCAATGAGTGTATGACAATGGCAACTTTACCTAGAAATAGTAACTTAAATAATTCAGCAGGTAATTACAACCACTCATTCATTCACTCGCTCGGTTGCTCTATTTACTCCTCGAGGAGATTAAATATCATGTATGATAATTTGTTGCTATGATCCTCACTCATTCATTCATAACCTACCATTTCCCTATCATCAATCCATCACTCTCTTCATACACATGTATTTACAAAACTCTCATGTGGTGAATATGATGATAAGCTAAATTTGTCAACACCTATCCATGAATTTTTTCATTCTCCCGCTGTTGATGCGGTTTATGTGTCGATAAATGTAAAAAAGTTTTTTCCTTTACATATTTGTGGTTTATTGACCCACTTTTCTCAATTTATCAAAATTCAATGTTGATTTTATTTTCATAGAAAGAAAAATATTTAATTAAATTATTTGTTAAATACAAACTCATACTCGATTCATATTACATTGACAAAAAAAAAGAACGAGTGAATTTTTATTGTTTGTTGCTTCTGTATTTTTATGACCTTCCCCATAAAGCTCTTTTACTATTCCAACCTCGCCCAGTTGTCAACTAATGTCGTATAAATAACACTAAACCCATCACCCCTGAAAATTATAAACCTTTTTTCTCACACCATACGTTTAACTCGCACGAATCTTTTTCTTTGAACAACCATTGGTTACACCCCGTTATTATAATATATGCCGCTTGATACATGATAAATCACACTTTCTCACCTCACATAAATGATATTTAATATAATGACTGACCGATGGAGTGTGAGAGTGAGAAAACAGTGATATATAAAGATATGAGTGCGTGTATATAAATTAATCTGTCGTACAGAATATTATGAAAAAGTTACAAACACACACACACACTCATAGAAAATATATTTATGAAAATTAACGAGGTGAAGAATTAATATTTTTATTACTTTGTCTGCTTGAATCAAGATAAAGATGTTTCGATTAAGACAAGATTTAAATTTATAATTGTACAAAAAAAATTTTATATAAAATTTAAATCTTAATTAAAATGTAAACAAATAGAAATTTAAAAATTTTCAAAAACAAACAAATAATTTTAAAATGTAAATAAATAAACAAAGCAAAACAAAAGAATCACAACAAATATATTGATTTTATATAACCCGAAAACACTTGATTTAGCAAGCATTTAGAGTAATATTGAACAATAAAAAATATTCGATTGAAAAATTACCGAAAACGTAATGAATTTTCAAGTTTAGAAAAAACTTTTAAAAACATTCCAATGGTTTTAAAACTGCATAATTATCATTAAACTGTAATGTCTTTATCCTAATTTTATTCCATAAAATCCCTAATAGATGTGAGATATCAAAAAATTGATCCTCTAATTATTTCTTTTTTGGTTCTTCTTCTCTTTTTTCTTTTTCTCTGTATACTTGTCTTGAACAAAACTTACTCGTTACACACATTCTCATACTATAATTTTAGTAATATTTAATGAAAATCAGCTGTGATAAAAACCTTTTTACCACACACACTCACTCTCTCACTCCACTCAATTCATTTCAGTGGAACAGACGAGCAAGCAGCAAGTTGTAGGAAATCATGTACGAGCGCAGACAGTGAATCGTGCTCAAAATAACAACAGTCCAATGGGACATAGTCATCAGAAAAGCTGCCATTCACATCTACCAACAGCGGCAATGAGTGATCTCTAGTTATCAGTTTCAAAATCATCATCCTTTGTTGATACATCATTAGAATTAGTCTAAAGAAAAATTTTTATGAAAAATGAAAACTTTTATTCGTTGTAAATAAATCAATTCTAGGATTTTTAAATTAAATATGAAAAATGTTGTAAATTCAAATGAAAAAGAAAGTTTTTTCATAAAAACAGATACACACATGAAAAACAGACTGAAAAAATAAATTATTTAACTTCTTTGATATAAGTAAAAGGAGAATTGTAATGAAATTGAATCAACATTTATGAAAAAAGAATATTGAACTTTATTGTATCTATTGAAAAATTGATAAATATTTGTTAAAAAATTTCATCGTTTATCATCGCGATGAAATGAGAAAAGAAGTTTTAGGGCAATTTTAATTTTTAATTGATTGTAAATATTTAGATGATGAAAAATACGACTTATTGACCAAATCGATTATTATCAATAGTGATGGAATTGGAATAAATTTATATATCCTTATGTAAGAGCATGTGCAACGCTATTGAATTATAATTTATTTGATTTTAATTAAAAATGGTTGAATAAGCTGTTAAATAAATTTATTTTTAATTAAAATCTGTTTTAAATCACTGTTGAACATTTTAACTCCTGAAAAATGCTGGTTGATTAGCATTCAAATTTGTTGAATTTAATCCTCTTAACTGATGGTCAAACTTTTTATTGGTAATCAAAAATTGCTTTAAAAAATATTTACTTTATTTCTGTTGCAAAATAAAAGAAGAAAATTTGCCGAAAACACATTTGAATTTATCGATCTTGAAATAATAATTGAACAAAAAAAATCATGAAAAACCACAACATCAACTTGTAAAAGCTCAAGGTTCATTCAAATTAATTGATCAATTATTTATTTCATACCATTTTCTTTTTCTCGGATGACGATAAATAGCCTCAATACTTCTTTTACTTTCCATCATTGTGATGACATTTTCTCTCTCTTGCTATTGGTTTGATAAAGACAAATACGAATAATTGTGATGTGAATAAAAAATAGATAAATGAAATTGCAAATAGTTTCAATACAAATTCAAACAATGACTTTTCTAATTAACATCAAGCCACTATCTTTTCTGTTGACTTTACTGCGTACTCAATTCCTATTTTTTGAATTTACCAATTTGCAATTTCTGGTGATAAACTAATTTACTAAATTATTTATATTTTCACTAATTAATGAGAGGAAATTACAAATTGACAATTTTTAGAGTATGTGTGAGATTATAAATTTATACTTTTGAAAATACAAAGAGGAAAGTCATGCATAAATGTTGTGCATTCCATAGATATAAATGAGAGATGTGTTCGAACTTTTTGGGCTTTATACAGCAACAAAATAAAAAATATCATCATTAATCAAGGAAATGTGACAGAAATACAGAATAATGAAACTATAAAATGCAAAACAGAATTTTCAGATAAAATCAAACTAAAAAACAAAACTATAGGGAGGGAAATTGAATTTTATTTGATTTTTAATTCATTTCTCTTTCATATTTTGCATTTTTAATCAGGATATTTGATTTGATAATGCATAAAAATTAATAATTGATAAATTAAATTTTTTTATTTTTATTTCTACTGCAAACATTTTTTTTTATTTTGTTTAACAATCAAATGAAGCATACGAAATTGATTTGAAACAATTATGGGTATTAAAAAATTGTAAAACTTTGTATTAAAATCATAAAAAAGTGAAACTGTTTAAATATTAAGAAAACAAATGAAATATTTAAAAAAATATATTTCAAAGAAAAATGAATGAAAATTTAAGTGTTTCACTTCTGTTTTGATTTCAGATGTTGAATGGAAAAAGTTTTGAAAAGAAATTTTCCGTAAGTTCAAAAGTTTTTTTTTATTTATTAATAAAATGATGGAAAATTTTCAATTTATTGAAATCAACCTATATAAAAAAATATATTTGAAAAATTCAATCAATGAGATTTAAATACACCATTTAATTAATTTAATAAAAATGTTAAAAAAATTTCAAAAAGAAATTTATTTTAAAATTGATTTCAATACTGAAATTTTAAGAATTTTAAATATTCTTATAAATTAACACATTTAAAGTTAAATAAACACTTTTGTATGCTCTTCGACGAACACATAAATTTTAATTTTTCACACATATCTTCTCAGTGTCTAAAACTTCAACATATATAGTTGATTCATAAAATTCCTCACATACGGTACTTACCTTCTTCAAATAAAGACAAGATTTCAAAATTAATTAAAATAAGAAATTGAAGAAAATCCATAGCAACTTCATTTTTTCAATTTTTTTTTTTTAATTTTATTTCATTCTGACAAATGAAAATGTTGAAGTTGTACAATTTTTTCACATTTTAAAAACAGCTTTTTTCTTATTTTTCATTCTTAATTCAATTTATTTCAATTTTTACTGCACAACTAAAGAGATAAGAAGATAAATTTTATAAAATCACTGTATTTCACAGTTGAAACGTGAAGAAGTTACATTCAATTAGAGTTTTTCAACTTAATTAATATAGATATCTGCTATTGATTATATAGCCAGCGAAATAGGAAATGAAAATTGAATGATTTTGTTTCCATTTGGATTTCTATAAACTTTTACATTCAGAAGAAAGAGAGAGTCACTAAGCATTATATTCAATATTTTTTTTTAAATTTCCTTAAAATTTAAACTTTTTTTCCTTTTCTCTAATTTAAAAAATAAATTTTGAAGATGAAATTTTTTATCAATAATAAAAAAATTAAATAATTTATCAATATTATAATTTTTCATGATTGAGATGAGTTTATGTACTTAAGTTGGTACACCAGTTGCAGCAGGTGGAATTGGATTTGAATTTTGTGGCTGCTGTGGTGGCATTGCATGCTGTGAAGTTGGTACAGCGGAATTCGGAGGTGTTGCATCATTGGGTGCAGTTGGAGGTGGTGGTTGCTGTTGTGCTTGTGCGATTTGTGGTGTATTTTGACCAACACCTATCGGATGCTGCTGTGGTGGCATGTTTGAAGGAATTGGATGATTTGGATTCTGCCATGGGCCATGTTCTTGTTGGAAACGTTGATGTGCTTGCTGACGTGCTCTGAATTCAGCAGCTTTCAATTGTTCTAAATGAAATTGTTGTCGTTCCTGTATCAGTTGCTGTCTTTGATATTCAAGTCCTTCACGCTCACGTTCCATTGTTGTTTCCAGTTCTTCAAAATGACGCAGTTTAATTTCAAGTTTTTTCATTTGTGTCTCAACAAGTAATGCAACCAAACTCTTAATTTTTCTTTCTTCAACTGCGGCAAGATGTTTCGCTTTTACAGCTGCTGCGGCTAAAGCGGCTGCTGCTGCTGACTGCAAATTGCCTTCATTAAAAATCTTTCTCGATTCGACACCTTCTTCTTTTTCCTCATTATCTTGCTTCTCATCAGTCTTCTTCTCGCCATCAATCGCTTCGCTCTTTACAGCTGCCGCACCATCTTTGTCTTTATCTGTCGTTTCAGAATCAGATTTTTTAGTATCTTTTTCTTTATCATCAACTGCCTCAGGTTTTTCTGGTTCAGTTGTTTCTTTTTCTTTATCTGATTACAGTTTATGACATATAAAGCATCGAAAAAAATCATAATGAACATAAAAAGCGCACATGAAAAATAAATCATAAATTAACGAAAATTCACAACAAAAAGCACATTGAGAAGCTTAAAAATAAGTATGAAATTCTCACCTGAATCTTTCTTTGTGGCATCTTTCATTTCAACATCTTCACTTGTCGACTTTTCTTTTTCACCTTCAGCATTTTCATCCTTTTCTTTTTCTGGTGCTGTGCCTGCAATGCCACTTGTTGATAGACCAGCATATGGATCAAATTTACCACCGAAATTTGTCTTTTCAACATTCTTTAAATGTGCATCAAGCATGGCTGCTGGAACTTCATCTTTGATTGCTGCAAATTCTTCCATTGCTGCTTTTGCTGCACTCGCTGCAATTCGTGGATCAACGACAGATGCTAGAAAAGCAACTGTTGACATAATTGGATTTCCTGCTTTACTGAATGGAATTGGTTGGTAACTTAATGGACCCAAAAATGTGCTATCATCCTCAAGGTATGGATCTTCAATGGGCAATCGTAAAAAGTGCAGAATGCATTCATCTTGTGTTCGTGATCCAACATGTTCGCACACTTTATTCCAATCATCTTTGTACATTTCTAAACCCTCAAGTAGTAACAAAGTTTCTTGATCTGTCCATTCACGTGTCATACTTGCTGCTGTTTTGTTCTTCATTGCTGCTGGTTTCTTTGCATATTGATCTAATCTTAGGCCAAACTGTGTACCAGGAGCCAACTCACCAGGCTCTTGTTTAATTGTTGCTGGTGTTTGTGGTGCATTGGGATCACTATCTTTCTTTTCTGGCATTTTCTTATCCAAATCCAATAATGCTTTTGATGCAGCAAGTGGTTGTGGAATTTTTTGTGGATTAATTGGCTGTAAACCGCATGGAGTATCGCTCAAAATATGGAAATGTGATGTCGGTGGTGGTCCCATCGGTGTAGGACGAGATTCAGCATCAATTTGATAATTTATCAACCCCCATTGCTCCAAAAATGCATGAACTCTCATAATAGCACATACATCACCTGCCAAATTACGACGACATGCAGTGCTTGTCAAATATTCAGTTGGATTCAAGCGATAAGTGTCAATCATAAAGTTACGATAAGCTAGATAAATTTCTGGACTCTTTGACTTATTTTTACCATTAAAGAATTCTGGTAGAGCACGTTTTTCAACAACATGAATTGAATTATAATCAAACCATGCAGAATATGATGGTATTATAATGTGATGAGTTTGTTCTGTAACATTGTTATCCTCAACATCATCTTTATTAGCAAAATCTTGTGTGTTGCTATTTTCACTTGCTTTTCCAGTCTGTGAATCTTCACCTCGTTCCATATCTTCATCTAAATCTTGAACAACTGAACTTTTAAGTGGTGCCATATCAGGATCACGCTTTGTTGTTGGTGTCGCTGGACCAGATGTTGCTGCGCTAATTGATGGTTTAACTTCTTGAACATTTGGTTCAGCTGAAGGATCGTCCATATCTTTTGTCAAATCTTCAGACTCATCATCATCAGCACGTGATTTTTTCTGTTGAAAAACAGCTGGTGATCTTCCTGACTTTCTTTTTTGATTTTTTGGTGATGGTGAGCGCTTACGTTTACCTTTTGATGCCATTTGTTTCTTTGACTTATCACCATCAGCTGACATAAGATCTTCAACAGAAATTCTTAATTTATGAACTTTCTTACGTCCTTGTTCATCAACTTCATAATCTTCTTCTGACATCCATTCATTATATTGATCAAGATCACGAACCCACTGAGCAGAAACACGCCAATGATCGGCAGGTGATGCAGGACAATCGGGAACATTGTCAGGTAAATCGAAATTATTTGGAACCCAAGAATCGTATGATTCTGGAAAATAATACCAATGCAGCATGACATATTTGTCACGTTTAAATAGCGGTCTCGCATATTCTTCAGGCAGAGGATCAACTTCTGGATACACAATATGTGTCGCTTCTTCTTCATCTTCTGTTATTTCAGCTTGATGATTTGTAATAATTTCACGTATTCTTGCTGCAAGTTGTCGATCAACTTCTGGTCTAATGTAAATTGTTGGAAGTCTAAAAACTTCAGCGTCAATCAAACTTGATTCAATTTCAACAAGCAATTGAAGATTTGGATCTTTTTTGGATGATGTCTAAAATGATTGGAACATAATTTAAATATTATTAAAAAAATTTTTAAAATTTAACTTACTTTGCTAACAGTGAAATCAAATTTTCTCCAACGTTGATCACTCTTGAAGCGATACATTGTTGATAAAATGACACAAAGTGCTCCACCAGGTTTGAAATCATGAAAAAATCTCATCTAAAATGTTCATAAATTAACTTTTACAATAAATTTTTTTAACCGCCTGTATTATTTACCGGAAGTCTTGTTGTCATCGATGTATCTTGAGAATTTTTACCAAGTTTTGTTTCTTGATACTGTATTAATTGAATAATGAGCTGTGCAAGGCTCTCTTTTGTTGGTGGATCAGCCTGAATATACTGAGAATGACAAATTTATGGTGTTAATCACTTTTTCATATTATTTCAGCCATTTTTTCATTTTCTTGTATCTTTACTTACTTTTTTATGATGTTTTTGTAGCCATAATCGAACAGTCTCGAATCCCTGAAGTGATTCAGGTGATGTAAAAAACTCTACATTTGGACTTCCATCTTTTTTCGGTCCTAAATTCATCTTACTTTATTAATATTTTAATTTATTTTGCTTCAAATTTCTTAACCCAAGCTTCTTTTTTCCGAGTGAATACGAATATAAAAATTTATGTGATTTTATCTGCTTGGTAGGAAATTGCGGTATGGTATCATGAAAAATCACCCAAAAAACGAAATGTTTTAAAAGAAATATAGAATTTAAAATGTTTTTATGAATTTGTTTAAAAATTAAATTATTATTTATTAAAAAGTTTTCATTTCTTAAAAATTTAATATTTTGTTAACAAAATTTTCAAAATAACGGTTATATTAACAATTACAGAAACTTTTTGGTAAAATCTCATGAACTCTTGCATTGTCATCTCGGTTTTATACGAATTCGAGTGTGATTTTTAAAAAGAGAAAATTGAAATTTTAATATTTTATTATTAAAGGTATTGAAAAATATTTATTATAGAATTTTGAAATGTGTTACTGATAAAATGTTTAAGAATGTCAAAGTTTCGCGTAAACATTCGCGTTATCGTTAGTAAATGATCAAAAAGCAAAATTCAAGATGGTCGACAAAAGTGAAAATTTTCATTTCAACAATTTTCGGGGTTATTGTTGAAGCAGAATTGATTCTAAAGTGCTCCAAAATTACGCGTGTCGCGATTATGAAGTTTTAAAAAGAGCCACGCAATGAATGAGAAAATCATCCAAATTCGGTTTTGGGTCAATGAACTTCTTTTTTGAAAATTTCTCTCGATTTGATGACATAAATACGCGTACGAAATCTTTCGCGAATTTACACAATCGAATTTTTTATTGACATTTTTCACGGTTATCGCGATGAAAGATTTAACTTTCGTGCGGTGTTAAGATTCGAGTTTAGAAAATTTATTTTTATTATCTGTTAATGTTAAAAAAGAAATCAATAATAATTTTGTATTATTCAATCAAATCCTTTCGATTACAGCAAAAATCGACTTTCGTGTTGAATAAAAAAAGTTAAAAGTGTTGAATTAGCATGTCTATGAGACGATATGACAATCATGGACCGCCAGAAAAAGTTGATAACCGTTTTAAACATGGCAATATGAGAATGGATCGTAAACCAAATGCAACTCGAATAAGCGGTAAATTTTTATAATTGTGACAAGTGTAAAGTGCTCAAATATTGATTTCAAATTTCTTCTTCTCAATGTAAAAAAAAGACCCAAGTCATCCGGCAGGTAAGCGTAAAGAGATTGACAATGTTATGAAGAAAGCAAGACAAGCATCGCCCAATGAATACTGGGACAAAAAACTGCTTGAAGCTGAAGAGAAAGATCCAGGAAGATGGAAACATTCGGGATACAAAAAAATGTATGTGAATGGCGTTCGTAAATCGCGATCTCGTTCTCGTTCGCCCGTTATGCGAAATCCGGTTTCGCCCGTTCCCGTTCGTCGTAGAACGCCTGAGCGCTATCGAACACCACCACCAGCTCGATATGCGCGTAAATCACCACCACCGCGTGCTGATATGAAAACCAAAGAAATGGCTTATCGTGCAAAACCGCGTCAAATCTCACCGAAAGTGAACAAATCTGGAAATGCATATCCGGCTCAACTAAGACAAAATCCATCCTCTCATCAGGCTCGTACGCCATCAATGTCAAGTTGTAGTGATTCTCAATGCTCAGGTTGTTCAAGTGATGAAGACGATCGAAGGTTGATGGAAGCAAAACGTCGCTATGATCGTCATGGACCAACAAATCGTGTTCGTACTATGAGTATTGAAGAAATTGAACATGTTTCAAAAAAAAACAAAATTCGCGAAATCTCGCCCAAACGTCGTCACTTGAAACGTCCAACTTCACCACCACTTCGTCGTGAAATTTCATCACCAACTCCTCTTAAAAAGAAGGATAAAACTGATAAGGTAAAAACATTAAATTTTTAATATTACAAAATTTTATTAAAATAATTTTTCTACTTTAGATGCGCGCACGTATAAAGATTGAAGGTGAAAAACGTCGGAATAGATCACCATCATCAGCTTCAGATGATTCAACAAGTAGTGAGGGATATTTTCCAGCATTGACAGCAACAACACGAATCACACTAAATGAAAGATTCGGTAAAATGGCACAATGGAATAATGATCGAAAGTATGATATGGGCAATATGAAAATCACTAAAAGTTCAGAAGGTGGTGATCGTTCAGCTGTTATGATTCAAGAACAAACACAACGTGAATCGCCAGTGAGACAATTTTCGTTTTCACAATATGCGAAGGGAGAAGGACATTTTCCAGAGGAACTCATGCAACATTCAAGTGCTCAAGCAATGGGATTATCAGCATGGGATGATGTTCGTGTTCGTTTTGATTATTATAAAAGTAAAGGATATTTGCGTGATTTATCAATTTCTGATTATATAAAATGGGAAGAATGGTGGTACCGTTATCAAGAGTGGTTGAAACAAGAACGCTATTTTGAAATGGTTGAACGCAATATGATGCGACGACGAAGAAAGAAGATTCCAATTCAACAGCGTTTAAATTAAAATTCTTATATTTGTGTGTATGTGTAAGTATAAATAAATTAAATATTAGCAGCAAGCAGGAGTATGTATTAATCTTAAGTTTATAATAATTATGACTATCTCATATCATCATTGATCTCATCTCAACTTGTTTCACTGCATTTTTTACTATTGAGATTAAAAATTAACTTTTTTTGAGATGATGCGATTAATGATGAAACCTTAGAATTTCTTTTTGTGGTTTCAAATGAAAAAAGACTTAAAAAGTATCAAAATATAAAAATATTTTATTTCAGTAAGAAGAAGAAGCAGAAATAAAACTGAATCTAAACAAAAAATTTATTTTTAATGATGTTATTTTTAGTTATCAAATTAGAACAGCTGCTTGAAAATGAATAAATTTATTTTCAGGAAATTTATCGAAAAACTTTTATAAACTGAATATATCAGCAAGTTTTATATAATTTTTTTATACAACATAAGTAGGACACATTTATAAAAACGAAAATAAATTTCAGAAATTTTTTTATGTGCTGTATAAGGTAATTTATTTTGAAATTTTCCATTATTTATGTAGGTTGTTAAAAAATTCATTAAACAAACATAAAATTTTATGAAAATTTTTTATTAATTTTTTCATTGTGAGACAAAAAATCAAGAAGAAATGATAAGATAAAAATTTTGACAAAAAAGGAAAAGAATTTAATAATAACAAGTTGACAAATTAAATTCTAAAGTTTATTTTTAAAAATCGATAATTATTATCTAATCTATAAATTTTAAATTTAATTAAGCTACAAAAAGTGGGAAGTATTTTCTAATTTCATTCATTTTGTTATTTTTTAACAAATCAATAAAGCGACAGAAACGGTAATTTTTTCTTATTATTTTAAAATTTTTCGTCCCATTCTGAAGCATCATACTTTTCATTAAAATTGTTTACATATTTGTTTCGACGATTTCATTGATTCACTCCCAATAAAATAAATACTTGAAAATTATTTTATTTCAAAAACATTTATTACCGTTAATACATTTCATAATCGCGTTGAGTCGCTTTTTATACTTTCATGTACTTCTTATACTTATCAATCTATAATAAAAAGAATTTCAAAGAATTTTTTTATGCAGCTGCATTTAAGAGTTTCGTTTGTTATAATGATACTCTTTCATATGAACATTTAAATCTGCCGGGAAGATCATCATTTCACATTTCAAGCACTTCACTTTGGAGTTTTCAGTATCATGCGATTCTTCGCTTTGCTCGAGTTGTAGATCATCAAAGTTGCCCATTTCATCATAAATCTGGTCCTCTGGTCGCAGTTTTCGAGGACGTCCTCTTGAACGTCGACTTACGCCTTCCATAAGTCGCTTGTGGTCAGTAATTTGATGTTCATTTAGCTCTTCGAAAGACGAAAATTGCAACTTGCATTCTCTACATCTTAGCGAATCATGTCCCTTTTGATGTTCAATCAATTCCTCCACTGTACCAAATCGAGCACGACAATAAGGTTGATTGCATTTCAAACGAGGACAATATTGACATTCTTCGCGATGCTTTTGTAGAAAATGATAGGTATCAAATGTGATACCACATTGAGGAACACATCCAAATTTTCCAGCCGATTTTCTCTGAGTGATTTTGACCTTATCATTTACATGGTCTGATTCATGATGTAACTTAAGAGTCAAATTTGTTGGGAATGTTTGATAACATTTGTTGCATTGAAGATTTAAATTTGTTAAGAAACCATGATCATGAGATGCTTCTGACCGATTAAGTCGTGGTCTTTTTGCTTCACTCTGCTGGCTGTCATTTGAGCTGCTATCAGGGCGCTTGTTCTTCTCATATGACGACTGATGCATAAGAGTTTCAATTTTCTTAGGAACCAATGTTGGACGTCTTGATGGTGAGCGTGAGTATCGTTGATCTGTCACATCGTCTTGTAATTCACTCGAACTTTGTACTTCGCCATAATCTTCATCGATTTCTACCACTGGCTCAGATTTAATGGCCAGTTGGTTCATTTTAATTTCATGTTTAATCATTACACTTTTAAGGAAGTTATCAACATCAAGGAGCTTATCATGACATTCAATACATAAAAATGAATTTATCTCAATCTGGAAGTTTAATAGAAAATTATTATAATAAAATCGAATAAAAAATTTAAATTTTTTCAAATACCTCAAAACTAGTATAATTTATGAAAATTTTTTGTAGCTTTTCTGAGACATTCATTCTCGAGTCATTGGCCTCAAAAGTCTTGAGGCAGCATTGACAAAATTCTTCGCTTGTGTATTCATTTTCTTCAATCAAAATTGACGGATAGGCGTCTTGTTGAAGGAATTTTTCTCGACCAATATATTTTTGATCAAAATGAACCTCACAAATAAGAAAATTTGATTCGGCTGTACCAAGTATTTGCTTCCACTTTCTTAGCTTATTTTTATCATCCGGTGCGCAGAATAACTCACGATTTTTGCTCTTACAACTCTTTACAATGCACTGTGCCATTTTAATGGAAAAAATTAAAATTTAATTTTAAAAAAAAATTCATTTGAAATTTAAAATTTCAGGTTTGGAAACTTTTTCAACTAATTTATTCGACCATTTTGAAAATAATTTTTTCGAATTTTAAAACTTTTAGACGAGTTTGAAATGTTTTTATATTTTTGTTTACGAACAATTACCTAAATTGTTTTGATACAGTTATTTGAGATTTTTTAAAAGAAAATGGATAATCAATGTATATTTAGAGGTTGCAAAAGGCAATCTGAAGATTATTTTTATTCACCAAGCGATCCATTATTATTACAAAAGTGGCAAAAAGCAGCAAACACAAAACAAAAAAATTTTTGTGTATGCATTGATCATTTTAGGAAGTGCGATATTATTGTAGAAAGAAACCTCGAAGAATTTGCTATACCAATACAGAACGCAATGAAACAAGACATTAGAGTTGACAGATATTGCTGTGGAAGTTGCTTGAAAGATTTGGGCAATCAAGTGACTTCGCCTACAAAAGAAATTATGAAAAATTTCTATGATATCACAGAGTATCATCTCGTCACTGAAGTCTTATGTTTCCAATGTGCACAATTTTTAAAAATTTTCTCTCGATTCAAAAATGAAATTAAGCAACATCATAAAGAATTGAGACTTCAAAGCAATCCAGAAGATTATGTACCTGGTAGAGAAATGAAAATTAAACGAATTGAAATGTCGCTACCAAACAAAAATGTTTTGCGAGTGTGTCGACATTGTCCATATAAAACATATGATAAAGATGCATATTTCCTTCATTTATGTACAGTACATGAAGAAACAACACCTGGAATGTCCATAAAAATCAGTTCAACTACAACAAATGATTTGGGTCCAGTTGAATGTTTTCATTGTAGAAAAAAATTTGCCAATGACGCTTCATTACAAATTCATCAAACATTAAATCATCCAAAACAAAGAGTCAAAAAACCTTCACCTACACCTGTACCAACATCAGAAAAAACTACATCATTTGTAATAAAATCTCCACGTTCATTGTCTGGTGGTTCAAATTTAGAGCAAAGAAGATTGCAATTGATTGCAAAACTTGAAAATACAGCTAAAAGAAGACCTCCAATACCTGAACCTATTCCAACTATTTCAATTCCAACACCAGCAGTAACAACAAGGACTTCAAGTCAAACAATCAAAAAACAAAATTATAATTTTGAAATATTTGAATTGGGTGATGAATTGATAAATTTAAAGCAAGAAACAGAAGTAAAAGAAGAAGAACCTGACGACATTTCAGCAGTTGAAATCAGAAATATTGAAGACATTTTGAGACAAGAAAATAAAAACAAAAGAAAACAAAATATTGCAAAGAAGCAAGATGAAACAGAAATTGTATTCAAAGAAGAACCAGAAGATGAAGAGGAAGAAGAAGAACTCGTAGTTGCAGAAATAGTCGAGGAACAAAGTGATGAAGCAAGTGAGAATGAAAATGAGTCACTCAATTATATCCCACCTCCCAAAAAATCTTTAGCAACTACATCAAATTTCAACAAACAAGTTCAATGCCTCGACTGCAAAGAATTTATGAGTTTTGAAGAATTGGCTGATCATAGAGATGCTATGCATACACAAAAAGATAATCAATTTTATGATGACATAAGATATTCTGATTTACCTCCACCTAAAAAGAAATATAAAACCAAACAAGTTAAATCAACAGCACAAGTCACATGCACCATTTGCTCAAAAGTTATGCAAGAATGGAAATTGGAAAAACATAAAGAATTATTTCATAGTGATAAAGCAATGCAATTTCTTTGTCATATATGTTGCAAAAGTTTTCCTCAAATTACAATGTTTAAATATCACATGGTCAGCCATGATCCTGACTTGCAATATAGATGTGACCTATGTGGAGCTGGTTTTATTACAAAATCTAAAATGCTCAGGCACATAAAAAGAGTTCACATGAATATTTATCAACCTCGAGGCGTGTGTTCTATTTGCAATCAAAAAATTTACAAATCACATCGTGTGAAGACACATATGGAAAAATATCATCCAAATGGTTTAGATGAAGGTTTTAGAGTAAATCCAGAGACTAATTACTTTGATTGCCATCGATGTGGTGCATCATATGCTGATTTATACACTTTTAAGCGACACGATTGTGGAAAAGGTAGATTTCAGTTACGTTGTCCTGATTGTGGAAAGCCAGTTAAAAATGAAGAATTTTTGCAGAGACATCAAGAGACTAAATGTCCTATTCTAAATAAACATTCTGTTCTTAATAAAAAACTAAATGTAACTATTTAATTACATATAAATATTTAAATAAAAATCTTCATGAATTGCTGCAAAACTTAATCTAATCAAATTTTTATTTCATCCCAAAAGATCGAAAATTTATTCTCTTAATTCTATATTGCTTTTGTATCAGTGCGCGTTTGTCCATTATGTAAATGCCAAGGTCAAAAATAATTTAAATCATATTGTGCTTCATGAATGATTTATTTGATTCCAATGCTGGATCTAACTGATTGATGATTTGAATGAGTTTTGGACTTTCAAGCATTGTCAAATGATTTCCTTCAACATATTTAATATTGACATCACCTTTTGTAATCTTTTGTAAACCATAATCTTCATCGACATCAACAGTTGAAATTTCAGTTGGTCGAACAAGTGTGATTGATGTTTTAATTATGTTCTTGTAATCAAACTTATAATCAATGACCATTTTCAAGCGTTGGAATAAGCAGAATGCCATATCACGCAAATAGTCAGTTGAATAAAGATATTGACCTTTAGAAAGTTCAATCATTTCATCAACACGTTCCTCAAAGCTTGGATTTTCAGCCATAATTTTTCGTAAATCGAGTTTTTCTTCAGGGAAAATTGTTCGAATGATACCCGCTAACATAACACTTTGTACTGCTTCATCAGAATGAACTGGCATCTGATCGACTACCATTTTCTTCAAGAATGTCGGTGCTCCATCGATTAGAACTAACTTACCCTTTTTGCCCATACCCTCAAGTAATTTTACAACTTCCAATGCCACAAGTGAACCGAAACTGTAACCAACAACGTAAAAATGGTCACGGTCTTTATTAAAAACATCTGTAACGATGTTATTGAAAACGGCTTTAGCAACATCTTGAATTTGAGTAAGATTCTTTGTGCTCATCAATTGCAACATATAAGTAGGTAACGTTAGACCATTAGCAACATTTCTCCATAATGTTCCTGCAACACCTTCTATGCCAGGAATCAAGAGTACGCAAGAATTATGCTTGACACTATTATCTTGCGAGGTCATTCTCAATATTGTCTGACTTGATGTCTTTTCATCACCTATATTTCTCAACATAAGCTCAACACCTGCCGGAACATCTTCAGTAGCAAACTTAATCTTTGCAGTCTCATTTTCAACGCCTTCTTGTGCAGTTGTTAATTCTTGCAATTTCATAAACGTCAATGAACGTAAATCTTGTGGGGAAAGGAAAAGTTCATATTCACGTTCAAGCATTTGACGAATTTCAACTGCCATCAATGAATCCATGCCCATTTCAGAAAGTGTTGCATCCATAGAGACTGATTTCATATCACGAATTGACATGATGCTCATTACAGCATCAATTACACTAGCACCAGCACCAACTTTCACTTTCTTTTCAGCTACAACCATGCTTGAAACCAAAGGTTGTTCTGCAGCTAAAAGTGCATCAAGTTCTTCTAAACATGATGAAATTCTTTGCTGTAATGTTCCGCCAATCTCCATATCTAACATATCTTCCTGCATATCAGCAACTAAGCCAACTTCACCAACTGCACCCCATTGGATAGCTTTAGCAGGCAATCCAAGATTATGTCGTTGTTCCATAATCTTTTCCATTACAGAATTTGCCATACCATAATTACTTTGGCCAGCATTACCTCTTCCACAAGAAACACTTGAGAAAATAACAAAATATTGCAACTCAGGACATAAAATTCGTGATATTTCATCAAGATATTTTGTTGCAATTGCTTTTGGTGCCATGCATTCAACAAACTTTGTCACGTCTTGATTTTCAAATATACTATCACGTAAAATCACAGCCAAATTGAAAATGCCACCAACTGGTCCCAACTTCATTGCATCACGAATCAATTTTTCACAGCCAGCCTTAGATGATATATCAGAAGTATTAACTGTAACTTCAACTCCATATGACTCCCAAATGCTATAAAAATTAAACTTTAAAATTTTGACTAACATAAAATTGCGTTTTGAACAAACCGAATGCGAAAAGCTTGATATTGTTTAGTTACTCCACGACTTGAACTTAAAACCAATTTTTTACAACCTCTCAATACAAGCCAATCAGCAAGTTCAAGACCGAAACCACCCAAACCGCCAGGAATAATATAAGAATAATATGGATAGCAATAAGTGCGTGGAATTGCAGTTATTGGAAGAGTTGCATCATCGTAAGGATCTTCTCTAATTTTAAGCATAACTTTACCAACATGCTTGCCACTTGCTAAATATCTAAAAGCTTCCACAACTTCATGAGCTTCAAAAACTGTCGTCTTAAGAGGTTTAATGATGCCTTTTTCGAGATCACGCTCAAGAATTCTTTGAAGAATCTTTAAATATTCAAAAATTCAATTTTCTATAGTTCAAAAAAATTATATAACTTACTAGTTTATCTTCATGAGTTCCAGTGAAAAGCAAATCAACTAAAATGGAATGGAATGAAAGTTGTTTCAAAAATGCTCCCAATCCAATCTTGGTATCATTTGCAAGATCAAATTTGCCGATTTCTAAGAAAACTCCACCTTTTCCAAGACATCTAATTGATGCATGCAATTTTTCTTCAGCTAATGAATTTAAAACATAGTCAACTCCTTTGCCTTTTGTTCTCACTGCAATCATATCTTCAAAACTTGTATCTCTCGAATTTCCAATGTTTTCTCTCTTTAATTTAGGAAATTCATTTAACAAAAAGTTTTTCTTCTCTTCAGTACTGACTGTTGTATAAACTTCTAAGCCATAAGCGAAAGCGACACGAATTGCAGCTAATCCAACACCGCCACTTCCAGCATGAATTAAAATTGACTTGCCTTTCTCAATTTTTGTTGTTAAAAAGAATGCACTATAGACTGTAGCATAAACGACTGGAATTGTAGCTGCTTCTTGTAGAGTCCAACCTTGAGGCACATCCCATAGTAAAGTATCATCAACTTTAATGTGTGTAGCAAGTGATCCTGATATTACCATTCCCATAACTTTGCGACCACTCTCAGTAACTCCAGCATATTCAAAACCAAGAATACAAAGCTGATCAAGACGGCCTGAACCGAAAACTTCAGCAGTCAATTTTCCAGTAGCAAGCATTACATCACGGAAATTGAGTGATGCATATTGAATTCTACAAATTTCTCCATCAGGTTTTCCATGATTATAAGGCCCATATAGCCATGTCATAGAAGATAAATCACCGCGAACAAGTGAATTAGCATAACAATGATCAATTCTTGGCATACTTTCATACTTTTGTATGAGTTGTAAATGACGATATGATCCCCATTTTCCATTTTTAAAAACATTAATAGCAAGGCCTTGATCAAGGAATGATTTATAAAATTCATTACCAAAGTTAAATTTAGGTGCACGATAGTCATCGACCAAAACACATTTTAAATTTAAACCATTTGGTTCTTTACGAATGCAATTAACAAGACCAATTATTCCTGAAAATTCTTCCTTTTCAGAAAATGCTAAAACTGGACCTTCTTTCACTGCTTTCTTCAAATCTTCTATCCAATCATAGTTTTGCGATGACACTTGAATAACTTTTTGTGTTTGACTTTGCATTTTCTTACCACATTGTAACATTATTATTGTTTCATTGTCAGTTGGTATTATTGCAATGAGCTGAAGATGCGTTGGAAGTTCTTTAAGCAATTGCAATTTAATTTCATTTGATTCTCTCAAAATTAAGAATGCACCATTTGTAAGGTTATTGACAACATTGTCTAAGAATTTTTTGTCACTTAAACTTCGACTATTAATCACCATAAAAGCATTCTTAAATGTAGAAAGTTTTGCATCGCTCACAATGACATTACCTAAGTCGATAGTTTTTGTACTCAGATAATTCAATTCAGCAGTAACTAGAGGCAAATCACCTAAAGCTTGAGCTATAAAATCACTTATTGGTTCTCTACCATCATTTTGATCAATTTCAACAATTAAAACTTTGCTAGTTGGTAAATTTTCAAGAGCCAATTGAACACAGAATCTGCTTGCATCAATCTTATTCAAATAAGGAGTTGGCAGATGTGAAATAAATTGATAAGTCTCTAGAACGGGAATGCCAGGCGGACGTCTTCTTGAAACAGGATTAGCCTGTAATCCACGAAATTCAATTCCACCACAGCGTAAGAGATTCAATTCTTTATTAGTATAAACATCTAATATAATGCCTTCATTGTCAAATGAATGAACTAATTGTTGATGAACTTTAGGATTTATTGAGAGTTTTTCAATGCCTGTTGGTAATAGCAAAGCACGTGAGTCTTGACCAACAATATGAATTTGAAGAAGACAATCCATAAATGAGACCCAATTAGAGTTCCATTTAACCTTTCCAATCATGCCATCACCTCGAGCTTCTTCAACACATTTGAAAAGACTATGATAATGATAACCACGTAAACGAAGTTCTTTATAAAAATCTCTTTGAAGAAGATTAGGATATCCATTATCTACTGGTTTTTCAATATCTGTCAGCTTGACATTATCAACAATTTTTACATAACCTGTTGCAAGAACACTTGTTCCTTCAGTAATTTCAAATCTTCCAGATCCTTTGAATAATAATTAGGTTTATTTAAAATCAATTATGAATATAAAGTTTTAGCTTACCTGGTTGAATCATAACAACAAATTCGATATCTTGATTTTTCGGAAGAGCTGTTGCTCTCATAAATTTCACATCTTCAAAAACTACTCCAACTTCAAAGAAGTAAACGCCAATCATCAAACCTAAAGTTTCCCAAACGACATAAAGATAAGCTGTTGCTGGGAAAAGTATTCTTCCTACAATAAATTTTATTAAAATTTTTACCTTAATATTAAAGTCATCAATAAAATTTACCATCAATAACATGACCTACAATATATTCATATTCTTGGTCAGCAAGATTTATTACAACATGACGTTCACCACTTCGATTTGACTTTTGACTTTCAAATCTCGTTACAAACCAATCCTCGCTATGGTCCCATTTCATTAATGGACTAATCATCGGTGTACCTCGTGAAACAGGAAAATCGACTGGCGGATAAAGTCGACTTACATCAAAATCAATACCATTTTCATAAATCCTATTAAATAAAATATGTTTCAATTTTGTATTCATGTAAAAAAAATAAATCAATAAAATTACGAGCCGAGTGCACTCAGGAAGAAAGTTGAGTTGCTCTTATTTCCTCTTTGTGTCAATCCAATATGAACTGCTTCGGGCATTGATTTCCGTAGAATTGCTTGCAATAAGCTATGAGGAGCCACTTCAATTGTCAATGCATTGCGAGGAAGAAAAACTGATGTTTCTTCGAACAGAACTGAACTTAATAGATTATTTGTATGATAAAATGGTGATGAAAATTGAAATTGTTCCTCTTCCCATCGTGACTTTGGTACACTTGAACTGAGCCATTTTGAAGATCTTCTTTTGGGACTTTTGATGACATCATTTAAACGAGCAAGCAAATTTGGTCCCATTTCTTGAATGTAGGAGGAGTGATAAGGAATCTTTGAGCAATTGACTTCTTTAGCAAAAATATTTTTAGCTTTCAGCTCTGCAACATATTTTGCAACATTTTCAGCCGGTCCTGAAATTGTGCATGAATCAGCTGAGTTGTGACATGCAATTTCAATTCCATCAGGTATCATTGGCTTCAATTTCTTATAACTTAAACCGACAGCTGCCATTGAACCAACAACAACATTTGTTTCAAGACTTGCCATGCCACGTGAATAAGATGAAAGAATCATTTCTTCAGCAGTAAAACATCCATCTGCATAGGCACAACCCAATTCACCAACAGAATGTCCAATAATATAATCAGGCTCAAGATCTAGTGCTTTCAAGATGTCAGTAAGTGCAATTTGAATAGCAGCGATGCCAACAAAGGAATTTAAAATATTATCAAAAAGTTTTGGTTCTTGTGATGTTAAAATACTCTTAAGATTCAATCCTCGCTTTTCTAAAATTTTATGACTGCGTTCAATTGATTCAGCAAAAATTGGAATTCTCATGAGATCAGCGCCCATTGTATTCCATTGTGATCCCATGCCAGAATAAACCCAAACAACTGGTCTCTTAAATCCAGTAAAATGTTTCACATCTCTATTGAGACATGTTGCATTTACGCTTTGATCATTTTGTGCAAAAATACCATAACCTCTATAAATATTGGCTGGAGCAGATTCACCAGCAACACAATTATGTAATAGTCCAACATATTCAGCATCAAGTGGTTGTTTCATTACACTATCAAGGATTGAATTCACACCTTCTTCTGTTCTACTTGACCATAAAATCAATCGAGGAATATCATCATTTGGAATGCCTTGATTGACCTTCACTTTTGAATGTTGTCTGAACAAAGCGTGTGCATTTCCGCCGCCGAATCCAAAAGAGTTAACGCTGATAAGTGGACCTGAAAGTTCTTCAGTTTCTGCTACAACACGCAATCTACCAGCTTCTAATGACTCAAGACCAGGACGAATGACTTCAAAATTTATATTTGGTGCAATTTTTTGAGTCTCAAATGCAAAAATCATTTTTGCAATCGAGCACGCACCAGCTGTACTTTCAGAATGTCCCATATTTGATTTAACTGATCCAACTGGTAACGGTTTGTTACGACTCGTGCAGAAAACAGTGTCAAGCGCTTTAACCTAAAGAAATTTATGATAATTTATTCATAACGGAAGCACGCAAAACTCACCTCTTCAGGATCGCCTAGACAATTTGATTATTTTTTCAAATTAAAATTCAGGAAAATGTCAAAAGCTCAAGTGGTCTCAACTTACCCACAATTGTGCCTGTGCTATGTGCTTCAACATAGTCAACTTTATTAGCTGGAAGTTCTAGATCATCATAAAATTCTTTAAGTAATTTCATTTGCATTTTGCCACTAGGATAAGTTATGCCCTCTTCCTTATACCCATCACAATTTGTCTTTGAATATAGAAGATTTGCATAAACTCGTTTAGCATTTTTTGCTTTTTGAAGATACATCACACAAACTGCTTCAGACCTTGTATATCCACTTCCGTCTTTATCAAACGGACGACAATAGCCACTTGGTGCAAGAACACCCAAACTATTTATAAATAAATTAATAAATGTTGAATTTCTTTCATTAATGACAAACTTACCGTGCAAATTGAAGTGTAACATATGGATGAAGCAACAAATTTGATCCACCAACCAATGCAGCATCAATTTCACCCATTCGAATTGCATTGAATGCTTTTATGGTCATTTAATTAAAATTTATTTTCCTCAAAATATCAAATATTTAACTTACCGCAATCAAGAGCATACATGGATGAAGAGCATGCTGTGTCCAATAGAAAAGATGGACCAGTTAGACCCAAAGTAAATGAAATTCTATTGGCTAACATAGCTCTTGCACAACCAGTGATACCGAAACCACCAGTCGACACTTTTTCGTAAAACCAAGTCTTTTCTGATTCAGCAAAGCATGCACCAATGTAAACACCAGTTCGACTGCCTCTTAACGATCTTGGATTAATCCCTGCGTCAAGAACAGCTTCATATGCATGCTCAAGTAACATTCTACATTGCGGATCCATAGTATGAGCTTGCTTAAAATGAACGCCAAAGAAAGTTGCATCGAATTTTTCCAAATTATTGATCTTTCCCATTCCTGAGTAATATTTTAAAATTTAAAAAAAATTTATTTAATAATCTTGTGAAAAAAATTAACTAACTTCTTGGAATTTCTGGATTGGTATGTTTCCATCTTCTTTCATCATCATCAACCATATCAACCTTATTATAAAGATTGAAAGCGAATTCATGAAGATTCGATGAACTTGGAAATCTACCAGAGATACCACTAATGACAATTTCATCATCAGGCGTTTCCGGATAAATTCGCGAAAATAATTTCTTTTGCTTTGGTTGAATTTCAATAGAAGTCATAATTATTCCAATTTAATTCCAACAAATTTCCACAAAAATTCAATATTTTTCTATTGGCACCGCTTTTTCTATTTTTCAAGTTGCACTAGGAAGAGAACCGAAACAGTAACTGAGGAATTGACAGTAAATGCGACTTTTTTTATAGCCAAAATCCAACGAAATTTTTTATGCTGATTAGAATATTTTTGCATACATAAATTCGTAATTTTTTAATTGATATGCAATGAATTTATAATGAATAGAAATTCCGAATTTTTAACGAAACACGATTATGCTAAAAAAAATATTTTATTGACCTAGCACATTGCATTTGATTGTCAAAAATTTTTAAGACCTACCTCAAACTTTTATTTACTGGTGAATATTTTTTGCTGAAAAAGTTTTTAATCAATAAAATACAAATAAAATCCCTTTTTCTGTCAAAACAATTTATTTAAAGTACTCTTTTCACTCGTTCATTCTTCTCCTTATTTTCTCTACAACATTTGCCTTCATTCTTTTTTTAAAATGTGTTGTTTTTTAATGCATTATAATGCACTTAACATTCTAAATATTTAATTAATAATTTTTATTTATGTTTTTTTTTTCAGTATTTAAATATTATTGTATTTATGTAATGTATAATAGTGTAGTATAATTTAATTGTATAATATTATTATAATGTAAAATCTACACAACAAGCGTAACAAAATTCATTTTAATATTTAAAAAAATATTTCATTTTTTGTTGTTTTCATTGAATTATATCAAATTGCACTCTCTCCTAATATTTTTTCATTCATCTTGTATTTGATCAATTTCAATAAAAAATTTTCTCAAAGTAAATGGAAGAAATTTTGATTCTCTTTTTTGTATGTTTTAAAAAATTTAAAAAGAAAATTCTCATTTTTCCATTATATAACAGCTATTTACTACAAATATATTCTTGACAAACATTGAAAATTAAATGTAGCAAAATAAGAAAAGAAAAATTTTCAAGGTCTGAAATTTATTTCTACTTCATTATATAATAAATTTTTGAGAAATAAAATTCATTTATTTTGTATATATATGTGTATTCTGTGTGTAAGTGTGTTCTCTTTGGTGTTTAATTTTTATTCTTTAACATTTAAACATTGTAATTCATTATTTCTAAGGACAAAAATTTTTATTTTGTAGATAAAAGTAAATATATGTGTGTGCTCCTTCTTACAATAGCAATCTTGCAAATTCTAAAATAAAAATATATTATGTAAAAATGGTTAAATAATTTTAATTATAAAACTGACCTTCATAATTAATTCTACCATCTTTGTCAAGATCTGCAAGCGCAAGCATGTCATTTAGTTGTCCTTCAGTCACATTTTCACCAATCATTTGCATTGCTCGCTGAAGTTCATCACGTGTTATATAACCATTATTGTCTCTGTCAAACACTCTGCAATGATTTTGATTGAAAAGTTATACAATCTTTTTTTTATGAACGAAAATAAAACATTATGATTCATGTATTGTTATGAGATAAATAAAAATTGTTGTGTAACATAATATGTTATGTAATAAAGGATTAAAATAAATCTTAGATGTAAAATTAACTGAATATTTTAATATATTTATAGATTCAAATTATACATACCTAAAAGCTGCCACTAAATCTTGTGTGAGATCATCGTCATCGGCAGATGGAGTTGACTCTTCTCTTAATGCTTGTATCCTTCCTATCCATTGTAGGAATTCTGTCTCATCTATCAATCCATTTCCTGAAATAACAAACAAATTATGAAATCAAATCCATTCATATTTTCTCATAACCTTGCATTCAAATGTCATTCATTCATATTAAATTATAAGCTTTAAAAGCACAAATTCCTTGAAATAAGAAGACTCATAAATTGCAAAAGAAATGAAGTGCATATGAGAGATAAAAGTGTAAAAATCATTGAAATGTAAATACATTTTTACTTCATTCAAATAATGTTAATCAAATATAAAATACCTCAACTCAAATTCAATGACAGAGAAGGATAAGGAGAAGTAAATAGAAAACGTGTATGAACCGCGTGAAAATTCTCGTGATTGTATAAAATGCGTAGGAGTTGCAATTCAAAAGGAAGAAAAATTTTCTTGACAATCATGTTCGAAGGAAGAAGCTTTATTTCTTTTTGTCTGTGTTTGGGTTTCTATAGATAAGAAAATCGAATGAGAAACCTTGGATAATATAACAATATTTTAACTGCGTAATATCCATCAAGTAACAATAACAACAAAATATATTGCAGACATGTGTATTCAGTGCCATGAAAGTGCCTTATACGCTTTCTTTACTAATTTTACATGCATCATTCAGAAAAGCATGGAAAATATTTGATATTGACACTTGCCGGAAGAGACACAAAAGCAGCAACTCAAGTTGTCTTTTCGATTATCATTCCCAATATCACCATCATAAAAAAATCACCCACGCGAATTAATAAAGCATGTAATAATATTTCCCTTCATCACAAAAATAAAATCGCGCGCTATAACATTTCATTCATTCATATTGTAATTGCCTTTTTTAAGCAATTCAACATTATCAAAATAAGTAAGTATGTACACGCGAAAAAAGAAAATCCATTAAAATCAGAGAATTTTTTATCAAATGCTGCCACGATGGAATTGCCTGCAGTCGATTGCTTTTCTTTTTTTCAATGCCATCGGTCTTTGATATTCACAAAGTGATTCTAAAAACAGAAATTTTAATTCCTTCTTTTCTTTTACATTTTTTTCACAGAAAGTTCGCGCCAAATATTTTTACAGTTGAAACTTTTTTTTTGTATGGTATATGTGTTTACCAAAGTAAAAGGAGAAAAAAGTTCTATCGCGCGATAAAATGAGACGTGTGTGTGCAGTGTATGAAACAAACTTGTGTACATTTATGTGCATTCTTGTTTGCTTTTAGTATATAAAGAAAGAAGAAAGGTACTGTAAAACGAAATGAGATTACTGCATTGAGGGAAATTGAGTTGCGTTGATAGACTCGTGCATGCATTAATAAAAGTATGTCTCGATACCTTCTTAGTTATATGCTATACTAGAAAGGGTTCTTCAACTTTGGTGCTTGCGTGTCTAATATCAAAAAATAAGTCGATAAATGTTCAGTATTGATTGAAGTTGAACCCTGCCGTTTTTACTAGTGATACATCTCATTTTCATGAAAATATATCGGAAATGCTTCATAGAAAAGGATTGAATAAATGAATACAGCTGTACATTAAATCCATATCCTGCTCATTAATAATAAATAAAAAATGAGATGCAAAAAAATAAGAAGCGTGCACTTCATATAAAATTATTTTTCGCTATCAAAGCTGTAGAGGTCAAGGTAATGAAAATTTATACAGTGACAGACTAAACAATAAATCAAATTTTTGGCTTGACAAAACATGATGATTTCTTTTCCTATGTATATTGCTTTATCAATGTCATTGTACACGTTTTGGTGTATAAACAACATGAATAAGCTACTCCCAATACTATCTCGTGTGACATATAAAGCAGCAACATATCACCATAGTAGAAGACAAATAAACATAGCGTAAATAACATCCTCATTGTCAAATATTTGTAGTCTCGTAAACATTGAATTCTCCGACATTAGATTCACCATCTACATCGTTATATTTTCCCTTCCTTTAATTTCTAATTTCGGTCTAACTAAAAATCAACGGAATAAACTTTTTCTTTATAAAAGGATTGAAATTAGTTGAAGAAAATTTTGAGGAAAACCAGCATTCCTATGTATGAAAATTCTATACATCATAATGAACGATAATTTTATTTTCCTTTGAAAATCTCGAACGGTATTTCGATGGAATTTCTTCCAAAATATTTATTGCTCTCTGCAAGAAAGTATTTCAAAACTGCTTTTGAGTGGGTTTTCTTGCCATGGAATCAAAATTCGTTACTCATGGAATCCTTTTCAATTTTAATTTTAAGGCACGTATTTCTCTTTCTTTCACTAACAAAATATTGTATTTCAAGGCTACCTTTTTGTCTACATGATGCTATGAAAATGCGTGAAAACTAAAAATTCTAAACTTGTTTGTTCACCTTGACCCGCTAAATTTTCACAGGTTTTTTGAAAATAAACTTTCTTGTTTTTATCCATTTTAATTCATGTTGTGAAAAACTAAACAAAATTCTCCTACATTTTCATCCTTTCTCACTCTGTGAATAGCTAAAATTTTACTAAGCTGCTTGTCTAATTTACAGCACATAATACCATTTTTTGCGCATTAAAATATCGGTTGCTAATATCCGAAAAAGGAGAGATGCTTAACCTTTATTTTTCTGTGCCATGCCTTTCACTCAATTACAAACTTTACACATTTTTGCTGTCTCACTTGAAACACTCAGCAGATTTTTTTTCAAAATTGAATTTTTTCGTGCTGATGAAGACAAATTTTGGTATCAGTAGAAGAAAAACACGTTGTTGCTGTTACAATGTGAGATCATATTACATACTATGGTCATCTAAGTACTCTTGAGTTGCTCCACTGACCTACTATTCAAGTGGTCCTTATTATAACATCAACAAATTTGATAAATTATACACGAAAATTCCTTCTTGGAATTCATAACAGATTTGGAATATTGACAATAAATATTAGAGATTTACTTTAAGAAACTTATAAATAATCTAATGCTATAGAAATTCATTTTATTGGTCACTGAATAATTATTTTTAAATGTAACAATTCATAGAGAGGATGTAGGATGTAATAAGCTTATAGAGATGAAAAACTTTTTTCATCAAATTTCCCATTAAAGTTGCGCTTCTGAATAGATCAGAATAGACTAAATGCATGTATAATATCAACATGTGGTAGACGAGTTTTTGATGAAATTTTTTTTCGTTTCTCTTTCCTCATTTTAAAAACGTGATGAAGGGAAATTTGCTTATCTCAACGACAACGACGAAGTGCTGACTCAAAAACCAATAATTCTTCTTTTTCCCTTGCTACTTTTTTTTCACTCACTCTACAACTGGCTAAAATTCTCAGTGAAATACATTGAAAACGTGAGGAGCTTTGGCTATTCTGTTTATACAGCAAGCTCCAAGTTACTTCATCATCCTACATACATTTACACACAATTACATAAGCATTGTCATCGCAATAATTTCATTATAATGACATTAAGCTTCCATTTTACTCACCAGTTTTACTTGCTTCTTTCATTAAACCATCGATCAACTCGTCGCTCACATGGATACCCAAGTTTCTGAGCATAAATTGCAGTTCTGTGGGTGTCACCATGCCATCTTGGTCACGATCAAGCAAGTCAAAAGCCGTTCGTAAGTCTGCAATAGAAGTAAAAAAACTTATTCATAAGTATATGCATCAGTAAAAGTTTTATTGGGTTTCTATGGAGCTAATATCGATTATGTTTATTGCTACTGCAATTTTAATGCAATTGAATAATTGAAAATAAGTAAAAAGACTTTTTTATAACATCACAGATATAAAATAACTTAAATAATTTTAATGATTTAATAGATTTACTGTAATACTTTAGTTCATTTTAGAAAAATAACAATAAGTAAATGAAACTTAATATAATTAAAGTTCAATATGTTTTTTGCGAAATATTTTATAAAGAAATCAATGAAGCAGAAATATTTCGTCATTCATCGAAATTTTTCATTCAGAAATAGGAATTTTTAATCAATGATTTTATAAAATAATAAAATTTTGTTATGCTTTCATTCACAAGCTTTTTTGTTGATAACAATTTTATAATTAAATTATGTCAGCTTATAATTCAATAATAATGTGTTCATCATAAAAAGAGCGAGAGTAGGTAATGAAAAATAAAAAAACCTTTTTTATTTTTGGAAAATTAATTATGTGCACTTAATGAAAATTTACAATAAAATATGTGTGTACGAAGGTATATAAAGATAAAGATACTTCCGTGTCTATCTACATACACTTTGACCTTTTTTCTTTCGTACGAGAACATAATCAATCAATAATATTGATGACGTAATTAATTGGAAAAAATGTGTCTATAAAAAATATGTCAACTGTAAAATATATTTTCATAAGCCTCTTAAATTTTTGACATAAACAAACTTAAAGTCGAAAAATGTGCACCTTTTCTGCCAGACATAAATTTGCTCACTCATCTATCTAGTTTATTGACAAACAATTTCATTCAACAAGTTGCGACACAATTCTTCGTTCATAAGAAATTGCCGGCATCTTCTACAAAAATTCAATTAAAAATTGATGAAGTGGAAAGTCTGAGTGAGGAAAAGAAAAATGAAGAAAATAAAATTCGAAATATATTCTTTTCTTTTTCATTCTGTTACTTCGATATATTGCTGTTACTGTTGTTGACTGATGTGAATGAGAGCGTCATATGCAATCATTATTAAGCACTACATATGACAACACAGTCAGTAACTCAAGAGTGAAGCCGACACGAGGACGATGAAATAAGTAAGCAACAGAGATTCTATGATTAAGTAAATTTTATTGATTGATTTGAAAATTAAAAGTAAAATGAAGTGAAGTGGTTTAACATTGAGAATTTTTTAAATTCAAAGCTTTAAATTCTTTTCATTTTATCAGTAAATGGTCAAGCCTGTAAAATTTTATCGGTAAATGTGATTTAGAAATTAATGCCATACAAAAAGTCAACCTTTTACATTCATCGTCTTTATTGTTAAGCCTCTTTAGATATTTAAACCTATTTATAGAACCTTTTCTATCTGTCTCAATTATGAAATCATCATCAATTTATACGTGCGTGTTTCTATTGTTATCATATAAAACAAACCTAAATGAAAGGATGAAATTTTGTATGCAAATCACTCACTGTTTGATTTAATATTTAAAAAGCGCGATCTGAAAATAACTAAAGAAAATTAAAATGGGTCTAGCTTGAAATTTCATTCAATTTTGCTTTTAATTAAGATGATATTCA
The DNA here is from genome assembly GCA_018290095.1 of Polypedilum vanderplanki. Taxonomy (NCBI): domain Eukaryota; kingdom Metazoa; phylum Arthropoda; class Insecta; order Diptera; family Chironomidae; genus Polypedilum; species Polypedilum vanderplanki. The sequence goes on along the minus strand of CM031379.1, from coordinate 9,083,890 downwards.
ATCCTTTAATGAAAACTTTGAAATCAAATTTTAGAAAAATATTGCTCGTTAAATTTGGGTCAAGTTAGAAAATCTAATTGATTTGCCATGAACAGAAATTGGAACAAAAAAAATCCAATCAAAATTATTTTTTGTTACTACCGTCTTCCCTCGAATATAAGGGAATCCTCCTTGTATTCGAATTAAAACATGAAATTTTGAAAAACCTGAAAATTTTCAAAACGTCTTAAAATTTTTCAAAAAAATTGGTAAATTTTAAAAATTACAAACAAAAACTATCTTTTTTAACGGTTTTTTCAAAAGTAGTTCTTACCGTCTTCCCTCGAAAATAGCGACCGGTCGTTATTTTCGAGGAAGACGGTATATTTAAAGGTCTTTCTATTCAAAGAAAATATCAGTTTTTCGGAAAAATTTTCAATTTTGGTCTATTCGAATACAAGTTCCGGTCCTTATGTTCGAGGGAAGACGGTAATATTTTAGTGTGTCATTGTCAACAATAGAAAAATAATAGCGAATTAAAACAGCACTTGCTACAATCGTGAACTATTAAAATGGCACTTGATTGCCATTAAATCAGAATAGAAGATAATTCCGAATGCATTGTGATTTCATTTTCCCAAAATATCAATTTTCTAGACGTTACAGTCTATTTTGTCAAACATGTTGAATGAATCAACCTTGCAGCTTTCAAGAAAAAGCTCAATTCCCTTCTCAACATCAATATTATTGTGCTTCAGATAAGAAAGAAAAATTACTTTAATGATTGATGAAATTGGAATAGACAGCAATAACTCAAATATATAGAAAACCGATACAGTCATAACCCGAGGGTACTTTCTATAATAATAAACAAAAGATGAATTTCCAATCAAACTTTTTTTTCTTGTTATAACACGTGATGACTTCTCCTTCTTATCTTCTTTTTCAAGTACTATATTACTATTTATCTAATCTAATTTCCTCTTACTCAATAATTGAGGCCCAAAGAATGTCTTCTTAAATAAACTTAATTAGCGGGAATTAAGAAAAAAGTGCTAAAATTTGTTTCAGTTTCAATGTCTTTGCAGGTGGTTAAGATAAGCATATTTATTTCTTTTAAAAGTGTTGGATAGATTATATGGGATTTCCCAACTGCTTGTAAGTTGTTTATTGTTTATAAGCGCATTGTTTCTTATTAAGTGAAGAGAACTCTTGAAATTTTTGTTTTTAAATTACCTTTTAAGGTGATTATATCATTAAAAAGTGTTTATTATTTTCTGCTAAAATTAAAACACATTGAATTTCAAATTTGAATCCTTTTTTTGTAATCAACAAAAAACGTCTCAATTACAACTTTTAAGTCAACAATGTTGCCCTCAATTTTGTCCCTTAAAGCGGTGTTATAAAAATGTAAAAGGCACACCCAACACGCCATTCATTAGACCAGACAACAAAGTGTTTTAAGTTCTTTCTCTTCATAAATTAAAAAATTGCTCTTTCAAATACTTGACAGAAGCGCAAAAGAGAATTAAGTACAATTATTAAATAATGTTGATGACCCACTTTTGTTTTAATTTTCTTCTCCTTTTAGTTCTATTTCTCAATATTTCGTCGTAAAAAAAAGAAGCAGCAAGCGTAGAAAGACAGAAAAAGAAATAAATTTTAAAATGGGAAAAATGTTTATGGTTTCACTTGTGAAATGGATATATTTCTGTCAATATCATGTTGTTGTTATTTCCTTTTTCTCGATTACACAATTTAATGGCTTTCATGCATTCTGCCTCAAGTTCAGCTGAATAATTCATTTTATTTCCATATTACAGTCGTTAGGTAACTTTTACTGACATTAATTAATGAAAACATTGCGGCAAAGATTAAAAGAAATGGAAATTGATAAAGTTATATCCTTTAATTTTTATGGATGAATGCTTTTTCGAATTTAATTACGTGATTTTTGCACATGAAAGATTTTCTACAATCAAATTTTAAAGAAATTCAAATGATACTCATTTTTGCATTTGCACAAAGAAACAACAAGATTATTATACAATTTGCTTCGGATTTTATTTCAAATAATTGAGTACAATACAATGTAAACATGAGTGACATTGAAATAGAATTGTTTATTAATTGTAATATTTGCAATTGACAGGTTATTGTTAGAAAAAGAGAAATTTTAATAAATTTGTAATAAAATTTTTAAAGACTTTTGTCTAGACTTAATGGTGCCTATATTAAAGAGATCGATGAATGAATTGATTGGCATTTAACTTAATTATTCATTCCTTAAAGTTACAAAAATTTCAAACTTATCCATTTTCACCATGATCATCACGTAATCATCATCAATATGATTATAATTTTATAATCATCTGTTTAATGTACAAACTCATTCGACTGAGAATGCCTGTTGATTTTCATAATTGAGTTAATGTAAAATATTGAAAAAGGTATTGAAACTCAGTGAGGTGAAGAGAGAGAAAAAGAATTTGCATTTGTGAAGAAATATAAAACAATTTTTTTCTCTGTTATGGAAACGACGTAATAAATTTTTTTGGTAATTGTAATGACAGATAAAATATAATTTTTTTTCTCTCACTTTACCCCTAACGACAAATATCTCATTTGACGAAAAAAAAAGTTTTGATTAAGAAAGTTTTCACTCAATTATTTGATTTTCTTCGTGCTCTAAAAAGACGAAATTGAAGTTGGTGGACAAGTTCTATGAATTACACAACAAAATTAGGAATATTACGCCATTCACAAAATCTTTGGATAAGGAAAGACTGACTCATTGATAAGTGGTGATAAATTGAACGAAATGTCTTTTTATATCAACTTAAGTGTCTCTAATATTTTCAATAAACCTCTTATTTGTGTTTGAAACTTCTCATTGTTTTCCCAATTTTTTTATCAAAGCACTAAATGCCGAAAAATTGTCTTGATATTTTCCTGAAAATCACGAGTCATTAATTATAAATTTTTCGATAACGTGATTCAAACATGTGTTGTGTCGTGTGATTATTTATCATCAATATTTAATGCTTAATGACTGCGATAAGAATACTAGTCCGTATGGATTTCTAAGAAAGAGCTATAAAGTTCAATTTTCATTTTTTTTAGTAGTGTTTATAACTGTATGTTCGGATTGAATTGTTTGATTTATGTGCACATATATGTACATAGTTCAAGTTCGTTAAAAGGAACAATGGACTTATCAACAATTGTCATCGTTTGTTATTGAATTTTAGTCTACTATAAAATATTCTTTATGTTATGCAATAATGTGTATGATATATTAAAGTTCAAATTAAAATTTTTAATAATTGTTGACTTGAATAATTATTCTTGATTCTCATAAAATTTTATCAAGTAAATAATTTACATAAGATATAAAAGCTAGAGCTTAAAATTTCAGAAAATTTTCTCGAGTACTTCCTAGAAATAAGTAAAGCGAGAGTTTAAACCAAAAATCTTAATTTGTTTTTGAAATGAAATTCGTGTAGATGCGAAAGAAAAATTTTCATTATGCATAATTTTTTATCTCGTGACTTTAATTTAATTCAAATATCAAATCCATACTTTATTTCATCTTTAAAATACAAGTGTATGTCTCTACTCTGTGTCGTATTTGCTCATTCATCATTAAAAATTGTTTTTCAGATTTCAAAACTCGCATTCAATTATCATTGTCAGCTCTTTTTTGCTCTTCTCTTACACACTTGTGACCGTTCAATCAACAATGAATAAAAAAATTCTTCACGAGAATACAGAAAAAATTCAAAGCGGAAATTGAAAAAATCGAAAAACGATTTTTAAAGTATTTTTTTAGTCAACTGCAGTTGAGTCAGTGTTGATTCACAAAATATTCAACAATTCTTTTCTTATCGCATTTTCTTACCTCGAATCTCGGAGATGTTTGCGAAGTTTTCGCTCATATTTTCCATTTTTATCTCTGCACTCTGTTGCATAAGACCGTAACTTTTTAGCACACAAAAAATAGTTTTTTAAAAACACTGAAATTGTCTTCTGTTATCGCTTTACACAAAAATATTGTTTTTTTTGTAATTTATTTTGATGAATTGAAAGAATAAACAAAAAAAAGAATAAAGAATTTTACGCCTTAAGCGAACAAAATTCCCTTCTTTAATAATCACTTATCAGCAAATTTTTAATGCGACGCACAAACAATTTTTAAAATATGCAATAATATTTTTCAACAGAAAAATTATGAATTATGATACACGCACTATATGAAGAGAATTTATATGATAGTTTTTTGAAAATAAAGGAAAATAGTAAGGAGATGATAGGAGTAAATTTATAATTTAAAAAAATTCACTAAATTACATTCTCTTCTATCGTCTAAATAACACAAGCCAATATTTCCCTTTACTTGGGGCGAAAGAAGAAAGTTTTCAGATCACGTTCTACTTGCGAGAAGAATAAAATTGAACTGAACATTAGTCAGTTGCAAGAAAGAAAAATAATAACGAAAAAAACGTGGTAGACTGTACATTGAGAGAGAAAAATGTTTTTCTGAGAGCAACCGAGAGAGCGGCATAAAAAGAAGAGAATCGCTCAAAGCTTTACACACATTTTCTCTCCAATGTTTTGATTTTTCTTCGATATTTCTTCATGCAAAAACTTAATAAAATCGTGTGTCGAGTAAAAGATTCAAAGCGAGCAATTTTGAAAAAAAAAAATCGTAATTTTTTTGCGAATGTCAAAAGAAATTGTTGATCGCAAGTCATGCAATGTGAATAGATTGTTTCATGTATGAATTGTTTTATTTCGTGTAATATTCATTTTAGTTAGATTGTAGTTTATGAAGGTATAGTATTTTTGGTATTAAAGAGTCTTAACATAAAGTCTAGAATTCAAGCTATAAAGTCACACCATTTCCCAAAAAAGACGTATAATCCTATGAAATTTAATGCCCAAGTTCTTTAATATCGCAAACAAACTCTGTTTGTTATTTACATTTAGAATGTTTCCTTCTAAAAAGCTTTAAGGTTTTTCTCTTTAATTTGAAATTTACCGTTCATCGTAGCTTTGTCTAGTAAAAGCAGATAGAGGAGAAGATTATGCAATAATCATTATAATGGCAATTTGTCATCTACATAGTACAAGATAATCAACTTAGAACTAATTTTTCAAAACAAATTACTTTTTTTCTATTAAATGTTTTGCTGTCAACAACCTAAAAATCAAATAATATATTATTACTTGATATATATTGACTATAAAAGCTAAAAGACAATGCAAGTGCATTGCTATTTACTTAGTGATATAATATTTACGAATAGACTACTAGCAAGCAATCTAAAATGAAGTGAACATACAAAGGAGCAGTGATTGAATGTCGATTATTTCTTTTATTTAGTTTCATTTTTCAGGTTTATTTATTAATCTTTAATATCATTTAATTGAATCAATTTATTAAAATGCATCTATGTAGAAGGTGCATGCAAAGTTTATGATGGGAAATAATTTTATGTGACAGCTTGAGTATTTAAAGCTATATAGTGAAATTTCATTAAAAATCAATCAAAATATGTAGTGTGGGATTTAAATTCGAAACAAAACCAGGGTTGGAAAATACAGAATCTGTATACAGATTCTGTTACAGATTTTTACAGAATCTGTCCTGTAACAGAAAAATCTGTATACAGGTTGAATCTGTATACAGATTTCACCTGTATACAGAAAATTTCTGTAATCTGTATACAGATTTCACCTGGGCCCAGATTTCATCTGTATACAGATTTTTACAGATTTCCAACCCTGAACAAAACTCTTAATTAATAAAATAAACCCAAATGGGTGGAATGATTTTTCATATATCAACAAACAATTTGCTTTTTTATTTGTGTAGGTTTCATGACATATAAGCAATTTAATATCGAATTCCTATCTTTTTTCAGATATTCCAATTAATTTTTGTCTTTTTTTATTGTACTTTACTTACAATTCTTACATTCAAAAATTCCTTTCTTACATGAAATTTATATTTACCTTTTAACATATGATAAATAATTTTTAAATTTTTAAATATACCGCATATGACTTTTAAATATGATACATTTCAACAAATGTTACTTATCATTTAAATTGTTTAAATGCACGTGTAAATAACAAAATATTTGTAATGAAAGAAAAACTATTATATAGCATGATCTTATAAATTTACGCTAAAAAAATAATTTATCATTCAAAAATATCCTTAGCGAGATAATTAAACTTCAGTTTAATTAAAATTAATTTATACCAGAAGCCTTAATGTCTTCAATATTAGGGTTTCTGGTTGCTGTTAACAGCAACAGCAAAACAGCGCTGTTTTTCAGGAAAAAACAGCAACATCAAAACAGCACTTTTAAAATGCTGTTTTTTGCTGTTTTTTCCTTATATATTAAATTATGAAAACTGAACAAAAGATGTTCAAATTTACCAAAAATTTTTTTTGAAATCAATCGCTTTTGACAACGAAATCAGTTAAAACATTTGAAATAATATGTATTGTTAGATATCAACAATATCTGTCATTAGGATGTTTGAATTATATTTTGTTTACAAATTAAGTTCACGAATAATGGATCTATTACGTTGTTTAAGAGATCCGAGTAATATTCCTTCAAAAGAAGTCATATCGTATGCAGGCAAATTAGCAACTCGACTTTTTTATAACGTAGATGATGATGAAGAAGAAGTTATTGCTGAAACGGAGGCAGTTAGTTCTGAAGAAATGTTGCTAGAATGTAAATTGGACTTATTATTACGAAAAGATACTGTCAACATTTCAAAAACTGACAACAAATTCAAATGGTTAAAGCAAGAGTATACTTTGTTCAAAAATATTTGTGAAAGAACTGAAAATTTTGAAAAAATATACAAAGCAATTCTTTGTATTAAACCTACATCCACCGATGTTGAGCGAGTATTTTCAGTCTCGAATAATTTTAGCACTAAGATTAGATCACGTTTGTCTGATAAGTCACTCAATGCACTTGTTTTTTAAAATTCTTTATAACAAAATAAAATCATTTTAATCATTGTCAGATCGTCATAATAAAAACTTTTCATTAACACATCAAAAAATTTTTATATGCTCTTCATAATAGACCTCAGTAATTATTTATATAAAAAACAGCAACAGCAACAGCGCTGTTTTAAAAATTCGAACAACAGCAACAGCGCTGTTTTCAAAAGTGCTGTTTTTCAGAAACCCTACTTCAATATTATTATTGAAAGAAAAAGAAAATTAATTCTTAATTTGTTTTATCAAGATAATAAATTTAAATTGTATAACCGCAATTCACATAATTCTTAATTACTAAAATCAACTCGCAATGACAAATATCTCATTTCTAATGCACGTCTTCGCGATTCTCACTCGAATAAATTTTACCCGATTTAACGGAAGATTAATGTGGATTAGTCACAGACACTTCATTTTTCTTCATCATCAGGTTCTAAATTATGAAAAACAACTCTTTGGGCTAAACTAAATTTATTTTTAGCTCACATGTGGAATTTATTACTCTAAAATGAGATGAAATGCTTATTTTTGTGTGTTTCAATGTTATTTGAATGAGATTTTTGTTTTACATAAAATAAACATAGTGACAACTCAATTAGAGAATTGTTTAAAGTTTACTAACTTTCCTTATAATATTTTATGTATTGTAAAATAAACTTTTGTTTATTATTGTAAAATATTTTTTTTAAAAATGAATTCTCAATAATAAATGTTATTGAATTGTTGAGAACGTTGACTTGTTAATTAAAAAAACTTTTGTAAGATTTCTTAGTTCAAACACCTCACCAACTGACTACATTCATTTCTTTTCAAGAAATTAATATGCCTATCCTTGCTTCAACAAAACTTTTGAATTATCCTGGACAGATTTGTTTTCTTTTATGAAAACTATAAAAATAAATTTTAATTGAATGAGAAAATCAAAAAAACCTAAAGAGAAAGAGGAATGAACTCAAGAAAAGATGCGAATGAGAAGCAATCCTAATAAGTTTAATGACTAATGATTAATGATGCTTGAATAGAAAAACGAAAAAGTAAAAAGATGCGGACTGAATTACGAGTACTCTGAATTCAGTATTCTTGTATTCATAAAAGGTCAGAAAATAACTTTTTTGCTTTTCCTCATCTCAAATAAAATACTAATTGATGAAACAATTATTTTTACACACGAGATGATTCATTCTATTGAGAAGTCATTGATTATAAAACAAAGTAAAGAAATGTTTCTTCTTTACATGTTTTTTTAAAAGTTTAATGCTTCATCAATTAGGTTATTTAATCGATTATGTCACAAATTTGATTACGAGAAATTAGACAAAAACAAATATTTTAACGAAATTTAATTTAACAAAATATTTAAATTAACGGAGGTCGTTTATCTCAATGAACGTTCATGGTCATAATATTAAATTTCTAAGAATTTGTAAAACGCAATATCAACTTATCGCATCTGTTCAAATAAAAATAAAAAGGTCAAATATTCGACAAAAAAAGAATTTCTCTGTAGAATTCAACTTGTTTTTTTACTCACAAAATTCTCCTTCCACAATTATTTCACGGCGTCTAGCGCATAGTGAACCTTTTCGTTTCTTAACAGTACTAAAGGCATTTATGCTACAGCTCGTGTTATTATTCATTGTACCGAAATTTCTTTTATTGTTCGACACTTCTTCTTCTTATTTTTATTATTTTTTAATTTATCAGTTAACTCAATAAGGTAAACGAGGAATAAAAATCGTTTTTGTTGTTATATGAAATTGAAATCGATTCAAGGTTAATTAATTTAAAAATTGATTAATTAATCAAAAGGGTGAAAATCGTAATTGGCACTCAAGTCAGGCGTAAAAAGATTGCTTCACGTTTTTTTATTTTTTTATCACATAAAACACTTCTAATCCACTCGATATCTTAGTATTTATTATCTAAGGTCATGTTAATTCACCGAAAACAATTTACGTCAATATATTTGTACACGTCTGTCACAAGTCTCGACGTGAATCGCCTGACGGACGTTTTCAGATTGAATTTGCAATTAAAACTAAATTTAATTCGATATCAAAAAGTTTCTTTATTTTTTAAAACGAAAATCATTCTCAATTGACCATCACATATACAGAAACATTTCGCTTGCTTCTCTTTTTTCGCGTAGCGTATACGGGGAGTTTGACGAATCCCAATCAGATGAGAAGAAATTTTTTTGAAAAAATAAATAAAATTCTCTTCGCGTTCTCTCTGTGAATAACTACATACAGTTAACAAGTTGAAACGATAACTCAAACTAATTTATCACCATTGCGATGAAATGAATTAATAGGACTGTTATCGTTGCTTTTTCATCGTTGTCAACATTATTTGCCCGCCTTGGAAATAATGTGCTGTGTGTTGACTCTCTTCATACACTTTGTACTCATTTTCAGTAAATTTTCAAGTAATTCTTTTACTGTATGGAAAGACGTCAGTCTCAATGCACACACAGAAATAAAACGATAAGACAATAATGTGCAAATAAGAAGTGTATGAAAAAAAGTGAACATTTTATCGTAGCTGATATCGTATGTGAGATAATAAATCATGGTACAATGAGAAAGTAAAAAACGTATTGCAAGTGTTTCTGACATCTCTTCAATGTGACGAATACTAGTGGTTTCAATCGATGAATCAATGAATGAAATTCTCCTATCACATTTATAAATATGTTTTTAATCAATGACGAAACTCAATGAAAACTTTTTTTCTGAATGAAAACTTATTGACCTTATGACAAAAATAGACATAATATTGAAAAATCTGACCAATAAAAAGAGGAAGTGTGAGGGAGGGAGCAACCTTTTGAAATTCCTCAATATCGCAACACAATGGCATTATCTGACAAATAATTTCCCTCATCAAACTCAATAGCAGACAATATCACTGTTTGTTTCTTTTGTTTTCGGCATTTTTTGGCATATTGCCAGTGAATACAAATTTTTTCTTAAATAACGAAGGATCTTTTTGATTGTAAATCATTTCCTCAAATGATGATGATTGTCATTAAATCTGTGATTATAGCATTTTATTCTACAGAATATATGTAAAGCATTATAAGTGTATAGTACGACTCTGCATATGAAAAATTAAACACAATAAATATCTTCAAAAAAATGCGAATGTAGGTGAAAAATTATATTTATTACTAGCAAAAGCCTCAATAAAGTATTTTGATTTTAAAAACTAAAGTGCCGATAAGAAGACTTTAGCGCTTTTATAAATATTTGACACAAATTCACAGCTCTTTCTTGCTCAAAGTGATTATCATGAAAGTATTAATGTATTAGAGAATGTTTACTTATGTCAACCATAACTCTTTCCGACTCGACTAAATTTTATAAAACAACACTCATAACATTCAAGTGTGATTGATGTCAAGAGAGAGAAATTAATGTTACTATAATTAATGTCATAATTTATAACGATTGTAATTATAATTACTACGATGAAGAGAGAAAATAATAATTGAAGTAATTATCATGAAAGAAAAGTGTTCAGTTATAAGGATAAATTATTGTATAAGTTTGTAATTTTGCAGAATGTTGTGCAATTTTAAAGCTTTATTTCTAATTAAGTTATTGTGATTAATTTTACTTTTATCACCTATTTCTTCTGTTTTCAAACAATAAATTTCTTTTCCATGTAATCGCTTCAATAAGTCGCAAAAATTTTCAACCTCTTTTGAATCTTATCACACATAATTCTATAAAGATAACCACACAAATTGTAGACTTAATAATTCATTTTAATTACTTCTTGCGCAAAACTTTATGCGATGAAAAAAAACATGTTTACAATGTTCTAAGAAGTTTTAAGGCAACAATAATTATTTATGAACAATAATTAAAGTCGTTCTTATTTATAAGTTTTAATTGTTGAACGTCAATTAAAAGTTTTTATTTACGACTATTTTGAATCTTTCTACTTTATTATTGATACAATAAATTTTTGAAGCATTCAATAAATGAACTGTTTTCACTTACCATTTTGCACGTGACTCATTTATTTTTTTTAATTTTTAGAAGAATTTTAATCACAGTTCGGATTTGCATACATATTTTTCTTGATATGCGCATACTTTTACTTGATAAAAAATCAAGTTGACTTACACAAAAATTTTTCTAATCTACTCAGATTGAATTTAATTCATTTAAAATACATAGCCAAATTTAGAATAAGTGTCTTTCTTATAAATTTGCTAAATTTCAGATAGGGTTCGGCACTAATATGCATAGTTGACTGAAATGCACATAATGACTTGATTATATGCATGCAAATTGACTTACACAAAATGTCTCTGATTCATTTAAAATTTATCAAATTCGATCAAAAATTTGCAAACTTAAGAAACATTAGCTTTCATACAAAATTGCCAAATTTTGAAGAAGTTGAATAAAATATAAATGAATTAGAGACATTTTGTGTAATTCAACTTGCATGCATATAGTCAAGTCACTATGCGCATTCCAGTCAAGTAAGCATGCAAGTACCGAATCTTAATTTTTGTATAAGTCAACTTGAAATCAACTTGACAAAAAAAAGCTTATATCAAGTAAAGTATTTATTCAAGTTTGAACCATATTTTTTTGAGTCAAACATCTGCTAACATTTTTATTAAAAACTTATCAAAAGTTTTGTTTTCAAGATCATTAAAGTTTCTACTTTATTTAAATTTTATTATTGAACTTATTAAAGAATTTTATAATTAACAGGGCTAGTTTTAATCTGTTGTCTATTACACAATTAAAAACATAATGTCAAGAAAAATAAAAAAAATTAAATTTTGCGCAATAAATTATTAAAAGCAAATTTTAAATTTAAGACATTTCTGAATACTTTAACTCTCTTAAAAGCTTCTTTACCTCTCACATGTGTGAATTTAAAGCTCAATTCAAAATTATTTCACTCTCTGATTTTCTTCATTCTCTCGTCACAAAAACAATGTAATACATCTTTGCAACGGTCGCTTTTCGATAGTATTACTTGACACAAATAAATTTTTTTCTCTCATCATTCAGCATTCATCCGGTTGAACCTTTTTTTCGGCAATACGAAAAGTGAAAAACACTTTTTCTTGAAATGTCAAGTGTGACGAATGTCAATGACCATTTAAGCAATGTGTTTACTAGACTTTGCATGAAATCTGAGCTTCGTATTAAGAGAGTATGACAAATTTGTATAAGGTGGAAAATATTAATGCTCCTAATAAAATGCAGAGCGGAAAATTAAAAGCAAAAGGCATGGCATAAATTTTATATCTTGATAAAATAAATTTTCCACAAAAGTCTCTCGTTTGGAAAGTTGATTTCGGGATATTTCATTAGTAATAAATTTTTGATTTTTCGAGAAGATTAAAACTTAAAATACTAACAAATTGCAAGGCATTTACATAAATCTACAAACAAAAATTGTTCAAATTGCAACAGTATGAAAGTTAAAACATGAAGCAGGAAGCATATGATGTATTTTAACAGTCATAAATCACGTTGGATTTATTCGTCTTCGTCTATAAGTTTTTCTTTCAAACACTAGAGCAAAATGCTCCTATGATTTCATTGTAATCCATTGTCGAATAAATTTTAAACGTGAAATATTTTAAAAGAATGAACAAGAAAGATAAAATGAAAATTTTGTGATTATTTGAAAACATCCTACACATTGTTGATTTTTTGGAGTATGAATGAGGATTTTGTGAACGAATAATTTTGCGTGAATGCTTGTCACTGATAAAAACTTTGAAATTTCTTTAGCCACACTTAAACAAACTGTCAAGGTCGTTTATGAGGTTTGTAAAATATTTTGATATGAACTACAGCAATTTGTGGTTTTTATGATTTGAATTTGATAAAATTATCCAAAGCTATAAATTACTTTTCATCATTTCCTTTTATCAATCCGACAAAGTTTTACAATGTTGATTCACCTTGGCAAATCAAACACAGCAAATTACTTTTTTCCGTACAGCGACAATCTGTTTTCTTTTTATCAATGCTTCTGAAGTTTCACTTGAAAGCCATTAAATGAGATTCATACAAAGAAATGAGAAAAAGAATCGAAAAAGCTTTTACAATAGATGGATAGATATTTAATACACGTTTCTAGTAAGCAATCGTAAAAAGGCAAATTATGTTGAATAACAAAAAGCGAATATTTTATCTCGAATCAAGAGCATAAAAAGGAATTAATTTCAACAACCTTGAACTTTGAAAATGAAAAGCGAGGGAAGTTTTCACTCAATGCATTTCTTGTAGCGTGAAAATTTGTAAATTTTATAAAGAAACAGAAAAAAAGAAACATTCACTTACAAATGGCAATCAAAAAAGCACAAAAATGACCAGACACTCGAGAATTTTTCATTTCTCGCTGAATATTGATTTTATTTTTTAGAAAAATCGAGCTTTAGCATAATATTTTTCTTGTATCTTATTGATCGCTCTACTGAGAAGAATATAAAATGCAAACCATGTAAAATCAACATAAACACGCAATTTAAATTTAAAAGGCGCTATTATTCGTACTCATTGAAAATAAAGGAAAGGCTTTTTTATTTTCATAAAAATCGAAGTTACTTGAATTGACTCACTGCCAAGTAATTATTATTTCATTCAATTTTTTATAAGCATAACTACTAAAGAGTACAAAAAAGAAATTTTCATAACAGAAAAGCTCAAAAGAGAACGTGGAATTTCCCTTTAGGGCACCTAGGTCAATATGAAAATTTTTTTTGCCTCAGTCAAGGAGAAACTTTTTTTTTCTCTAACTCAATTCTTTCTACAATGTTCACATGAAATAAAAAAAGTTTCTTGTTTCAACCCTAGAGCAATGACACAGTATTTTTTCGCTTCGCAACGAGACTTTCTGTGACGATGACAACGATTCTGCATGCTAGAAAGACAAATTGATGAGACAAAGAATGAAAAGGTGTACGATGAATTACATTTACGTAGCTTGTTATCACAGTTACGATATATAATTCTTTTACTGTTGATTGCATAGATTTACTTATGCAGAATAATTTGAATCACAAGAAATAAAAACTCGATAATTGGAAAAATATTCTTTAAAACCATTTGAGTGTTTTCTTATTCTCTGCCCATGGTATAGTTTATCTTTTAATGGATATTTATCTCTCTTTTTTTGTACAGGAACATCAGAAACCAAATATACAGCATTTGCATGGAGATGAAAAGCTCTTTTGTACTGTATAATATCAATATGTGTATTCAGTAACTGTAGGAGGGTCTTTTAACAATTTGCATAAAATCAATGCAGAGTAAATGTTTTTGAGTGCACTGCTGTTGAAGCTTTATCGCTTCTCGGTACATATTTATGCAAACAATATTTTTAAAGTATATTCATAAAATTTTTCAAAAATAAAACTTTAAGACTTATCAAACAAAAAATTTTCATATGTTCTCGTGTAGAAAATTATTTTTTTCACGATAAAACCATAAAATTTTCAATTGATTGATTTGCATAAAACATTTTAACTAGAATCAATAATGTTTATAAACTTCTATACAGGTGGGTTTTAAAGTCACAAAATACTTTAGTGATGATTTTTCTACAATTAAAACAGAATTAATTAACAATTTTAATTAGTAATAAAGGAAAATCTTTTCACCCGTGTACTCGTGTACAATTCGATCTTTATTCTTAATTGAAATTCCAATTAATTTGAAAAGTATTTGAATAATTGAGTGTGGCTAAAAGTGTGTTAATGAATCAAAATTAGGTATGATTTGTCTAGACTCTCTAGGAAATTAGATTGAATTAACATTTAAGATTGCAGAATTTTAATTAAAATTATATTTGCTTTATTCCATAAAAATTCTTTCTTAATGACTTAATGGTCATTTCCTCACTCACCTTTTAACTCATCGTCTGAAAAATTTGTCGGCTTTTGCTGTAAACTCTATCAGTTTTAACGAATAAAAAAAAAGAAAGGCGATAAAAATCGTTAATTTATTCATTCAATAAAATTTTCCGTTGTCAGATCATTAATTACTTTTCTTCTCCCCATAATTGTCTGACCGAGCACCTGAAAATAAACACAAGACAATAAGAAATTAAAATTAAGGATAATATTCGGAAAATTTCTCATTATCATCATCATATTAAAAAAGGTTAAGTTAATGTTAGACAATAATGACGGTTTTAACAAGTGATTTTAGAAAAAAAACATTTGATCGAAATAATAAGCAACAGAAGACTTTGTTTTTTTTGTCACTTTCCATTTCTTTTGGTTTCTATAGTATTTCAAAATTTTCAAAAACTAAATAAATAAAAATTAAATTTAAAATTCCCTTAATTTCTCTTCACAACATTTTCATTCGCAACCTAGTTGTTGCCAAGAAATTTTTTTCACTTGACTACAACTTTTACAGCTGCTATTTGTTTCTCCTACGTATCAAAAAAATCTTCAGTTGCAAAAAACATCTCTTTCTTCTCTGATTAAATTTTTCATATTGCATGCAATATAAATGAAATGTATCTTTTACAGCTTTAGCATATGATGACTATATCATTTTAGACTTACACGCTCGCTTTCTAGCATGCATGCTGCGGAAAACGTTTATTTGAAAATAAAAAATTGTATACACTCGGTTTGTTTTCATTGGCAGTGAGCACCATATGTGTTATGTATGTGAGAAAAATCACATGTTTCTTTACAGTTTAGCACTTAAAATGTGAGTGTGAAAAAGACTAGACGCTATCGGTTGCTTTTTTGCTCCACAAAAAAAGATAAATTGAGGAAAAATATCAAATGGATTATCTTTGTTTTCTACTGGGAATCACATACAATAAATTGAAATTTATGCAAAGGATGTCAATGTACTGGCTTAACTAATTTGTAATTAAGCGTGTCTTTTCAAAAACAGAAAAGAAATAAATTTTGATGCCTCTACATCAAATTTTCATAATTTACAGACCTTTTCAAATCTCCCGCTGGCTGATATTAATAAACTTTCGTAATTTTTACAACATACTAAATGTTATGACTTGTACAAATTAAATTTACTCATTATGACCTATTCTATTACAATTGAAATACGTAAATGAGTGAGGGATTTCTGGATAGTATCAGTTAAAATAGAACAAATATTCTTATAAAAATAAATCGCATGAAGAAAATAAAAATTTGATGTTTCAGCGATAAAAAGTTTATATCAATATTGACATATTGAGGTGGAAACTTGGAATAATAATGTTAATGATTTCTGTAACTCTTGGTGTCAATGGACTGTTTGTGTTTAAATTTCATACAAAATTATTTTTATTTTTGAATTTATCTTGAAAAATAAAATATCTCACATTATTGTGATGACTGATGAGGATAAAACAGCTTTTTGCTGTCAATCAAACAAGTTAATGAAAGTATTTACATTGTGTCACTTTTTATTGTGATGAAGATTGATGCACACAATTAATCATGTGAATGCAAGTAAAAATCGATCATTTCTGAATGTCTTTGTGACAAAATGAAGATAAAAATTGTTGGCCATTGATAAACATTCTTTTTACAAAAAACATAGTCAATGCATTGAGAAATTTTAATGTCAAAGACGAATGAACTTTTCCATTTTATTTGTATTTTTACTTTAAATATGGAAGAGTTTTCATTGAAAATGTCTGAAGAATAAAGTCAACTTTCTTATCTTTTAAATAGTATAAAAATTTTCCATTGTGCTTTTCTAAGATATTAACCTTAAAGCTTGAATTTTTATTTTAATGATTAGAAAGCACTTTAAATTATGCTCAAAATATCATATTTTAATAAATCATTTTCACAGTAATTGCCTCAACAAATGATGGATTTAAAAAAATAATCGTGAACTAATTATCCAGTAAAAGTTTTTAAAGGTATGTAACTATGCGACATGAAGCTTAAAATTAAAGAAATTTATTGTCATGACAATTTCCTTTCTATGATTGAGCATTTCTGTATTTAAAGTTATTGCGATGGTAATAGAAAATCATTTTCTTCGAAGATTTTTCAGACACACAAAACTTTTATGAACAGAAAAATTTTAATTTCCGCTAATATCGAATAAAGTTTATTAAATAGAAAGTGTAGCAGCAATAAATAATATACAAAAAACATTATTTTGTGTATTTATTTAAAAAAAAATCTAGGAGAAAATTAATTTTTTTACGCACAACAGAAAAAGGAAGAAAAAGAATAAAGTAAAAATAGAAATGAAATGTGTTAATGATGAGTATTTATTCATACAGATCGGTGAACTAAAAATAAGTTCGCATCACTCGTGTCTCACTCACATCTTCCTGATGTGTATCAACTAACTAATCATCCTCACATACTCTTGAGTGATTTCACTTTCAGCAAACTCGTGCACCAATAAATTTACTACAGCTGTAGCAAAATCTTGTTTTGTATGCGTATTAATTCGACAGCAATGTCATGTAAACAAAGTATTAATTTTAATAGCTGTCAAAATCTCCTTGCACTTGCAATTGTTTGTGACAACGAATCTTCATGAAGGATGTAAAATTAAAAATAGAAATTCATGTCATTTTATTAATTGCATATGCACGTGCAAGTGATTATTATTAGATGAAATTCATGTCATTATTTAATTAGCAAATTGCTTTAAAATACACTTTTTATCGAACTCGTCTCAATTTTTGAGGCTGCTGCTGCTTGTGTCTTTTAATTAGCACAAATATTTCTCTTTTGTTTTAATCGTAAGACATTAAGGATGTAAATTATGGCACATGAGGAATTTCTTTTGTTTTCTCTCAGTTATTTTCTTTATTTTCGGTCGCTATTGCTATTAGCGTTGTGTTATTTATTCTGTCTATGTTTATGTGAATAAATATATTTATGAAAAAGGTATTTGAAAGGCTTTAATTTCTATTCTCAAGTTTATTCACATTTTGTACCATTTAAAATTTCTTCAAAGTAAAATATTTTTATATCTTTACACCTTTTGACATTACCAACAAATGAATAAAAAGATTTTCTTGGAAAGATTTTTAAGTCTTCAATTTGAAATCATATCAATAAATTGCAGAAAAAATTGACTTTTAAATGTCAGTCAATATTTTATATTGAATTGAGTTCAAGAAAATAAGAAAACAAAAACAGATTTTAAGAGTTGATTTGCCAAAAAAGATGACATAAATTAATTCAGTTTAATATCAAGAAAATTTTCTTCTTTCTTTTGTTTTCCATTTATTTTTAATTGAGATTAATATTCGCACATTCCGATCTTTAGTCAAAAAGAGAAATAATTTTCTAATGTTCATGATATCATCAACATTCACAAAATCATCTCGAATGTTTAAACATTATAGATTTAAACGTCAACTAAACTTTCGACTGCGATTTATTTCTGAATACTTTTAAAATTTATTATTTCACAAAAATACACATACACAAAAAATTTTCACGATGCTGTTGACAACCTTTTCTTTTTTTCATAACTCCACCTTTTCTAGATCTTTATTTAAACCGTCATAAATTCATTTAAAAACAACAACAAACAAGACATTGAAAGTATACTGTCAAATGCGATTTACCTTTAAATGATTGACAAGTGAATTATAGTATGTGTGTTGTTCCATTTCAAACTTTCTCTATCTGACATACACTAACTATAATTTTTAACTCAAGCAATTCAACAAACGATTCCAAATTTAAGTTCAATTAGCACTTAATTTCCATAAAGATTTCAATCACGTCGACCAATAAATACTAGAACATGAAAATTTTCTCCTCTCACGATACACACACTCTTGACTTATCAAAATGATAAAATTTTACTAAATGAAACAAACGCGTTGCGGCAAGAAGAGAAAGAAAAGAAAAAAACTTGTAAACTTTTTTTTTATATTTTTTTTCTCACTCACTTCGAATTTCCACCGTCGTATATTACGAAAAAAGTAATCGCCATCGTTTTCGTATATTTTTTTGAGAGATGTATTTATTTTTAAAAGTGGGAAATGAGAGAAAGAGAAGGTATTTCTTCAATGTGCTGATGATACTAAATTATGAAACGCGGAAAAGAAGATCGAATGAACGAGATAATGAGAAAAATCTTTTATCAAAGTATTCCAATTGAAAATTTCTGCAGGTCATCATTATTATTGGTCATTGATTTCTTTTTAAATAAAGAACTAATGCTCGCGGAAATCTTCAAGGTTTTTTTCGCCAAAAAATGTGGTTATTAAATTATAATTTTGAAACTACCTAAAAATGACATGGAAAGTGTCCGTGTGGTAGCAGGGGGACACTTAAGCGCATTTTTGTGCCTAGATCAGTTTATGTTAACAAATTACAGACCTATAAGATTTGTTTGTGGAACAGATTCACTTTTTAAAATAAATAAAAGTACAGGGAAAATCATATTTATAAAATTTTGCTGTGTGAAAGTACGGCGAGCGTTTTTAATTGATGTTGAATTCACAGAATCTTCTGATGAGAAATTTTGTTGACTAGAAAGTAACGGTTGAGTTATATTCAAAATATTTGAATCCTTTATATAGGAATAAGTTCCTATATTTGCCGTTGGTGGCGCTGCAATCGTTTTCGCAGCCAACTTCGCGTTATTTACATTTTTCAATTTGGAAATTTAAATTCATAATTTTTTAATTATTGAAATCAATGGCAACATTTTAATAAAGATTACCGCCAGTAACTCGAAAGCACAAATCAAACACAGCAAACCGGAAATCTCTAGCTATTGTAGTTTTCGAGATCTCAGAGGGACGTGAGCCAGCCAGCCAGCCAAAGTGAAGATATAAGCGGAATTGTTGTTCCAAAAATGCGCTAAAAAATTTAAGTAATAAAACATTAAGTTTTTAGTGCTGAGCACTGAAACACCCACATTTCGTGCTGAGCACTGAAGCACAAAAAAAATTTTAGAAAAACTATTTCAAGTACATATAATGTGTTCTAATTTTTATTACATATATGATAGTTTTTCCATTTATTAGATAGATAATCACTCAATAAGAACAAAAGAATGATATAATAAATTAGATAACAAGACATCAATATCCTATAAATTTCATCTTACAATAAAACACACTATATGTGGACATTTGTGTTCTTTTTCTATCATAACAATGTATACCCTTGTTGCGTGATTCAAACAAATAAGAAAGTAAATTAATAGATTTTATAATAACAACAAATTCGTCATCATCAAATTTAAAAAAAAAAAACCATAAAAAATCAGACTCTAGATTTTAAGAAATCGATGTATGAACATAGTGAGCAAAAGGTGAGTAATTTTTTTCCGAACAACCTGATAGAAAAAACGGGTGAATAAAAATCGATGAATGATGAGTATTAATATTATGATGTAGAAAAAGCTCAAATTACACTGAACTGATTTACAATGTATATAAATTTGCACAAATTGTTGATTAATAAGACAAGCAAGATAGTCAGATGATGGCACTTCCAATGAAATTTGTAGATAATTTAGACAAATGTGTACACAGTGAACATCAGAAAAATTTTCAAACAAACTGATTCAAATGTGATTCATCGCTCAATGTTTATTTACAGAAAATCAGCTTGTTCCTTGAACGAGAAAAAAAATGTCATGCATGGCTTGTTTTCTTTTTCCATTACATTCATAACGATAAAATCAGTAAGCGAAAAGACATAAAACTTTCGACCAACACCTTCACAGAAAAAATTAGCCATGTGACATTCAAATTCCATTTACATTTTAATGGCGCCTTTTTAAAAAGAAAATATTCAAATCCTTAGCAATTGATCAAGAAAAAAATTAGAGTACGATCAAGAGAGTCATTGACTTTGAAATTTATTTTACAAAAAGAAAATAAACAAAGCAATTTCATCAATCTACTCACTTTTATCTCAGCTTCTATTTTTTTGGTATCCAGCTTCGTTGTCTGTCAAATTTGATTAAAAAGAAAGAAATAAACTTGATTAATATCAGTACGATTGCTAGGTAGTTATAGCAAATCACTGAGTGTTATTGAAAGACTTTATTAATTGCAAACATTGTTATGAAAAGAAATGGGAAATTTATCATGAAATTAAACAAGTTTACTAATGAATGCCATCTTTTCAGATATCTTGGATGAAGCTCTTGAAACTCTATTTTATTTTAGATTATTTTCTTGACCTTTCTCATCTTAAAAGTTTCAACAAGCTGTTAATCATCAACACGCAACAAAAGAAAAAGAAGATAACACACGAGTATTGTGGAAAATTAGAGATTAATGGTTTTCGTTTTGAGAAAACCAAACAAGAAAGAAAAATTCTTGTTGGAAGCAATTATGAAAATTTGTAAAACATGATATAAAGTTTTAATGTGAACATGAAAATCTTTCTCAAAATTGAATAATAAAAATCGTACAATTTTTAAATAAAATATTTTCTGCACAATTGATCAATAAAGCACTTTAACTTACAAAAACTGACTCATAAAAAAAGTCGAAAGCCTTCAAATATAAATTTTCTGAGAAATCACTAACAGATCACGTTTATAAAGCAACTCAAGATTTTTATCATGCATAAAACTAATCCACAATGTGGGAAGAACAAAAACTTGAATGATTGTTGCATGTGCATTATATCAGACACAAAAAAACAAATGTTGATTGTTTATCACGCGGTAAAGCATGAAAAGTAAGAAATCTTTTATTACCTTTTAATTACTCTCTTTTTATTACAAAATATTTGCTTTAATCTTTGTTTGTTTGTTTTTTAATAACTCAACTAAATTATCACTTCTCTATATCACCAGCTGCACTCAACACTCTCGACACTACCTTTTAATAAAAATTACTATTCACGATAGCTGTTCAACTTTGCTCGCTTACCTTAACAGCCTGAATTCACGATTAAAACTGAAAAAATAACAAAAAAATCATTTTTTAATTGTACAATTTTTCTTAACGGGATTGAGAATATGAAAAGAAAAAAAAATTTTCCGCGCACGACGGAATGATGATTTTATATGCTTATTTTTTTGTGGGAAAAAATTGAAGATTGAATCGTCTTTTAAAAATAAAAAGAAAGGAATGTTTTTCTTCGACTTCTTCAGATTATTAATAAGTTCTTCAATATCTTTCGCTATCCTCTCTTTTACTCGGATGCTTTAAAGTATACTCTTTCGTCTCTCTCTTTATTTATTCACATTCGGCTGCTGTTATTGTTATTTAGTCTTGACAGCATGCTTGCAAATTTAAAATTCAATTGTTTTCTCGTTGTCTTCAAAGAAGAATGAATTAATTGAAGCATATAAAGACTTCGTGTGGTTTAATAAATGACAATACAAGAAAGTGAAAATTTATAATTTATTGATTTTTTTATGTCGCAATGGGCGGAAATTTTTTACGATCAAAACCATTAATTTATCTTTCTATGTCACATAAGAAAAAAGAGAGAAGCGTGCAGTTGAGATATGAGAGAAAACAGCAGATCAAAGTGGGATGAAATTAAGGAATCATGTGATATAATATATATAATTTTGATAGAGAAAAGTAAAGAAATTTACTTTGTAGCAATTTTTGATCATCTATAATTAAAAATTGTTAAAGTATTAATTTGTATCAATTTAATATTCATATTAAAGTCAATAATGACACAAAATGCTATAAAATTAGAAAACTAAAAATTTTCAGTCTTGATAAACATTTTAATTTCCATAATGTTCTCTTTCGTATGTGAAAATTGAAAATGGCTTGCGGGTAACCAGCCATAAAATCAATAAACATCATGCAAAATTATTTTTTTTCCTTTCGCTTAATTTATTGCACCTTTAAAAAAATTTTCTTATAAGAAATATCACAAAATATTTTATTTATAAATCTCTATTACACATTAAACTTCAATGATCAGTTGAGATGAATTGCTAGTAATTTTTCGATACTTAACATCTTTTACAATAAAACTCTTTAATAAGTAAGGTGTAATTAAAATTAATCCTATGTAGAGATAATATGGTAATGGTGATGTTTGATAAAAAAAGAATGTTAACCCTCGTCGATATGCATCACGAAAATGATGTGTCGTAAAAGCAACAATTAGAATAGTTAGAGTCATTATCATGTTGTTGTCTTGATATGATAAGTGGCAAAAAATGAGGATAAAAATCAGAACTAATGGTATAGTTGAATTGTGAAGAAATGGTCGAGAATGTAGATTTGTTGCATTCTAAAATAGAGAGAAAATTATAAGAAGAGGTTTGTTATAAATTTCAATAAAAAAGTAATTAAATCGAATCTGATCCTTAATTTTAAAATAAACTTACCGCCAATTTTAAAGACCATGCTGATATAAAATGATCAACATCAATTAAAGATGAAAGTAGCATACATATTAATGCCCAATACATTCGATCCCAGTCATCAGTAAATAAAATTGCTGCCGCAAAAAATCCAACTAATCCATGAGTAATATTGTCATACATAGCTTTTAATAATTGTGTCTCATTTGAATTCAATTTATTATCACCCATAAAACACGTCAGCACTATTAAGGCACTAAATACCAAATTTATTACCCAGTTTTTATGTAAAATCATTGTAATCAAAATTGCTACCGATTTGTAAACAAAAAACAGATGATTGCTATAACAAGAATTTGTCCTAAACTTAAGTCATGATAAATATGAAGTCTAGACTCATAAAATACTATTGACATCACTTTGTGAGCTCCAAATGAGTATGTTCAGTGTTTTAATTTGAAATGTCTATATCTGCATTTCATCACATTCTCTAACGTTCATTATTGTTCCTCATAGTTTACGTTAAATTTAAAATGCCATTGATGATTCACATTTCTCTTATCTTTTTCACCTTCCTCGGAATGAAATGAAATTTTTTATGATGCTAGATGAATGTCATTATTCTTTTGAAATAATTGTATAATTGTTATTCGCATTGGAATGAGAATGAATGGCACGCTCGGAAAAAGTATTGAATTGATTTTCTGTTGCTTTTAACATGCTTAAATTTCATGTTCGACTAACCCGTTGAATTATGACATCGTCATTTTTTGATCTTAGTAATGTTTCACTGTAAGTAAAGAAAAAAAGTAATTTTATGCATGAATCAACAATACTTCAATCAATAAGTCGTTAGAAAAGTTGCTTTTGATTTGTTGTGTTCACATATGTGAACAGGAAATTAATTTTAATTGCACTTTAAATTATTGAGATATTTGCTAAAAAAATATTTCTTAAAATTTTTAATTCAACAAAGTTTCCTTCATCATGTTTCTTAAAAATGATGTTCACTTTTATTTTTCATTATTTATTTATTAATGTTTAAAACAATCCAAAATATTAAGTAGGTTTACATTTTACGGATAATTTAAAAGCATGAGAAATTTTCTTATTGTTCTCCACTGATCAATTTTTAGCACTACTATAATAAAAATCATTTTTTATAACGCATGATCATTTTGGCTTGTTAAAATAATTTAACACTAACAACAATAAAAATTCATTTCTTTTATGTATATGTGTACCATCAATCTATAAATTAAACCTTCACACATCAAAATTTTTTTAGCAATCATTACTTACATGATTGACTTCTCATATGACGTGCTGCTATAATGAATATAAATATATACAGCAAGACCAGCAAAGAATATGAAGAGACAAATGCCACAAAGGAATATAGCGACTTCACATGATGATTTTTGAACGACATACGGCATTGTTAAATAAAACTCGTGTTCTCTCTTTAAATGTAAAAAACTTCCTTATAATGTTCAAATAAAGAATGCTTAACCACTTTTGTTTGCTTTTCACGTCTTTTATGGATTATTTTGGAATTTTAAAATAAAGATTATTTGATAAAAAAATATTTATTTTCAAAACAGTACACTTTAAATGCTCTTTAAATCCTCTTAGCAGAAAATAAAACTCCGATTTTTATTATCTTTCTAAGAATATTTTTGCTTGTAAACGCGCGAAGAGTTTGTTATAAACTGACAGAAGAAAAAAGTATTGAAAAGGGAGACGAAGAGAAAAAAATTGCGATCGCACACATGCTAAACACTATCATATATGTACATACGCTTTTGTTCCCGATCAGTAATTAAAATTTATTAGGTATCTGCAAATTCTCTGTCCCTCTCTTTCTTTCTTTGATAATTTTACGGGTCTCGTAAACAGGTAGGTGAAAAACTTTCTGACTGATAAGCAAGAATTGTTTGTGTCGCCGCGACCTCAATATTTACAATTGACAACATTGATTGGATTAATATGAAAAATAATAAAAACATTTATTACAATTCTCAAAACAATTATACATTGAGTACTATTGACACAATTAATCATCAATTTTGGCAAAAAAGAATATCAAAATAAAATTTTTTGACCAATTTAACCAATTCTTAATTGACTCCACGCTCTGAAAATTCATTTTTAAAAATAGAACATTGACACGCTCAATTAATTTCAATTTATAAAAAAATCATCCGACAATTTTATTTAGATTTTATATTTTTTTTGACAATAAATTTAGAAAACTATTAACTTGAATAGCAACAGCAGTAGCAAAAAATGATACTCAAGTTTCACGAGGTTAAAGTATATATGAATGATGAATATCTAACATGTCATTATCTTGCTCTCATGCACAAACACGCTGATTCTTTTAATTATAGCTTTATGGATCGCATTTTTTTATCTCTTTTTTCCCATGAGTAAGATTTTCGTTCTAGATAAGTCACTCTCTCCCTCATTCAATTACTCTTTATCGTGTGTTGTATACAAAATTATATTGCAATAACCATAATAATATAAAAGTATTTTTTTTTTTCATAGGAAAATTGATAAAGAACTGTCATAAATGTATTCACTCTTTTATGACCGCTTAACAATTTGCGCGTAAATTAAAAACCTTATTCACGTTCTATCTTGTAAGCAATCTCTAAAGCAGCAGTTATTGAATTCATATCTTTCTCTATCGTCTTAGACCAATTCTCAACGTCCCCAAGTTCTTTTAATGCACTGCTAAAGTTGTCTATAAGCGCAAGCCACTGTTGAGTTTGCTTTGCAAAATTATTTGCTGCTACATTAAGGTTTTTAGCTTCTGCATCTAAGCGCTTTTGATTAAGATAGGCTGTTGCTACATTGATATTCAGGTGTTCAACCTTGAGAAAAAGAGAGAGAGAGAATAAATCATGAAGCATGTAATTAAGCATAATTTAGATAGTGGTTCACTTTTTATTAATTTTCAAATGTATACACATGTGTATGTATGTGAATGTAGGTGATGAACAATATGAACATATGATCTTGAGTCATTGTCAAGGCTATTTAAATTTACCCCGAGTAACCAAAAATACGTTACGACTTTCCGTTTACTTTCCGTAGCATGCAATAAGCATATAAACGGAAAGCGTAACGGATTTTTGGTTACTCGGGTACTATTTATAATTGATTGATTTAAAACATTTATGACCTAATATAATGAAAAAAGCATATCAATTGAATTAAACTGTGGTACTGTAAAGCATTTTTATTTTGATTTTATGAGAGATAAATCAGAGAAATTAATCACTATAAATTTTATAAAATTTCCTTACCAAATTTTGTGTTAATTCATTTGCTGCTTGAACAGCTTCTTTTTTAAGCTTTTCTTGAGTTTCATTTCTCCCTTTCATTTCCTCTTGATGATGTTTTAACATTGATGACAACATTTTTACTATAATATTAGAAATATTTTCTTTTTTTAATTTAAAATTTTCAAAAATCACAAATCAAAACAAAAACAAACTTTTGCTAAATTGTAATTCAGCAGAAATTTACTGACTTTTAAAAATTCAAAAATTCGATACTGAGCTGAGAAGCAAATAAAAAAATTGAGAAAAAATATTAATTGATAAATTCAAGAAGAGATTCTTAAAATAACTTTCTTTTACCAATAATAAAATACATAATATTTAAATAAATATTACAATATAAAGAGTCAACATTTGAATAAAGAATCAAGATTGTGCAGCAGTCACTTGAATTTGGCAGTATATAGAAATCAAAACAACGAAAATTTCTTGAATCAGAGTTACACAAATTAAATTAATAATAATTCAAAGATGCCGAATTTAGCAGAAAGTTTACAAATGTGCATGTGGTTTGATGTTAATGTCATTTCACGAAGAAACCTGCTATCAACTGTTGTGAGTTCAGTGCTTGTAAGTATCTGGATATAAATCTGATGATTCATAATGAAGTCTTCATTGTTGTTTATTTTTGTCTTTGTCTTCTTATTATTCATAAATGCATTAATTCTACTTTCTTTTAGTTTTTCCTTGCATGGTGGCTTGTAATTGGAATAGCAGCAATTTCAGAAAAGGGATCTACACCAGATTTCTCATATTATATTTGTGGCATTTTAGGAACAATAAGTTTTATAATGGTAAATACTGTCAGTAATGAAATGCTTAATGGAACTGGATATGAAGGTGGAATTTGTGGCAGTAATGGGATTAAAATTTGGCTCTTTACCGGTTTTGTGCTTGGATTTGCATCTGTTATTGCAAGTGTATGGCTTTTGATCAGTGAATTCACCGAGAAAAATCATTTTCAAGGAATGGGCATTGTTCTACAAAATTTTTTCATTCTCTTTGCTTCTCTTATTTATAAATTTGGACGAAATGATGAGACATCCTTTGGTGGATTCTAAAAGTTATGCTAGAGCCCAAATAATTCCATATAATCTCTTTTTCAATGTGAAGCTGGTAATGATTAAGAAAAATCGAAATGAAAGGAAAACTTGAAAAGTCAATGTTTGATTGGTAACACACTTTTTTTTATAAATCTATTAACGTTATAAAAATGTGGCTGGTTAATGTCATTAAAATCAATGTATGAGAGGAAACAATGATGAAGAGAAAGTAAAGATTTTTTTAGTGCTTAATACATACTATTAAATTATTATCGATATTCAAATTAATGTCCACCCTTTTATGCGCATGAAAATAATGAGAAAACCATTTTATTTCATAAGATAATAAAAGAATAATGATGAGTTTTAAAACTGATTACCTTTTGTACTTTATTTAATTATGGAAAAATACTGTTTTTTATTCGAATTCTGCCATAGATTGTTTCTTTGGTGAAGGACCACAATCATCTTCTTCATCCTTTTTTCGTTTGTTAAAAAATTTCATTATACCTTTATTTGCTTCTGCTTTACGATCAAGAGGTTTTTTGCATTTATCAGTTTGGTTTCTTATGTTATTTACATAATTTGATACCTCATACCAAATAATAGTTTTCGGCTGTTTAATCATTCTCAATGCTTCATCACGTGAAAAATTCTCATAGTCAAGCCAAGTGGTGATTTGCTCTTCTGTTTCTAGAATTGCTGGTGTTCGATGATGTAACCAACCAAGAAAATCATTCGATTCAAAAGTTATGACAGTAAAGCTGTATATTGAATCACCTTTATCATCATACCATATATCAAATAATCCTGCCACATACATTAAACGAATTTGTTCGCAATTTTTCCAAGTTGATTTATCTTCCATTTTTACATGTTCATTTATTTGAGGCATATGAATAAAAAACACTTCTCTTTCAGATGACTTGAGTTTTGAATTTGTCGTTTTCCATTCATAAAATCCCTCAATAACCATCACACATCTTTTTCCTCTTTCTAACAGTGGATTAAAAAGTTTAGAGCTTTCTAGTGTCTCTAATCTTGCGTTGTTTGTCGTCAATCCATGCTTCTTATAGTCTCCTTTATGCCATCTCGGAATGAGTCCCCAAAGAGCAGGGATGAGTGTACGATTTGAAGAATCTTCATTATCGCTAAAATGCTTTGATGAAACAAGTATGAGGCAGATATCGGATGGTGCTAAATTATATTTTGGTATGTACCTTTCGATGTATTAAAGATTTAAAAATTATACTGGATCATAAAATTGTTAAAAAAAACTTACTGTTTTCCCAAATTATATTCATTTCGATATTTTGGTAAAATATCTTTCTCTTCTCTATTATTCTTTGATTTATATTTACATGAACAAATGATTTCTTCTGACTTCAAAGTGCAAGCAGTTCTTCCACACATCTTTTAATCAATTAATTATTTTAAAAATAAATTCACGAAATTAACAAAAAAACAACATATTTTAACGACGCAATAGTAGAAGATATGAAACAAAACATAAGCTATTATTTTTTAAATCGATCTATGATCGTTTCTTTTTGTTAAAGATGTTAAGCAAAAAGAAAAATTTTTTATTTTAGGATTGTGTTACATGTGATTTAGGCATATAGCCACAATCTCCAAAAAATCTTAAAACAACCCTTCCACTCGGATAGACAACAATCCAAGTGATTGAAGCATGATGTATACCTAATCGAAGCCAAGCTTGTGGCGGGAGCTGAAGCGCTCTACATACAAAATAACGAATTACATTTCCATGACAAACTATGGCAGTATATGAATCTTTTTCTTGCTCTGGATCAGCACGATGAATGTATTTTCTAAATGCCGCCTCAATTCTTGCTCCTTCAGTGAAGAATTCGTGCTCTTCAGGATTCCAATATTCAATTGGTGGATCTAAAATTAACATTTTAAGAATGTATTCAAATCAAAATACTAAACTAAGGTACCTGGCTTGCACACTGCACCCTCTTCAAGCATTGAATCATGTATCTTTTCAAACTTTAGCTTTTCTGGAAGTTGTTCCATTATTAAATTAGCTGTTTCTTGTGCACGTGTCATAGTCGAAATTGCAAACTGAGATATAGGAAATTCTAATTCCTTCAAACGTTGACCAGTTTTAATTGCCTGCTCTCGACCAAGTTTGGTCAATACTCTTTCTTTGTCTGTAAGGCCATTAAGATTGTATTGACCATGTCTTATTAGAAGAAAATGTCTTGATGCCTTAGGTTTTAATTTCTCAAGTTTTTCATTGTACTCATTTTCTTTTTCTGGACTAGAACCTTCTTTTAAAGGCTTAATAATTGCAGTCGGAGCTCGAAAATCCCAATTATCATCCCAAGCTATTGATGGAATGTTTGTTGTCCATGAACAATATGTTCTAATTTTTTCTTTTTTCACAAAAAATGCTAATGAAACTGCACTGCAAGAATAGCAAACTAGTGTTGCTGACTGCTTTAAAAACTTTGAATACATTTTAAAATGCTACTTAGAACAAATTTTCACGACTTTTCTGTCACGACTGAGCACTTTTTGAGTATGTCGAAAAAGAAAATGAAAGATGATAAAAAAGAAAACTGTAAACAAAACAGTCGCAAACAAGATATCGAGTGAATATTTTTACTCTATAGAATTTATTATTTTATAAGATGTCTTGGAGATATTTTAAGCCATTTTCAAGTGTAAGCTATTATACGATTACTGGTGCTTCATTATACTTTTTATTAAAAGATGAGAAATTCAAAATTGTTGAAAATTCGAACAAATCTGAAACAAATAAATTTCCTGAATTTGACTTGAATTGGGATCATAGAGCAGAAACTGCACTCGTAAAACCATTTAAGGATGGTTCAAATGCTAGCAAGCAAAAGAGTTATAGTGAAAAATTGGAAAAATATCGCTCGCGAGCTGTTCGGCATATATTACTAATAAGACATGGACAATATTTTCTTAATGGAACAACAGATAAAGAAAGAGTGCTTACACAATTGGGAAGGGAACAAGCAAAAATGACTGGAAATCGTCTAAAAGAATTGGATATTAAGATAACTGAAGCTGTTGTTTCTACTATGACACGAGCTAAAGAAACTGCCAATATTTTGCTCAATCAGTTGCCTCAAGCAAAGCAATTGGAATTGAAAATTGATTCAATTCTTGAAGAAGGTGCACCCTTAGGTCCTGAACCTAAATTTGGTAGTTGGAGGCCCATGGAATATGTAAGTTTTTTAAATGTTCTATGTGTAATAGAAAATTTAAAACATTACTGGATGTGCTTTTATATGTTACTTTTAACTCATACAGGCTATTCTCATTTAAATATCATTTTTTAGCAGTTCTTTGTAGACGGTGCCCGTATAGAAGCTGCTTTTAGAAAATATTTTCATCGAGCTGATCCAGAACAAATAAATGATTCTCTTACACTTATTGTCTGCCATGCAAACGTTATTCGTTATTTCGTTTGTAGAGCACTTCAATGGCCTCCAGAAGCATGGTTGAGATTTAGTTTACATCATGCTTCAATTACTTGGATATCAATATACCCTAATGGAGAAGTTGTTATGAAAATGTATGGCGATGCTGGTCACATGCCTAAGTCACATGTAACAACAAGAAATATTGGTGATTAAAAAGTTGTAAAATTTATTTTAATTATTCTTTTGTAATAGAAAAAAATGAAAGAGTTATTCATAATTTTAAAAATAATCTATTAACTTTTTTAAAGTATTGCAAATATCCTTAATATTAGGTCTTTGATTAAAATTCTTATCCCAACATGCTTTATATAGCCTAATGTATTCATTTTCAATTTGAAATAATTCTTTATGAGGAGAATGATAATCGTTATCAAATAAATTGAGCAAATTTTTATAGTTTTCATCTGAAGCATTTTGGTCGTTTTCAATATTCATTAATAAATTAATTGATTTACATGAATCAAACAGATTTCTACGACTTAGTTTTTTAATGCTTCTTAGATTTGATGATTCTGATAATTTTATAGCTTTGTCACGTTTAAAATCACTTCGTGATAAACTATTGTGTGCAACTTTTCCATGTTTAATTATGAATGAAACTGGTGTTGATGATTTATTTATTGGAATTTGAAGAAATTCATTTGATTTGCAAAATTGATTGAAATTTTGCATTGGTTGATACAAACGAATACTCTCGTTTAACTCAGTCAACAACAAGAGAGTTGAATCTGGTCTAAGATTATTCTTTACAACTTGCCATGCAATTATGTCATTGGATTTTATAGAGTGATATGGAATTTCATTTTCTTTCATTTGCCACATGATGATACCAATTGAAAAAACATCTATTGCGAAATTTGGCTTTAATCCTTGTAACAACTCTGGTGCAGAATATCTTATAGTGCCCTATTCATGTATACATTTTATTCATTAGAAAGTGATATTTTTATAGGTGAAATGCTTACCGTTAAATTTTTATAGCTACCACCGCCACTATGATCATTTAATGATAATTTTTCGTTAAAGAGATGACTGCATCCAAAGTCAAATAATTTGCAGATAAAGTTATTCTTATTATCGCCAACAACCATAATATTATCTGGTTTTAAATCCATATGAATAATCTTATTTTCATGGCAAAAAGAGACTCCATTAGAAATATCTTTCAGAATTTTCAAGCGAAGAGAAAGATTGAGTTTCTTTTTAAGATGATCTAAAATCCATTGTAATGACTTTGCTTGAGCAAATCGTTCCATAATCATTGCACCAGATTCTTTGGTTTCAACAATTTTGAAAATCTTAATAAGATTTGGATGATTAAATTTCAACACATTTTGTTCATGCCTAAACGATGAAAATCTCGCTTCATCATTTTTCGGAATGATTTTTACAGCAACTTTTCTTCCTTTATAAAGAGCAGTATAGACACAACCATATGACCCTCTACCAAGAAATACATCATTTTCTTGATTCGTAATGATATTATTTAAATAGTTTTGTCTTTGTGGTGTATCAAAAGAAATATTAAGAAGAGCCCTAAATAGAAAAATTGATTTTGTGAGGAAACTTTTCATTTTTCACTTGAATAATCAATCTTACATGTCTGCTTCTTCTTCACATTTCTAATTTGCGATATTTATTAAAATCTGAATGACTTTATTTGTGTTACCAATCATAAGATAACAAAGTATTTAATTAAAATAATTTCACAACACGATCACACTCACAAAATCAAGAACTCGTATAAAACATAACGTATTTTTGAAACTTTTAAATATCTCAAAAAATTTTTTGGTTTGTTTTTATTTTGCGAAATCATTGTGTGCATTAAAAGCGAAATTTGAAAAAAAGTAATTTACAATGTCGTCTCATTTCGGCATTGATCTTTTATTTGAAACACAAAAAGAAAAAATCAATAGTGAAAATGATGTTTTAATTATTGTTATCCATTGGATTTTATGCAAAAATAAATTTCGTTCAGTTGGTGTTGGCGATAACGTAAATATTTTTATTCTCTTGCTACAAATTGTGTAATAATAATACTTATTTTTGCAATTTTTAGAAAATATACAGTGATGAAGATCGTCCAACAGAACTTTTACCACAAGGCTGGAATGATAATCAGAAAGCATACACACTTCGCTATGTACTTGATAAAAATATTTTCATCCTTTATGGAATTGTCTCTGATGAAACTATTATAATAAATTTATTGGTAGGAATTGTCTATATAAGATGCATTTTAAAATTAAACTTATAAATCGCCTTTTTTTAGGATGGAAAAACCTTGAAAACAGCTTCATTGGTATTAAATCCTAAAGAAGTCATAAAGGCAAAAAGTGGAATTGCTATAGAAGACTTTGTCAATGATAGTAATGCAGTTATTGAAAAAATCACTGATCAACTTGTAAAGCCATTAATAAGTAGTGAGACAGCAAAATCGGCAACACCAGGTCCTTCAACAAATAGAGATCCACTTTTAATTCGACGAGTGAATCCTCCACCTCATTCCGGAATTGTTGATCCACGAACAATTGATCCATTAAGAGATATTGGCAGAGGAGATTTAGATCCATTTGGTAGAGGAGGTGGAATGCTTTTTCAACCTGATTTTCGTCATGAATTTGGTCCACGCAATCCAATAAATCCGAATGCACCATTGTAAGTTACAAAATGATCAAAACAATAATTCCTTTACTTATTATTTATTATTTATTAGACGAATTCCACCTGGTGCTAGATATGATCCACCAAATCCTTTTGGAAGACTAGACCCAGACAACGATCACATTAGACCTCCTGGATATGATGACATGTTCATGTAAAGTCGATTACGATGTATGCATTTTGTACTCTTGCTGAAAAACCAATAAAGTTCTCTTCTAATTGAAACTATGTGCATTACTACACCTTATTTAATTTATATTACAGTAAAAATTTTCATTCATGTGCAACACTAAAAATATTTTTCCCCTTCTTGGATCAATTTTTCTACTCAACTCAACAGCAAAATATTTTTTTTTTTACTTTATTTAGTGAATAACTAAGCATGAACACGTAAGAATCGAAGTCGCTAATAGAGCAATGTTGATTTAGTGTGAAATTTTATTTATTATTTGAGAATATTTAATGAGATTGAGTAGGTGATAGTGCGGTAATAAATTAAACAGAAAGTTGATCAAAGATGGTGATGTCACTTTATAGAACTTTAAAGACTGGTACATTGAAAAAACGCCGGGAATCAAGGTGAGTGAATTGTGACTAAAGAAGAAGAAGGAAATATGAAGATGTTAAATGCAAAGGAGTGATGATTCAAATAATTAATTAAATTAAAATCATTTACATCTCAATTATGAATTTAAAAAATAATACTTGCGAACAAGAAAGAAAGTCGAGTGTATGTGCGTTAATTTTCAGATTTTCTAATTTTCGTTATGCTGCAGTGGAATGCATTTTTTTGCACAATAATAAAAAGAGAAGTAGTTTAGTAGCATGTACTATTGACTAATTGTGTATTTTTTTGCAATCAACTAAATTAATTCACCGTTTATAACTACGAGGTAATTCTTAAATTGAAAGAAGAAAATAATTCTTATTAATGGATGTTGTTGATGATAAGATCGAACATATAATTGCAACTCAATTAATGTCATTGAGAAACTCTATGATCGAAATTAAAACACCCCAAATGAAATGAAATAAAGCTTAAGCAACAATAATTTTCTTGTCTCAATCAGACTCTTTCGTCATGTTTAGCAGAAAGAAATAGGTCTCAAAAAACAATTTCTACCAACCAAGTGTAAAAAAATGATCAAAGTTTGTAAATTAATAATTATGTGATATATCTATTTGAAATTTTGAAACATAACATAACTAATAAATCTATACAGAAAAAATAATTGTAATCAACACCCAAACGATGACATTCAATTATTGTGTTTGCAACGCGTTAATTTTTCCTTTATATTAAAAGATTAAAACACAGATTCGCATGATCAGAATATTATAAAAGTCATAGTATAATTGCACACAATTTGTGTGAGTGGCAGTAGCACAATATTAATTGTGTGTCATATGCTTTTCATCTATTGTTTTCAAAAATTGATTTTAAAAGTGTGAAATGCGCGTCTCTTGCACGTTGTTACACTGAAGATTTCTTTATACTTATTCACTGTTGTCCATGAATTTTACAATTTTTTTTTTACCCATGACACCTACAATAGCGTGCCACACCGCACATTTTCATAAATTGGTGTGAACAACATAATATTTTGAACAGCTGGAGGGATTTATCGTAATAAAAATACGAGACAACGAAAGCAAGAAGCATTTTGGGATCAAAATCTGTCAAAATAAATATTTATTTTATTAACTCGTGATTTCCTTAAAATTCATAACTTATAAGATTTGTTGAATTTAAGAAATTAAAATAAATTTTTCGATTAAAGGATCAAATTGATTCTGAAAAATATTGAATTTCATCAGAAGCTTTAGGCTAAAAAGAAGCAAAAATTAATTATATTTTATTGTACAGGTTAAAAAATGTCGAAAATTCTTTATTTTATTCTTTTTACACATGCAAATAAAAAATGTTCTGTTTATAAAAGGCATGTGATTATTATAATAATGATGACAAATTAAAGAATGATGTTGTTATGACTGGATATATGATGCGTTTAATATTTTTCATTTCTACCTACCTAGTAAAGCTTGTACTCAAGAAAGAAAGAAAAAATTAATGGAAAAATCCCGAAAAAACCGAAATATTGTAAAATGAGCTCATGATCACTGTAAGGTATAAAAAACACAAATGTGAATCATAAATTATTTTATTTGGCACTTCATTGATTTTGACACGATTAAAGACACGCTGACTTGAATTTTCAATTGATAGCGCAAGCTACAGTTGACATAACAGTCCTTATGATATAAGATAGAGAGGTCATTTTTACACTTCATCGGAATATCTAATCACGCAAAGAGAAAAAAATAAAAAAAATATAAAGAAATTTCATCATTAAGTAAACGAACAAAAAATGAAAATCACGAACATGAAAACTCTTGTGGAAAAAAGTATCAATGTAAAGCAAGTAAGTGTAACTAACAAACTTAGTTACTTAAAGCAACGTTTAACAAACACACACACATACACTTGTACATTTCTGCAAGAAAGTTTACTCACAATTGCAAAGATGTGAATATTCAACTCATAGCTCTTTTATTATTTTCTTCAGTTCACTCGTGGTTTCTGTCGCGTCAAGACATACATTTTCTCTCTCATTTCATTTAGTCTCGCGCGTATTATGTTTTTTTCTTTCTACAATATCGATCGTGACGATTTAGTTGAATGAAGTTTTATGTTGTGGAACGTAAAAGTTAATTGTTTGATAACAGCTAGATCAAAAAAAAGATCTTTTATTTTACAAAAAGCTAAAAAAAAAGTAAAGCACACAAGAAAGAAAATTAAATTAAATTTGCAGTCTAAAAAAAAGTCGAGTTTGAAAAGAAAGTGGAAAAAAATAAATTGGTAGCAATAAAAGTTGCTGAAGAAAAAAAAGTGCAATGATTCAATAGAAATATAAAATAAAAAAAAAAGATTAAAAAATCCACTTTCTCGATATTAATGTATGAAATAAAAATCAAACAGTTGATCAAGTTATAAATTTTGTGATAATGTGTGTGTGCAATTTCATATTACATCAACATCAAATGCGTAAATAAATTAAAAGCATCATTAAAATAATTGTTTGATTGTCAATTGCAACAGTTGAGTACAATGTAGGTTTTACTATCCTTTATATTAATCACAGCTATTATTTTACTTGACTTTTTCAAGTATTTTAACAATAAAAAACCGTAAATGGAGTACCATGATTTGATAATGGACAAAAAAATAATGCTATTTAGACACCTACATGCATAGAAGTGGTCACTTACTTTCAGTTCCTTAATGTTGAAGTTCTACTTCTTCTTTCGGGAAATAAAAAATTTCTTAATTTTTCAAAAGTTTTAAGTTTCTTAATAACTTCACTCATTCACCCACGCACCTCAGTCACGAATCAAATTATTTTTATATTGAGCATCTTCCTAACATTGTGATGTTGAACTCATGGTTTTCTCCGCCAGCTTAGCTTGTGCTGCATTCGTTTAACTTTCACTTTAACATCAATTCTAATTCCCTTTATTGAGTGTGCTTAATGTCAAGGTCCATAAAACTGCATCAAGGTAGAATGAGTGTATTCATTTACTTACGTAATGAAATCATGAGATTTATCCATCATGGTTGAATCATATTTAATCTGAGATCTATTTACATTCAAGTAATAGTCTATTTATTTTTTTATTTTACATTTAGTCTTGGTCCACCAACAGATAATAAGGAATTATTGAGTCTTCCGCCGTCAAGTACTGAACCACCACTAAGTTCTAGCGCTAGTACTGTTAATAATAATTCTACTGACATGGTTTCACGACGTAAAATTCTCTCTCGTTCGCGAGACGATTTGAATTTAGAAACATTTGTTCAGGCCGATGAAGAAGACGTTTGGTATCAAAAAGAAAAATTATTTAGGGTATGTATATGATTAAAAACGGAAATAGGAAATATATGCAATAAAACAATAAAGATAGAAGAAGTGCAGTTCAACGAAAGCAATACGACAAAGACGATTGATCATAAAATGCTGAATGAATAAAGAGGAAAGAAGCACATAAGTGGATGCGATATACAAACAATCATTAATGAATAATAAGAGTAAAACATGAGAGAAAGAAAAAGAGAGTGATTTTTGAAATTTATTAGTATCGCACCGAGACATATGAGAAAGTTTCGCTTGCAACTTGCCGGGAAATAGATTGAACGACGTAGCTAGCTAACGCCAGTGCCTTTGTTCACACATATTCATTGGATATATTTCCAGAAACATGATGTTCAATGATCACACGCGATAACGATGATGGAACTAAAGAAGAGGAAAAAAATTAAAAAATCAGCATCATCATCCATTTCACTTCTTTTGTTTTTATTAATCAACATCACATTAGTATGTGAGAAAGTTGCCTTCAACTTCTATGGGCTTTTTTTGCAAATTTCCGGTAGATCAGAAATGATTATTATTTCATTTTCACAAAGTTATTGTGCAATAGGATTGCATCATGAAGAAAGAAAATTTATGACACTCACCACTGCCGCCCCTAGCAGCATCATTTTCATGAGAAATGTGCTTCTTTCTTTTCATCGTGTAATACCACTTAGTAGTTTGACAGTTGTTGGTGCAATAACTCTAAACAATCATAAATCTAACTACAAGATTCGGAAGACTATGATGATTATGTTGTTGTGATGCAAGAAAAAAGATTCCAATGGACAATTAATATTCAATTTCTCACTAACAAATTAATGATGAATAAAAATGAAGATGTCTGGCGCTTTTAACAAGGAAAATGAGAGCTGATGGTCTACAAAAGTAGCAAAGCCTGCATGATCACTTTCGTTCAAAATCTGTCGTGCAATGTTGATCCGAGAAAAAAAAATCCGGACATTACAATAGTATGGAGAAAAATTTCCGCAATTTTTTAATGTCGTTTAAGTAGGCAAGCAGACAGGCATAGCGGTAGCGAAATGAAAATCCAAAAATGTGCTATTTTACAAATCAGTATCATAAAAAATAAATGGAAATTTATCTACACTTGAGGCATGCTGACAAAGTTATGAAAGGCAATTTTTCACATTTTTTTAAATCATTTTTCTGCTTTATTCAATAAACACTTTTTAAGTAGAGAGATTAGGCAGTGA
This sequence comes from Polypedilum vanderplanki, assembly GCA_018290095.1. Taxonomy (NCBI): domain Eukaryota; kingdom Metazoa; phylum Arthropoda; class Insecta; order Diptera; family Chironomidae; genus Polypedilum; species Polypedilum vanderplanki. The sequence continues at coordinate 9,044,931 of CM031379.1, read as the reverse complement.
AATTATTTGTTGTTCGTTTTTGATGCAATAACAAACAAGTAAACATTCGATGAGTTTTCAATTTCTACGAGTATAAAATTATGGCATTAAATCTATTAGAGTGTGTACTCCATAATTTTTCTAACTTTCTAAAACATTTTTTTAATGAAAACTTGAGAATAATATATATTAAGATTCTTTCTTATTAAATGATTATGTCATAATGATACTCATTCTATTAATTTAAAAAAGTTACAAAATATCACATTGATTTCATAAAAACTTTTCCCTACATACAAATTATGATTAATGATCAAATAATAAAAGCATAAAATTTTCTTTCATGGTAGAGGCAATCAATTATTGTCTCAATATTTTCTTCCTTTCATGGTGATTACACCGTGAAAAATGTAAAATTTATTTAGACAAATTTGCATGTAATTAAGCTAAAATAAAATTGCAATTATTAACCTTTCAAATTACTATTGAAATGAAATTTTTCTCTTTCTCTCTCATCTACTTTCAATTTCGTTATACTCTCGTGCCACAGTATAGCACCAGAAGAACGGTCAAATATGAAACGGTGTTTTAATTTTTTTTGGTCGAGTGTATAACGAAGAGCAACAACGTTAATTAAATAATCCGACGAAATGAAAACGAAAGTAATCACATGGAATCGAAAAAGAGAGAAAAAAAGACAACAACAACAAAAAAACTTGCAAGCGGCAGTCAAAAGAAAAAGAAAACAAAATGAGCAGTTCATAGTGAACTAAAGCTGATGATCATAAAATGATTTTTTTGTATGACTCTCTAAAGCATAAAACAACCTGAAATGGAAAATTATGGAAATTGTTACTGACACGAGTTGAAAGCAATTGAACGATGATCATCGTTATTATTTTATTTATATCGCACAATAACCAGTCGTTTAATCATGTCTTTGAAGATAAATTGCCAATCAATCTTTTCCGTTTACTTTTTTTATAGGAGCATATACAGGAAGTACTGGACAAGTGGACACAAATCGATGATGAAATTTGGGCAAAAGTAATCGTCTTCGAGAGAAATCGTCGTGTAGCAAAAGCTTATGCCCGTACACCAGTGTTAACGGTTAATGGTTCTGACGATGGCTTTGATGGAATGAGGTGAGTAAAATACGCACTATCGTGATTAATTTGTGACATTACGAGAGTCTGAGCTGCTGTTAATGGCGATAGATGTAAATCGTGTTGCTTGTCTTATTAAAAGCACCGCAGCGCGATATCATCTAAACATTCACATGATATTTGAAGGTTTTTCACACCAGCAGCTTAGTGGCATCTTCCATCCAATTTATGTTCATTGTTTTGCAACTGTCATCACATTGCTCTCACAATCACGCTTCTTCTCACTGATTGCTTGTTTTAAAGTTTCGTTGATTAATAAATAATGAATTTTTATTTGAGTACATAGAGAGACTTGATAGTCATTAATCAAACGCTTCCGACTAAGTTCTTAAATTTAACCCATTGTTCACATAACGATTCAAGCCGCAATTACTGATGAAAAGTGAAATTTATCGTGATGAAAATTACTCAGACCAATTGTACGCATTCATTGGCAATCGCAAAAAAATCGGGAATTTTTTGTTGTTGTAGCTCAACTTTTGCGAAAATATTTTCAATTCCACAAATACACTTTCTGCATCATCAGGCAATGTTTATTCCACTTCTTTAATCAATAAACAATCATTTTGTGCTTAAAACTTGTCTCAAATTGTTTTTAATTTAATAAAATCAATGAATAAAATAATTTAAGAATGTGTTGCTAAAAAGTTGCTCATTTCAAAAAGAGCAACAAATGGAGTTTTCATCGAAAAATTGAAAATTTTTATTGACTTTTATCATGTTTCTCGCTTTCAGAGAGCTAATTGCTAGTAAATAAATATATAATTACTCAAGTTTAAGGACAATCTAAACAATAGAATAAATTTTGAAGTGGTTAACAAACAATTTTGTAGAATAATATGGCGATTCAAAAATAATCAATTATTGTAATAATTCCCTCTTTATTCACATAAACTTTGTATATAGGTAGAAAGAGGATCCTTTAAACTTTTATTTATTGAATATTAGTGAACTCAATAACTTAAAGTTTTTTTAATTTTTGAAATTATCTGCTTTATTTTGATTTTTCAATTTGATTCTAAAGTTTATTTTATTTCATTTTGGCCAATGACCCTTTACAAAAGCTCTAGCTTTTAGTTACAGTAAGCAGAATTAGGATTGACGCTGTAGTTTGAGAGAAATTGCGGAATATCAACATCTGTTAACACCTTTTTCACGAAAATTGTTCGTAAGGGACGCTACTTTAAATCATCTTAACTTTTTATAAACAAAACCAATCTAGTTCGTTAATATCTCAAAATGTAGTACTAATTAGTACTACAGAATAGCGCATTAACTTCTATCCTAAATTATACCAGTGTTGAGAAAAAAGTGAAACAAACAGCGTCCCTTACGAACAATTTTTTTTTGCGATTGCCCATTGGTAATTGAGTTATCAAAAATAAATCAATTTCTTTTATACATACTTCGCGCTGCTACTCCGCTATTGTTGTCAAGTAATGTTGATGAATATTTATTTATTTTATTTTTTCTCTTCCATCTTCTTCTCTTTTTTTTCTTTATTGTGACGCAAGAGTGAAATTTCTCCATTTATACACATATTACGTTCGTACACATGTGACATGTTATGCTGCAAGAATAGAAAATCGGCATAGTATATTGATTTATATTTAGCTATTTTTATTGCCAATAATTTCTTGCATTAATTTAGTTTTCCTCGCATGAACGTGTCTATCTATGTACATGACTTTCACTCTCAATAGCTTTTATTTAACTAACTTCTATAGTCGTATATGTGTATGAACTTGTTTGCTCCATAATCGTACATAACAATTTTTTATAGTGTGCATATAGACATCGCAATATCTCGTTATTGCAGCAAGTACAAGTACTCAATTAACCATGTTGTTTTCTTGCTTTTATTTTACCTCATTACAGAATTGGTTTATGTGGTTTTGATAATCCGATGAGAGATCAAAAAACGGATGAGCTTAAGAGACACGTTGGGCAGGTGAGTAAAATATTGTAACGTAGCAAAAAAAATGAAATTTGAGAAGTGTGTGATCGCGATTTTTAATTTAAAATAAAACAAAACTATTTGTCAAAATTCATTATGTTAATAAGCTTTCAAAGTGTGCCTCAAATATTATACTTTATTTCCTTTATTGGTATTTGATTTACTTAAATCAAATAAAATTTAATTAATATTTTTGAGATAATCTCTATGTTTTCTTAGAATCACCTAATTGGCAATTTTAATAATTTGATACCACATAAAAATTTTTCCCATTCTAAATAATATGAAGTTGAAACTAATTATACAGAAGCTTCAAAAATTTGTTAATTCATATTATGTTGCATTGTAAAAGTCTTGAGTGTGGTAAAACAACTTTATTTCAATTCAAAAATTATTTTGTTGATTTACAAGTTCAAAAAAACGAGTTTCAGGGAGGAGTTCGAGCGATACATTTATTTATTTTCATTATTAATCGATATCAAGACGAGATCAAGAACAAGGTCATGTTTTGGCAGGTGAATGGACATTCAAAAATACTACAAANCATAAGATTGTGTTTCCTGCACACAATAATTCATTTTCATTAGTGCTGCTTGTCTGTAAACAAACACGGACGGTGTGGTCTGATATGGCTAGAGCACACGGAGAAAAATATTTTATAACTGGCATAAAGTTTTTTAGATTTGTCCCTATAAAGTCAAATTTATAAGCGTTAAAAAGAAAATTTATAAGTGTCATAAATTTTTTTATGACAGTTATAAAAATATTTATTACTGTTATAAAACTTTTATAACTGTCATAAAAAAATTATAACACTTTTAAATTTCTTTTTAAGGCTAATAAATTTGACTTTATAGGGACAAATCTAAAAAACTTTATGCCAGTTATAAAATATTTTTCTCCGTGCACATATAAAGATTCTGATAAAGGTCATGATAATGAAAATTAACTTTTGAAGGTCTCTTCTTTACAACAATGACAATCAAAGAAAGAAAAGTGAGGGATTTCGACGATTATGTGTACTTTCAGTAGCTCATAACGAGTTAACGAAACAACTTTTTTCCATAATACACACACGTACGAAAGAGTCACACATGCATTTCACTGAGAGATAGATCTTAATCATATATCGTGAGTGAAAACCTGCTTTTTGGAATTTCTCACACTTTCGTTTTCGTTACATTCAAGTAAACATCAAATGAACTTGAATTTTTTCTCTCTCACTCTCTTGTTCGCTCTTTTTTTGCTCTTGCGACTGCCGATGATGATGATGATTAAATTAACTCACATACATACATAAAGGCGCAGTAAAAAAGATATGAATTGATAGAGAGAGACATGCCGTCATACTAAATGTATGCCTGTCTTGTGATGAATTGATCAATCCAATTAATCAGCGATTTGTGTATACTTTACCATCAACGTCTAATTAATAGCGGTTAGTATTGTGAAATGATGACTCAAAATGCTTTTAAATTGAGTGATCGAGAAATATTTAGATCGGAATCTATTTTTACTTCATCAAAAGGCATTTAAATCCAAGGGAAAATGACTTTTATAAATGATTAATAATATATAAAAGAAATAATTGAATTTAAGATCGTTAAGCTTTCATCATTTGCTAACAAATCAGCACTATATAAACAAAAATTATTGCTATAATAAAGCTATAAACTAATTTATTGTCTTTGAGACCTTATTTCATATTTCATTCTTATGTCTATCTGTTAGTTTATGAACAAAAGCGGACATTCATTAGAAAGAGTTAGTGTGATCTCATAGAAGACAATTGCGTCATACTCGTATAATTCTTAATTTTGAAAAATTGTGATTTTTATTGCTAGTTCTGACATAGTAATAGAGAGATAGAAACTATTTTATTACATTTGTTCACACAATGCGAATCGATTTGCACACAAATGTATCAAATTTCATTCAAGGATTTTTTCTTCAGTGTGAATGTCAGAGTTAAATGCAATTAATCATTTTATGTGTTTGTTTTTTGTATTCATTCATTGTAGGGTGTAAAATTGAAGATGGATGACAATGGAAATATTCTCGCAAGAAGATATTCAAAAAGCAACATTTATGTGAAAGGAACTGGATCGACGACAAACGATGAAACAGCTATTGGCACCGAAATATTAAAGTCACCCAATCAATGCTTAGAAATGGAGAAGGTTATGAAGATTTTCGATATGAAGAAGTTTCAATCGAATGTCAATCGAGAATTGAGTCGTTCATATCCAGATAGGCGTCGACTCGAAACACAATGCATGTCTGTTTTGGCATTTGTCAAATCTGAAAATGACGTTTTGGATTGTCCTATTTGGATTTTAATAATCAACGTCGTTGCCATGGACATGCTGAAAAGCAAACTGCCTCCAGGTAAGACACAATTTTTAGCATAAAAAAATCTTTTGCAATACTTCTCTTGCCTTGTCCGTGCACAATATCAATTAGTTTCTTGTTTCTTACACTCCACCATGAAAAAATAAAACACAGAAAAAATTGAAATTCACTTGCGAAAATGAAATTATTATAATAATAATATTGAGAAAGTTAATGTATTTGAGTTGAAAAGTGTTTTGAATATTAAGTACTAAGTTTTACATTGCCATTCACAAATTGCAATTTCATAAGATCTTTTTTTCCTTCATTTAAAATGCTTTATTTTATAATTTGTGTCCCGTTAAAGCGTTTTTGCATTGTTTTATTCGATTCGAGTGCTGTGTTGATCAATTAAAGTATATCTAAGAATTATGAAAAAAAATTTTTCTTACATAAGTTCATGGTTAATTTTTGAGCTCTAATTTCAATTTAACTTTTTTTTCTATTTCAGTTCATCGACAATTTGATATCAGAAATCGACCTAGAATTCCAGTCCCAGATGAAGATCCATATTCTGTAGCAGGAAATGAAATTGATAGCTCAGGATCGTCAGGATTTGGCGCATCTGGTATTTACGGCCGCCTTCCACGTGATCAGATTCTTATGCAACAATCATCAAGTTACTCGCCATTGCGTCGTGATAAACCACCTAAACTTCCACCGAGAGATCTTTATGGTCTTCATGAAAATCACATTAAGGTATGATTTGTCATTTCTATCAATCAAAACTAATTTATATGTTTTATTTTTAGCCGGACTATGATGAAATTGATGACGATGAAATACGCGTGAAACTGGTGTCAAGAAAGACAGATAAGAATAAAAATCAGAGGAAGTATGGTAATGTCATCATCATTTTGGACTATTGAATTACTTAAAATCAAATCTCGTTAGACACGTTTTGTAAATTTGTAAAATGTGATTTAATGTTTTTTGTTGACACGACTAATTTTTTAAATAGAGAGAAAAGGTTGTAACAAGAAAAAAAGAAGAAGAGTTCGAAATAGTATCGAATTGCGAGAATCTTGCACCAATTCTTTCGCAAATCACGAAAAGTTTGTAGTTTAACGTAACAATGAGCGTTAATAGTTTGGCTTCCAGTCGTGTTGGCGATGAAATTGCGAAATTAAAGTACAATTCATCCATATGAGCTACTTATTGATTTCTCTCGACTGACATATTTTTTCATGCAATTATTATAATAAATTATTGTAAATGCTTTCTCATCCTCAGATGATCCTTACTATTGTGGTTTGCGTGCTCGCGTACCAAATTTCGCGAAGGAAAAGGTAACACGAAAGACAAGTCGTGCAAATGAGGAGATTTATGTAAGCAGCAGCGGAGGCAGAAATTTGAATAGAACTCCACGCGAACCTATCATCAACAAGCGTCGTTCAATAGCACATTTAGATAGGCATCAGCCAACGTTCTCCTCGTTATATCAACTCAATCAAATTAATGATCCCAGATCAAGTTTGTATCAACGACTACATCATCACTCATATAATATGATGTCACCGGGATTGAGGCAATATGGCATGTGGCATGCACGTAGTTATGAAAGTGGAATTGGTAAGCTATAATTTTTCATTACTTATATCTCTAAGCTAATAAAATAAAAAATTTTAAATTAGATTCTGAATTTATTGAATCGCCTTATCATATCTATGGACGATTGCCAACACCATCATCGAGAGGTTCCCGCAATTACATCGCATCGAATTCACGAATGTACATAGGTGATTGGGAATAATGATTACTATGACATTAATTAAATACATATTAAATTTTATATTTTTGATGGAAAAAAATATTTAAATATTTTAAAGTAATTCAGAAAATTGAAAATATTACTCGTATACATTTTTAAATATTACAAATATCCATTCACTGTCTCTCAAGCCAAAGAAAAATCAAAATTATCATGATTGCATGAGCAACACGTTCATCACCCATAATGTATACAATTATTAGCAATTTTATTTTTCGTTATGAATTTATTTAAGCCGCTAAAATTCAATAAAAATTATAATATTCATAGCATAAGACTCAACTACTCATCATCTAATCTCTTTCACTAAAAATTCAAGTTTTGTATATTTTATATCTTTTTAAGCCATTTTTATTGATATTTACATATCTTAATAACGTATATTTTCTTAATCACACCAACTATACTTAATTTAATAAAGTCAATTATTCCCTATATTATGATAATAATTTAAAGTGTTTTATTTAATGCAAATAGGTAATTGATCTAAATTAATTATTAAGGAACGGCTGCTGCCACTAATAACCGTCACATAAAGAAAATAATGAAATTTCATTTTTATTCACAATTTATTTACCGCCATCATTTAACTAATTGCTTGAAATTTAAAGAATTTATTATTTAAAATACTTGCAATTAATTTATGCATATTAAGCTTGAATTTATTAATTGCTCTCATTATGGTTCAAAAGCTAAAAGATTACCTGATCACTTGTTTAGCTTTGTTCTCTAAGCTATTGCAATTATGCTCTTAAGGAAGAAGTACTTGACTTAATGATTTCATGGGAGCTATAAATTTCAGTTGAATGACTTTGGCTGCTGCCACAAAGAATTCTTCATTTAATAATAGATCGTTAACTGTAAGCTGAAGTGTAATTAATAAAAATATTTTCTTAATGATTTCAATTCTAAGACAACAAGAATCATCAAAAGATTGATGATAAAAATCTGCATACTTTAAGTGGATGACACGAGAGAAAAAAGTTATAGGAAGAACATTGTTGTGTAATGATGAGTAAGTAAAGAACATGCAGAGGCATTAATTATTGCAAAACTTTCTACAAGTGACTCACAAGAATTCCAAGAATCTCAAGATATTTTTTTCTTGCACATCACACATCATAAAACTATAAGTCAAGAAGATAATAAATTTACTGCAAAAGGAAGAAAAGTCAAAACATCATTTATTTATCTCAATAAAGCAGACATAAGATGATCTGTTATAGTCAATGATTAACAGTCTTGAGATTAAATTCCCAACTAATAAAAATTGAAGAGATTTAAATGAAGCAATTTGTTAGAATGTTGTATTAACAAAGAATCTGAGAGCAAATAGGAGCTAATTTATCTTCAATTATGTGACACAAAATGAGCCAAAACGAATGTAAGTGGCTGGTAGCGTCGATAAAGAGCGAAGCGATTTATTTTAACAATGAGAGAAAGAATTGGTCGCTTGCGGTAAAAAGTCAGAAGAGAAGAAGCATAAGAATTTGCGGATAAAAAGGAGAAGAGAGAATGAATGAATGTGAAGAAGAAAGAACGATATTAGGCACATGTACATAAACATCACTGACCTACAGCAAGAAGTTTTTCGCTATTGCTCCAATAATGGTACAAAGCATAAATAAATTCTTGTCTTATTATGCAATAGACAAAAATGTTTGCTATAAAGTGCCATTTTTTCTCCTCCTTCTTTTCACAGGCTCACTAACTCTCCTGTCCCATTGTTTGATTATGAAAGTACAATTTAGTCTAGTATTACAATATTAACAATTGCATAAGACAAACAATACCTACTTGTAAGCTGCTCGTAAAACATCTGATTGCAATTCAAAACCAATGTAAAGCTTTCAACTAAGCTTTCAAACAATGACGTCAATTTACCAACATAATCACATTTTTAAAGTAGTATGTGTTCACACATACAGAAATTTTAAAAGCTTGCAGCTGCAGAAGCTTTCAAAGCAACTTTTTTGTCGTCTCGCAAGATTTCGTTTTTTGCTCCCTTCTCTTGCGAACAATGAAATGTTAAATTAGTTTAACCGCGAAAGCCGTCGAGTGCGCATGCTGGCAGAGTGAAAGAGTCAAAAAGTTTTCCTCAATGAAAAATTGCACAAGGAAAAGGATTTGAGAAATTCACAAAAAAAAATCGTTTCAAGTGCACGCAAGTAAATGCATTCTCGAGTGACTTTTTGCATCGGTTTACTACAAAAAAAATAGAATTTTTACTCAAGTGAACTGTAGATATTTATGAAGAGTGTCGAGTGAGATTTTTATCGCAAATAAATTTATTTATTGGATAAATATTCATAAAAATATTAAGGTTTAAAAGGTAAAAAAATAATTTATATGGCAACTATAAAACCCTTAAAAAATTGTGAAAGTTACCTGATTTCATCTCAACATTGTCGTGTTTAAAATCCTAGAATACCCTCTAAAATGAAATAAGATACATCGTGAAAATTGAGCAGAAAATCAAGAGACTTTAATCATTGCATAAGCGACCAACCTGTTTACGAACCAAAAGCTAAGCGACAGAAATATTTTTTTTTCGAAAAAAAATCACCTTCATCGCATGTCAAAATTATTGGTGACCGTCTTTAAATATAAAATTTTATAAACGATGAGTGTAGTGTGCATACAGAATGTCAAAGGTCACAATCTGTATAAAATTATATTCTTAATTAATCAACATTGTGTGAGATTAATTCTATCGATGAGTAATTTTATTGTACCAAAAGAAGATTTTTGATTTAAGTCTGATTTAGTATCCGGATGCATATGGATATCTAAAGTTATTGAATATGTTTAGCAAGACAAATATGACTCTAAAGTGGATAGAACAAGAATTGCGAATTTTGATTTTCGTGTAACAATGTGCATTCTAATTAAGTGTAAAGACTTTAATTAATCAGCTAATTACCAAAAGACAATCTTTTTAATGGGAGTATTAAAAAGATAACTTGCAAATTTAGTTTTCGCGATTAGAAATATACTTAAGCAGAATTAAAAAACTTTGATTGCAGAAAAAATTTTAATTGAAACTGAAAAATGCTGTCGATAAAATTGATCAAATTGCTTTAAAATATTTCAATATGAATGTGCAAATGAAAAATCTAAAGTGATGTCTAGACTAGAAAAATATTCTTATCTCTAATAAATAAATAAGCAGCTTATAAGAAACTTCTTAGCAAAAGAGAGCAATTTATAGATGCGATAAAATTTCAAGAAACTACTTAGATTTAAACTGAGTTCAAAAATAAAAATGTTTTAAGAAATCAGCAAAAATTAAACAACACATTCCATTAGAATTAACAGAAGCTTCAATCAATAGAATTCAAAATATGACTTTTAACCTTTAGCTTTTATTCTAAAGGTCATTAAGAATTTTAAATTAATACTCCTGTCAACATAACAAAAAATTACAAATTGATTTTTTTGAATAAATTCTGCACCCACAAAAAAATTAACTTTACACAAATTTCTAAATATCAACTATTTTTAAATTTTTTTAGAGAAAAATATTCTAAGCAAAATCATTAATATTTCTTATGATAAAACTTATCGACATTTTGAATTTTTAAAGAATGGAAATTATTCAGCTTTCATGAAACTAGTTTGACAAGAAATATCCAAAAATCTTGAATTTACATTTTTTTATTACTTTCATCGAAATGGATCAGATTATGGAAATTTAGGGAATTTATTTTTAGCTAAGAATTTATTCTAGATTTGTTTAAAGACAAATAATACTGTGACATTTTCAATTTCATTCTCTTAACCACTTCATTTTGATTTTATCAATTTAGTTCAAAATTAAAATAATTTTAACTTAAATGTACATTGTTTAATAACAAAACAGTCTTTGTTAATAAATCAATTTAATATGCGTTTATTAGCGCAATAATTGAGTTAATTAGAATATCTTCAAGATTGAATCTCAATTAAAATTCTCAGCATTGATGTCAAACACAGAAGAGCGAGAAAAATGTAATTAAAAAAATTTAAGGTGTGCGATCAAAGCAGATCAAATTATTGAAATTTTTCCCAATCAAGATTTTAAATAAGTCAATTAAAATTCAATGTTTCTTTGTGACACTCAAGAATTTTCTCTCTGTCTCTCAAACTCGTAAGATATAAATCAACTTTTTTAATCATGATGAAATTGCAATCGCAGTAGAAAGAAGAGAAACAAAAAAAACAAGCAATTGAGACACACACTTGAAAATGAATCAACATCAGAGATTGCGTAAAGCAGGTAGTTGACATCAGGGGAAAAGAGTATAAGAAAAATGAAATGAAAAGAGAATTGTGACAATATTTGTCTTATGCAACGATACACAACACATTTAATTGAATGATGAAGTGTGATGTGTGAAACTAAATCTCTACGGAGCAATCTATCTCGTTAAATAGCTCCAACTATGATTTGAAAAATTTAAAACACCAAAATAAAATTGAAAAGTCATCGTTAAATATTCTATTTATGGCATTTCCCGCCCACAATCATTTAAACAATTGGGCATAAGAACAAGAACTTGCATAAATTTTCATCGACAAACTACGCTTAATTGTTACATTGTGTGCTGCCTTAAAGCGTTCTTTCAAGTGAAATTTTTTTTCTTAAGAGTTCGTACGATGAATACTAATTAGTTACGACTGATTCAACTTATTCACTGCCCAGCCCCATGTCGATATATTAGGAAACTTTATTCATGTATTTTTTATGTGCACAAGTTTAAATCAATTTCAATGTTGGAATGCTCTACAAAAACAATGATGTGAGCAAGCACTAATTTTCTCTCTCTTTCCATCACTTTTTTGAAAATAAAAAAAATATTTCTCATAAATCAATTAGTTGGCTTATTGTTTGTCAGTTGACTGGGGTTATTGACAAAAAACCATGTCATGTGTTGCAACCGTGAAAAAAAAATACATGAAAATATAAAATCGGTAGTCGAGATTCTGGTGAAACAGTTTTGTTTTTATGTGGGAATTTTCAAAGTTAGGAATTGTTATTGCATAAATATTGTTCATTAACTTATTGTCTTGTGAGTCCATTTTCGATCTGATCAAATTTTTGTATGCAAATCAAGATGCAATTTGAGATGCTAATCTGCTCCCGAATATGTATGATAATTTTTCTTTTCAAAAACACCACTAAGCGTCAGATGACCGTTTTTGAAATATTTTTGATTACGTCATAATTTGACTTAATAATTTAAAGCTGTTTAAATCGCTTGTAAGCTGCATAGACAGGCGGATTTTAAATTTAACCCTCGGGACAAAAAGAGTCGAATCATTTCCCTTCCTCAATAAATTCTACTTTCCATTTCAACAACATCTGCATATTCTAGCGAGTGAGCAAAAAAACTTGAGTTATGTGGATTGAAAGCGAATTATTTTTCATAGTCAAGAATTTAAATTTTAATCATTATCAGGCTAATATTACGGGGCGCAAGCTGACGAGAGAGTCAGCAAGCAAACTTGATCTGTTTCGAAGGTTATCGAGATATCGGAGCGTGCAAAAGTTGAATGTAGTGTATACTTAGTATCTACTGTGACTGTTGTGCGCCGTGTTATGACTTTAAAAGTATACTTTAACAGTACCAAATGGGCGAGTGCAAATCAGTTGCTTTTATTATCCACTAAATGAAGGAGAGAGAGAAAGAAAAACAACTCAATATCCATACAATTAAATTTAGCATTGTTCTATATAAATATTGAATTCTAAATTCCGTTTTCCTTCACTTTTGCACCGTGAATAAATGAGTGGTAAATGCATGCACCACGATCTCCCTCAATTCAAGTCACACTTTTTCAAACGACAGAAAATTCCAATTAAACTACTCGAACTTACGAGCAAATTAAATCTAGGAAAGAAAGAGAATTATATGGTAGAGAGAATTTTTCCTCACAAAATTTTTTAAGGTTTGAGGTTCGGCCTTGATTTAAAAAAATTTACCGCACCTATCCCGATTGTTGAGTTGATTGTTGGTTTCGTCTATGTCTATGCTTATACATTTTAAATTTATTGCATTCTGTTAATTGTTTTGTGATAAATGAATTGTGTCCTTGCGCGATTTGATCAAGGAGGAAAATTGGCAGTAGCTGCAGGCATATAAATAACCACATACATGTCATTTCTTTGTTTTAAACTCAAATTTATTCAATGAAAAAATTTACAATGATGACAAAATGTTTATTTGAATAGAGTGCTATTTGCAGTGCTAATTAATACCAAACGAATGTGTGTTTTTGGGAAATAATGTGTGATTTTAGAGAGCCAAGCATTGCACAATCATAATCAAATTTCAAGACCTTATAAATTATCATGTTTTTAAAAGAATGCAAATTCGTGAATCAAATACTTACCTATATATTTTAAATATCAATGTGTTTCTGTTCCTATCCCTTGATTAATTCATATATTTTTACGTAAAATATGAAATTTCTTTAAAAATATTTAATGTAAACAAAATTTTATAAATTTTTGTGCAAAATATGGATAGGGTAAAAGATTTAATTTTGGGCCACTTTTTGTTTACATTTTAAAATATTTAATTTAATCTTTTCTAATGTATTAATAATAATGATTGAGTACTTATTTGATTCGTTATTTAACACTGATTACACTATACATGTTTAGTTTCAGCATCATTCAATAGTTTTCGCTAATTAAATGAAAATGTTAAATACTTAAATAATCAAGATTTGTTTTGATTTTCCGTCACTTTTTTGTTTTTTATATTTTGTCAATTATTCATGTAAATAATCACTCTTTTAGGGTAGGAACCTATTTATCGGCGTATTTTGAAAAAAAAAATTTCAAAACACTATATTTTCACTTAATTTAAATCCGATTTCCATTCTGTTTGAAATATATATTGTATAAAGCGAAGCACTTTTATTTGAATCATTATTTAAAAGTGAGCGATAAATAGTTTAGTCACAATTTCACTTTTGAATACGGAACCTAATTATGGCGTATGGAACCTAATTATCGGCGTATCTCGGAACCTATTTATCGGCGTATATGTTTACACTTTACTTTTCGCACGAAAACTTTTAAACACTATTTAGAACTATTCTTTTACACTTATTATCACTTCCTAAAGACATTATAATACACTAAAATAATAAGAAAATTGATTTCAAATGAAAAATTTAATTTCGAAATTTTTTGTTTTCATTTTTGCCGACGACCTCTGTATTTTTTTTCGTGAAGCGCAACTAAAATCGCAATTTTCATACGCCGATAATTAGGTTCCAATACGCCGATAAATAGGTTCCATCAAGTTTCACTCAATTTAGCTCTTTTATAATCATTTAAATTATATTATAATCTTTGCAATGTATAATTCGAGATAAATGTAGTTATGTGAAGTTATTAACAGTGGAAAAGTGAATTTATTTAGTGAAAAATTGTCAAATGAAAATATTGCAAAATTTTCTATTTATTTTTAAAAATTGAAAAATTGAACATTTCGCGTAAAATAAAGAATCTGCTGATCAAATGAAGTGCTAAATAGTGTTAAAATGTCATATATTATCATAATAAATCATTAGTTTATCAATGGAATGAGTTTATAGTGATGAATTTGTGATTTCCAAAATACGCCGATAAATAGGATACGCCGATAAATAGGTTCCTTTACCCTACTCGTATTTAATACGTCACAAGCACTAAACCGTTTCACAGACTTTTTAATGAACAAACATCTAGCTAGAAATATTTATTAAAACCAGAAATACGATTTTAAATTCCGATTTAATTTTGGGCCACTAAATTTTTGTATGAAAATTTTGTAAATATGGAAAATATTCGAAATTGATAAAACCTTAAATAAACCAATTGCTGCTTATTTAAGTGTTTAAAACAATATATAATGCAAAGAAAAAGGTTTATTAAATGTTAAATCATTAAAAGTAAGTATAGAAACGAATTATTTTACAAATCTGAAAAGTGGCCCAAAAATAGATTTTTTGGCCCAAAATTAAATTGGGTTTAGTTTTTGTCAATAACTAAATAATTAAAGACTTCTAGCTCTCAAATATGTTTTTAAATATTAAGGAAAAGCTTTAGCTTTATATACGAATCTTAATCATTGTGTTAATTTATATATTTAAAGAGATTTCAGACATTTTCTGTTGAAACCTTACAAAAGTGGCCCAAAATTAAATCTTTTACCCTATTTTGATAAATTTTAATTTTTCGATTAATTATAGTGTTCTTATTTTGAATTCAAAATACATTGCAGTAAGTACAAAACACTAGAAAAATGTAACTACAATTAGAACTAATTTAAAAAGCAATTTGCAATATTTACTTTAAAGTTGTAAGTAATAAAATAAATATTTTAGAAAGGAAGTCAATTTAGTTAGTAAACGACGTCAAGAACATTCTTTTCATTTATTCACAATGATGATAGGTATTTTTGGTTCGTGGACACACACAAGACAATCGTTGATATTTTTATATTTTTTTATAAAAATGTAATCTTATAATGTCAAGGTCGTTTGTTCGACTTGACAGCTTTTCTATTTTGCATGCGCGACAGCTTGCTTGCTGGTTTACAAAATCGACAATGTGAGAGTGATTGAGAGAGATATTGACGCAAATTTTCATTCATAAAATATAAGGAAAAAAATTACTCAAATTGCCGCTAATTTCATAATTTTTTGACGCTTGACTTAAGTGCAATAATTTGCTTAATTTTAATTGCAGGTGGAAAATAAAATTAGCAAACAGCAAATATAATATCTCAAAGCAACAAACATGGTATCGAGGCGTAAGATATTGAATCGTTCTCGAGATGATTTGAATATGGATCAAGAAGAAGAAGATATTTGGTTCTCAAAAGACAAGTTGTACAAGGTAAGTGAGATTTTTTTCCTTCTTGCAACTTAGAACAACAACAGCAGGTTGAATGTCAAAATTGATCATATTTGAAATGTGGTTTGCGATGTCATGATCAAAAACTGAATTTTAATTATTGAAGTCCATTTTGCTTATATAAAATCCAACAATTCATCTCATCATGAATACATGATCAATTTTGAATGAAACATGAAAGTAATAATGATGACCAATAAACATTCAGACCAAAAATGGATTAAGATAAAAAGATTCCGAAGCAACATGAAAAAGATTTTAAATCAATTTCATAATCTCTTTCTCTTATGAAGTGCAAAAACCGCATGCACAAATTAATGACTTGTTGATAAATGATGGCATCTAACGCCCGATACACATACTTGCTTTCGGGCAAGAGAGAGAGTACATAACAGACAATTTACAGAGTACATTGGAATTACATTATTAAAACGGGCAAGCGAGAGAAAGAGCAAAAACATAAAGATTTGTTAAAAATGATAATATGGAAGTTGAATCAGCAATTGCAAGCAAGAGGAGTTTCTTAACAACTTAATTTCTTCTCTGCAGTCCAAAAACCTTTCTTTCGTTCAACACCGAAAAGGCTAAACTCATAAACAATCAAAAATTTATGTTCAACTCACTACGATTGTTTTTCATATGTTCATGCCAATGATCATAATTTTAATTTCACCGTTTTGGACAGTTTCCTGATTTAGAGCAAACGGGACTGACCTGAGCGCACACTTAAAATTTATCTCACTTATTCGCTCTTTCATTTTGTTTGCCTCGCAAATTTCAGATTACATTGGCACTTTATAATTATTTGATTATTCTTTGCTCACTTATTTCGGAGGTTGCAACCAAAAAAACGATAGCAGAGCAATGAAAATTAACTCTTCACGATAATTTTTTTCGACTCGCTCGATTCGAAAAAGTTGACAATCGACCAAAAGGAAAAAAATAAAGGAGTGCATGTAGCTTCATGCTTTATTATTATTCCCTTCAAATGCTCACCATTACAAATTGTTGCAAGCGATCGAGGCTTCTTTTCATAATTAATAAATTTATGTGCACAACAATCATGTAACATTTTTAATTCATATAATTTTTTATTGCGCTCTCTGACTTGTTAAACATCTGAGTCGCATAATGAAAAAAGAACCATGCAAGTTTCACTTTTAACGCGATCACAATTTCTTCTTTTGTGGTCGCCTTGTTTCTTTTATTCAATCGAGCACAAACTTAGCCTAAAACATTCTGAATTTGGATCAATGCTGGTGCCGCAAATGTGCGGCGTTGCCTGCAGGGTGAAATTTTCTGCACACCTAAATTCCAATGTCTCTCTTTGTAGCTCACCATGTAGAACGAGCAGGTAAGAAGAAACAAAAGATTTTGTACACGCCGCTCGCATTGCTCAAGCTATACTTTGCTTCACCTGAGTGTAATGTCTAATGCTATGAATGAATTTTTTTGTTTTAAAACTTTTTTCGTGATTTTATTGACTGCACAACCTATTAAATATTCCGATTGCATTTTTTCTGTGCGAAACAAATTTGGTCGGGGCATATAACATCAATAGAGTGCTCTAAATCATTTTTGTGTTGTTATTTTTGAGGCTGAAGCTAATTGACGACAAATTGTTGTTTATTGCTGTCGTCGTTTGTGAAGACCCTGACACGTTTTTATTAAAAACACTCTTATTCTTATTATTCTCATCCTCCTTTAGTCCATTAAAGTTCATCATAATTGTTATTTTTTTGCAATGTGTGAGGCACGAAATGGGAATTGATTGCCAAAAAGCAAAATTTATAATTTTTTCACACATGTTCATACTTGCTATCATAAATCAATAGACGTGACAAAAAATGAATCATTCCAGACTAAACTGCGATGCTGTTGTTGAACTTTTTCTTGGAATTTTTATGTTTAGCCACTGTATATCATTTCACTTTTGGATTTGTTTATTACTCTCATTGAAAATTAAGGAAATGAATAATTGAAAGTTAATTTACGAAGAACATTCAAGTGCATTTACAGAGAAATAAAATTGAAATGAATTAACGAGCTTTTGAAAGTCATTTGAATTAATATTGGCAACATTAAGAGCTAAAAAGAGAGATTTGTTAATGAAAGCAAATTGAATGCAATTTAACAGAAATATTTCCGAAAAAATATATAAATCAATTGAAGTTTAATGTCGACAATCATTTAGTGAAGCTCAAGATTTCTTTCGCCATATAAAATGGCAGCTGTCAAAAATGGAAAAACATCTACGATTGACGCTCTTAATAAAAATTCAAACTCGATTCCATTACATAAGCGAGTGATTCTTCTTGAAAGTGCACATGAAAGAAATTAAATTTCTCTCTTCATTCGATCGTTTTGCTTCTTCTTTATAGAGTCTATTGTATGAATGATTTGCAGTTATTTGTAACACAATAAAGGCAAAAATACAATTTCATGCACATGTATTGATGAGCACCGTTAGTTTGGACATTAATTGTCGGTTCGCCCCATTATTATCGAAAGAGAGAGTGATGCATGCACGAGACCACTTTCATCCCGCACTTATTTTCGTCTATTCATCTTTACAAAGAAAAAGATTCAATCATAATTATTGGTATCCACTATTTGTGGTTTGAACTTATCAATTTCCATCACGTTCGCTTATTGAACAATCATTCAGACATCGATCAATCAGGTACTCACATATAGTAAAATTTTTCTCACATCGCGCATGCCTATGCCGTTATATCTTCTTCTCATAAATATTTATTATTTGAATAAAATCGCTAGATAGATAGCTGCATAATGTAGATAATTGAAGGTCCGCGTGAGAATTAAATTACCTGTTTCATTTTTAGATCTTTAAATTTACGACTGTACTCTGATTTTTTAAGTCAAGTGTTTAGTGAAGCATGAGGACACTTCATGAGTCTTATTTATAGCAAATTCCTCTAACGATTATCATAATTTATTCTCAAGCTAGTTTTTATTAATCAATATTACTGGTTTTTGGATTTTGAATTCATAATTATGATCTTTTTAAGATTGGGAAATATTTGCATTTTATGTGTATCATTTTATAGTATTTTATTTCTCAAGGTTTTTATGTGTGTTAGAAAGAGATATACAAGGTATTACATCATAAAAATTCAATTTTATCACAATTTTTATAAGCATTTTTCTGTCATTAATATTGCAATCTATTGCTCACAATTTATGGTTAAATGTGCACATAAAGTCACAACATTTTTCACTCTCCTATTTGTTCAAAAATGACTCATGCGTACTCTTGTCATGAGAAATATTAATGCATATTGCTGCTAAAAGGAAAGAAGGTTCTTATCATATTTTTATCATTGACAGGTACTAAATTGAATTTTTCCCTTTCCAATGCGATTAATTTTATTATTAAGAGTGTGCGTTAATTAAGATAGAAGTAAAATTAATTGCGTAGAACTTACAATTGTAATTAGCAGTCTTTTTTTATTATAGTAGGCGATCTTTATGACAAGTTTAATTGCCTTCTATAAATATTTCATACTATCGCAAAAGATTTTAAATTCAATTATTAAATGAAAAATTGACTGCATTAAAAAAATTACTTATTTATTTACTGAATATTTCTTAATTAATGTAATTATACAATTGAAATCTAAGTAAGAAGATAATAGCATTTTTAAGAAAGAAAGAAAGATCATGTTTACTTAGTAATCGTGCAAATCGGCAGTAAAAGAAGATTAATATATCACTTTAAGTCGATATTTATTAAATTTGAATATAAATTCCGGCTTGTGCGCAATAAACATTCATGTATACAAATAAAATTATCACATAAATTTGTAATAATTGCCCTTAAGGCAAGCGAGAGAAGAGTTACAACTGCAACACACAAATAACGGATTAAAGAATTGCATTTATTTTAGGACAAAAAGAAAAAAACTTTCTTATCAAAATATCACGATCGAGGAAATGATTTAAATTCGTAGGATGCTTCTCGAACTAAATTGGCACGCTATGATACCGTTGTGAATCAAGGGGGATTCTTTATATTTTAGTGCAAGATTAAGTAACATTTGCCGCGAAAAAAAATTTAAACCTGTTCCAAGGTTATGCCTGCATTGCTTTGCACTCGCAAAGTAAGTGTAAATGAATTTTGGCAAGGCATGCTGGCTGGCAAAACTTACAACATAATTTCACTGTCAGATAGCTCTCTGCGTACTTACGGGGGGTCATGCACGATTCTTTGTCATTTGGCCCTCATGCTTGAATTCATTCAAACGAAATGTAATGAACTCTCTCTCTCTTTCTCCTCTGCATGATACAAAAAAAATGTTGTTGCATTACTTAGTAATGCATTTGAAAAGAAATTACACAAATGTTTGTAAGTGCATTTATTTTTGTACTCATATGAGAAGCAAAAACAATATTTAAATTCAACATGATTTATTTGCACCAACCTGTATTTTTCGTCTCATTTTACTTCCTCTTTTTCTTACTTACTTACTTGCACAATAAAAACAAGCAAATTACTTACTCTCTTGCTTATCATTTTTACTGGTTTCATTTTCAACAAGAGTTATGTAGGGGGAAATATATTTTTTTTATTTTAATACTGATTCATTAAAAGATAATTGAGCATTAAAACATTGAGTGCTGAGCACTAAAACACAAAAAATGCTGAGCACTAAGATACAAAACCCTGAGGGTTCAGTACTTACACTCTGAAAATTTATGCTGAACATTGAAATGGTCTCAAAAAATAATTTAAATCGTACATCTTTAGCTAAAATTCCCCTTAAAAATAAAAACATGTAAATGTATACATACCTTCATATCTCCGTTCATGTTAATGGAGAGAAATGCAAAACATCTATAGCCACATTTGCAAGTGTTAAGCACAGCATACCGAATTTTGCAACGCTTTCAAGAATGTGATAAGACTTATTAATGACTCAATTTATCATTCAAATTATGTAATTTCATTTTCGTCTGAAAAAAAAAGATTTCATAGTGTGTTATTTTAAATTTTTTGATCGATTATATTGAAGGAAAATCAAAAAAAAAAAAGTGAAATTTAAAATGCATCACCAAACAATGTCTGTATCTTATTATCATAATGATTCACGGGTCATAAAATGTAGCAATAAAATTATTGTTATGTTAAACTTTTACGACTACTCGTTGTAGAATGAAAGAAAGAGTGAAGAAAGGTGCATAAACATAAGTGAATGTACTTAAGAAGGCGAAGCGAATCTCGCTTTATATGCGTCAACAAAAGTCATTTTAATGCTCTAACAACGGGTGGCAGAGCACTTAATTTTATTGTTATGCTCTCGCTCGCGTGGGTTCCACTGAATCGATTAGATTGGCGGGATTTACAACACTTTTTATGCTGCATCATAGATTTATTGTTAAATGATATCATGCTGTTTATGTTATTATTGAAATTCCTCTTTTTTCCTTTTCTGACTTAAGAAGCTTTCTTTTAAATTGGCGCTTAAAAGTGGAGTGAAAGTTTAACAAATCTCATGTTTTGGGCAGATTTTATTGATGACTTATCGTCTTATTTTTCATAAAATAGAAAAGCACTTGAGAAATCTAAATTTGAAGGCAAAATTTCATAAATGGAAGTATGAGAGAGCTTTGAGTGGAACTTTAATTATCAATCACGCAAAGTAATCATTTGACTTTTAAATTGAAGATCTTATGTAACATAATGTAATCAACATAACGTGTGTAAAAGTTCAATTTATCAGAATCACACCTCATGTCACTTCCGTTGGCTTCATTATTTGACAAATCACGTCGATAATAATGATCTACAAAATTATAATGAAAGAGATTGCAGCAATTTGTCATTTTCAAAATTTGACTACCACACCATTAACATTGACGACGATTATGATGATGGTCAGTCATTCAAGAGATCAACTCACTTCTTAACTTAATTGCGCATCATTATTTTTGCGAAATATTTTCACCAAAACGATTTGTTATTGTGGTTAGATTTAGACAATATTTATTATTATAACTGCTATCATTGACTTCTGATCAATTGTAAGCACGATTCTCTTATATTAATTCAATTGTCGCATAATTTTTTTTCTTCGTATTGCATAAAAAACAGCGAGAGAAGGAAGAAGACAGAAGAAGAATCATTTTTTTGTAATATTTATTTAAAGGTGTTATTAACCTTTGTAGATATTGCATGCAATGAGCATATCGGTATATTTTTATTCTTCAAAAAGAGCAAAAGAGAAAAGTTATGCCTAAATGGAAGAGAAGACTTCTTTCGTTTGCCCGCTCGCTCACTTTTTGTTTAATTTTCGAAAATCCATTAATCAAGTCAATGACTGCATGCTCGCACATTACATACCACTGTATTGACAAAATATTGTCCGTAGACCCATCACGAAGATGCTTTTGCAGAAAGACAAAAAAATTCACAAAAACAACAGAAAGTAATAAAAATTTTTACGCAACAAATTTACGAAAAAGGCGATTAAAGTTTTTTTTTTTGAATCACAAATTCATACCATTAAATTTTATCGTGTCACACATTAAAGACCATTCGACAAATTGAAAAGCAAGACATTTAGAGCAAATGGTCTTTGATTTAATTTTCCGTGCTCAATCTGATACGAATCGCGCATCGTTAAGATTTAACGCACCGCAAGGTGTATTATTAAATCTTTAATGTAACTTCATAAACAGCTTCTTTGTAATGATTTTTTATAAGATTTTAATAGTCGATTCTCCTTAATTTCGTCATATCATGAAGTGCAATAGAAAGAAGAAGGGAAAAAGATGAAATTGACGGTTATTGCTATTCACAGTGGAGAATAATAATAATTTACAAAATAAACGCACTGCCCAAAACAGGAGAAAGAAGAGAGAACGGTTCTTTGCATGTACGCATTTTGTTTGGCTTCAATTGATCGTCATCGTGATTGGAAGCTGTAAATGAGAACCACTTAATGTCTTGAGAATGTTCTCGAATCGAGAACTTTACTTGCATGCTATTAAATTTATTGTTGGCCCCGTGGAAACGAGTTTCATACTTACTCTTTGAATGTAATTTCACTAAATCATGTAAAATGATGGTGGGCATTTTTCGCAAAATAATTTATTGATACGCAGTGACATGAAATTGATTTCATTGCTATTGAGACGAGCTGCCTGGAATGATTAAATTAAAAATGCATAAACTTCATTGTCCACCCATGTTTTTCTTATTTTTTCCGCTCCTTTGCTCAATAATCATCCTTCAGCTCTTTTGTTAGCTTAATGGTGCATACATATCGATGAAGGAAACGGTAAACGACATCAGGTAATGACGATAATTTGACTTTTTCTTGACAATCATCAATTTCGAGACAGTGCACAGTATAAAGAGTGAGAGGAATTTCCGTAGCCTCAGTTAAAATTGCTGATAACTAACTAGCAAGAAAAAGGCATTTAATGCTTTAAATGATTACAAATCCACTCTCTTTTAATAATGCACAATTTGTTTGATGATGAAAGCAACACTATGTCCAATTAATTAATTTATTTGATTGCCCTCAAACATGAAATATGATTTTACCATAAAAATTTCATCAATCAATAAAGCTCGCTCACATCATTAAACGACCGATGATATTGCATAATATTCAACTTCACATATTGAACAGATATATATTGAGAACAAACCACGACAAAATGAAGCAATAAAGTCCATTATCGGAGCACTCGAATTCGGTAGGCAATTTTATTATTGTCTCTTAAGGCATCGCGTAGAGCAGAGCATTTGAATTGGGCAAGCGTGACACTGGCACAAAGAGAACGTAAATAAAGTCAAGAAGTCAAAAAGTTCATGATCTCGTTCGGCTCTGTTTTCTAGCACTTTCAATCTATTCTCAACACTCAATCGATCAGCAATAAGTCTTTCTCTCTGCCTGCTGCACGTGACTGCAATTCATCAATCGGTATAAAATTGCATTTTATATTGCTCACTTACTGAATCAATCGCGAGCGAACGAGTTAGGGAGAGAGAGAAGTCTCTTAGAACTGATCAATTAACTAGCGCATTAAGCACTTTTTATGCCTCATAACTCACGACTTCTTTGTGCCTTTTGTTATTTTTGCGCCTTTTACTGCTCGCTACTATAGCACAGCTGAAGATATTTGCGCAACTCCCATCCATATTTGCATAATACGGCGTTTTTTTTTGTATATCATAAAAAATGCTTTTTGTGTTTCAATTTTAAAAGAATTTACTTTTCGCGCGAATTTCACATGAAATATTTTATGTTTTTTTCTCAAATTTCTTCATTCGGTGCTTTTCGTCACAACAACGTTTTGTGTGTGAAAGTCTTATTTAAAGTGACACAGGAGAGGTCGTTTTATGATTTAATTAAAACATTTTTTGATGAAATTTTTAGGAGCAGTAAAATGATCACGATATTCAAAAAAATTGCTTTAATAAATTCCATTCAATGGTAATCAAAATGATATTAATAACTATATTAAGATTCTATTTAGGCATCAAACAAGAATCTAGATATGTGAAGAAAATCACTGAAAAAATAAGAATTTAAAGTTGCCATTTTTAGCGTGTTAAGATAAAAAATTAGATCAGTATTTGCGTTGGTTAAAATTATGGCACATATAAGTATTTAGGTATAATACACAAAGTTAAATCAATATATTGCACAATGGATATACGGAAATATACTTTAGTACATTTATTTCAACTTAATCTGCTATGATTTTATTTATTTGATTAAACAAGGAGCCGATGCAAGACAAAGGGTGTGAATTGATCATGAGTTCATGTATGCAATTTTAATGTTTATTTTTTAAAGTTAAGTCAATTTCAAGGGGAGACATTCACATTAATAAATATAGCAAAATGTATTGCTTATGTAAGAATATTTAATTGGTTTTCATATTCTATAAAATTATCAGGTTTGAGTTTGTTTTTAGTTCCGACCACGATTTTGTTTCATGACTTTCGATTTTTTTTTTTGCTTCTACCACATACACTGAACTATAATCAGCCACAAATTTGTGTATAATATTATTCATATGTGCATACATTTAGTCAAAGATCTATTCAGAGACTCCACACAAAAAAGTAATTGAATAAATTAAGCATTTTGGAAGAAATATTTTTTTGCAAAAAACTAGTTTTTCGTCTTTTGTCTGACTATTATAAAAAATTATAGCACGATGATGAGAATTTTTATGTCTTTTTACTGCCGTTTGAAAATAAAATAAAAGAACCATTTTCACTAAAAGTCATTTTATGATTGCTGTTTATCCATGAAAGTGAGAAAAAGTTTCATCAACAGCAATCATTGCCATTTCAAAATGATCCATTTTATTGACTATGTTTCGCCTATTATTCGACATCGACAGTAGCAATAAAATTAGATGCCCAATGTGAAATATTGTTGTAGAAATTATGAAAACACAATTTGACATTTTGAACTTATCGATCATCACCATGCCAGTAATTTTCCCTATTGTTTGCTTACAATTATTAATATTGCTCGGTTGCAGGATAGTGTTGCGATAATGATGATGATACCAAGTTTTAATGTGAAAATTAATGGAATGGCGAGCAAATTATTACTTATGAGAAAAAAAAAATCCAATCAATTTATTTCGCAAGCAAATGATAGCATGCCTGTCTAGCATAGAATTTGTAAACGTGTGTATATTTATAATTGATTATCTATTTTTAAAACACCATCGACACATATAGAGAATTTCAAATATGGAAGATGAATGTCGTTTATTAATAAACGAGAAATTTATTTAAATCACGATCAGTTTGTAAACACAAATACAAATATAAAATATTTTGATAACGAGATATAAACTTGCCAATAGAGCTCGGTAATCGGCTGCTGTTATAGCATACACAGTCTCTTGTGAAATTGCCTTCAACGAAATGTAAAGTAAACTCTCGATTTCGTTTTTCTGTGCATACACATGAACAGTATCATGGATGGCAGTTTGATGAAGTAAAAAAAACTATAACAACTTCTAGTGACCCACTTAATGCTCACTATAAATATATGCATTGCCATAGCGAGAGTCTGTGAGAGTCGATATAGTTGAACGATATTTTTTGCACATTAAAAGCTAAATTGTATTCACATTGATACACAATGACCATCAATCGTGAAAATTATTATTACAACAACAACAGCATATCTTAGAGTTCAGTAAATCACTCTCATTTGATGTGACATTATCGCTTGATATAGGCGAATTGTATAACAAAATGTTATTATTATTATTATTGTACATTCTCTTTAACTCTATGTAGCTCGAATAGATTGCAGAGCAATTTTTCTCTCCTAGCGATTGCACTTTGCGCACGAGATAGAAAAATTACGATCATGTTTACAATTTTCATTGTAAAAATACACTCGATTATGTATTAAAATGTCTGCACATGTAAGGAAAGTGAAATGAAATGGAGCTTATGCTTGAACATGCAATCACATATGTGTGTATATAATGTCAATACAGTGATTGTGCAAAAAACACACACTAGCATTAACAAAAGGAGCGAATAATGAGATTCGGTGCGAATGAAAGTGAAACTTAAAGGGCCACGCTGGAATCATGCCGATCGTTTAAGAAATTAAAAACTCAAAGTCATTCATCATGATTACATTCGTAAAGTGTAATTGGTCATTATTGTTTGCATGTGTTGTCATAAAATGGTTATGTAATCATTAATTAATGGTCTCAATTTCATTTAATTTGCAGGAGCATATTCAGGAAGTATTGGACAAGTGGACACAAATTGACGATGAAATTTGGGCGAAAATAATTGTTTTTGAGCGAAATCGTCGCGTAGCAAAAGCTTATGCACGTGTTCCAGTATTAACAGTGAATGGCTCTGACGATGGCTTTGATGGAATGAGGTAGGTTTGAAATAATTTTTGATTAACAATGAACATAAATATCAGATACCATGATATAAGAAAAACATTGATTATGAACCTTGAACATAAATTCTTTTCACTTTTACCAAAAAAACAACCAGCCTCTATGCCAACCTCCTCAATTAAACTTAAACAACAACAAGTTAAATGTCAGATTGAAAGAGAAACCTATTAAAAAATTTTCTACTTAATTTAACACTTGAAAAATAATCGAACGAATAAGCGAGTATCTGAAAAACCCCTTTAGGAACTACTTTAAAAATCTGATTGCACATACGCTTTAATGCACTTTTTTGTCTACCAGCCAACACACAATAATACACAATTATGCAATTATTAATTGTAATTGCACGATCAATCTCGTTTAAATAATTTTTTCAAAAAAAATGACGCTTTTATGTCGTCTATACAAATATCATTTCTCAAAACTATTGCTAAATGACAACGTGAAAACATAATTCTATGACTATTGAGCAGTTTTAGATACATTGATGAGTCATTATTTTATTAATATTTTAATTGACTCGTAATTCTTGAACAAAATTGATTTTTTTGCTATGAAATTTAAAAAGCGATTTTTTCAAAATTTTTTCATTGACGAAAATTAGTTTGTGCATTGTAAATTAAGTTCCTTTTTAGTACTTTAAAGAACCGTAAGCAGAAAGTAATTATCTTAAGTAGCTAAAAAGTTATGAATGATTAAAAATTAGGACTTAAAAATGGAGACTTTTATTAAAATGTCCATATCTCGGTAATTACTCAACCGAACGAAATGATTTATACACCATTCGATTCGTCATAAAATGGACTACAAAATACAACTCAGTGGATAGTAATTCAAGTTTTCATCATTTTCCATACAATTTTCAAAAATTCATTTGTTTACATCATGGCGAAAATGTAAACAAAGAATTTGACAATTTTCTTTCGCTCATATCTTTTCAATATCATCGTTTCAAACCCAAATTGGTGCTTTAATTGTTTAATTATAACTTAGTTTAGTTAATTAAAACAGAATAAGGATGAGGGACAATGTTATTGAAAAGATATGAGCGAAAGAAAATTGACAAATTCTTTGTTTACATTTTCGCCATGATGTAAACAAATGAATTTTTGAAATTGTATCGAAAATGATGAAAACTTGAATTACTATCCACTGAGTTGTATTTTGTAGTCCATTTTATGACGAATCGAATGGTGTATAAATCATTTCGTTCGGTTGAGTAATTACCGAGATATGGACATTTTAATAAAAGTCTCCATTTTTAAGTCCTAATTTTTAATCATTCATAACTTTTTAGCTACTTAAGATAATTACTTTCTGCTTACGGTTCTTTAAAGTACTAAAAAGGAACTTAATTTACAATGCACAAACTAATTTCGTCAATGAAAAAATTTTGAAAAAATCGCTTTTTAAATTTCATAGCAAAAAAATCAATTTTGTTCAAGAATTTACGAGTCAAATTAAAAATATTTAATAAAAATAATGACTCATCAAATGTATCTTAAAAACTGCTCAATAGTCATAGAAATATTATGTTTTCACGTTGTCATTAGCAATAGTTTTGAGAATTATTTGTATAAGACATAAGCGCTCATTTTTTGAAAACCATATTTTCATGTAGAGTAGAAATTTTTATTATTTTGTATTGTAAAAAAGAGAAAAATATGTATGGAGTACATAGAGAGCGTCATTTATAATTAATATTAATTCACTCTGATTATTATTTCTGGTTATGCTCACTTTATCGACTATGTACTGTAACAGTTTTTTGGGCGTGCATTCTGGCAAGTAGTGGCGAATACATCTATGTTTCATTACAATACTAACAGGCTGATTGCTTATATTGATAATTACTTAGTCTTTCAAATTAAACAGCAAGAGTGAAAAACAACAAAAAAAGAACAGCAAAATCAACGAGTCAAGTTTGGATGCTTATTAACGCATCATGTTTGCATGATTCTGTTTGACAGGGCAAAATGTGTCTGACCTTCACACAGAATTGGCAATTTTTTCTTCTTTATTTCGCTATTATTTGTCTTAACCTGAATGCATGGTGTTAATAAAATGATATTCATGCTTCTTCTCTTTTGGTTGCGGTTTTCATTTGAAACATAGTTCATAGTTTAATGGCCACATGTGCAGCATTTGATGATTTTCGCATACACCAAAGGTCGAATCGTTATTATCGTTGAAGGATTTCACTGCAAGAATTCCATAGGAATCGTGTACCTATAATGAAGCTATCATAAGTACTCTACTCTTGTTTAGTTGATTGATTGAATAACGAGGAAGTACTGGTCACTCTTTGATGCATACAATGGGTCACGTGGATATATCATAATGCAGATCGACACTTTTTCATCTTACAATATGAGAAAAGAGTCACATTGTTTGAAGAGGAGGTAAAAAAATTTTTATATTGAAAAAGTTTACAATAATCTATGGATTAATATGCAAAATAGCTCAACAATTTGTTGTTACTTCATCAAGCTAATAATAGTAATATGCATAAAAGAGTTTTACTTTCATATTATTCAAATATATGCGATTTTACTCAAAACCTAAAAATTAACAACTTTCTTTTCATCACAAGCGATCAAGCGATGATGGAAAATGAAACTAGGTAGTAAATATTTTGGGAAGGATTTTTGAAATATTTTTTAAACCTATGTGAACAACAAAAACATCAACAAGAGAATTCAATAAATCACAATCTGTTTTCTCACTCAGCAGCACCCAAAATTTCTTCATCCTCAAGAGATCGCTATCATGTGAGGCCTCCCGTGTGAATAATATTTCCTCAAAACGCATCGATGCGATTAAAATGAAGCCAGTGACCGAAGTGGTGCTGTGTTTTGTTTGCATACTTAATATACCACGTAATATAAATCTCAATACATGGAATTTCATTTATTTTCCTCATCAATGGTCGTCATTACAATATACGTGCATACATGAAATAATTTCTTTTCTGTGTTGCGCATCGACACTCTCGTTGACTTCCTCAACAAATCTCTTTTGTCTCTCTTATTCATTCCGTTCGTTCGGTGACTTGTAGTCAAAGCAAGCAACCAGTCAAAGAAAAAAGGCATTTAAGAGATGCATAATCAGTGAAACTCATCCATTACGATAATAAGCAGTCGGTTGCGTATCTGGAAACATAATATTTTACTCTCTCGATGAGACGAGACAAACGGCAACAAACACAACTTTTTTCTTCTCCATTCGTATGTTTTCATTTCATTTTCAATTCATTAATCGTTGTGTCGTTAGTTGTTACTTGAGTTCCCAAAAAACAAAAATAAAAGCCCGAAAAATATGAAACGAGATGAGATGCGTCTTATATAATTTTGTATGCAACCTCAACAGCATAAACTTCTGTATTTCTTCATTATTATTTCGTTTTTCTTTCTGTTTCTCTTTTTTGCTTTCATGTATATCGTATTTAATCAAAAAATCATATGAATAATCATATTACTGTGGGAATCTGATCATTAGTTGCTGCTACCAAATTAATATTGTGACGCAATTTTAATATTCCGCTGAACCCTAAAAAGATCGAAATCAAATGAACTAGAAGGAAATGCCATAAAATAAAGAGTTATTGCTCTTTTTTCGGATTGATTCTGTACCTTACAAATTGATTTGAAGGTCGTAACACCCATTAGGCATTAAAATTACAGTGTAAGATATCGATGATTCACATATGTACGTGCAAGATATATTTATTGCCGCCACCGATCGAATTTCTTATTTATTTTTCTTAATCGCATCATTATTTATGAGATCTCACTCTAAGCGTTGAGTGTTATTGTTTCGATAGAATTCTTCATTTAAGGAAGTTCTCAAAGGAGGGCTTTACCATTGCAATTGTTAGATTATTGGAATTTACCGTTGTAATGCAAAATAAATAAATATTGCAATAAAATTACATTTTTATGGTTCACAAATCGATTAGCACTCAATGCATGGTAATTCCTATAATATTTTATAAAATATCATTTTTTAATTAAATTATAAGTAAATCTAGCACATCATCTTCATTTATTTAGATTTAATCAGATTACTTACCATCTTCCTTCTAATCAATCAACGTCAAAATCCGTAACTTCCATTTAATTATTTTTTTGCCA
The DNA here is from genome assembly GCA_018290095.1 of Polypedilum vanderplanki. NCBI lineage: Eukaryota > Metazoa > Arthropoda > Insecta > Diptera > Chironomidae > Polypedilum > Polypedilum vanderplanki. The sequence goes on along the minus strand of CM031379.1, from coordinate 9,013,697 downwards.
TAGTCAATAAAATTGCAATATCATGCGTAAAAAATGCGAACTTGTGACAGACTCTTCAAAATATCAATTATTATATACTTTTTTTAAGGAAATAGAGTATTGCGAAGCTAATCTTTACTTGATGTGCGAACTTTTAAGCCAAAATGGGTATGCAGAAATGAGAATTAAATCAGATATGAAGGTTGTTGTAAAACAAATGGAAGAATCTTGTCTTCTTCATAGTTGTCTATTGACTAAAAGAGCAGAAAAAACCTTAAATCATTGCCATGACATGAAGATGAGAAATAGGAAAAATTAACACTCAAAAATTATTTTCTGCCGCTTCTTCATTTCTTTTTCTCTTACTATGGCAATTGCCTTGATATTCATACACACATTAGACTGATTAATGACTTGATAATATATAAAAACTCATTTTTTATTGCTCACATCAAATTAATTGCTTTACTCGTATTTGTTTGAAAGATTAACTTATGACGTGAAAAATTCTGCATATGTACAATAATGAAGACAAATTCCTCTTATTCAGCAAAAAATTGCACGAATAATAAATTTATTAAAATGACCAGTCAATTCCTACCAATAATAATCGAAAATCTTTTTAATTCTTTCAAAGCCATCAAATCAAGTCGCTCACAAAGAATTATTAAAAAGACAGCAATGGCATACCGTCGCCTGGGTTAAGGCTACGATATCGTTTTAATATAAAAATCTCTTGTTGTATTTATTGGGGTTATTATGGAAATAGCAACAGCAGATAGTTTGTGCCTACTAAAGAGGTGTGACATAAGCATGCAAATTGAATGAATCACACCAAAAAATAAAAATTGTTTCATAGATTGAAATAATACACCACACGAGGAAATAGATGTTAAAAAAGTGTGGCACACATATGTTTTATTGAACTACTTCAATTGTTTTCTTATTTTTCTTTTAAGTTAGAACTTTAACTTAAAGTGGGTGGTCACGTTATGTTATTAATGTATCTTTGTTAAAGATAACACCAAAGCATATTAATATATCTCATAAAATTCTTTTCCTGTTCGTTATGGATTTAATTGAATTTTTTTTCTACCTTGTTTGTTTTCAAGCATGTTTTATTTTTACATAAAATTATCATACAATAAGAAAAATTAAATTTTTTCAATACTCAAAAATATTCTCAAATTATTAAGTGATACAAATTCCGAAAAAAACTGGTTTATGTCAACCAAATAAAATGCCAGTAGCATTACCAATAACATAATTACAACATATTATTGACGATAAAAATAAAGTGAAATGAAACGGGAGATTCTGACAGATTAATTTAAAACGTTTAATAATAGCAGCAAAAGCAAGTCCTTCCAACAATCTCATTAACCTGTTAATTGCCTAAACTGCTACTAGTCCGATGTTTACTGGATAAAGATATTAATGCTCATACCCACATAACGTGAACTCCAGATTTCATTGCCACATATACATGTGGAGTGAATGACGAAAAAATTCCACATATTTGAAAGCAATTTACCTTACCATATGATCTGGTTACCTTGTCCAATTTTTATTTTATTATTTTTTTCGATTCTATTGTTAATTATGGTAGTGCTTTTGGCAGCTTCATGTAAGATTTTTGTGTATAGCTGAACTTATACGAAATGCGACGACTAACCCAAAAATAGAGTTTTAATGCTTATGGCATGCAGTACAATAAAACACAAATGTACCTCAATTTTAAATAAAATAGACCTAAATGGATGAGAGAACCTAAGCATATATTGGAATTGATTCATATGATCGATTGCTAATTTATAAATAATTGACATAGGAAGTTGGCACTTATTTCAATTGTTGCAAATTCTCTTTTTTTCTATACAAATGATTTATTTTTATTTGGTAGTGTGAACGATATCTGATATTTATAATTGTTCTAAATTAACTCGCATTTTTACTAAAAATTCTTTTAATTCTTCCTCATTTAGGATTGGTTTATGTGGCTTTGAAAATCCGATGCGTGATGCAAAAACAGCAGAACTTAAGCGTCAAATTGGCCAGGTAAGGATCACTGTTACTAGCTCGTTTGCAGCAATCTTATTTTTATTATTTTAAATGGCACCTGCTAGTGTGCTCATAAGCACAGTTTAATTGCTAATGCTTCAAATATCAATTCCACTGTAATAATAATAAAATGTTAAGTATTTCCAATATAACCACTGCTGTGGTACTGATGCTTCTGCTAAAAAGCCTGACTTAGCTGTCGATCAATGATGAACTTTAAAAGCAGTCGAAAACAAAATTAACTATATTTATATTTAAAACTGCGCGCGCGAAGATGAGTCTAAATGTGTGGTGTGGTGGATTGAAACAAGTTCAGCAGCAGTGGCGGCATTGCAATGCTACACGCTAAAACAATTACATTTTATTACTATATTACGATCTTATAAGATCATGGTCAAATAGCATTTGACGAAGGCTCATCCAGTTCATGATGAATGATCGCAAGCATCAATCTTCGATTAAGTTCAAATTGTTTTTTATTCTCTTCGATGATGCTCTTCAAAAATACACATAAGCATTTTAATCATCATCTCTCACTATTACGGCATTTGTTGTAAACAATAGTCATCCATTTATGGCATCAAAACAAATTTTTTCAGTGGCTTTTGCCCATTCGCTCTTTTTTTTATTATAGAACGAACTGGTTTGCTATGGAAATTAGTTTGGCTGTGACTCAAATGCGCTACAATGATCAAATATAAGCATGCGCACAAGCTTTTATTACAATATTATTATTTTAAATTATTCCAACATCAAAAAGCAATTTGATTGATTCTTATTTTTCTCTACAATATTATTTCTGCTATGGAATTGCAGTATTTTCGTGTTTCACCCATTTTTTCTTATTATTTCATTATTACATTTCGGAATATTTTCTTGCTTCATAACGTAGCAGAATCTATTGCTATTAATAAGCAGTAGTAATAGTACACAGCAACGGCCTTGCGCGAATCCAAAAAACAGAACATGCGAATAAAAAGAAATAGCGCAAATCATTGTAGATTGAGAGTAAAAAAGTTCTAATATTCAACGTGATTGGCAAAGAAACAAAAATAAATATCTCCAACTGTAAATTCATTAATTCACGTATGAATAATTCGTTTTTAATCTTCTATCTAACCATTTAATAACAAATAAATAAATAACGAAAACTCGGGTCCAGAACTTAAAATTGTACTCAATTTTTCGCCATTGCAGAAGGAGGATTTCTTTGCCATTTTAATGATCTACCGAGTTATTGACTTCAATTCTCAGAAGTTATTTCATTAGAATTATAGTTAGTGGCTAATAACACTATGCAGAACTCGTTTGTGGTCAATAAAAACGCGTTTTAATACAACTTAAATGAAATCGAAAGTCATTGTTTGAAATGATAGAAATTTTGTGGCGTACTGTGTGATATATTTAGTGTCTTCACATATTCTTTTGGCGTTTCACAGAGTGCGGCTATGATGCCGGATGTCTAGAGAAGAGTTCAGAATTATGCAAATTAAACTGCGAAAGAAGCGAGAAAAAAAGAATTATTTTAAATTAGAAAATGTCAAAAGTATCGATCGTAAGTCCCAGGCAAATAAAAAAAATTTAATTTTCTTCTTCCCAAATTTTGAAAAAAAGAACACAATAATTAAGGTGATTTTGTAGTTTTTAAATAAAAATGAGGCAGTGAATAAATTTTTTTTATATATCCTTATACCTGGATTAGAAACTACGAAACAGGTTCAAATTTTCTTTTCAAGGTCGATTTTTGTAAATGGAGTTGAAAAATTTAATATGACGACATTTTACTGCACCATGAGTGTGAAAATCTTGTGCCCTTCGTTTAATTAAGACTATGAGGAATTTTGTTAATAATTTCATAAAACTTCTATTCGTGAGGAGAAAAATCAAGTCAATAAAAAATATCAACAGTGAATAGTTTATTAATAGATTATAATCTCTTAGCAATGTCTTAAGTCTAGTTTGTTTACTGATGGCTCACGCAGGCTAATCCTCATCGTTCAATTCATCAACATGCGTCTTACAACAATTTTCAATGAATATTGTGGCAGCAGCAATTTCAAAATCCTCATTTCTAGAATTCTCTCAAAATTTTTTAATTAAACACACCTCATCATTAACATCGAATGACTTTATTTTATATGTCTTAGCTCTAAATTCCAATGCTATATCTAATTGATTTAAAATGTAATTGTTCATGCTGATGCTACAGGAATTTCCATAAAATCGGCCTTGTCAATGAAAAAAATTCAAGTTTACTGATAACACTCATACCTACAAATATTTAGAGCAGTTGGTGTAATCAACTGTAACTTGATAATAAATTTACAAGAAAAATCACAGAGTTTATAAATATAGATATGCACGCATAGTGGCAGTAGCCTCATCAAAAAGAGAGAGCGAAAATGCCAATTGACGTCCTTGGAGTGTGATCAGCAAGCTTCCAATGTATATAAATATAATCTTTAACAGTTTCAAGTTTTTTTCTTCTCGCTTCTTCTCAAATCTGTATTTTTTCATGAAACGGATGACTATGTTGTCTTTTTACCCTTGGTGACAATAACTTTAAACACTTATCTCATTAATATGTTGTAGCATATGTAAAGTGGAAGTGACGTTGACCGACCGACTATGGAAATGCAATGCTAAATATATATCGAGTGAATGTAGACTGTGATTTCAAGTATTTAAGTAGAGCTTCACATGTCTCGCTCTAAAGAAGAAACTAAAAAAGAAAAACCTGTATATCGATGTTTCTTGAACACATTAAAGATTCATTTTTGTCGAGCTTGTTTTTCAAGGAAAACCGCACCATACTCACTGATTCTCTGACTTCATAAACTGTATAAGAAAATATCAGAAGAATTCTTCCAATCAATTCTCATTTTCCATTTATATTGTCTTTGTAAAGTTTTTTTTACTTCCGATTTGATCATCAACTATCTTTATTGTTCATTCTGTTGGTTGATATATTATTCCTGACAGTGGAAGAGCATCAGAGTACTCTCTATAATGAACTTGAAATAAATATAAAAAGAAATAAAATCAACTCAACTCACGCACTTGTCTATCATCATCATCTTTTTCATTGTAGGGTGTAAAAATAAAAATGGATGATGCTGGAAATATTTTATTAAGACGTTATGCAAAAAGCAATGTTTATATCAAGTCAACGTCAAGTGCAGCAAATGAAGAGACAGCTATTGGTGCGGATGTACTTAAAGCACCAAACCAATGCCTAGAAATTGAAAAAGTATATAAAGTGAGTATTGCACTTAAATTGTGAATATTATTTTGAGCCTCACCCAAACGTGATTTCACTCATTCATTCCGCAGATTTTTGACATGAAAAAATTCCAAGCGAATGTAAATCGCGAATTGAGTCGAGCTTATCCAGATAGACGACGTCTTGAGACGCAGTGCTTATCAATAATAAGTTTTGTCAAATCAGAAGCTGATGTTCTAGAGTGTCCTGTCTGGATAATGATTGTCAATGTAGTGGCCATGGATATGCTAAAAAGTAAACTGCCTCCAGGTGAGTGTCTAATCTATTTGAATAAAATCTCTTTAAATTGTTACATAATTGCCAAACTATGGCAGCTAGGAATTCTATTCATATTAACGTTCAAAAATTCAAAGACTAAGTAACAAACAATTGGTCCATTTATATGTATGTGAGTTCGAAAAAAACACTTGTGCAAGAAGCAATGCCATTACATTCCTACAAGTGCTCATTGTATTAATTTAAATCATTTTAATTTGTCTTGCAACACACAATAGTGCCGAAGTAAAGTTGTTTGTGTGAGAAATGATTAATGAACTACTAGGCCATTTCTAATCACCTTAAACACTTCCTGATCTTTTAAACCTCATTTTGGGGTATTTAGGAAATTAAAGTATGAACAAATTGCTCTTAAATGCTTTCTATACAAAATGATTAATTTAATTATGACAATGTTGAATGTTGTATTAAAGCTACTGTTTATTAATAGTAGCATAAAATTAAACTTCTTTTGATAAAACATGACATGGTTCATAATTAAATTATAACCTGCATTCTATAAGCTAAAAACCAGTAATATTACCCGTCAGTGACATGTTAAGAGCGCATTTTGCCAAATAAAATGGAAAATGTGTTACAAATTCATTTTATTATAGAACATAAATAATATCTCAATGATTTTCATAATCTTAAAAAAATTAATATTTGTAATTGGCAAAGTATTTTTAATATTAATGCCTCAAAGCTCCCTTTATCCTCTAAATAGACAATTGATAGTACTTAGACCTTTTTTCTTTGTGTAAAATTTCATCAAAATAATTGCAAAATCACAATTTAATTATGAGAGAAGCATAAAAAACTTTTTAAAATGTCAATTAAAGTATCAATTCAAGAGAGCTGCAGGCTTTTAATGTTATTTTAAATTGTGTATACTCAGTAAAGAAGTAACAAAAAAAGTCGAAGAAGCGCCTGACCATCATCATTTTATTATTATGCACACAAATGCCGTCGTCGTTGTACAAAAAACACACTGACCGATGATATTTAAGAAAATTTGCGTAACACCAAAGTCTCATCACCATGCAATGTGATGATGATGACGACGGTGATTATATATACACACACAACAAATGTGTCATTGATCTTTTTAAATCATTCGTAGCTGCATAAATTAAATAAAAAAAATATATTTTTATTGCCAATTAAAATTTAGATTTGAATTTATAATCAAATAGTTGGACATTTTAGTTTTCTTTGCGCTACACACATATAATAAAAGTAAGGAAGTGCATACAATATCTTTTTTATTAATGTCAAGCAGTGTGTCCGAAAAAAGTATTTTATATCCGCATAGTACTTTGTGATTGAATTAAATTACATGTGTGACAAATTTATAGTTGATCTAATAAAAAACATTATATGCTGCTGTTTACGTGAGATGACGTAAAAAATGAAAATAATTTATTTAATTTTATAAGGTAAAAAATTCTCATAAACAGCCTTCTTCTCAGTTCTGCACTAAAAAATGCGTCATTGCTCACCACTGACATTTTAACATATTCATTGTTCTCCTACGACATACATCGCACACGAAGCAGATAGAAAAACACACATTATTTCAATTGAATGAAAATGAAAATCACACATTTTTGTGTGCCTGCAAATATTAATTAATAACAATAAGAAGAAATAAAAAGCAAAGATTTATAACTAGGTTACTATGATATATAAACACAAACTCATCATTCTTCTCAAAGATTATGATTCATAAACAGAGGAAAATAAGATGCCAATTGCATACATGTGTTTTTATTAGATTCGTAGATTATTATTGTTGAAATCTTACACTTACTGTCTATTAAAATGATGAAGAAAAAAAATCATCACTCACGGATGTTTGCTTATTTTCTATGATGGCATTGAACTCTTTTGTATTATTATTATAAGTGTGTGGCACAGTTTTTTTGTGCATTTCTAGATCTTTCAGATTGCTAACTCGAATATGATGCAATTTTCAAACGAAGCAATTGCGGATATCGTATTTCAGTATGTCTCTTTTTTCCCTCACTTGATCGATGAGTCAACAACGAACAAATTTATTGAAATGTTAGCGAAATTTAACATTAAATGCTGTTGCAATTAACACTAGCAATATGCTAATAGAATCCATAAATAAATTATTATAATTACTCGATTCTCGACCGAAGATAATTTTTTAAACAATCAGAACTTAATGACTTGTGCAATAAATGTCTCAAGTTATTATAAAATTAACACATTGGTAAAGAATGAAGATTAAATTATGTTAGAAATAAAATTTGTTACAATCTTTAAAGACAACTAGGTATTAAGCATTTCTAGTGAAATAAAAGTGTCAATTACGTGAACAACTTGCATTCCACGATATAGTCAACTCACTTAGTTGTACAATCTTGACATAAATTCTTCACTCGAAGAACTTATGGATGACACATTATTATAAACTATTGCGTATACAAAGAACCGCTAAATGAAAAAACATTGTGTACGCAAGGAATATCAATTAGTAGCTTTGCAGTTGTTCTATCAAAGTTAACAGGTGAAGAGAGAGAAAGAAATTCACGACAAGAGTTTATTTACGCAAATTATTATGCTCTCTATGCGGTTTATATTGTCGTTCTGATGTTGACACAACAATTCTCTTCTGTTCGTTAACCGTCATCGAGCTGTCAAGTAAATGTGCTTGCTATCCACTGCTTTTTGTGTGTTATCGCAATATAATTTAATTTAATAGCCAATTTAAAGCATTCATACGCATTCTCCGGCATGAATTGATTGTTCAATAGTTTAGTTCCTTCTCACACTAATTGCATACTGACATTCAAAGTCGTCGTCGCTTTTTTTCTATTCTTAATGAATTTATTTGCGATTTTCTTGATTTTAATGAATTTAGCATTCAATTTCATTCTTTATAATAAAAATAATCCAGTTCAACGTCCCGTCGACATTAAAAATCGACCGCGCATACCAATACCAGATGAAGATCCATATAGTGAAGCAGGCAATAGTGCAAGTAGTTCTGGTAGTTCTGGCTCGGGTTCAGGCGGCTCGGCAGGTGAAGGAATTGGACGAGATCGTGTTGCAGCTACAAGAGAGCAGTTGTTAATTCAATCACAACAGTTTGGAAATCGACGCAGCGAGAAGCCACCAAAACTGCCGCCACGACAAGACAATGTCTATCATCATGACATGCCTAAAGTGAGTAACTGCATGTGTTGAAAAATTTCTATTGAATTTATTTAATGAATAATAAAAACTATTTAGCCTGATTATGATGACCTTGAAAATGGCGGTTTGATGAAACGCGGTAAATCTGACAAGGGCAAGGATAATAAAAAATTTGGTAAGAGCTCTTTTATGATTCATATTTATTCAAATAAAATCAATATCTATTGTTTGTTGCTACACAATCTAGATGACCCTTATTATTGCGGTCTTAAAGCGCGTGTTCCAAATTTCGCAGCAAAAGCAAATGGCAATAAAACTAATGGAACAATAACGGAAAGTAAGAAGAGTAGTTTCTTTGGTAAAAAAGATAGCAAATCAAAGGAGAAGGAAAAGGAAAAGGAAAAGGAGAAAGAGAAAGACAAAGAAAAGGAAAAAGATGTAAAAGACAAGGAATCAAATTCACCAAAACAGCGTCCATCAGTTGCACAGATGCCACATCCAGCATCATTCTCGACTCTTTATCAGTTGCATCAAATGCAGAACGGTATGTTGAATGGAACAGTGAAGCAAAATGGAGCCTATCTTCGCCATCATTCGCATCCAGAACCATACATGTGGCATGCAAAAAGTTACGAGAGCGGAATAGGCAAGTTTTATGATTTGTGATAAAATAAAATTTAAAAATTTTAAATTTTTTTAATAGATGCTGAATTAGTTGATGCACCATATCAAATTTATGGACGCTTACCAACTCCAGCACGGGGTTATGTGCCAGTTGTGCCAAGATCAATGTTTGTCGGTGACTGGGAATAAGAGCAAAGAAAAAATAATAAAATTTACATACTCTTTTCAATACATTACCAAATCTTCGCCCAAGTCACTTATATACATTCATTCATGCATGCTTATGTATCATTGTTAATGAGTGAGAAAGAAGAAAAGAAAAAGAGAAAAAAAAAGTTTGTGTAATGATTGAGAGAACCAACTTAGGAATTAAGTTCTGTGATAAGAAGAAGAAGATGGAAAAGATATGAGAAAGAACAAATGTTTGTAAATACACATGAAATTAATAATTTTTTTGCAACAACAACAAATTTGCATTTCGGAACTCTTTGATATTAAAGAAATTAATGTAGAGAATTTCTTTAAGAAATTACTCGATATTGATCAAAATTAAAAGATTCGAATATGAACAAATTTATTTTCCATTCATACAATACTCAATAGAAAAGATAATTTTTTCTTTTCAAAATTTTTGCACAGTAAATAATGAGTTTTTTGGGGTGTTTTTAACATTTTGTATTTTAGACATTAAAAAAATATTTTTTTTTCTTTTTCAAATTGAATGCTGCCAATATTGATACATTAAAATCATAGAGTCGAGAAAAAATACATTAAAAATATATTACTCAAGATTAAAAGATTGCCTTTTTGATCTTTTGAATTTTGAATATTTTTTTTATTTCATAAAATATCTTTAAAATGATTAGTCTGTAAAATAATGAAGATAAAGGAGAAGAAGAAAAAATTACAATTTAAGATGAATAAGTATTGTGTAAAAAAACTTTTCACTTTTTATCTTCTATTCATTTCTCTATTATTTCTCTTTCTTTACTTATTTTCTATTAAAAAGCCTTTTTTATGATTCATCCAATTATCACTCCAGAGGTTCATGGATGAATACTTTTTAATTAAGCTTTTTTTATTTTGCTCTTTGTAAAGAAATTAAGGAAAAAATGTCATAAAATACAGGAGATGTTATTTACATCACTGCAATAATAATAAATACATAATAAAAAGATATCAAATTATAGCTACAAAAATTTTGCATTAACTTACTTACAAAATTATTTACAGCTTTTAAATTAAATGGGTTTTAAAAAATTAGTACCGGCAGTAAAAATCATGATGATCTTCACATTGTGATCTCTCTTCAAGAAAAAAAATGAAATTAAATTGTTGCTTTGAGGTGAACGAGCGAGTATAGGTAAATTTCCCTTTCACCTGTAGCATAAATTTATGATGTCTGTCTTGTTGTAGCTATTTTGTCTTTGATTGTTCATTACATTCCTTTTAATTAGATGGTGCGACATAGATGCTTTTGTTGTTACATCAACAATTAAGTGCTTTCCTTCTTTCACTTCTATTAAAAACTCTACTTTTCCTAATCGTGCTCTCAAATCTAGCGATGTAACAATGGCACAAAAAAGAAAGAGGAAAAAATACAAGTATTTGATATATATCATAGAAGTATGCAAATTTTACTATGGTAATCTTCGGTTGACGGCAATAGCATATGCTTGAAATTTTGTTAATGACAATGTCGGCTTATGCAACTATGACTTATTTAGATACACTTCCGATGAAAGTCACAATACTATTTTTTGCAAAAATTATGGAAAACGATTAAAATCTAAATGATGTTGTGTTACTTAAATTGTGCTATTAAAATTAATAGTAGGATATATAAATCTAAGATAAAAAGTTTTGTTACATATTAAGATGATAAGGTGTTGCAAAAATCATCAAAAATAATATCGAGTTTAATCTTGTTCATTCATGACTTTCTAATGAGTTTTTACCACAAAAGTGCTTGTAAAGGTGAGATTTAAGACAAGATTTTCTCTCTATAGAAAGCCGATCAATGACGAGTCAAAATAATAAAATTAAATTTTTCCCTACCTGTGTTTTGGCATGCAAAAAATTTCAATTTATTAAATTTAATAAGTTTTTTTGTGTATTATTCGATTAAGCAACAAACAAAAAAACTCTGATACATGTGGAGCTGAAAGTAAAAAGAAGTCATTGAAAGACAATATGCGTAGAGGCAAAAAAATTAATTTTTATTTTCTATTAAGTTTATAAATCTCTTTAATTAATTATAATTTTTCTTTCTTAACACGAACGTTGCTTAACATAATAAAAAGACATATTTGCAGCTTAAAATTTCGTACTTCATATAATACAAGAGAAAAGATTTCATCGCAATATATTTCAAAGCTCTCTTTTCAACAGTGCAAAAATTAAGGACTGCTTATAATGTGTTTTGAGTATTTGTCAATTAGGTTTCAAAAAGTATATTACAAAAAAAATATTTGACTACACGCTAATTGGGGAGAAAAATGGTAATTTTAGCTTCAATATTTCTTTTCAAAGATATTTACAGGCCTTATTCATAATAATAATGAGTAATAGATAAAATTGAATTCTCTAAATATTGACTTCAAGTTTTAATTTTAAGTGAAAATGAAAATTTTAAATAAATACAAAATGAAAAAAATCCTTTGTTCGCCATTGTTATTCCAAAGAAATGTCTACAATTAGTAATCTTTATATTTTCTAGATTTTTCTTTTTCGTTCAACGCATATAATACTTACTCGAATTTCTCTACACAGAATGCTTTGTTCAATTCAATTTACAACTTAAAACAACTAACTTATTCAATTATGGATGGATAAAATTCACTTATATTAAAGGAGGCTGTACATAAAAGCTAAATATGTATTCTCAATGATTCACGAAAAAAGTTTTTAATTTCATAATTTTTTACGTTCATTAAGTTATCGTAATTGGTGTCTATTAATCAAAGTTGAAACAAGCCAAACTTAAATCAATAAACAAAAAAAATCAACAGTAACAATAATACTAAGCAATTTATAAAAGAAAGGATGAAATATTGCAGATATCATAAAAGATAGAGAAAGGAGCACTTAAAATTAATTAATAATGAGTAATAATTAAAGCTAATTTGATGCTTACATCTCTGTTCATGTATTGGAATTATTAATAAATTTTCTATGAATTATAAGTAGCTGTTCCACACAAATATTACTAGTATGGAAATGATGTAAAAAAATTTAACTATTGAATACTGTAGGTTACATAGATATATGCCTTATTAAGAAAAAAAATAGCAAAAGCTCTCTTCACATTGTATGCGTTAGCTTCAGTGCAATAAAAATTAAATTAATTTTTTCCTCTCTGACCACGGTAATCTGCTAGCAGGTAAAAATTGAAGGCAGTGTCGGATTCAATTAATTTTTTCTCTTTAGGTCCAATCACCGACATACATGCGAGGTGCCGCAACATAACCTCTCGTTGGCAGTGGCATTCGACCGTAGATGTGATAAGGTGACTCTTCTGAATCTACTCGTTGCATGTGAAATTAAATGAGATAAGAATTGAGCATTTTCAGTAAATTAAAAATGAATCTCACCTATTCCACTTTCATAGCTCTTTGCATGCCACATGCTATAGTGATGCGGTGGTGGTGGAGGTTGTTGATGATGATATAAGTCTCTAGGCAATTGCTGGAAAGTGGACATTGGAGCTACAACAGACATCTTCTTATGTTCCTTTTCCTTCATTAATCTATTCAAATTATTACTGCTGATGTAATTACTGTTGTTATCGACTATTCTATTTGATGATGATGATGATGATGATTTATTATTGCTACTTTTACTATTATTAGTATTATTATTTTTGCTGGTAATATTATTTGTTGCTTTCACGAAATTGGGCACTCTTGCACGCAGACCGCAGTAGTATGGATCGTCTGAAATAAGAGAAAGAGTAAATTTAAGTCTGATGTGCATAAATAAGCACCATAAAATTTCAAATGAGAAATAGAAATTTGCACATGACAAATTGCCTCGACTGTGAGTTAAATCCAAATGTTTTTAATAATAGAATTGCATTATGTAATAAAATGAGGAAGAAAAATTGAATAGAAATAAAAAAAAGTACAACAGATGAAGAGCCCAGCACTAATTTCCATTTTCAGCAGCTTTCGCTCTAAATTAAATAACAAGGAAATTTATTTAACAATTCATTAACCGCAGCGAGACGAAATTAGTCCGATTGTATGTAAAATTCTTCATTCGTTATAAAATATGCAAAATATGTTTTTATAAAGAGGCCGAATTTGACAAATCACGAATGAGATTTTAATCGTAGCATATAAATAATTTTTCTTTTGTCTTTACGCTGCATGTGATCGTGTTCTGTTGTGCAAGTAGTGCTTCCACTATAAAAATGAAAGTTAACTTGCGTAAGAAAAATTCTTTTATCTTGCATGATCACAGTTCTACTTGAATTATTGAATTCATTTGTCATTTTCAACTGTGTGTATGTTATGTAAAGAAATTCGTATTTGTTAAATTTATCTATATGACCGATACATATTTATTTATTTTTTTTTGCAATTGACCATTTAGACGGAATTTGTAAGAGAGACCTTTTACAACGTGCGGCAATTTCTAATTTATTTCATTTAGCTATGATTTTAATGGGCTTTGTATGGATTATGTGTATCATATTATGTACATTAGGAAATGTAAGCTCAAACTTATTTATGATTTCATATTGATTGTTTTTTTTTTTGCTCTCACTTTTTTTATATGGTCCTTTCATATTTTTAAAGAAATAATTGGTTAAGTAACTAATTTCAACTTGAATCACTGACACAATTTCCTTATCTTGCACTCTAATCGAGGAAGAAAGAGAGAATTTCAGTGTTAAAAGGTTCTTGTGCGAACAAATCGCTTACATTCATTGCATATATAAATCCAACCGTGAAGACACGAGTGAAAGAGATCGTATAAATACATAATTTTATGGAGACGAAGATTAACGACATGCGATTATGGAGAGTAGTTAAAGTAGAATTTCCATTGACCATGAACTATTCCTATAGCATAAAGTGCTGTATACACGAAGAGTAAGAGGAGTGTGCAGTAACACGAAAAATAAAACAAAATTCACAAGTCGGCATCGAAATACAAATAAAAGGTTAAATTGCTTCAACTGTAGTCTTTCCATGATAATAATAGAATCACCGACAACTGTCGATTATTGTTTTTAAAGAAACTGAAAAATATATTAAGATGAAATCCTTTAAAAAGTGGTCTCTTCATTCCATAGAAAATAAATAAAATGAAAAAAGAGACAATTTGCTGTTTGACGCATAAAAGAAAAATAAATTATAATGGTAGCAAAACAAGATACAGACACATGTGAAGCGGATCTCTAAATATAAAATCTCAATTATTTTTGCTTCATCATAAGCAATAGATAGAGAGGAATGTGGAACATCGTCAAACAATTGAAAGTCGTGAAATAAAAGTAGAAATTGTGCCTTTCTATCTCCAATTTAGAACTCAACACGCATATGAAAAAACTTCCGTCAAACAATAATTGCCTAAATCATTCATCTAAGTACGGCAAATGTGTTCCATTTTCAAACTAAAATGATACTTAATAAGCTTCTTTTTGCAACTAATGAATGAAAGTTGAAATAACATAAAAGTGTTGCTGTACGTTTGACAGCGCATTTTAAGCATTGACATTCTGCCAAACTTTTATAAAAAGCTTCACCGATGACCTCCAAAATAAATACGAATTGTGGCAATGCCATTCACTGTTTGCACCTTACACAATACCCTCATTCATCAGAAAAGCAAGCGACGATAGGCCAATTTATTGAATGAAATCCCATTTCTTGCTCTTCTTCGAATCGATACGCTTTCGCGTGTTGAAAACAAACTTCGTGCATTTACTTATAATTTGCTGAAATATTCGTGCCAAAATAATACAATAATCGTCCATTTAGCGAATTACGAAAGTAAACAAAAGAAATAAAATCAGTTCTCGGCTTGATCACTTTTTTTGCACGATGCTGTGGTCAATTGAAATTTATTGTAAACCTTGAGTGAGATTGACGATAAAGACACAGTCGCAGCATGACGGCTAGATATGACAATAATGATGATCATGCGTGCGAAATTTCAACATTATTTTTATTTTTTCAAATCGATTTATCGACATCTTTCAATCGTCTCATTGTTGACGAGATTCACTTGAACTAACCATTAACAAGAGAGAAAAAAAGTTTAACCTCATAAGGTCATTATTGAATGGTTGTCATTTTTTATACATATGAAGATGAAATCTCAACTTTATGACAAATGGACAATTAATTGTGCATTGGCATGAAAAGTTTGTTTCACATTTGTTTGACCATTTAAACATATATTTATTGCAAAATTATATATTGACTATTTCTCACCATATTTCTTGTTATCTTTGCCCTTGTCAGACTTTCCTCTTGCCATCATTTTGATTCTATTTTCATTTTCAAGTCCTTCATAATCAGGCTGTAATTAAAAATAAAATGAATTTTTAGCTCTAAATTACTTTTTTCTATTTACTTACTTTAGGCATATCGTGATTATAAACATTATCGCCATGACGTGGTGGTAATTTTGGTGGCTTTTCACTTCTCTTTCCAAACTGTTGAGCTTGCATTAGAAGTTGTTCTCTTGTTGCAGCAACACGATCTCTTCCAATTTCACCAGATGAACCAGATGCACCGAAGCCTGATGATCCTGAACTACCACCACCATTTCCTGCAATAGAATATGGATCTTCGTCCGGAATTGGAATTCTTGGTCGATTTTTGATGTCAACAATCGAACGTTGAACTGTGAAGAAACCAAAATGGAATTTTTAAATAAATTACAATGAAAAACTGTTATTCTTCACTTAAAAACAGACTCAGGAATATCGAGTAATGGACAGATTTAAATTCCAAATTTCAACACGAGAAGCACTGAGCACATTTTATGTGAAAATTGGATAACGCGAGAAATTACAAATTCATGTCGCACAAGAGCCACAAAATAAAAAATTCTAACTTCATGCAGTAGAGAGAGCGTAGTACGTTTATTCTCGCAAATAAAAGGAATCTGGAAAGATTTACAGTTTTTGGTTGTTTGTTCGGGTGGGCTTTCTTTAACACAATATATATTAAGAAAGATAATTCTCATGTGTATGAAAAGAAGAAAGAAACTTACGAGTTTGCATATTCAATTTAATTTCATTTCATGTCATTTTTCTCTTTTTCTTTTTTTCGTGGATTTATTTTATAAGGTAACACTATGCGATGAAGTCACTCGCTCATTCTTCTTTTGTGTATTCGCAATATATAATCATCAGTTTGGCTTACTTCGCATACTGAATTGAATGATTTGTGAGGTTCTAATGGATGATCAGTGAGTGGCCTCATTTTAAGTCGCTCGTTACTTTCTATGTGACGAGAATATTAATAATATTTTTACAACAATCTGTCACAGAGTCCGTTGCTCTCCAGTCACTTTTCATTTTGAACTTTTTTTATTTAGTTTTAAATGAACCATAAAATTTTTTTACACTACATGACAATATTTTTAAAAATGTTCTGCACAATAAAAAATAAATCTTATCTTGCAAATATTTAATTTAGAGTCTTTTGCTCTTTTGATTAGTCACGAAAATTTGATTTTATTTTCAAACTACATCATATTCCGTTGTTTGCTTCTGTTGGGTAAACAAAGTGAGCGCCGGCAAAAGGAAAAAAAATGTCAATACTCTGCTTCTTCCATCAGAATCACGGAATCGCAAGCCAAAATGAGATGAACACAAAAAAATGTTGTCGCTCGTTCGCTTTTGATTAGACACGATTTGAAAATTAGAATTAATTTCGTTAAGAAAAACATGCACTGATGTCGGCTGAAGAGATAAGAAAAATCTTTCTTTATTTATTTTACCAAGATTGGAATTTTGAGTATAAAATTGACCGTAGTAGCAACATGATTTTTATGGCCGTAATTTAATATATATATTGTTCATTTATAGACCATTCTCTCTCTTTTTCTAATGAAACTAAAAGCTTAACAACTCGACCACATGATCATAATGATTTATGAAAGCATTATATAAGCGCTGAAGGTAATATTTGCACAGCAGCAAGCATGCAACTGTAACATTTATTGCAGTTAAGCACCGTTTAGAGATTCTGGGATAATCCAATTTGCAGTTTTGTTGTCATTTCCTTGTTGAAGCAGAACACACATTCTCTCCTTGGGTCATGCCTTTCTCAATATACTCTATTTTTACTTGCGCTTCTAGAACATCGTGTCTCTTGAATAAAAATCCAATTTGGATATTTTGCTCTTCTTAAGCCATGTCACTCGATCGCCGAATGAGAAAGAGAGGTAACGAAACTAAAGCGACAGCAAAATTTTTCTCCACTACTCGCGCAGATTTTTGTGATGCGATAAATAGCTATCCATACATACGATGGCAGTTGAAGCCACGACAGTGTTATTTCCTACACGAAATTCAACTTCCATGTTTAGCGTTTGTGAGCTCAGCGATTAATTGCTTAAAGTCGATTATATTCTTATACTAGAAGATGTTTGGATTTAGTTGATTTCACACAAATGCGTATCACAATCTGCTTTTGTTCTCGAAATGGTGTAAAATAAAGAAAGCTTGCTTGCACTTTTAGAGAGGGGTCATATGAGGCAGAGCAAAAAACAACCGAAAGATTTGAGATTAGCGAGAGACAAACGAAGTTACCTATACTTATATATACATAATAATACAATTTTTTATCTGCATATCTCTATGCATGTACCAGCCTTTTTTTACACTCGATGCTGCTCTGTTTCAATTTCTAAGCACTCCGGTTATTGAACTTAAAACAAACGGAATGAGAGAGATTTGCAAAAATATATTTAGTATGTTTAATTTGACAAATTAAATAAGCAATCAGTCATTTATCTTGACTACAGTGAGATGTTTAAAAATCACCAAACTGTCATGAACATTTCCTAATGTAGATAAATAGAACTCATACTGTACTAATCTATAAATATAAATGCTTTATTCTAGCTGTCCAAACAAACGTGCCGCATGTTAATTGCTCGGACAAACAACATTCATCATCAGTATTTTATGGACATGTATATATAAACATCTGTGTATTGCAAATAAATTGACATTTAGCGGCTCTTTCCGTTATGCTCACATTCAACAGGCAACAATTGTCAAGACAAGAGATGGAAGGTTTTCATTGTAACGCAAACAGTCGATCATTGTGCAAAGAAAAATGAAAATTGTCTCCCTCTTCCATTCAACTACTAATATATTTTTTATGGAGTTTACTAAGTGAACAACTTATTTACCAACAAATAAAGTGGACAATGATGGATGAAATTAGCAAATATTTTGGAAAGTCATGTGTGCCATTTTGACAGAGCGGAATTCATTAGCGAGTAAATGTAGAAATTTTAGCAAGTTTTAAAACTCGAATTTGTTATAAAAAATCATCTTCAAAATGTTATTGAGGAAAGATGACAAACAAAAAATAATTTACAAAATCTTTCTATTACATGTTTTTCCCACATAAATATTTCATACTACACTACATAAAGTAAACAGAAATGCGCTAATCAATTATTAAAACCTTCAATAACTTTCTAATTCTACTCAATTGATTCTTCTTTTTTAAAAAAGTAAAGTATGTAAGTACCTTAAGTTGAAAGAATGTGTAGGTGTTGTTTATACAATCGACATTATTTAATGGATGACAAACGAAAACTCTTTCAAGTATAAACATCAAAAATCTTACAATTGGGACACTCTTTGGATAGTGTGAGAAGACAATCAACACCGCTTATTTACAGAGAAGCTGAAAATGACTGTCAGAAATTTGAATAGAAGAAATTTATCTCAGCGTATCAAATCAATTATCACTCTCTTAAGATTGATCGAGTGAAAAACAACGGTTTTATTTCCAACAAATGCTTGTGTCGCTTTCAAAAAAGGAAAGTGCTTTTCAAATAACAATGCGTTATATAATGACTCTAGATGAGTTTATTTGATGTGAGAAAACATTGTCATTAATAAGTCAATATTAGCATTGTAAATGAAATGATGTTTTGTTATGACTCACACGTATGCTCAGGAAAAGTGATCTTTCGCTCAATCTTGAGCTAGATTAATTATCAAAGCTTCTGTTGAATTTGGCTTGCGGCATACTTGTGCGGATTTTTTTTGAAAGGAATTAATTGATTAGCAAACATTAAGCGAAAATTTAAATTCAACTGTGTACGAGTCAAAAAAGTAAATTTGAATTTGACTTTAGCCCTGAGTCCATCAATCAAGCAAAAATATAAATTTTGATTACTTAAAGTTCAATTATGAAAGAGAGAAGTTCAAAGCATACCTGGTGGCAGTTTGCTTTTCAGCATATCCATGGCAACGACGTTTACGATAAGTATCCAAATTGGGCATTCCAAAATATCAGACTCAGACTTGACAAACGTTAATACTGATAAACATTGAGTCTCAAGACGACGTCTGTCTGGATACGATCGGCTTAATTCACGATTCACATTCGATTGAAATTTCTTCATGTCGAAGATCTGTAAAACAAAACAAATACATAAGATGCTTGCTTGCTATTAATTCTAATTCACGCTTGTTTGCTCACAACCCGAAAGGTCAGAGTCATTTGCGACAAATAGACAACTACTTTATTTATGAGTTTATCCTTGAATAGCAAATCTGATTTAATAAACTAGAACAAATTCTATCTCACCTTCATGACTTTGTCCATATCGAGCGAATGATTTGGCGCCTTCAAAACTTCACTGCCGATGGCAGTCTCTTCATTGGGCGAACTTGCTGTGCTCTTGACATAGACATTGCTCTTTGAATATCGCCTAACAAGAATATTACCTGCATCGTCCATTTTTATTTTAACACCCTACAGGCAAAATGATAAAATAGATCAAAAATTTAAATAAAATTCATTCTATATCTTTCTGTTTCACTGTCTTGTGTAGTCGTCGTTTGTCGCCATCATATTTGTTAGGAAATCTATCTGGTTGCACAGGTTATTTCCACATCAAAAAATACACGAGTTCGTCAAGTGTATATAAAAAAATCTGCAACCTGTTTAACATTCTTTCACATAAATGGTTCAATTCAAATTTTAATTTATCAATTTTTTATTGCTCTACCTTTAATTAATTAGTATTGTAAACACAAGGCCGACAATTGACATGCAAGCAAGAATTAATAAATTCTCATTTGCAAATATATTCTTGAGTGTTATTCTTCCTCATTGTACAGGTCAACAAAAATAAAAGTAGAACATATGAGAGGTCTTTATAAATCGTATGTACGAACACATGTCTCTATTAACAAAGTGCGTTTTCAAAATGCCGCACACATAATAAATCGAGCGAATCCGGAAAACCATTCACTAAATGATTTTATTATGTCAAGGAAATCTTATTAATCATCTTCTGACCTGAAAAAATCAATCGATTTTGAATTGACTATTATAATTATCTTTATTAGTTTCATAAAAGCTAATTATCAAATGAGTTTTTCTTCTTCTTCAACTGATGTGGATTCCTTTAATTCAACCATGTGTATATGTTTGCATAAAAAGCTTCAAATTTAATAATAGATTTGTTAATATACAAAGAATCCTGCTATGCATAATATCATTGTTATTATATAATAATTCTTTATACTTTGTTGTAGACAAACAGCTTAGAGCGCTAATAACAAGGTGAAATAGCTTTTTAATTGTCCACAACTAAAAAATGGTATGTATTTAAATAATTCTAGAGTAAATATAATATCTCAAATGAATAGGTGGTTAAAAATTTAAAGATAATTTAGACTTCCCATAAATAGGTACAAGTTTCTATCAGAGGATTTATTAATTTATAAAAATAACTAAAATTATTTCAATTTGCTTTGAATTTAGAATATGAAAAAAGAGAAACAAAATGTAATTTCACGCTAGTTAAGGTTATCAGTAAACAAACGGGCATTAACATATAAATTTTAAAATGATTTTTAAACAGCACCTGATGAATGAAATATTGATGAAAAAAGTGTTTTTGATATCAACACATAAAATTGAAAGTGTTTTTTATTGATTCGCGAAAAAACAGGTTCTCACTGAGAATATCAATTTAAATTTACGCTAAAAAATCTATTGTTATATTATTTAAATTTCCATGGCTATTCGGAATCATATCGCATAAATTCTCTTTTCATTTTTAGCAACAATCATAAAAAGGTAATCACCATCCGTATGCAAATTAATGTTCTCATCAGTGATGAGGAATTTTTACCATTAAGACGTGCGTAAAAAGATCTTTTATTTTTGCGACTGCAATATCATATTTCAAGTTTTCACAAACTTGGTTTTGGTGATGAACAAAATCTAGCTATTTGAAAATTTAATCGTCCTTAAGTCGTCGCTTCATATTTGGATATGAAATTATTGCATTTTATTTGCATATCATCGTTACCAAAGTGGGTCTCGCCATATGTTTAATGCAAACCTATTATATAATAGTCAATAATCTAAAATCATCATTCGACCAAGAGAATTTTGATTACAGAGGCGTTGAAATCTCTAATCATGATCAGTGAGAAATATGTGGGTGAATAATGCGCATTAGAACAACATTAAAGCTCTTGAAATATGATGAATTTGAGCTTTTAGGTTTAAGATTGAAAATATGATTGTGATCATGACCAATTCAAAGGTCGATGCATAATTAACGATAATTTAACAAAAGTTCAAGTTATTCTGTCTTTTATGATTTATTATGTAGACACTGTCACTATAATTCAAATATTTCAACACACTCGCTATACCTGCACGCTATCCAATAGATAAATAAAACAAATTTTAACAATTTAGGAAGTTAACATTTAAATGTTAAATTTTAACATTTCTTAGGTGCATACACATCTTTTTCGGCGATAAAATATTATGAATGTGATGACAAACTGTTTAGTAATATATTTCGAAAGACAACAATGCTACTTTGTTGCTACCAATATTAGATATCATTAACTAGAATTATTGCTCTACAAACTAATAATTAAGAAATTATATTTAACAATCAACCTAACTCGAATATTATTACTCCCAATTAATTAATTTTGTATGTACCTGCTGCTGTTGAACAAAAAAACAAATAAAACAACAAGAAATGAGCTGATAAATGGCATGTAGCGATAGACAACATACAATTCCATGTCAATTAAGATACCTACATTTTTTCAATTTCCGTAAGTAAGTGTGTCGACACACACACAATGCAGGAAGAATAGTTTCATTGCACATTAGTGAGCTTTTTTTCTTCTTTAATTATTTATTTAGCTATCCCAAACATAGTCATTACAAACAAGATTATTGATTACTGTCATATGCTTCATTGCATAACTGACACGTTCAATCGAATTTCGCACCATCGTTGTTGCGATTTATTTATGTAATTATGCCAATTTGCTACCGCTCGCACATCACTTATGCGAGTTTACTTCATATTATTGCTAATCTCATAAGAACAGCCAACCCGCCAATAAAGCGACTTATAACTTAAATGCTACTCTTGACTATAAATCTTGCTCCCATTGTAAATTGCGCTATATAATGCTATTTGCGCTTCTCTCTTTCTGAATGTCTTTCCTTCTCATTCGCTCATGACATATTGACAGCCTTGAATATTATTCTCTCAGGTGATGATGAGTTATTACAGTAAACAGTATTTCGCATGTGTGTTTATTTTTTTTTCAAAATGGTACTGGCGATGGTCAATATCATCATTTATTTCTTTTTTTGTGAAGAAAATGAGTCTCTTTCTATAATTGCTCTTATGTATATTACATTTTTAAAGAAAACAAAAAAGTCATTCATGAAAATGAACAAAACGCACTTTTTGCTACACTCGTCCTTGCCTTTTAAGAGAGAGAAAAAAATAAAAGATTTACGGATTTGTAAAGTGAAGTGTGGATCTTGGAAGATACTTATCATTGCCAACATAGTTATATTATTATGTAAATTTATGTTAATTGACTATTCTAGACTCAATCAAAATCTTTTTCATTTCTCTTATTTTCGATCAATCAAAAGGGAAGCTTTTTAAATGAAACTTACATTATTGAATGGTCAATCAAAAAAATTGAATGCAAGATTTTATCAGGTAGTTTAAAATATAATAATGAGTAACGGCATTGTGCGTTGCTTATTACAAAGAGTGCGTAGAGGAAATTTCAAGTGATCTTTAACCATTGTTTTGCAGGCGCCTATCTTGCATAAATGAAAAAAAAATCTTTTTAAGCATGTCTGCATGAATCTCGTGATCACTCTTATTAAATTACCCGCATTCTTTGTAAAGTTCTAAAACCGCTAATGAAAGAACATTCAAGTTCTTCGAAAAAGCCACTACTAATAACACTCTTTAAACAAATTAACGGATCTGTGCATCATCAGTAACAAGAAAACTTCCCGATTTCTATTAATGGACATATATGCGTCCCTTAGTTAGTCGACACTAAAATCTGTGTTATTTAACTGGAAAAAGAGAGATGACTTCGCACATCATCATCATTGTTTACTATTGAATCGTGTCGAGTCAATCCAAAAATAGCACGCCAACGATGTACGGTGTGTACACAAGCTCGTTTCAATTGAGAACATTTAACGGGTTAATGACGAAAAAAGAGTAAAAGACTTTTTATTATTTGTGTTACTTCCACTCACGATTGCATCACTTTACACAATCGTATATATAAAGACAACTACATGACAGCTAGTAGGAATTAGAAGTAGAAAAAAAGCTCATTTTGCTCACCTGTCCAATGTGACGTTTCAATTCATCTGTCTTATGATCTCGCATTGGATTGTCGAAGCCACATAAACCGATTCTAGAAGAAGAAATAAGAAGTTAATTGATGCGTGCATTAAATCGATATTTTTAATAATAATTAAATAAAATATTCTTAGTGCATGGAGTTATGCTTCACTTAGTCAGAATGAGGAACCAAATGTTAAAAAAAATTTAGTTCGCAAGAGCTAGAGCAAGGAAGTTAAGACGAGAATGTCGATAATTCATTTTTCATGTACAATTTCGATTCAGCTACAAATTGTCAGTTAGATTTTACATTGTTATAGCATGAATAGTTTGCTTCCAATTCTCTCAGCTCACGTAAAATAATTAACTTTTAATTCTCGAATTAATTCATTTTTTCCTTATGATTTGACACCAAAAACAAAAATTTAAATTGTCACACGCGTACACTTTACCAAATAAAGAATGTTGATTTCTTAAATTCAAATTATCGACTATTCTTAATGTGCCTAATTTAATGATATTTTATAATATGTAGGTAATGAGATGTGTACAAAAAGCAGCTTTTTTGTGCAAAAAATGACCTTCAAAGATTTCTTTTGTCTCACTAATGTACATTAAGACAACAATTTTAGTTTTTCTCTCGTCTCCGCGTGCAAAAAAAATATTCTCCACGAAAAGAATGAATGAAGAAATGAGAAGCTCTTTAAACAAAATGACGTCCTTGACAGTTTCTTCAGCTCGGGTTAGTGGTGATGTTTTTTTGTGTGAATACATTTAGCGATAATTAAAAGTTAGTTAAGCGGTTAGGTCGAAGTAGAAAGAAAAAGAGATAGAGAGAGAAAAATGACTAATTAAATAAATTTTCTGCCTCGTTTAGTGCATTACTTAAGTTTTAAGATTTAAACAAGTAAGTAAGTAAGCTAACACTTCTTGCAACGACTTCTTTTTCCCATCAACTTCATCAAAAAAACAGCAACGAGCGGACAATTGTGAATTGCGATCTTAATCTTTCAAATGGAATCTAATATGATATTGCCTAATAATAAATTACTACAGTCACTAACAAATAACCCGTTAACAGCTGCCGCGTCAGACTTTAGCTAGAGGTAGCTCAATCAGTCATATGTGTGAGGTTCATAAACTCATTAAATTATTAAATAGTCTTTTATTGCTGTCGTTCTGTTTAGCTTTTAACTGCTTGTGTGTTTTGAAGCTTAAACGTCTCAATACACGAGATTGCTTGCTTCATGTCCACACGCAATCAACTGTACTCTTTATTATTTATAATTTATTCTAAAGATAGAACAAACAGTAAAAGCTTAAAGTATAAAATAGTAATAGAATTGAGGATTAAATTATTTTGCTACTGGTTTCTTCTTATATAAACAATAGGCAATTATCCTTTTGTTTATTTAGACAACTTAATCGTTGCGAAGGAATTTCTTTTAAAAAAATCTTTTCTTTTATTAAATTATGAATGTATATACATATCATATATTCATGGAAGATTATCTTTCAATTTATATTGTAACTTAAGATTTAATTAGAATCACAACCTAGAAAATAAAATGAATTGAGCCCTTCACGTCTCACTGACTTCTTTTTTTGTTCATAAGAAAATCATTATCTTACATGTAGGTATATTTACGCACACTTGTGTGGAACAATTAAGTCAAACGACCTTGCCTCTTTCCTAGATATATATGTACAATGTGCATGAGCATGAAAAAACAATGCAAGCTACTGCATTTTAAGATATTCTGACTAAAAAGAGATTTTTTATTATGCACTGTCATCTTCCATCTTGCAGAATTTTTCTCTCCATTTTATGGCTCGATCTTTATCTCGATACATTGTACGTGAATGTGCGAATGTGTGTACAATCAGAATTAAATGACACGAAAAAAAGAGAATTGCAATTAATGTTCAAGAACTGAATTTAAACATAAGGTATGCAGTATTTTAGTCGCGACATGGATGTACGTGCAGCACACATGCATTACGGCAGTAATAAAATATATATTGAAATGAAAATTTTGTGTAGAGATTTATACATTCATCGTCAAGAAAGAAAGATTGGAATGAATGTGATAATGCACCGATGGCATACTAACATTAAGATTAACATATATGGTAGCATTTTGCGCTCTTTCATGCACATTGCGTTATCATCACCATCGCGTTGACGAACTTTTTTCTTCTTTTAGTCATTTGCAATCTAATCTGCAAGAAAATGACGAGACTTCTTCAATTGTGGAATGAGCGAAACCTTTAAGGTTTAAAAGTATTTAAATGTCAGATATTTGCAATTTGTAAGGTTTGCAAATTACGAGATTTGTGATTTGCGAATGGAATTGAGTAAGCAATTTTAGAAAGAGAGCGAAAAAAAGTCTTTGCAATCTTTCTAGGAAAGCTTCACCTTGAAAGGAATTCATCTTAATCTCCTTAAGCTCAACAAGAACAATGAACTCGATCGAATTTGCATAAAATCAGATCAGCAAGAAATGGGAGAAGAAAAATTAATGAACTCTTTGGTTTCTACTTCTTTTTACTTTCAATATTGATGTTAACTAGAGTGGAACAACTTAGACTCAGCTGAGCTATTGTAGTGTTTTATAATTTCATTTACCTTCAAGTCATTCAGCATAAGACAAAAAACGCAAGAGATTGAGATGTAAGCCAAAGTTGTACTGCATATGAGTATGATGAAAGTATGCAATGTTTGATTTATTGATTATTTTATGTGCTGATGAACAGACTCTTTTATTGATTATATATATTCAGCTTAGATAGATTACTGTACCTGCATTTTTCTTATCCTAATGTCACTTTCAGTATAAATCAAATTTTTTCTCATATCTTATCGATTATGACAAGACAGTTGGAAATTACATGCAATTCACACAATTCATAAACATTTCATTTCCGAGTTTTAAATTGTCCATAAACATTTTTTTTCTCGCTACTGTTGGAAGTTGATGTCACACAGCTTTAAAATGAACAAGTTAATAAATTTACAATGATTTCAATAATTAATGAGAAACCCAACTGTAAAACTAACCACACCTTTTGGCACAAAGAAGTGATCTTTTACTTCCAAGAGATATTGCGCAATTTTTTGTCTTCTTTTTTTTAATAAAAGAGAAGATTCAAGTTGAAGCGGGAGGAACAATCGATTTATGAATTTTAGTTTGCAAATAATCACGAGCTTTAAAATTAATTATGAAATTGAGATCAAGTTACAACAGACAGCTAAAATATATCATTCTTGATGAACTTTTACATGCATATACACGCATTTAATACCGATCCACATTAATGTCTTACTTTCAACGCGCATCGATTCCAATTTATGCCTTCATCAACATCAACAAACTTACATGTCATACCATAATTTCTACATAATGGTCAACTTTTTTTACAGACTTTGTTATTATGAAGCATAATAGCACACATGTGTGTTCACATTTTGAATTACTGACTTGACTTGACGCTGATCTATACAAACAGAGCTTATTGCAAAACTTGACTTTTTTATGATTTTTATAATGAACACAAGATGTTGGTTGCATGTATTGTGTGCAGTGTGCAATTGTGTAAAACTCTTTCCTCTCTGTACATATCAAAGCAAGCATGCTCTAGATCTCGAGATACTAAATCAAAATGCACATAAGAAAAAACAACCAACTTAAAAGAAACAACATTTCTCACCTCATTCCATCAAAGCCATCATCAGAGCCATTCACTGTCAATACAGGCGCTCGTGCATAAGCTTTTGCTACGCGTCGATTCCGCTCAAAAACAATGACTTTTGCCCAAATTTCATCATCAATTTGTGTCCATTTATCGAGCACCTCTTGGATATGATCCTGCAAATGAAGAAAAAAATATGAAATTTATTTGAAACTATAATTTATAATTTTCTACATAAATTGCTTTCTCGTGTTTAACGAAAAGTGAAGATGTTATAAAATGGCAATTAATCAACTCAACTCGTAACAACAAAAAATACACACCAAACGCTAGACATCGTGGAAGAAATTGGCAAATAATTGCAAAGATTATCTTTCAACGTAGCAAAGTGTCGTGGCGATGAAATTAAATAATATGAAATTCACTTTCACGCGATGCTGGCTAAATATAGAAGTGGTGTGTGTCTTACAAATGATGATCACATCATCACCAAAATAGAGAAATTAATGAGCCTTTAACCTTTGTCGCATTCGCATTGATTGAAGAAACCGATTCAAATTTATCAAGCACGAAAAACTTAACGGTTTTAAAAAATACTAAAGGAGCTTATTGAAAAAAATTTAAGCGTTTTATTACAGTATTGTTTGTAGCAGTGAAGATGGACATTTTAAACTTTATTTAATAGCTGATTAATTGAATAAAATCTTGTGGACACTTTCACTCACTTGATTTTTTTTTGTTTCTTTTGAGAATGTGACGAAAACATACAAAATTTTTTTGTCACTTTTTAATTCTTCCGATCTTTTCCTTCTTCCAACTTCTGCATCATTTACATTTTTATTATCTCAATCTTAAACTTTCGCTTTCAATGTTCTTTCCCATATTATGGAATACGCTCTCTGTGGCATGGCATACATACAATTCAATGCACTCATTCATTCTTTCATTCATTCAAGTCAATGACTGATCTCGCTCTCTCATATATACAAGGCGCACACAATGGGAGATTTTCATGAGATCAACACTGAAAAAAAATCTTTTTTTCTCTTTTATGCGCGCTATGTGCCGTGTTTTTTTGTTTTTATTATTTTTCCTATATGCACAAAGAATTATAATGCACTTTTTGTGTGCATAATAATGGCATTGCATAGTTTTCTTACAATTGCCTTATTGCTGCTGCTGTTGCTGCTTGTGTTTTAAGTGGAATGGAAAAAACAAAAATGTAGGTTAAACACCAATCTTATTTAATAACTTCTCAACATCAAAGCAATGAAAAGAAAGAAAAAGAAACAGAAATGCTATATCAAAAGAAATTGAAATTGCCTTCAAAGTACAATCTGTATGTATATGTATCTAGGAGAATAAGTCTATAAACTTGCGTGTAATTGCTAGAAGGAATCGTCTCAAGTTCCTGCAATTATGAACCACGTCGTAAGTGCTTAGACCTCAACCTCCGTCCCTTACTGCTGCTTTAACTACAGAAATATTTACATCAAAAGGTGCGCACAGTATATTAACAATTATCTAGAAAATTTATTGATATACTGTCATCATGACAATAAGTTTATTGAAAACAGAATTGCCTTTGGTTGTAGCAAGACAGGACGAGTGAAGGACATGAAATTCTTCTTATTACCTATTCATTCTATCCATTATAAACATATTCAAATTTATAATTTTTTTTAAAAATATTTTACAAAACATATGCAAATCAATCAAAAGAGATTCACATGAACTCGAGTTCACAAAATGCAAAACAGGCGCACGCTAAAACCTTGAAGATCATCATGATTGACTACACAGACAAACAGCAATTCGCTCTTGCTTTTGTTTTGATTCAATTTGTCCATATGGCACATAGTTAGCAAACCGAAAAAAAACATATTGGCTCTTTTGATTTGATCTGCCTCATTCGCTAATGTAACATTTCGGAAATGAAAAATTAAAAAGAATTTTTTCTGTTTTGTTCGCTAATGGAATAGAAATCAACGAAAAGTCACGTTGTGAGGTGAGTGTTTTAAGAATGGCACAGCTGAAAGCAATTAAACTAAAATAAATGCATAAACTTTTATGTGTAATGAATTGGGGATATATGGCAGCAATAATAATGATCAAGGACATGCAAGCCCCAATATGTAGGTTCGTTGAATGACTAAGTGCACAATCATTTCGCTTTATATTGCACTCGATCATGTTGCTGACCAAAATCTATAACACACTGTACATGTGCTTGCTTGCAAAACCAGTAAGACACAATAAACAAAGCTTAATGATTGATTAATTTGCCAACAAAGAAAAATGAAATTGCATTGAAATAAGAACATTAGACTGGAGCTTTTCCTTCACTCTGCTTGATTGATCACTCTGAAAAGGGCTTTCACGAGCACGCCAAAGACTAATAATAATGTTTTTTATTTGACGAGCATTTACGAAATAATTAATTAAAAATGGTAAGCGCATTATAAAGCTGTAGATTTGTCGCTATGACTCGCTCTAATAATTCCTTCTATTTGTTATATATGCAACAGCAAGTAAATCATCTTAATGTAAATTAAAATCTAGATTTATATAAAACTTTAATCTTCTTAAAAATGAAAATGATGACATACACGATGTATAACGTGAATGACTTTATATATACAAAGTAACAACTGCAACATTACAATGTCCATAAGCTTAATTCTTCTAGCAATTATACTTGTGAACAATAAAGCACAATTATTAAAAATTCTCATGCAGATATCTGCATAAAATTATGAGCAACTACCAAACTCGCGAATGTCACGATTGACATTAAATGATTTTTTTCGATTCGGTACAATTCGTTCGAATAAGCATTTACACATTTATATATTCATGAAGAACCTCTCACCAAGTGTCGAATAAATCAGATTTTTTAAGGTATTGAGAACTATTTAAAGCAGAACGCGAAATAGTGCAATTTTTAAGTCATGTATATTGCACTATTAATAAACAATTTCTCGTGCATGAACAATAATTCATGATATATGGTCAAATTATCCTTCAACATTCAATTTTAGTAGATTTAATTATTGAGTATTGTCTATTTAAAACTTTTGCCGATGGCATAAACTCAATCTGGAATTTAATTAGTTTTTGACACTGAACGCCTCTTGAAATTGATACTTTATGCACATTTTTATGAAATCTCATCTCAAGTTGATCATCTTTTTGACAATTGATTTATTGTCATTTACCATGAATTACATTTATCGAAAATTTACGGTACTTGAATGTTGAGTAAACTTTACATCAAGTATTTTAAGCAATTACAAAGCACTTATGTTAAGAGTAAGAATTTGTCTGAACAAGTAATTGATAAAGCCATCGGCAGTCGAAGATCAAAGGAGCACTCTCGTGTAAATTGGTGTATGAAGTCACTAAATGCTCATTAATATTTTTACATTAATAATATTCACACATTAAACATCATCTCCATATTGATCATTCACTTGTGCACGGTTTTCATAAGATAATTATCTTAATGTCACAAGTGAGGAATATTTATTGCCAGTTTACATTCAAAATAAGGCAAGGAATGCAAGTTAGATTGATTCGACGAGTTAAAGAAGAGTAGTACGATGGAGATTGATGACATTTGAAAGCAAATCTTGAAATTTAAATTGCAAAGTTGAGTTCATAATAAACTGCCATAATGCAATTGTAAATTTATTGCAATTCCTAAACAGTTAATATCTCAAATTTGCGAATATAAATAAGTAATTTAACAGTGCCTCTAGCTTCAATAGAATGCATTTGCTGCCGTTGCTTGTGGTCGATTTTATTGCTGCACCATCATCATCATCTTCTTTCTCAAGGAGTCAATAATTTAATTTAATTTAGTCTTTGGTAAGAAACTTGATCAACCTCGCCATAGGGCAGCGATCAAACACTGAGAAGAATTGTCAGACACACTTTCGAGTTTGCTGTTAAAGTGAGCGTAAAATTGGAGGATGATTCTCGCGTGCTACTTACTTTGCAAAATTGCACCTATTATTGTTATTATGTTTTAAGTCGCACATTTGCATACGCTTACCTAGAGAAAGCTTAAATGTTTTAAATTGACACATAACATGACAATTAAGTAATGCTGCAAGCAATCGATCACACAAAGTAAGCGGTAAGCCGCGAATGTAATGATCAAATATTTAAACATTAACATTGTCGCACGCCACGACTTACTCTCACTTACTAGCTTTGTTCAACCTCACTTTACATTACAATAAAAAAAATTTTTGTAATCAATTAACAAAATGTACTTATATGTAAATGGTGATCATACACTTTTCCATCTTTCTCTCTTATTGTGTCTAACAACATTGTTAATTTGTTTTTTCAATTAAGACAACAGATTGTCGTTACACATACTTTTTTCTCTCTACTTATAAGAAAGTGAATAAAATCCATAAATATCGAAAAAGAAAGTTGATTTTTATAATTATTTTTTGTGCACGAAAAAGCAAATGAGAAAAGTGATAGAAATAGAGTGAGTGCCAAAGATCAGTGATTGCTTTAAGGCGACACAAAAATGTTTAGTTCACACTTTCATGATCAACATAATTGCAATTGAATCGAAATTTTTCTCACAAGATGAATTTAATGACTATCTTTAAGAAGATAACAGCACCTAAAATTAGAACTTCTAGGGAGTGAAAAGAAAACTGTAAAATGAGTGCATTGTGCTCTTCATTTGAAACAAACAAAAAAGATCGTGACTAAGAAGAACTTTCTCACAAATTAAGTAAAAAAGAGATATAGAGAGAACCCATGCTGTTTATGCCGCAATCATGAATCATTTATACACACAATACTGACCTTATTCTTTTCCCTAAGAATATTCACAAATTTCCGCATCAATTTGTCATGCATTAATTTTAATATTTATGAAAAATTACATCGGTATCAATAAGAGAGGAATACAAATTAAAAGCATCCCATTCATACAAGCGTTTCAATAAAAGACGACTTTTACATAATTTTTACACTCAAAACATGAATAAAGATCTTTTTGCGAGAATTAAAATGTTACACACGCAAAATTCAATTGAATACGAATGCGAGGATTATTTATGATTGTGTTTATTACCATACGAAACAACAGATGAAAGAATTCTGTTATTTTTTTGGCGGATAATTTAATAAAGACCATGCTGCTGCAGGTTTCTGGACAATACAATGCGGAACAAATTGCATCTCATAAATTTTTGTTTTTCTCCACATTCCGTTACTTCTCTGTTTTGGCTTAAAAATTTATTTCGTACATCACCTGGTATGATGAGAAATTTTGTCGATAATCACATGAGACAATGAACCCACGAATGTCAACTTCGTTCATATATACCTATTTTTGAACAACCTCAAATCGTGATGGCCAAGCGTCACTAAAAAAAGTTATTAAAATTTCACTTTTCATACTCTCGACATGCACACTAAATTGCGCTAAAAAATAATTTTTTCCCTTGAAAATTAGCGACACGATCATTTTCTCAACGAGTTGGCACGACAAAAATTTCACGAGTAAAAAAAATTAATAACAAACTATGCGTATAAAATTAATATTCAATGTCTTCAAATTAATTGACGAATTATTAAAATTGCAGAATGCAGCAATATACCCATGAGGGTTATTTTATATCTGATACATGTCAATGTCAACAGAGAGTGAAAGAAGACGACGCATCTTGATAAGCAAGCACACTTGACATAAGAGTGATAATGAAAACAGCAGTACATGCGATTAGAAAGTCAATATCGGTTATTTCTGTCAGTGAACGCACACCTTAACCTCCATTCATGCACTCACCGCAAAAAAATAGTAATTAATCTTCCAGCAAACCGACAAATGGTGTGCAAAAAATGCTAAATAAACATGAAAAGTATCGAAAATCTTTCACGCAGTTAAAGACCATTGAGCACATTTAAAATTAATTGGATTTTTTTAGATGGTGAAAATTACATGACCCTCAACAATTGAACTTCAAAGAGAAAAATAGATTTATAACCATATACAACATATATGCACTGCCAAATTTGTCCTCTGCAAGAAAGGTCTGTTCAACAAAAAAACTCTAATCTTTTGCATCGCATAGCAAAGAAAACTTCAATTTAATAGAATCAACAAAACTGAATGAATTGTTTCTTTTTTCGGAAGTTTAAGTACTTCATCAGACATTGAGTAATTTGTATACAATAACCGGATGCCCTTCTGAATTACTTTTTTTCTACTATTTCATTTACATCATTTTGCATTCTTGATTCTCGCTCGAATACATTTTTTTCTTATGCTGCCACAGCAGTAGGCTTGTTTGTATACCACCAGATTGTCCCTCAAAATTGGTGCATGCTGATTAAGTGCAATCAAATTTAAATTGCTCACATTCAAATGCGCGCGCACTTCATGTAGATTGCTTTTAATTATAAGCATAAGCATACTTAAGAATCAAAACAGTAAAGTTTAATTACGCTCAATATCGCGAGTGCGCGCGATGGAAGCAAAATTATCAATTAGGAGAAATAATTATGCTCTATTGGCTTCAAAATTGATTATTACAATTGCTAAAAGAGGAAAAAATTACATCATGTAGCGCATTCAATTTAATTTATTTTCCTGCCTAGCTGCCAAAAATAGTCGTCGTCGCCATGATGATGGTAAAATTAGTAAAGTAAAATAATAGCTCTAAAATAAATTTAATTTTTTCCCATACACACACAAACTGAACTTAAAAAAGAGATTCAAGGCCATGTTGAAAATTGTTTCATAGACATAAATTTAAAGCGGAAGAGATGAGTCTCAGACCATTTTTTCGGTCTAGAGATTTCAATGCTTAAACATGTTTATGATAAGAATTTATGGAGCATGTTGAGATTTACAATTCATTGAATTGTGTAGGTACACAACATTCTTAAACCTTCATCAAAAATTGTTAGAAATCAAACATTGCTAGAGCGTTAAAGTAAAATCTACTGCCAATAGTTTGCATAATTTGGCATCTGCCAATTGTCTGAACTCTCAAACTTGACACGCGTGGGCTCTCATGCCCCAATTTGTCAAATTACAATCGTTGTAATCAACTTCATTGAGTGTTTAATAATTTTGTTTATATTTGGCATATATGAAGGATGGGTTGATGTTGTGTGATTTTTTTTCTAGTGTAAAAATTAATTAGACATGACATGATCAAATAAGTTGAAGGTAAAAATTTCATTGAACTGGGATTTATGAAAATGAACATGTAGACAGTTTATAAAAACTTAGTTCAATCAAAAAAAGTTCTTAAACGGAAGCCTAAGTATAAAAAATTAACAGTTTCACAGTTGTTGCTTCTTTCACTTTGTCTTATGTTTCATTCATGCACGACTGTGCCTCTTCTATGCCACAAGCTGTTAAGACATTAGTCGAATAAATTGCGAAAAAAATCATCGTTGCAAACAAAAATGAAAAATTATTATTAATCGCGTTGCGCAAAAAGGAAAGAAGAAAAACGCTGCACATTTTCATTATATTAAATTAAATGTCAAAGTCTTTAAGAGAACTTTGTGGCATTTTGTGTATCATCGTCTGTCAACTTTAATTTGTAAATCTCTAATGACTTTTCGGTGACGATGCGTGATGGCTGATGAAGGAAGATTTCTAACTAATGCCGACAGACATGGCTCTTCATTCACTCTTTTTTTGCGAAATTCACGTGTCATGCCGCAAATTTCGTCACGCTGCACATTTTAACATAATTAAGGTCTCTCTCTCACTCTCTTTCAATTCTGTTTTTCTATTCAACAGTAAACGCAGTAGTTCGTGAGATATTTCACTTGGCATTTCTTTTGTTGAATGTAAGAAACAACACATTCCCCAATAGTAGCTCTTCTTCTTTCTCACTAGATCATCAACAGCAATAGCAAACAACAAGCTTAGATGTTTTTGTTGTTGTTGAGTTTTTTTATTGCATTGGCGTAACATGAAAATTTTTAATTTTTGTTATACACATTCATTGCGCAATATTTTGTCATCATAACTTTTCACGAAAATGATTAATTTTGTTGAAGCGGAGTGCCTTGACGAACCTCCTAATAATAATTTTATTTCTTTTTTTTGCATATCGCACCCAAAAAATGTAAGTCATTTTTTGCGTACATCAAATGAGATGATTGGGGAAGTTGTTTAATTGCATAGTTGCACTAAATTGAATTAATGTTCTAATAAGGAATGAAAACACTCCTGTAGAAAATTCTAACAACATTTTATCCATATTCAATAGCTGCTGCAATTTATTGACATGTCGAGCAGCCTATAAACGTCTCAATCACATGTACCATCGGACGTGCCTCACATGCATGTACATGCACATGCATTGTGATCTCCTTTTTGAAATTCAATTTAATCATTCATCATTTTTTCAAGTTGCACTTGCTACTGCTCATTAGTAACCATCAAGTTGTGACATGTTAGAATGTAAAATAATTCCAGTCGATGTCATCAGATTCACATACTTATTATAAATTACACTAAATTTGGTAATTCAAGTTTTATTCAAGGGAATAAATTTAATTATTAGATTTCGTTTATGAAGGGCACATTCTTATCAACTTTTTTATATTATTCAATCTAGTCCATAATTAATACTCTATTTTGAGTGATTGAAAGTGAAGGTTTGTTCTTGAGACAAATAAATACTAAATGGTTGTTAAACAGCTGCCTCAATTGTCGCTAAATAAAACTGTAATTTTGCTGTTATTATTACTTCTATAAAGTCATTTAGCATTCTTTAATTCATTTGGAATTAGTAAAATAGAAATATTTTCATAGCATACCGCACCTAATAGCTAATGTTATTCAATGTAAGTCGAACAACTCGATCTCTTGTCGTCATAGTATACAGAAAAAGACACAGCATTTGAAGACATAGAGTAAGAAAGATATTTAAAGTCAAGTTAATTTTTCCTCTCTCTCTCTATTTCATTTATGCAATCACATTCTTTGCAATAAAGTTGAGAAAACACATGAAAATGCCATAACACATAACATCATGTCTTAAGGTGCATAATTTCGTGTATCGAATATTTTTTATGTTAATTGATTCGATTGATGTGAATTTATTTTATTTTTTTTTTGATTATTTCTTAGAACGCAATATTTTCATGAGCTTTCATTTCAATAATATATGACTCAATCCAGAGCGCGGAATCAATGATTCAAAAAGAGTGTGTGACTTTTAGGTACAATATTACTCATTATTGCCATTATTCATGTTCTCATTGAACAACAGATTTAATAGAAGGTTGTACAATGTTTCTCTATCTACTTCCATCATTCTCTTCAGCTGTGAAATAAACTCACGAATGTGAGCAAGGTCGCGGGTAAGAAATAAAAGAAAGAAAGAGAGACTGAGACATAAAAAATTGCAGACCTTTAATATGGTTCACTCAGAAGAATGACTGAAGGTAGAACCAATGATAAAATAGTCACTGCTGTTACTACGGGCCATAAAATGAACTTTCCTTTTCATCGAATCAATTACTGCTATTTCATCTGTAACGGATTCCATTAATTATTTTTCATTTTACAGAAGATTGCTTTTGAAGCAATTTACTGCGTATGTCTCTATGAATCTTATATACTGACCAATGTCATAAACTAAAGTGCACGATAATTAAATATTTTTTCAAAGTGATGAGTGCCGATGAAATTGAATCAATCAATCATTTTAATGCATATCAATAATGCTTTAATTTAATTTAATTCCGTTCACAATTGATGACCATCAATGAATAAGCCGAATAATTACAGGCCATAATTATCACCACTTTTAAGGTCAATTCGTCGCATATGTGTGTATGGCTTACTTTGGAGGTAATGACGGACACTTTTTGTGCAAGTATGTTTTGTCACTACGAAATAATGAACACCATTTTATGCCGAGCAAGCAAGCATGCATGCATAAGTACAGTTAGATGGATAGAAGTGAACTAATTAAGAAATTGTACGCGGTAAAACCGTAATTTCATACACTTCTTTCAAACAAAAGGTGCAATCACGCTTCGATTGAAGTTTTTGAAATAGATGTGCATGTTGTTTTACCCTTTTTTCGTGTAAGAATTCTCATTTCGAGGTCACATGCATGATGATGATGATGTTCATGTTTCATGTTTAAGTGAAAATGTCAAGAACTTCATTGCATCTTTTTTTCTCTCTATACATTTATAATATAGCCATAGATGACGAAATGACGATGATTAACATTAAAAGTAACATTGCTCCGCTATAGAATGCACTAGCTCAACTTACATTAGATTAATTGGCAAGGTTGAGAAATTTTAGATTTTACTGCAATAGAATTTATTCTCAAGTGCAACAAGTTATTGTTGCACGCCGTTACTGATACGATTTTATATGCCAATTGATGGACATTCCATGACTTGTGATTGATTGAAAGCAAAACAATCCAAAAGAAAGAAAAAACATTGCGTTCTTGTTGGTCACTTAAAAAAGCTTTATATACATATACATGCTCATGAAATGAGGCTATTGAACGGAATCGATTATAAAAACTCCGATTTTTTTATATGTCGTATTGTTTCATATGCATGCATGGACACATTTTCATGACACCTTCGAAGGAGAGTTATTAGTATTGTTTTAGGCCACAGCGATTGAGCAATTTCGACTCTTGAATTTTTAATTAAGCTAACATAAATGTTTGCTCTTGGAACACTTGATCATCGAACAAATTTGTGCCACTTGTCAAATTTTTAGTAATTGAATACAAGCAAGCAATTTGGCCAAGTATTAGAAAAAAGATTGAAAAGCAAAATATTTGACTATCAAGTAGTAAACAGTATGATTGTGTAAATCACGTTTAGCGATATTTCACAATTTCACTATTTGTCTCGCTTTAACGGTTCTCAACTGTAAACAACAAATGGCCGACTTAATTTACTTATGTTTTTACTTCATAATTTTTGTCCGATAGGAACAGCATACGACCTTGAGTGACTATTTACTCGCTTCAATCTGCATCTAGATGAAAAAAAATTCTCACAACAACCATCAAATAAGCCCGTAATTATGTGTTGAAATAAAATTAATTACATGCTCTTCACTCTCTCAGACTCGCACTTCATTGTTGCTCGAATTTCATTCAAAAAAGATCTTAATTTAACTATTTTAGTGCATACGATCATTGTGTAATATGCATGAGTATGAATATTGGTCTCTTTGAGTTAAAGTTCGTAATGATTAATGATGATAAGGGAATTAGGAAATATCTATTGACACACACACAGAGTGTAAACTCATTGAGGTTGTTTAATAACATTTTGTCAAGTTACGCTTAATGAAATGTAACATTAACATTTTACTATAATGAGACAGACAACTTGAGAAAAAAACAGCTTTCAATTAATCATCTTCCATATCGACCATCATCATTTTTTCAAGAAATTAAGCAATAGCAGAAAACACACACACGATTAGTCGACTTTTTAACATTAATTGAAGCTCATTAAAGGCGAAGACACTGGATTTTATTATTACCTGTTTAATATAAATTTAATGATTTTATTCACTAATAATGTAAGTAACTTTTTACACCTTATCACAATTTAAAAGTTTTTATAAACACGAAAATTACCATTTTGGTTTTTTTTGTTTACATTAAATTTTCCAATTTTTTTCAAAAAAAATTAAAAATCATCATAAATGAAGTAAACAGTGATTAAAACTTACTTTAAAAAGTTTTTCCTTTTGATACCAAATGTCTTCTTCATCGTCCATCTGTTGCATGTACGCTTGATCTAAATTTAGATCATCACGTGATCGTGATAAAATTTTACGCCTAGACACCATTTCACGTGGAATGGTTGAGCTATGATGCGGTCCAAGGCTGAAAAGATAATGAAAAAAACTTCGTAAAAGAATTAAACACAAAATTAATTACTGTAATTAAAGAGCATTGATGAACATGTACTAAACTAATCGAGTAAAGTAATTGTCATCATAAGTTAAGCTATGCGAATGATGGAGATAAATATCATCATCATCTTGAGAATATCAGCCGTAAATTACGCAAAAAACACAATTGAAATGGGTCATTTAAATTAAATGACACACAATTGCGGTAGTGTGATCTCATTGAAGGACAGAAAACATGCGGATGATGAACAAAGTCACTCAAAAATTAATCCGCACAAAACCGTCCAATGTCAAAGTCGTTCGTTTTGTTCCCTGATTGAAATCAATTATCGCATATGAGTATCATGACGCACGCAAAGGTGCTGCTGCTGCTCCATTTCAAGTAATAGAGCGAAAGGAAATTTTAGCGCACTAGTAAACTTTGGCGAAGGTCATGTTTACGAATTTATGCGGGTCTCATGCTCTCTAAATGTCTCCGAATGAGTCATGAATCATATACAAAAAAAAGAAGCATTGCTGGCCCAAATTCCAACAATTCTTTTCTCTCTCTTTCTTTCTATCGTGCGTACACGAGTGTTGTCTATTCACAATGATGTATGGTTATAATATGCCAAACCCTAAAAACTACTACTTTGAATTTCCTTCATATTAACCGACGAGATGAATTGCTGTTAGAATGCAGTTCAAACCCACGAAAAGAATTGAATTGAACAGAATATGGAATTGGTAACATTATTAACCTTGAATGCTGCTGTAACAATTACATAGAATTGATATTCAATTTAACTTCCATCGAGGTGCATTAGAAGCATATCATTAAACAAAAGTATGCACTCATAAGAATGCTGTTGCTACTGCAGTGATTTTAATTAAATTACATTTTCGTGCAATCCAAGGACATAATATGGCGATGTAAATTGCTTACTTCGAACTAACAATGAAAGAATTTCATGCTAATGGACAATGACATAAGAACAAGAGACAGACATTAAGATTCTTGATAGGAGCTAAGCGAAAACATCAGTTAACTGTCAATTTTATCGCGATTTTTACTTTCTAAGTTTGTTTTCTATTTCACTACACTCTCTCGTTGCTCGCTCGCCAACTTCAGTGTCTTAAATAATTTAAATTCACTATTTTATAAGTCGTTAAGATACGATAACAAGAAGCATTGCATAATAGTTTACTTTTTCCTCCTTCGTTCTTATTGCGCACGTTGACCCGTTATGCTTGCCTGCCAACAATGAATTCTCTCGCGATAAGCAATATACACATTTTTTTGTATTCAGAAGGAAGTACACAAGCCTCAATCAAGGATCAATGGCTTAAGAGAGACAGAAAGAAAGAACATTAGAAAAATTCTATTATTATTATTATTTTGCAATAGAGAGAAAAATACGATAGAATAATTGGCATTATGGGTGTTGATATCTGCTTATAGTTTATTTTTATGACATTTTTCAAGTATTCACTTCTTTCAATTAAGATTACAATCACTATTTTTTTCTATTTCACATTCATTCACTCCATTCAAGGAAGAATTGGATTAAAAATTGATGAGTGTTACTCTCTCGCAAAAGATTTCCGTGAAATACCATCACTGTATCTTGTCTGCGTATAGGTACATTGAGAAACCGGCACATTGTAGAAGATTAAGTCAATTAACACCTACAGAATAAAGATTTTATTCAAACGGTTGATTTGAAATTCCACATATGGCAAGTCTATTGGTCTATAGACATTATTGCATTCTATGTGTTTCTCATTTTTGGATTTATCTCAAGGTTGATTAGTTATTTGTTAAAAATTTATTCAGGATGTTTGAATGAATGACTTTGTTTTGTTTCAATTGAGTTTCTTTTTGCGAATATTTCAGTCAATAAATTAAATTATTTAAAGTCTATATCATTTATGCTAGTTGTTACCATCACAGATTTAGATCGAATTCAATAAATTTCTGAATAATTTTTATTTACGTAGACACACGTAGAATGCGACACTAACAGAAATTTACATTAAATCACAATCAGTCATAAGAAGCCAGTGAGAAAGAGAGAAATGAGACATCGTGGTGAATACTAATATTTTATTTATGGTAAGGCAATGTGAATGGCCTAACAACATTTATATATATACAACCTCAATGACTTCAAGTTTTAGAACTCGATCAAAGTGTACTTATGTGATATCCAACTCGCATAAATTCACGTTTGAAACTTATGGTATATACGTTGAAAAATAGAACATAGCTGCTGCAGTAAATCACGAGCAGAAGAAAGAAATTAGTCATAAACAAGTTTCACTCATACCACATGTAATAAAACATCATTAAATCTTTCTCTTTCCAAAAGTTTATGAAAAAATCGCGGCACGCATCATTTTTTTGTGTTATATTGAAAAGTGAAATTTCATTTGTGAACTTAATCATTTGCAATTCAAGCCTAACATTAATTTTTCGTTCATATTTTATTTTACTCGAGATTTTTACGATGCCTTCTCGCGCATACGTAAAATCGTTCAATATTAAACTTATTGTGCACATATAAAGAATAAAAAAAATATTTCCTTTCACTTTTAGAGCTCGCTTTAGTGCAAAAATAAACTGTTGCAAAGAGCTTGAAATTACAGCTGAGCAGCGTGGCTGGCTGGCTGTTTCAATGTCAATTCATTTAGTACAGCAGTCTTACGTACGGGTAATTTTCAAAACCTCATCCAATTTGAGAAAAATTGATTTTCTCAAATCATATAAAATTGATTTTTATTCATCAATTTAGTGGAAAAATAATTTTTCACCCAAGTTTCACTTTTTATTTCTCTCTCTTATTAATGATTTTTATTATTACTTTTTTTAAATATTCAATCCACAAGGTAGTGGTTAGCAATGTGAAAACTTTAACAGGTAATTAATGTCGTTTAATTCACCAGAAGTTAAAGTCTTTACAGCAAGATTTATTTTCAATGGAATTTGTCTTAACTCTTTCGCTTAAAGAATTTCGAAATAGATCACAAAAGTTATTTGCGCAACGCTTAACAACAATAAAACTTCTTTAACTGCGAATTAAGTCACTTATATTGAAATTGAATGAATGTGTGTGTGGTATAAATTATTAAAATATT
This sequence comes from Polypedilum vanderplanki, assembly GCA_018290095.1. Lineage (NCBI taxonomy): Eukaryota > Metazoa > Arthropoda > Insecta > Diptera > Chironomidae > Polypedilum > Polypedilum vanderplanki. Next base: position 8,970,711 of record CM031379.1, on the reverse strand, counting down.
TATTTGCATTAACCTATCGCATTCACATCACACACCAAAATTAGATCTCATATGGTGAGAGAGAGAGGTTAAATTGGAGCGAAAACAATATTTTTCTGTATGGAAGGTGGAATAGAGTGTGAAGAAATCTGATGTGATTTATTTGAATCAAGTGAAACCTTGTGTAAATTGCTTTTGTCATTCACTAAAAAGAAGTCATGAAAGTGCAGCATTATAAAATCATTCAAGGTTAATAAAAGCATTAAGCTTATCATTTAGAATATAAGTTATTTTTTTACACAAATTCTATTCTTATTTAACAAAAGCTACAATAAGTAAACAAATAATAACAATATTTCAAGAGTAGCAGTGAATTCAAGCATAAACACAATGTGTCCTCGAAGAATTGCAATAAATCACCAGACTCTTATCTTAATCCAATCAAATGAAAACCTTTAATTAGCCAAGTACTTCCAACAAGGACATCAATTAACTGATGAAGATCTCTTAATCCCTACGCAGTAAAATTACACGCTTCGCTTACATCAGTCACTATTTCATTCAAATGCATTTGAATTGAACATTTTATGTGTTTATATTATTTTATTTGTAACATGCTCATGCTCTTGTTTCTTTACTAAAAGTAAGTAACACTATGCACACAGATGTTAAAAGAGAAAAATTTTCTGATCAAGTTGTGTAATGTTGATTTTTTTTTTCGCGTATGTTTACAATCATATATTAAGTACCACGCGAGTAAAAGAGAGAAAAAACTTTCACAATATGCACTTTAACTCGAATGTCCTCACAAAATTTTCTTATTTGTCTTTCACGTTTTTTGTTTAATCAACAAACACCCAGAAAATTAAAATAAAAATGTTCTTGCTCAATGGGACAACAACAGGTGTCACTGAAAGGTCAATATGTTTGATGATTACCTCACTATCGAGAAATTCCTCGTGCCTTAATTAACACGACAATAAAATTAAAAAAAACAATCTCGGATGATGAAATATGACAGTGCACTCAAAGACAGTACAATTCACAAAAAATTTTAATTGAAAGAAAAGAGGTAAAAGTTCCTTATACACCAGAAAAAACATACACGTACTAACAGCGTCAGCGTACAACAACGTTCGCGAAGAAACTAAAAAAAGACCGAAAAATGTGTTGTTACTCAAAAAAATAAGAGTAGGAGGTTGTTGTTTTTATTTTCTACACATACCGAAATACATTGAAAAGACGGTAAAAGATCTTTTTTAATAAACTGCAAGTAAGATTGATGACGTCAGTAACTGTACTATACATTGTATATACACGAAAGCTCAAAAGCTCTGTTGCAGCGATTTCAAAGTATTTGTGTTAAAATTAACATAGTGTATGTGAGTCGATTATGTAAACATCAAGACAACAACAGCACAAACATGTATGAAAACAGACACCGAGTAAAGAGAAATACTTCAATGACTTAACCAACGCGCAAAGTACTGCGAAGAATTTCTCAAAGAAGAGAGGCGAAGAGCTATATTTAATTGCAGATCTCATTAAAAGTCTGTGAGAGAGCGAGAAGGTAATAAAAACGGAAGTAAGCGACATTGAATGAGAAATGAACGATTAGCAACGATTTGAGTGATTGCCAGAATTTCAATTATTGCTTGCATGGCGCGAGCCAATGAAGAAAGTTTGCTTTGCAATGTCATTAGTATGAAACAAATGCACTTTTTGGTGCTTTCTCCTATTAACTGTCAATCAAGAGTCGCTCTGCTCTTCTCTTTTGTGTCTCTAGGTGCCCCAATCGAATGTTTTTATTTTTATTGTGAAGGTTGGCACAAGTCGATAGATAGTCGGAAGAGCTTAGGCATAAAACTTTCACTAATAAATTTAAAAAAACACATTTTCTCTATATCAATTGATGTTAAGGTTGCTGTCGCTGCTCATCCTATTGAGTTCAAGAGGCTGCAACTGTGAATTAATGATAAATCTTATTGTGTGTCATGTTTTACACTTTGCTTTTGATTATTACCATTGTCGTCGTATCTAGCAAGCAGTAGGTGGAATGAATTTTAACTCAACTATAAATTATGAATGGAAATTATCAATTAATAAACCAACTTTAAAAGGCCTGTAATTATTGATTCTTTTTATTTCTCTCTTTCACTTTGTGCTTTTTTGCCGCTACCATTTAATTAATAGCTAAATGTTTGGATTTTGTAAATTAATAGATTTAGGGCGAATATAACGGTATTTTTGAATCCAAGTTTAAATTATACGTTAAAAACAAAAATTTAAGAATAAAACGATCATTACAGTCATTGCAGAAATGACCTTTATCTGCATCATCTACTATCCCTTGTTCATCCACGCACATACATTTTTTAACTTGAACCCAAAGTGACCATTCATTAATAATCTTCACAGTCACAATGAAACCTTGAAAATAAAACGAAAGAGAGAAAAAAAGTGATCAACAAATTGTGTGTGAGTGTGCATAACATGACTGCATGCTGTACTATCATGATTTATATTTTATAATTCAAAGCCCTATGATCAATTGTAAAAATATTTTATCCCTTTCTGATGAGAAATACTACACTAATCTGGAGCTTTATCTCGATTTAGTAATCAATTATTTATAACTTAGTCTGACAAATTGCAATTGAGACGTGAGATGGAGAAAACAACAACAAATCTTTTTATGAATTTGAATCTAATACAAAATAATATAAAGTGTGTAGATTTATTTGTATTTGACTGACAAGAGGCATCGTTTACACTTACAAAGTATGAGCTAATCGTATCGATAATAATCATCGAAAAAGTCTCATATAGTTAGTCAGTTAGAAGTTGTAGAAGCATTCGCATGACTTGCGGCAAATTGATTGTTTTTTCTCTTTTTTATCTTCTCGTCTGAATCTTCCATTCAGTAAGTCAGCTGTGTGAGTTGATGATTAGAGCGCTATTAATTTTTTTTTCTAATACTCTTATTGATGTTAGCATACCATGTACCTCTTTTTTGTTTATTTACTTATTACTCGATGATTGATTTTTATTTCTCATTTCTGATTTTATCTCTGTCAATTATTAAATATTGACTACTACTTGTGCACATATTTACAAATTTATACGAGCATATATGGCAATATGATGCATTTAAAAAAAGAGATAGAGAGAAGTATTGTGCAATTGTAAAAAATAGAAAAATCTTTCTTTGGCATGAACAGGTAGCAATTTGCAATATTTTTTTATTGAGGACTTTTGAATTGAATTGTAAATGTATGCATATGGATATCGCACGAGAAACCCAAATCAAACTTTTACTTAATTGGAAACAGTGAAATGAGATTGCTAATTCTAATTTTAAGCGCGACACTTCCAAATTATTTTTTATTCATCAAAAATTTCGTGATCCGAATAATCAAATGATAGTGAAATGAGTTGGCTGTCTAGAAAATATCAAAATAACCATTATTTTTATCTTATTAAGATCGAAAACCTTCAAAACCTCTTCATTAGCAAGCAGCGAACAAAAATAATTAAGACTTTTGTGTCACCTCACTAGTCAACATAAGCGAGAGCATGATAAATTGCATATAATCATTAAAAATTTGCCTCAGGTCGAGCGATTGCATTTAAATGCATTATAGCAATAAAATAATAAGTTTCTTAATATGAAATTGCAATTTTAACTCTTAACACTCTCATTCAGCTTATAAAATGCATTTTATTTTTTGCTGTATTTCTTTTCTTTAATAATAATATTGCATCATGAAATGTTAATAAATTATTATTCTTGTTACTATACATTTCTCGCGTTGTGTCCCCTCATGTCCATTTCAATGCACATAATTCCATAAGTTTGCCATTATAAATCTCTCTCTCTCTTCTATCCATACGATTCGATTATATATGTTAGGGAAATTTCCATTAAAAGAAATCAACAGCAACAGTAGCAACAAATTCATGAATTTAAGAATCAATTGACAATTCTTTGCACAGTTCAGTTACTTGTTTATATATCGATTTTTTGTCAATGTATAACTGTGCAGTTTTGCAATGAGTAAGCGAGTCTAAGTAGCATATGCATATATATTGAAATGTCGTGTAGAACTACGATGAAGCGGACGGAAGGCATTAAACAAATCAAAAAATGTAAGCCAAAAAAGGAACAAGAGAAAAAAAAGTTTTTCGCAGTAGTTCCTTTTATTAATTCATTCATCGTCGTTTCATTCACCTCACTCGTCCGTGTTCCACATTTTATTTTACTCATTGCTTAGTCGCACACACACTTACACACACCTAGTTAGTAAATTATAGAAGAAGGATTATTTAAATCGACAACTGGCCGTAATGAAGAAAAATATATTTTTTGCGCTTTAGCTTGAAGGACTCTCTCATTTGTTTTTATATCATAAAACAAAAACGAAAAATATAAAATTATAAATTTTTAAGCTATGGCCTTCTTTAACGGCTTGTTGTATTGCAATAAAAGCAGCAGTATACTTAACACTTTTACATAATCAAATAGCAATAGGCAAAATTGAGTGTATAGTAGTAGATATAAGCAATAATATGGCACAGTTGTCATCATATAAATTAATTGAATTATCGTAATTGGTTATAGCGGTTTAATGGTGAAAAATATAATGACGATGCGAAGATGAAGAGAAAAAGTTGCTATTCAGGTCAATATGACTGCTGCAATAATTTTTAATAAAATTTGAATAAATGCTCTCGTTTTTATTCATAGAAAATTCTATGATATTAAAAATAGAATTATAATTTTTGGCGGCATTATATCAAAGAATTTGGTTCCATTGAGAAACTTTTTAATTTTTACACCATCACAGTCAATTTAGCTCATTCAAATCAATTTCATGAGGTTATATCGAAAAAATTTTGATTTTCATGAAAGACTTCACGGAAATTGAACCTTTTCAAAGAAAGAAAAAATATTTTTTTTGCAAGAAATCAATTGAACTAAATGAGCATGTCATTGTCATGGACATTTGTTATTATTATTTATTTTCTCCACCGTGTTACGAATATTTTTAGCAAAAAAAAAATTACTCAACTATCGACAGCTTAATTACACAGATCGAAGATGAAATAACACATAAAGGCGATATTTAAGCTAGATAAATGTGACTCTCTCATGAAATCAATAAGCAAAACATGTGTGAAACATTGAAAACAAAATTTGAAACTGACCATGTGAGAGAACAAAAAAAAAGTCATGCAATCAGTTTGTATGTATCTCATATTATTATTATTATTACATAATGCAATTGTAAACTTTTATTATAATGCTTGTCTATGAATATGGATCGGATGAAATGTGAACATTTACTTTAGCATTATTATTGGGAGGGAGAATTCGTGTTTTAGCTCAAGATCACGATAACTCAAACAGCACACAAAAATACAGAAGGAACACGACCATTTCAGCTTTTAATAGACACATAAGAAAACTTGACTGCATGGTGCAACAAATTCTAAACAAACATGAATGCAATTTCGTGGTTTACAAAAAAAATTCTCAATACATGCAGGAGAGATCATTTGAATATGCGGAAAAACTTCTGATGCTCAAAAATGGACTTCGATGATTCTATCACTATCAATTGTATTTTTTTGCATAAATTAAAATATCAATGCATGCATAATATGTCGCACAGCTTCTAACCAGTAAACAAAATTGCAAAAAAATGTCTCTAATTGCAACATAGTAAGAGAGATAGATTGGAATGCTAAGGTGTGAATGAGTGAAATTTAAAACGACTATATAATAAGCGAGAGTTGTAAATTATTGAAATTTTTCATTGAATAAATTTATTTTTCTTTTATTTTATGGTTAACATTTTTGAAAACATGAATTATTCCATTTATCAAAAAATCTTGTCAAATTAAAAAAAAAATGGTCCCAAAACTTCCAATTGGGAATTTTATTCGTGATTTACTCATTACATTTTTTCATTCTTTTATTTATTAAAAAATGTGAAAACTACAACTTGTCTCATATTTACTGGATAAAGGAAAAAATTCTGCACACACGAAGATAAAAATTCAAATTTATAATTTTTTCTCTCGATATCTTTATTCGCTTCTCTCTCACATTTCCGGAAGTGTTTTGCATAGACTTTGTCTCTCAGCTACTTAGTGGAATTGGCATTAGATGATATCATCACGTAGGATATAATTAAGCTTTTAAGATATGACCAGAGAACTTGCTGGCTACTTACCTTCGATCACGTTTCTTTTTGTACGTGTTGCTCCTTCCCTTTAATGTCCTATATAATGTCATCATTTTATTTTTTTGCTATTTATGACTTTTGCTACTCAAAATTATTTAAATGACTCTCGTTTAATTTTAGCACTATTAAAATATTTGACTAAGCGAAATCGCACTTGCTTCTATTATTATTTAATCCTCGTACATGCATACATGCGTTTACGCGTCGCACATAGTGCAAAAGTGGTCACTTGTGAGCTCCTCTGTCAAATAAGGCAACACAAAGGTCACAAATCGCATGAATGAAGCAAAAATAGTCATTAACAGTCGGTTCGGTATTTTTTTTTTTTGTCATTCAAACTTGAAAATTTTAGTTAAGCATCACTTTCACTTTAAATGTAAAATTTATATACAATAACGCTTGAGCTATTATCTGTCACACACACATATGTGATTATTACTATGGACCTGTTGTTTAGCGAGGTCTCTCTAATCTATCTCTACAACACACACACACACACTATTTAGCTATCCACTTGTCAGATTTCATTAAATCGTGCATCGAACTGAAATATATTTTCATATATTGATTTTCACGATGGACTATTGTAACATTGAAATTTTGTCTATCTCAAATCTCTCTCTGCATGATTATGATTTTCGCTCTGCATTAAGCAACTGGTTTCTTTTTTCGAGAGAGAAAAAATTAAATTAAATTCTTTTTTATTATGATGAAAATCACACACAAAAATTTTGTTTAAAGACCATTTAATGACTTCTTTTATAATTGCTTATACAGATATTTCTTAATTATGTTACAACTGATTGAGGCATTTAATTGCAACGGAAGCCAACAACATTGACTATTATTGCTTTTTTCATGAGCACTTAATTAATATCTTGCACTTCACTGCTTAATGGGCCACGCTTTGTTGAATAATTAGAAGAAGAATTTTTTGACAATTATGACACTTCACTTAATTTAATCTTTTATAAGCCCTTCAATATCGCCTAACAATATTTTTTTCATTCCCACTTAACTTTTAATAATCTTTTTTTGCAAATAAAAAATAGTTAAAAAAATCCGAGCGAGCGAACGAGCGAAGTCCTCCACGTTCAACAGCAACGTATTGAATGCGACTTATGTAAAATCAACTCTACTGAGACCCGAAAAAGAAAATATACAAAACCGAAAAGTATTTCCAGTCCATTACCATGTTGATTTCACATTTCTTTCTTTGAAGTTTGAAGTTCGTGTGGCTGGCTGGCTGCCGTTTCTTTTGTTTTGTTGACTTGTCCAGCATTTTTCGCCAATGTTTGTAATCATAACAATTTATAAATCGACTCTGTTCAATAATTTTTTCATGTTATGTGAGGGTTGAGTTTAAAGAAACAAGAATTGGTTGAACGACTGTGCAGATATATTTTTGTTGGTTTTATGCAATGAGAGAACCAGACTAGTCAGTAGCTAAGAAAAAAATTATAACGAGACAACAAGCAGAATAATAAATAAGATAAGAATAGACACTGCCTATGTGGTTTTTATAGACTAATTTTTAATAAATTTTTTATTTACATAATCGCATGCATTGAAGGTGTATGAAAAAATAGAGAAAAGTAATGGTTGATAGAAATGAATGATTTAGTTTTAATTAATTAATTTAAACTGTAACAGAACAAATTCTTTTTGATTCATTTCTTTGAGCACAAAACTTTCAAACATTTAATAAAGAATTGCTTTGTGAAAAAGTATTGTATTTAAATAAATCAATTGAAAGCTCTAAATCGTTTTTAATTTAAGCATGAAATCTTTTCCTTTTAAATTCTAAAGAATTTATGTGATTTTTAATTGATTTCCTTATTAAATTTCAAGTGCACTCACTTATTCTTCCTTCCATATTCTGTAAAAGAACAGTAGATGAGTAAATTCTGCCTACATTCTCAATGAAGAAACAAGGACCGATGAGCAAAAAGCTAATTATATGGTAAAGATTCATCAATAACAATATTTGCAAATTGAATATTGCTCTTGCAAGAAGTGCTCGCACAACTCTCTGCCTCTGACTTGAATTATTATTAAGATGAGCAACAAATGACATCACCTATTACTCTATTCTTATTATAATACTGAATAAACTTGAAATGGAAAAAAGACGATGAAGTTTCTTTCTTGAATACGTCATTGATTACACCTTAAAAAAACTTCAATAATACAATAGTACACAAGATGTTGTAACTGATGATGATTCCATTTGCATTCCGTCGTAGGATTACTTGAATGTCAATCTTTGAGTCAGCTGGATTCTTGCATGCATGCGCCCCATTGTTTAATTTTAGCTTACATATTAATGTATCGTGTTACAATTTTATCATCATCATAAGCAATTTTCATCATCTATCTATCGCAGGCGTTATTGCATGATATTTGTCAATTACACTTCATTTTATTTATCCGATTTGAGCGCCTCATTAAATTGACCGCACTTAATAGGCCTTTTTTCTTGCCATTTTACCCCAATTGACTTGCGTAATTTGACATAATTTTTGGTAAGCCACAAGTTTTGTTGATTCGCGTTGCGGCTGCTGCTGCAAGTCATGTCGTTTTTATTTTTTATATAAAAAAAATAGAGACATTGAGCATCTTTTATTGTGGGTTTAGACTTCTAATCAATTACTTTTTATTACAAAATTTAGTTTCTTTCATCTACGTATGAAATTTTCTACATTCAAAAAATTAAAAAATCGATAATCAGAATGCATTTAAACACTCATCATCACTTAATTTAACTTAACCATCATTTCTTTATTTTTACAACTTACTTATGTATTATAAAGGTTTTTTATTAATGAATGAATCTTTCATTTTGATATTTTTGACTACCAAACCAGCAATAATAAATAATAATGGCATACGATAATCTTCATATATATGTATACATATGAGCAAAATAAATGTGAAATAAAACTTTCCATTTCTACAATTTATGAAGACAAATTTGTAAGATTTCACAGACATGTTCACATGATTTAATACCCATCTCTTGTGATAATTTCATTTTATTGCCAGCATATTAGACATAGTTTGCAGTGAGCAACTCTATTGAAATAGAAAGACTTACTTTTTTTATTGAAAGTTAATCATATATGTGAAAAAGTATGTTTGACGAGATGAAATTATCGCAAAAAAAACTCAATTGATGTGCCTTCATACAATTTTTTTCTGTTATTGAGCACAACTCTCTTCTTTCAATAGTGAGTAATTTAAATAATCAGTATTTAAATTAACAAAAATATCATTCTTGTTTGGAGCTTCAATAAATCAGCTCAGTTTCAATACATTTTCGGTCATAAGTGTCGAAAATGAACAAAACTCATTAAAATTTAAGTTTCACATAAAATCATCACATTGAGACAGACTTTCGATCTGAGATTAGCGAATTTCAATGTCACTTTTCGCTTTCCGACAATTTCTGCATAGATCAACAACCAGATTTCGTTCCTCATAGCAACAGTTGAGTCAGTCATTATAATTTTGTTCAGTCTGGCATTCATTCTTATACTTTATTGCAAGCGCCTATAAAAAGTGACAATTAAAGACAATTTTTTAGTTGTGAAATTCTTTAATCAACCTCATGTGTTTGCTTGTATCTCTTTGAGTGCACAACCTTCATGCATGTGGTGTATATAGTTGAGTCGTTGGATAAAAATGCAGTCTTGTTTTCAATACTTTTAATAAACTAGGTCAGTGGCAGAAAAACTGCAAAGAAAAACTCTGCACATGCATTTTCTCACTTTTCGAGCCACACACAGCACAGCTTGAATATGCATATTTCGTCATTCATTGATATGTTATAATATTTTAATGATTTCCTTATGAAAGAATTTCATACAAACTGAGGTGTTTGGAATTTTTCTTCTCGGTTGCGAGATCTGTTTATTGACCTTTAGCGATGGAAGGTGAATCACATACAAAGTTATGAATACTCTATCTACGTGGCTTACTATTTATTCTAGCATGTCGCTCAATTACGATTACATTTTATTATTACTGCAAGCTAAACGTAAAGAGAGTAGGATGACAATTATTATGATTCACAAATTCAAAATTTTGATATGTTTCATAAACTAACTAAATCTTATTATTAGTTTACATGATTTTATTTCGTTTCTCATTATTTTATATTTTGTAGCTATATATAAAAACACCTCAAATTAAAAATTCATTTTATGATTGACAATTTCTGCAAAAGTTGAAGAAACTTTTGATATTGCAAGTATAAAATTTAAATTTCATTAACTTAATAAACTCCCACACAATTGCAACAAAAAGCAATCAGTTAAGGCTTACAGCTAACTGAACAGGAAAATAATTGTTAAATGTTAAATGGCTCAATTGCAGTTCAAGTGAGTTTATTCTTACCTAAAAAGCATAAAATTGTGAAGGAGATTTTTATTAAAAAATAATTTTACAATATTTAAACAAATAGTAGATTCCGTTATAACATTTAAGTTGGATTTAAGTAAAGGAATTTAAATTCCATCAACCATCTTCGAATTTTATCGCTACCATTTTACAACCTGAACTTTATAATCATAAACATCACCATTGCATTAATTAACACTAGCCTTCAAAAATGAAAAAAATTAATAAAGTGAACGCGCATGAGACAATAAAAAATTATGATTAGCCATTAAAATTCCAAAGCAAATTATGATGGACTCAAGAATTTCTCAAAAAAATTTATTATTTTTTTTTCTTCAATAACAGCAAGTGATAATTTTGCACTATCCGACTATTTATGGACAGTCAATAAATATTGATCTTCTTTATTTATTTCTTTTCGCTGTCAAATAGTCAGTCAGACAATATGTCTTAACAAATTAAATTAAGTCATCTTAAATGTAAATAAATTAGAGTGCGTAATCTATTGCGTGTATCGCGTTTTGTTTATGACAAGTTTAATTCCTCATTAAATGTAAATAGAACACTTTCATTAAAGTGACGCTTGACATAATAACCCAAAAAGGGTGGCCACAAAAAGGAAATATTTTGTCTGCATATAAAAACATAACATGCTCATATGTTCTTTGATGCCTCCTCTTTAATTTTCAATGTCTATTTATTTTTTATGTGTGCATGCATGAATGCAGCAAAACATACGTTTTATTTTCAATGCCATTGTCTATTGTATCGTGATAAACAAAATTTTTTCTCTTTCCTGAACAGGACAAGGGTTGCTTAGTAACAATATGGTAGCAAACAATTGAACAGCTACTCGTTCGCGACGTATTTCACTTTCAGTTTTCGTGTACATTTCTCGGGTTAAAGACACACAAAACGATTTTTCCTTTGGTTCCGTTATAGGCTGTAGCCTTGTCTGTGTACTTATATGTTAAAGGAAGTGCAAGCATTAAAGAAAGAGAACGAGCCATGCTCCAAAAAATCATTGTCATAATTGTGTTAATCGTCATTGCCCTAACATCATGCACCATCGGAAACGATGACGACGAGAGCTTCTATTATGCAAATAATAACAAATTTTTTGCCAATAATCGCAAAAGTTGTCAATTAAACTCAATTTTTGATGTTGATTATTTTAAATGTCGCCTATGTGATGGCAATTTTCATTTGATGGCAACGCGGCAAAGTAAGTACAACTTTATTCCTTTACCTGTTCTCCCTCGAGTATGTCATTTTAAATAATTGATTTTTTAGAGGGAGAACTCATAAGTTTCCCTCATTTCCATTCTTTTTTATGATTGTTGACTACATACATAAGTTATTTTTGGTTGTTCCGCAAACCTACATTTATATTTACATTTTTTATTGCTTTCACAGAAAAACTATGTAGTTGTGATAAGAACTCAACAGAGGTATTTGAGTATGATAACATCTTAAAAAGACCGATTTGCGAGAAAAATAGCAACAGTAAAAAGGAAGAGGAGGAGACAAAATGTTCAATTCGTTTTGTAAATGCCACAAATTTCTCATCGATACGGAAGTCTGTGAGAGTGTTTAGACTTCCGCTAAATGAAAAGTGTTTCTGTAATACAAAGAACAATGAAGATTATCGAGGCAGCTACTGCATTAAACAAGAGTTATTAAAGGACTTGAAAAATTACCAATTGTACAGAAATTTACCATTAACTCAAACACTTAATTTAAATTACGAGCTAAAGTTCATTGTGTTCTTTTGCAAAATTCTGCATAAACGCGATTATTGTAATTATCTTGCCAATATCTGTGTACTCACGCAATACGATCTTGACAAAAATGGACCGTGTTACACATTCTATCAACAGCAAAGTCAGCAGCAACTTGGGAATATTGACGAGGGTGGAAGCTATAGTAGTAGCTTCAATGAGGGCAATGAATTTGATGGCGGTGAAAAAATGAAACCATTTTTATTCTTTCGCGGCAGAAGATCGAACAAAAATCTATTTGACAAGTTCATTGACTTTTCATACAACATTAATAATGTGAGTGTTTTACAAAACGTTTAAACTTTAAAATATTCTAGGTAGCCGTGAGATTACTGTTTGAATTGAAATGGTTTTTTTGTTCGCAGGCCAACAGTACAATAAACTTTACGATCCTTAATTATAATTTGCATGGAAATTTAAGTGAAATGCGTGCAATGAAATTGAGCGATTTAGACTTATGCAATCAATACACAGCCCACGCAGAGAATGTGAAGTTTGCGAGAAATTTCTTTAGTAAATGCACAATAAATTTGCGTGAGTATATTGCACTGCAGTCAAATACACGTTTTTCAACGCTATATCTAAATTATTATGAGAATCAAGCGAATTTTGTACAAACAGTGCCGATTTTAATAAGAAATGCTTTCAAGGCCAATGAGGTGATTTTTTAAACTGACTCATAAAAGATCTGGGATAAATTTCAATTTATTTATTTTTTAAAGGAGGACGACATTGAACGTTGGCAACTGGTGAAGAGATTCTTTCTAATCGACACAACGTCGGGAATGATCAGTGGGAAAAACAATAATGATGACGAATATGATGACGAACTAAAATTCTATGAGCAATACACACAAATTAACTACGTAAAGTCCATCGAATTACGTTTTCATCTCAGTGATGATGATGATGATGATGAAAATTCTGAGGAATTCAATAAAATTAATATTCCACTACTTATAATCGAATACGGGTCGATGAACTTGACACAAATCGCTCAAATACTAAAGTCATCAAACAACGTTGACGAATATCAACTATATAATGTTGACTTTCATTTAAAAATCAAATTCACCAAGCGGCCAAATTTAAATTTCTTCTTCCAAATAATCTTGCCAATTTTTATTCTCATCGCATTCTTTTACGCACTCATGTCTACATTCTTTTACAAGATATCGCAACAGAAATTGGAATACGATCTCTCGATTTTATTGAATTTCATCATCAATCTCATGGCGAATATCTCTAATGCATTCTTTGTATTCATCTTAATATTTATTGCGTATGTCTATTTTGTGTATAAAAGTCAATCGACAATTGTAAAGATTATGTTACCGATTGAACGCGAGGAAGGAATGATTGAAATTTTATTTGCATTTGCGATAATTTTCAAGGTAAGAAATTTTTTTGTATAAAATATTGATGATTTCTTGAATGCTACATTTTTAATGAATTTTAAATAAGGAAAATAATGGCTCTAAAAATATCTTTACAAGTTCAAAGAAAAAAGTTCCATTTCATTGCCAAAAATGTTGAATAACTTGTAAACATCATCCAATCAATCAAAAAGTTTCATTCGTGATAGAAATAAACACAACACTATAAAAATATAAGACAATGAACTTCTTTTTTGACAGGTTGTGAAGCTACTTAAGCTCTTCTTTGATATGATCACGTTAGATATATTTTTCATTGATTGGGAGCGTCCGAAGGCTTTTAATACAAGTGATCATTTTCTTCATGGCTCTAACAAGTCGCATCCCGGAACACCTTCAATTACTTCAAGTCTAAAACCTACACTCTCATCATCGCCCTCACCAACAAATGATTGCGTATCAGCTTGGAGGAATTATTTTGTTGCAAATGAATGGCAAGAGTTGATTACTAAACGTAAAATTTCTGTTCAACTTCATGTTATTTTTGTCATTGTTTTTTTAATAGTAAGTTATTGTGTGTCAATGACAATAAATCAATTTCATTTTAATCATGTTCAATCAATAAATCTCTTTTCTTAGATTTTTGGCTTCGAAAATCTTTCATCTACTGATTTTGGCTGGTTTCTGAATGCCACGCACCATGAAATAAGCAATGAAACTACAGTGGCTGATATCACGAATGAAAATAGACTCTTGAAAGTAGCAACAGGTGCCATGATTTACTTATTTATTTATATACTACAACGCATTTGGAATTTTCTTGTTTATGAACGCTTCATTGACAATTGTTTGCAACAATTTATCGATGTCGTATCGATTGCCAACATTTCGGTGCTGATACTCATCAACAATTATGGGCATTACGTGCATGGTCGATCAGGTAGTCGATTTGATTGAAATAAAATATTCACTTTAACTTAATCGTTAACGATTATTGCAGTACATGGACGAAGCGACATTGATACATTCAATATGATACTTCAATTCAAACGAGAGGAGGAGAATTTGTGTGGTAATCGTGGACTGTTGCCACAAAGTGATCAACAAACTTATACAATTTTAGCGCCAAGAAATTTACGCTTGTTCTATGAAAAATTAATAAGTCCAATACAGAATAATAAAAGCAATCACTATCATCAACAATATAATAAATTTGAACAAAATTTTGAAAAAACAATGGTGACATATCACAACATTAATCGCTTCTTTGCTGCATTCATTGATCATGTAAGTGAAATTTAATTCAAATTAAAATTCAATTTCCATAAAATATCTATTTTTAAAGGCACTAAAAGATGTGGATTACATGATCAAGGAAAAAAATCTCTTTGAAAAACTTTTCGACTGTGAATTGGAATCATCTAACATTAATAACGAGTCGAAAGGCATATTTTATATTGATAATGGTCATTCATTTGATAAAGGTAACAACATACTTTATGATGCTTAGCCTGCGGCATTTCTTATAATAAATGACTTTTTAACACCTTACAGTACTTTTTCATGGTAACGAAAACACCATTTTTAGTTTCGAATACTTGCTGTTTATTTTTCTATTATTCACCACTGGCAATTTTTTGATTGCTACACTTTCTATTGGCGTCGTTTTTAAGGTAATTACGCTTTAAAGTGCATAATGATGATAAAGCCTGACCGCTCTCTTGTGGCGGTAGGTCTTAATTTTTTTTCTCTCAATTGAAATCACTTCTCTTTTTTATTATTACCTCTTTGCAGCTCATTGAATTGGTAATAAATCATCTAACAAAAAATAATTTAGCGCGCAAGACTCTGATAGATAAGCGATTTTTAATTTAAGCTTGTTTGATTACACAATTTATTGTAGTTTATTTTATAATAAAGAAGGAAATATACAAAGGACTTAGACTTACGTGAGCTTTACAAATAGAAAACTAAAGATAATTAAAAGTAGATTAAGTGCTGTCCTCTTTGCAGCGAAATTTTTTATTTGATCCCATATAGAAAAGCGTTCAAGAAAAAGTCCATGCTTTTCTATAAGATGTTGACCAATCTCCATATAGTATTCATCTTTCGTATCATATTTGGGCCATCTCATTTCACCTATATATTCGTCTGCGTAATTATTTGGATTACCTGTCCATGCAAATTGCGCCCAAATCCTTGTCATTCTCTCAATCATCAGATTTTCTGGATCAGTAATATTAATATCTTCTCCAACATACCATGTATTGAGTACATATTGAATGTCGTCTGCGTGACTCATTCCAAATGGTTTTTCACGAGGATAATTGAAGACACTGTAACGACCAATATATGTAAATTTGTAATAATACACATCAATGTAATTTGAAATCATTTGAACTAATTTATGGGATCCGTGACCAATTGTTCCATCACTGAAAAACTGTAAGTAATTGATGAAAGTGTAAAATTACAAATTTGATTAAAATTTCTCTCTATTGATTGGAGTGATTATAGATTATAGTAAGTCGCTCAAAATATGTGAAGTAATTTTGCAAATCGATTTTGATAATTACTAATCAAGATAAAAAATATCTATAGTTTTGCTTTCACATATATGACAAAATGATAAAATTTCTATGAAGTTTCTTTTATGTGCAGAAACAATTATAACTTACATTTCCTAGTCCATTAAAAACTCTTTGATCAATTTTATTATGACCAAAATAAATAGTCCTTAAATCTGTGACATCTTTTGGTTGATGATCTAAATTAAAACAATGGTATACTACAGATGGTAAATTCTCATTCATCATAGCCATAAATCTTTCATTTGCAAGTGCAACTAAGAAAAAAACATTTTAATAAATCATTCGTCTAAAACATTTTTATATAACTTACGTGGAACTAAATAAAACATTTCATGTTCTGTTATTCCTACCATCACCTGAACTTTTGCTAACTTCTCTGGATTACTCAAAGTCTTGAGCGGATGTTCACTGAAAAATCTTTCTTGTCCAAAATCTTTCTCAATTACAGGATAGTAATCAAGGTTGAATGGACATGAAAACCTAGTCGGACTCAAATCGATTTTCATTAAACTTTCAGCTGATTGCTGTCATAGAAATTTAAAAAAATCTCATTTGAAATATTTATAAGTTAGCGGAAAAGTTAATTGAATTAACCTCTTGCATGCATGCAATCATAGCAGTGATGTCAGATGTTGAACAGTTTACTTTAGTAGCTAAATACTTGGCTAAATCGAGATAATCACTTTCAAATCTTTCGTAGCCTGTAATAGATCCGCTAACAGTAATCACTCTATGAAACAGCCCTCGTGACATTTCTGATACCAAATGTGAAGTAACAGAGAAACCGCCAGCTGACAATCCTGTGATTGTTACATTATTAGGATTTCCACCAAATTTTGCAATATTTTGTTGAATCCATTTAAGAGCCATTACTTGATCTTTAAGACCCATATTTCCGACAGCATCAGCTGTCCCTGTTGAAAGAAAACCAAGAGCACCAATTCGATAATTAATGGTCACAAGCACGACATCACGCTCCATTAAATACAATGGACCGTGGTTTCTCCCTGAGCCTTGATCGAACGACTAAATAGTTGAAAAAACAAAAAACAGTAATGTTAATAACGAATTTTTCTGAATAAGATCAAAATTTTGAGCAAATAACATTTCTATAGTCACTAATTATGAAAAGAGACGGGTGAGCAAACAATAACAACTTTTTTTAAAAATATTATAAAAACTGCGATAAATATAATCATATCACTCAAATTAAACTTACACCTCCATGTATATAAACGATAACAGGTTTTAGGTTATTCACTGGAAGATTCTTTGTGAATACATTGAGATGTAAGCAATCTTCTGAGATCTCATAACGCCCAACAGACTGTATGCATATTGGTCCATATGCAGTTGCATTTAATGTTCCATTCCACTTATCATTTTTCTCCGGTTTTTGAAATCTTAATTTACCAATTGGTGGTTTTGCAAAAGGAATTTTGAGAAAAGCATTAAATTCTACTCCATATCGCGTTTGCATTGTTGTTCCTTCAATCAAGCCATCATCTATTTCTACTAAATAACTTTGAGTTAGAGTAAAAATAATAAAATTTGTAAGTAATACGAGAAAAAATTTAAATTCCATGATGAACGAATGAGTTTTGAAAACAGACTGTTGGATTATTTACAATTATATTTTTTGATACTGGTTATCACATTTACTTGTGTTCGCTACTAATATCAAGGCCTGAGAACTCCCTCTGTTTGCTATGATTAAAATTATTTTTAATTTTTTTCCTGTCAAAATTTTGATTTTTAGCGAATAATCTTTACTTTTAAGGGTTGATTCTTAGTTTTTATGAATATTCAAGAGTAAAACTACTAAAATATGAGCCAAAAAAATCACACTGAACATCAAAACTGAAAAGCAGAGTTCTCAAGCCTTGACTAATATAGTTTCTACCAGTGTTGTTATACAGGCTACCTGTGGTTTGAATTTACAAAAAAATCCGCTATGGAAAATCTAGATGGCGCTTCAAAACAATCTTAGCGCTTATACAATTTTTATAGCGGATTTTTTCGTAAATTCAAACCACAGGTAGCCTGTATAACAACACTGGTTTCTACGTAATATAAAATTAACCTTAACACACATCTTATCATTCAAAATTTGACTTTAAAAACGTGTTTTAGCGCATTTTTGGAACAACAATGCAGCTTATAATTCACTTTGGCATAATTACAAAGGTCGTCGACAGAAATCAAAACAAAAATTTCGAATTTAAAATTTCTCATTTGAAATCAATTTTCTTATTATTTAGTGCATTATGATGGTTTTAGAAAGTGTTAATAAGTGGAAAAGAATAGCATTGAAAAGTGTTTAAAATATTTTATTCATAAAGTGTTATGTAAACAAATAGGACGATAATTAGGTTCCGTATTTAAAGTGAAACTATGATTAAACTAATTATCGCTCACTTATAAATGATGATTTAAATAAAAGTGCTTCACATTCTACATTAAATACTTCAAATAGAATGAAAATTGATGTAATATTAAGTGCAAGGGGAAAATCACTCGGGCGACGGGCGACATTTTTTCTGTCGGGCGACTCGGGGCAACGAAAAACACATGTCACATGAGACAAAAAATGTTGCGCGACATATGAATTTTATAAAATTTTCTTTTATTTCATTTCGCTTAATATTATTTTTATCAAAAATTGAATTCCAAGTATTTTGATATAAATATCAATAAATTTGATTGAGTATTTAAGCTAAAGAAGTTATTTTTTTCAAAATTTTACAAATGTTTTGTTTACATTTTTATGTCGTTGTTTACAAATTTTACGTGACATATGTTGTGTGTCGGGGCAACTTGGGCAACAAAGGGTAACAAAAAATAATTTTTGTCGCCTGAGTGATTTTCCCCTTGATTAAATGAGATAGAGTGTTTTGAAAATTATTTTTTTAAAATAGGTCGATAAATAGGTTCCTTTACCCTATTTATTTTTTTTTTTTAAAAATTATTGATTAAGGGCAATTCTTTGAATAAATTTGTCTACAAAAATCTCTACTTTTTCAAATTTCTCTTTTATTACTTGTTTTTGCTCATTTAAAGTGAGTTATAATAATGTAAAACCAATGAATAAAGTCTTTAAACACAGTTTAATAAGTTAAAAGACTCCTATTTGTCTTTAATTTAATTTTCGAAAAACGTCTATCAGGAACAAAATTTTTATTTTTTCACACATTTTTGCAAAATTTAGCTTTATTACTAACTCAAGTCACTCAGAAAATAATTTTTATAGTTAAAAAGATGATACTATATCTTGTGTACTAGTTTTTATAGCATTTAAACTAGAATTCGAGGAGAAAACAGCGTCTATCAGGAACAAAATTTAGAATTTGTAGAAATTGAAAACGTTTGTAGAGTTCAAAAATTTTGTTTACAAAATCATGAAATTCAATTTTTCTTTTATTTAGCTTCTTATTTTATACTCTTTTCATGGCAAAATACTTTTTATAATTAAGACAAGTGAATAAAAACACAATTATAGAGATTAATGTGAGAAATAAGCAGAGTCCGAAACCGTTTCACGAATAACTAAAATTCAACTAATTTTTATTCGGTTAAAAATAAAACACTAACCGATTAAATTTTAGTTGATTTTTAGTTGAAAATTTTAACCGGTTAAATTGATCGGATTAGTTGACTTTATCCGAACAAACAACTAAAAATCAACTAAAATTTAACCGGTTAAAAATTTCAACTAAAAATCAACCAAAATTTAACCGGTTAGTGTTTTATTTTTAACCGAATAAAATTAGTCAATTTTAAGTTATTTGCAACTATAATTTCAAACGGTTTCGGACTCTGAAAATAAGGAATAAAATTATTTTCGAATTTTTGAACAAAAACAAGTAGAGAAAGAATTACAAAATGTCTTTTTTCGATTTTCGCTCACTCAGAGAATTGCCCTTAACGGATTTTTAAAATTCATTTTTCATGTCACACGCAACATTCTTTATGTCACGCACAACAGTAACACAAAACAATGAGCAAGTGTCCGTCCTCCTGCATTTTTCGATTTTTTTGTTAATTATTTGAATTCGACTCGATCGTTATTTTTAAATCAACAAAAGATTTTATGAAGAGAAATCGGAAAGTCTAAAACGATTAAGAATCACTCGTAACAGTTACATATCTCAAAACTTATCATACGTAACTTTAATTTCAATTAATCATTCGAAACTAAGGTATTTTACAAAATACAAATTTGACTCGGAATGGTGCTATATATAGAGACTTACAAACTAAATTTTACATATCAAATAACATTTAACTGATCCATATATTTTGAATTGTGGATCTATTTTCATTAATGAAACTAAATATTTTCGAATTGATTTGAATTTTAAAAATTTTGTAAACAAAAAACTTTTTATCCTCATTTTAATCTAAATATAAATGAACCTTGGTGTAAAACATGTTGTTATTTCACTAAATCAGATTTTATTTTGCTACATTTCGCTTAGTAAATTTGATTTTTTCAATATTTTTTCAAATTCAATTTTCGAAAATGTATTTCGAATAAACAAAAAAAGAATCAAAAAGGGGTATGAAAATCTCGTTTGAATTGAAATTTTCAACTGTCGAAAATCTTGAGTGAGCCCACCAGGAATCTGATAATATTGTAATTTGTATCAATAATCTAGGCACCAAAAATACGCTTTAGAATGCTGATCTGCCAAACGGGTACTTGGTCACTGATTTTAAAGCAAATTTTTCCGTAGTCTTATTTTAGCTTTCAATGACTACATGCATGATTCACATTTTAAATATTTTATTTTAATCGAATTAAAATAAATTTAGCACTATGCAACATTTTTTACCTTACTTAAAATGATTTATAGTTTCCATATTGAAAAAAAACAATGAGTTTAAAAATTATTCTTTTTCAATTCTCAAGTCTGCATAGACAAAATGCACGATATATTTGTAGTTACTATACGCCTTCATTTCTATATAAAACTACTCTCTTAGCAATTGTATTAACATATCATAAATGCATAAAAGAATAATACAAAATATTCTTCGTTTTCTTTTTTTGTAAACATGTGTATTTCTGAATGTATGAAATGTAAACAGTCAAGAAAAGCTTAAATAAATAAGAAAATGCAACAAGAATAGAATTTAAAAATTTTCATACATTAAGTCATTGACATTGATATCATTATTTTAAAACACAATAAGAGACAAGAGTGCTAACACGACTCTTCCATTTCTTCCTCTTTTTTTTTTGTTACTTCTTTGTAAAATCGACAATCAAATAATTTAAGCTTATCTTTGCACTTAGAAATTTATTGACATTGACTGTATAAACATCTTAATTAAAGATAAATTTGTATTTATTGCATTCTTATAAATGAAACCATATGAACTTTCGTGCATGCTTTCATTCTTTATTGATATTAGATGTTCAATTTGCTGCAATCGTAAATATTACAAAAAAAGTTGACGCTAATCTTTAAAATCACAGCATGATTCGATCAGCAGAGTAAATTTAAAACTATAAGTGTCTTATTTTCAGAGTACTCAGAAATTGAGGCTCCACATTTTTTAAACTGGTCTTTCATCCATATCTGTTAAGACAAGCTCAATATTATCAAATATTGTATATTTATTTAAAAATAGTTCCTAGTAGTGTTATCAGTTCAAAATATATTGACTGTCTTTTAATTAATAATAATCAACAACAATTCTCTAGTATCACAAAAGCAATTAATCATTCTTGATGACAAAAGTACATTGTACTTAAAATCACTTGTTTAAAATATAAGTATGCAAAATTATTAGTTTTTCATCACACTCACTAACAAGCATTCAAATATACTTTTGATAAATTATCTAATGCAAATCTATGTAGAGAATTTTTAAAAAATGATTGTGCCTACCTAATTAGAATAAATTTTTAAATCATTCCACCTTTTTTAAATATTTTGTGATCATATTATGTTGCATATTCATAAGGACTACTATCGTATATATAATTTTTTACATCGATGAGCACGTGTCTCTTAAAGTTTAAACGAAATGTATTAAAAATTCAATTGCAACTTGAGCATATATGTAATTTCATAAAAAATTTAATAAAATTGTTCATAATAAAGAATGAAATTTTTTCCAACTACATTTAAGTGCAAAGAGTCTTAGAAGACGGTCGCAAAAATGAAGAGTGATTTAAATTTATTTCGAAATCTTTCACTTAAAACTGAGAATATTTTGATTCCTTTTGGAATTTGGCCAACTAAAGAGAAGCGGTCATTGCAGATAGCATACATTTATATTTGTATAAAACTCTTATATTCTGTTATGATTTTGATGAAAATTTTTTTTTCACCTGAGAGTGAATCTATCGAAAATGCAATAACTGCATCAAATGGTGGGTTAATTATGATTATTTTTCACATTACAAGTACAGTCAAAAGAGAGAAGATTTTGAATCTCTTCAGTTATGTCAAAATGGAGTATACATTAACTAGAAAACAAGACAAAGATTGGACTGTACTAGTGGGAAAACAGTTTCAAATTATAGCAAGAGTTTTCATCTTGTTATTATTCCTTGCTGTAATGATGCGGTTGATTATACCCATTATTGATTTTACATACATTAAAATAATGAATATCGATCATCCATATCATCTACCACCTTCAATGGGTAAATTTCCAAATTTCTTTTTTGGTAATGTAATCACTTATTTGATAGAAACCTGTTTACGATTTATAATGCTTGGAAATTTAGCTGGAATTTCTTTAATGTTTATTCTTTCAACACTCCATATTGAAGGAAAATTCTATATGCTTGCATTAGATTTGAAATGCTTGAAAAAAGATGATGATGATAAAAAAATAAATGGGCTGATTAAGGAACATAATGAAATTTTAAAGTAGGTTAAAAAATTTTATTTAAAGGAATTTTTTAATAATAAAAAATTATTTTACAGCAAATCAAATATTCTCAATGAGATTTATTCTCCATATTTTCTTGCAAACTGTTCAGCTAGTTTCATCAATTTATCAGTCATGCTTTTTTCTATAATGACAAGAAATGCAAATGTACGAAATTTCCTGATTGAAATCCCTCTAGTTGGTGTTGGAATGAGTCAGCTCTTTTTTCTTTTATATTTTGGTGAACGTCTTATTGACGCATCAAAACTAATATCTGAAGCTGCCTTTAAATCTGAATGGTACGCAAAGTCTATTGACAATCAAAAGAAAATTCAATTTATCATCATGCGAGCACAGCGTCCAAGCAAAATTAATATTGGAAATAATTTTCTTGTTGCCTCAATCTATCTCTTTTCACAAATATGCCAAAAAGCATGGGCAACATTTAATTTACTTCGAACAACTATAAATATGTAAAACATTAAAATACTGCATCTTCACTGTGTACAGTAGATGAGTTATTAGTGTGTATAATAGTGACACCTCCTTGGTCATGATTGTGAATTGAATCGGCACTTTCAATTGGCAAAAAACAATCTGATGATATCTGATAAATAACTCTTATAAATTTTTCTATTATCATATTATAAAATATTTTATTACCTCCATGCTAGTATTTAAAGTAGATTTTGAAATTTCCTCAATTTTTTGAGTTTCCTCCTTTTGTTCTATTAATCCTTTTTCATGGTTTAAAATGTGTTGTTTTAAACGATCGGGATTAACAGAAACAAATTCACATTGATTGCACTTCATTTTTAAGAATAATTCTGCATGCTTGAATTTCATGTGATTCTTAAGACCCGTAGCTTGAATAGCAAGATAGTTGCAACTTTGGCATTTATATTTTCCAACAGCAGAAGGATCATGCAATTTTTTGTGTTTACTCATTACACTGGGGTCAGAACATTTGAATTTTAAACAAATATTACATGACAAGACTTTGGCAGCACTATCATCAGCTGATAAATGAGTACGAGCATGAATCTATTTAATTGTTTAAATAAAATATATGGAAATATATAATTGTTTAAGATGTATTGAATAACTCACATCTAGCGTCGATTTTCTGGTAAATTGTTTATTACAAACTTGACAAATAAGTTGTTTTAATTTATTATGTACGTGTTTGATATGTTTTGAGAGTGTTTTTTGATTCTGAAAAATACTCACTATTAATAAAAATTAAAAAGAAAAGTATAATGATGATGTACTTTAAACTTCATTTCACAAATATTGCAAATTTTCGGTGAGAAATAACTTTCCTTTGGTGCTGCTTCAACTATAGATTGTTCGCTAGATTCACTAAAATAATCCTCATTTGGAAGTGGTATATCAACTTTTTTCTCTTTAAAACTATGAAAATCAATATAATGATTCTTTAATAATTCAATTGTTGTAAATATTTCAATGCAAATAGAACAAACAAAGCGATTTTCAACTACACGGTATTTCTTTATCTCTGCAGCATCAAATTTTTTTAATTTCAGCATTGCCATTATTATTCTTTTAGAAATTGTAATGTAAACAAAAGATATAAGCAAATTAAAAAACGAGTCCCCTGAAATAATTGAACGCCGCTGAAATTTAAAAAATATTCGTTATGAAAAAAATTTTATTTTTCTCTCGATTTTATTCTTTATCTTATTGATACATTTTCAATTTTTACAAAGCATTTTTGTTCTTTTATTAAGATCAATCAATTTCATCTTATTTCAACCTAACAGATTTTTCATAGAGTTTTTCTTTTATCATTGTAATTTACTAAATATTGTTACCTATTAAAAAGAAAATTCTTGCTATTGAATCAAACTTATACACCATTTCAAGTATTTTCTTTTATAATATTATGCACATACCTAATATAGAACATGTTTTTACTTAAGAGAAGTTTGAAGATAAAATGTTTCTTTTCCATTATTTTTTCATTTATGTAGGAATGACAATATTCATAATGTATGTAGTCTGCAAACATTGTTTAGTGATTTATGTTTGAATGATGAATATTTTTTTTATTAAATTCTAAACTTTTTTCTTATACAACGCTACATATGATTTGTTTAACTGTTATTTTTTATTCGACGATTGAAATAAGTAATAAAAATAGAAAGGAGTTGTTACTAATATTTTCTTCATTCTATCGATCATACATGTGCCTATAAATTGCAAACTATATGCTTCTCCTCTTTAAAATTATTCTTATAAAAAACTAAATCGAGATGAACTGAAATATTTTTATGTTATTTTTATAATATATGAAAGAGCATTTGATTATTTGTTGGTTTAACATGTTTATTATCATCGTCCTACATTCGATAAAAATTAATTTTGCCTTATAATGAAAACAAATCGGAAATAGGGAGGAAGTCAAGTCAAGGTGGTGAACAAGAGAGATAATAATGAATAGATTGAAACATCGCGTAAATTTTATTTACGACATCCTCTCAAATTTATCATTTTTATGCGCTTTAGCATTAAAATCAAATTGTTTTTTTTTTATTATTTCACAATAACTATGCTTTAAAATATAACAGAAGAAGGATTCTCATTGATGATAATCGGCAGCTTGCCTTAAGAGGCTTTTCGAACAGATAATTTTTTTTCTCACTTCTTTTGTAAATTTTGATTTCATTTCAAATTTGCTTCCTTACAACTTTCATTATATGCGTTTTTGTACAACGACGTCAACGCATTTATGAGAAAAATAAAAAGTAAATTTTTATGAGAAAAATAAAATTATATTTTTTTTTCTTAATCATTGATTCAATTATTAAAAAATTCATCATAATTAAATATTAATATAAAATTTGTTGTTGCTGTTTGTCTTGTTAATAATATAATAATTCACGGAAAGTACACATATGAAATGAGATAATCAGTTTTTTTCAATTTTCAAAGAAAATGATAGAAAAGAGAATGTCTCCCACTTTTTTCTTTACTACATAGACTTGAGTAAAAAGTTTAAAAATAATTTCATTTTGTTAAATTGAAAAAAATTATGTGATTATTATTGACAAAATAAAGAATTAAGATGATGATCATTGACCGCCATCGAAAGGAGCACAGTGATGCGCAAATTGTTGTAGTAGCAAAAGAAAGAAATAATTTTATATAGTAGTAGTCTATTAATTGCTGCCTTTAAATGATCCCGCGTGTGGTAATTGTCCATTGACGATAACAGCAAAATATGGATGATCCATTGCTTCGCGTGCAGTTAATCGAGCACAATGATCATAGCGAAGAAGCTTATCGAGAAAATCTAAAGCCTCTGGCGATACAAGATGTTGATTTTCCGAATGAACAAATCGCTCCCATCTTTTACGTGAATGTCTCGATAAGATGTCATTGAAACGCGGATCAAGTTCAATATTGTATTTATCCAAATAAGCATATAACTCCTCAGTACCAAGAACTTTTGCAATTCTCACCAATTGATCGTAATTATCATGACCATGAAAGAACGGTTCTTTACGAAAGATCATAGAAGCCAACATGCAGCCAAGTGACCACATATCCAATGAATAATCATACATTTGATAATCGACGAGCAACTCGGGTCCTTTGAAATAACGACTAGCAACTCGAACATTGTACTCTTGTCCCGGATGATAAAATTCAGCGAGACCCCAATCAATTAGTCGCAACTTTCGATTCTCATGGTCTATCATTACATTATGTGGCTTAACATCGCGATGCATAATGCCCATACTATGACAATAATCTAATGCTTTCAACAGCTCATAAAGATAGAAACGAATGTCGTAGTCAGTGAGTGTTTGATAGAGCTGTTTAAAATCTGTATTGTTGACATGCTCGAAAATGAGCGCTGGTGTACGTGAAACTGGATCTTTGACAACTGCAAGAAGTGTAATGATGTTAGTTCCACCTCTCAAATTTTCTAGAATTTTGATTTCTCGTTTGATCTTCTTCTTCTTTACTGGTTTAAGGATTTTTACGACGCACTTTTCATTATTGGTGACGTTAATTGCCTCAAAAACTTCACTATATTTACCCCGACCGAGTTTTCTAACTAATTGATAGTCATCCTGATTTGCCCAGTCTACAACATAGTTTTCATAATCCCAATACTCTCGCGGCTTATGCGAATTGACATCAGCATACACTCGTGCATTTGAAGGT
Source organism: Polypedilum vanderplanki (assembly GCA_018290095.1). Lineage (NCBI taxonomy): Eukaryota > Metazoa > Arthropoda > Insecta > Diptera > Chironomidae > Polypedilum > Polypedilum vanderplanki. The sequence continues at coordinate 8,943,244 of CM031379.1, read as the reverse complement.
AATGTCATTGTTGATCTGCGACGATAACTAAAAATATTTATCGTTGATGTTGCGGTGTTAGTTGCTGTTGTGGTGGTAGTGCTCGATGAGACTATAAACGGATAGTGTGGAGAACTATTATTCCCGACTGTAGATGTTGAAGTTCCTAATGATGAGATAATTGATGATGTTGCAATTAAAAATCTTTTGTACAGTTGTTGTATAGCAGATGTAGACGTATGCTGAAGGCCGCGAGCAAGCAAAGATAGGCTTGATGCAAACAGTTTAATGGATTTTATGTGTGAGTAATATGTTTAAAAAATCGACAAGCGCTATTAGAAGTAGATACTTATTACACTAATATTGATTTTTTTATCGGTCTATCACGAATCACTCAATCCTTCTTTTTTTGATTTGCAATTTTTTTTACTTATTTATGTATTTATGTTTCAAATTAGGCTAGCTAAGAAGGTAATGGTGAGCCACAAAGATAGGTAGGTAGGTAGGTTCTACGGGTTTATTTAGAGTGAATGGTGTTTAGAATGTTGCGATGTGATGAAAAGCGCCTTTAATTTTTTTTTTGCCTTCTCGCTCTCTCACACACACATTAAAGCAAGCACGTTGAAGTGTCACTGGCCTTTTTCACAAAATTAATTCACACATCAACAGCTAATCCTTTCTAAATGCTCACCTTCTTATGTTGGGCTAGCTTGCACTTCTTCTCAGTAATTCAATTGAAATTTTCTAAACTCGATTGGGATGAGCAAAATGGACGACGAATTAGATACTCTCTCTCGTTCGCGGATGACAGAAGAAATTAGCTCTGAAATTTAACAAAAAAAATGATTTTAAAGTTATTCCACAGTAACGTTATTAATAAAAGTATACCATTAAGCTCCCACTTGTTCTATCAAATTATTAAAAATGGCTCAAAATATGTTTAAAACTTTTTAAAAAACTGAATTTTAATTTTTCGGCAATTTTTTTCCTCCAAATGGCAGACAGGGGAAACAACTTTTTTTACTGCTGCTCAGCCGGAATTTGAAATTTTTTATTCAGTTAATTTTAACAAAAGCAGCATTTTTATTGCTAATATTCTGCAAAACTATTCAACTTACATTCATACTTAAATTCCTGAAATATCTATTTTATTTACAAAAACTCAATAATTTTGTTGTACCGCAAAAATTTATTTCCAAAGTCAAAAAATATTCAATTTACAAATAGAGTAGATTAGGTATAAAATTTTTCCAAAAATACGAGATGATAAATCTCACAGAAATATATTTATTCAATCTTTTCTTCGCTCATTATAAGATCATTTTTTATCTTAATACTCTGTAAACGCCAATGAAGAATGTTAATAAATGATAGAAATATAAAAAAGAAGAAAATATTTTTTGTTATTGAATTCTTTTTAATCCAGCAAAAAATCATAATTTGACAAACATAAAATCATTGTTTAATAGAAAAATGCATGTTATAGTTGGCGTATGTGAATGTATGTATTCGGAATGAATTTAATAATAATAAAGAATGTTAAAGAAAATACATTTCTTATGTGCCATATTAAATCCACACTCTTCTTTCCTTCTAAATTCTTTTCTATGAAAATTATAGTTTTTACCATTAGAAATAATTTTTCTTGTTTGCTGTTTGTGCGGATAAAAGATAATATCGATGCATGGCTATTTCTTGGCCTTTTGTGCCTTCTCAGCTGCTTTTGTGGTCTTACCACCTGAAGCATCCTTGAATGAAACTGCCTTGATGACACCGACAGCAACTGTTTGTCTCATATCACGAACGGCGAAACGTCCCAATGGTGGGAATTCTTGGAATGATTCAACGCACAATGGTTTTGTTGGGACCAAAATGACGATAGCAGCATCTCCTGATTTGATAGCCTTGGGGTTATCTTCAACTGATTTACCTGAACGACGATCAACTTTTTCTTTGATTTCAGAGAACTTGCAGGCAATGTGAGCAGTGTGGCAATCCAAAACTGGTGTGTAACCGTTTGAAATTTGACCTGGATGATTCAAGACAATTACTTGAGCGGTGAAATCAGCAGCACCACGTGGTGGACTACTCTTGGTGTCACCAGCAACATAACCACGACGCAATTCCTTGACTGAGACGTTCTTGACGTTGAAACCAACATTGTCACCTGGTACAGCTTCTTGCAAGGCTTCGTGATGCATTTCGACTGATTTAACTTCAGTGGTCAAGTTGACTGGTGCAAAAACGACGACCATACCTATGTACAAAAGTAAATTATTAGATTTATAAAAATTTTAAAGGACTTTATTTTCAAAACTAACCTGGTTTCAAAACACCAGTTTCAACACGTCCGACTGGCACAGTTCCAATACCACCAATTTTGTAGACGTCTTGAAGTGGCAAACGCAATGGTTTGTCAGTTGGACGTTGTGGTGGTAAAATGGCGTCCAAGGCATCAATGAGGCACTTTCCATCAGCTTTACCCTCTTTACGTTCGATGGCCCATCCCTTGAACCATGGCATCTTGGTTGATGGTTCAAGCATGTTATCACCATGCCAGCCTGAGATTGGAACGAAAGCAACTGCAGCTGGATTGTAACCGATCTTCTTGATGTATGATGAGACTTCCTTCTTAATTTCTTCGAAACGAGCTTCTGAGTATGGTGGCTCAGTTGAGTCCATTTTGTTGACACCGACAATCAATTGTTTGACACCCAATGTGAAAGCCAACAAAGCGTGTTCACGAGTTTGACCGTTCTTTGAAATACCAGCTTCGAATTCACCAGTACCGGCAGCGACAATCAATACAGCGCAATCAGCTTGAGATGTTCCTGTGATCATGTTTTTGATGAAATCACGATGTCCGGGAGCGTCAATGATGGTAACGTAGTATTTTGATGTTTCGAATTTCCACAAGGCGATATCAATGGTGATACCACGTTCACGTTCGGCCTTCAATTTGTCCAAAACCCATGCGTATTTGAATGAACCTTTACCCATTTCCTGTGCTTCCTTTTCGAATTTCTCGATTGTACGCTTGTCGATACCGCCGCATTTATAGATCAAATGACCAGTAGTGGTTGACTTGCCAGAGTCGACGTGTCCAATGACGACAATGTTAATATGAGTCTTTTCTTTAGCCATGTTGCTTTGCTTTCTAAATGCGGATGAAAAAAAAAGATAGGTTGGTTAAAATATATGTGTGAAAGTATGAATCAACATGTGGTTGTATATGAAATTATGAAATTTCAAAAAGTACATCAAATATTGATCACATCTTTTTATTTTCAATAAAAATCGATTTAAATTAAAAATATTAATAGGAATAAATGATTTATCCTATAGCAATATGCTTAAATTCTTCATAATTTTAGTTCGAAAATTTCAATATGGCCGCCATCATAAAATGATTTCATGACGAAAACGATAATTTTTCTTTTTTGAATTTATGTAAAAGTACAGTAAATTACACAATTCTACATGTTTGATTAGAAAAGAAATAAATTATTTTATCAATAAAAGGCTTTTAATAGGATAAATAAGTTATAGAATAAAAGTTATTTACGAAAACATGAAAAACATGTGGTTATGAAATTTTTCCATTCAACTTTCACCGGTGAATTTTTAAAAAAATTGTAGATAAATAATTCAATTTAATTTTTGAAAGATACTTATAAATAATATTTAAAAATGATTATAATGATTATGATGACTAAATTAGCCTCAAAATGTAAAACTAATATGCCGCATATGCCACGCGGTCACCATTAGAAAAAGAACTTTTTACGCGATAATTAAATAATATCTCACTATGAATTTTACAATAGTAACAACCTTTTGCACTTTAACACTTTTAATTAATTAAAATATAATGATTTATTAAATAATAACTTACAATCAAAAATTATTAAACACAAGAGAAGAGTAAACGAAAACGTTCGAACTGTTTGAGAGCTAAAACGCAAATGGCCGAGAAAAATTTTTCTTTTTGAAACTTCGACAAAAAAAATAACTCGTTTTTCGCAGAATAGGATATTTTTATTTCCTAATTTTTTGTAATTTTTCAGCTGTAATGAATCTCATAATGAATTTCATAAACAAATTCTTGATTAATTTTTAAATCATTCTTTTACTGCTTTTTAAATAACAAGATAAAATAAAAGAGATAAATAATTTAAGGTTGAAAATATGAAAGAAATCGCATTCATAAATTTGAAAAAATCTTTTCAGTTACGCCAAATTTAGTTTTCTAAATTTTCGAATCCTTCTTGAGCATTATTTTCTCGTTGAGTGTAGATTTGATCTAATTTAGCTTTAAATATTGGATCATCTTTTAAATGTGAAGCTAATACTGGCTGTTTGTTGATACATCCGAGATACGCGCATTTGGTTTTACTGTTCATTTTTATTGCATTCATTATTGAATCTCTATCGTAGATATGTTGGCACAAAACATTTCTCACGGGATCACGAATAGGCCTCTTTGACAAAGGATCAATTTCAATTAATTGAGATTCTTTCATTTGAATATCTTCATCTTGTATACTGTTGTTTGCTTGTAACTGTGACTCAATTTCATCATTACTGTTCAATATAGCAATTTTATCAATGTCATTTGAAAATTTTACAAAGCGTTCTATATCAAGAAGTTTTGGTGTATTCTTCTTCATATCTTTTAATGCCTGTTTATATTCTTTATCAAAATTCTCTACAGATGTAGAGTTAAAATTATTTATCAAATTAAGTTCATCTTTCATGCTTTGTTCTAGCATGCATAATTTTCCAAATTGATCTTTAAATGATTGTTTTAATGTTGCATCATGATACGTTTCTAAAAAATAAAATGTGAATCAATATTTTAGTATGTAAATATATAATAACTATTTACCGTGATTGCCATTTTCTGCTCCAAGAGTATAAGCATCTAAATAAGAATCTGCTATTTTCAAAATAAATGTTTCACCGAAAATATCCATTTTAGAACAACTATTTTCCGTCTTTTTCGAATTTTTAAAAACAAATTTTTTTAGCGCGTTTTTAAAAAACACAACCTGTAAATATTTTTTTCTTGCTCTTAAATAAGTGAGCTTTGATGAAAAATTTAATTAAAATTTAACTTATTTGATATGAGTACAAAATTATAAAAAGCATAAGTACATAAGTATGCTTTTATTCTGTCCAATCTGCTCCAATCTTTTATTGACGGAATTCTCTTCAACGTGCTTGCGTTTATCGTGTTCTACTTGTAAGTATTCGAGTATTTCCTCTAAATTTCATGAAAAAAAAATATTTTTTTTCTTGTATATACGTTTATTATACAGGTCCTTATATCTCTCGAATTAAGAAAAAGATTTCAGAGAGAACATATCCTAAACTCAAAGAAGTAGACCATGTTATGGGCGGATCAGAAGCTTGGAAAAACGTAGATTCAACAGATGCCGTTTGCCCAACTTGCAATCATCCCAAAGCCTATTTCATGCAAATGCAAATTCGAAGTGCTGATGAACCAATGACAACGTTCTACAGATGCTGTAATCCGACCTGTAATCATAATTGGCGGGATTAAATTTATTTCGAATTTAGCACACTTTCACATAAATGAAGTTTACAAAATTTTTATATCAATTGATTAGTATAAAAAAGACGAATGCAACAATGAACATTATTAAAACGTGTGATACACAAAGTATAAAAATAGCTTCCAATTTACTGAAAAATGGCAATGTTATTGGGATTCCAACTGATACAATTTATGGATTAGCATGTAGTGCAAATGACAGTGAGGCTATTAAAAATCTTTATGACATAAAAGGACGAAATGAAGAGAAACCAGTAGCGATATGTGTTAGTGATTTTAATGACTTAAAACATTGGGGACAAGCTTCACATTTGAAAGATGAATTATTAAGACAATTACTACCTGGTCCTGTCACAATAGTTCTTAATAAAAGTATACATCTAAATAATCCATACTTAAATCCAGGTACAGAAAAAATTGGTATTCGAATTCCAGATTTTAATTTTATCAGAGATGTCTGTCGTGAATTTTCTATGCCTGTTGCATTAACATCTGCCAACAAAAGTAGCGAAAAGAGCTCATTGAGTATAGAAGAATTTCAAGCACTTTGGTGTAAATTGGGTGCTGTTTTTGACGGAGGTCGTTTAAGTGATGCCGAAGAAAATAGAAAAGGATCAACAGTCATTGACCTCTCAGTACCAAATGAATATAAAGTTATACGACAAGGAATTGCATTCGAAAATACCATAAGTTTAGTTGAAGAATACGATTTTAGAGAAGCTATTTAGTAAATATTTTATTCTTTCGAATTCAACATTTTGTTCAGTTACTTACATATTACTAATAAGAGAATTTTATAAGGATTAAAAATTTAGTCATTTATAAAAATAAAATTTTTCCTATCACGATGTGGCAGGAGAGTTAAGGAAGAAATAAAATTTCTTAATCGTTTCTAACTGCTGCTTAACGTTGATTTTTTTCCAAATTTAATGGGTTGTCTTACAGATTCATCATCAACATTTAAAGATCCTATTCGAGAAAGTGGCCAAACAATGTGTGTGGCTTTTGCAGTAAGCAAACCAAGTGGTACCGGACCAAAAGTATTACTATCAAGTGAGTTATTTACGTTGTCACCTTCTATCCAGAAATGTCCAGCTGGAACTTTGACATATTTTTCTTTATATCCAATTGTATGAACTACATCACCCTCTCTTGCAATCACCCTTTTAATAATTCTCTGTTGTGCATCTTTTGGAGAAATTAAACACACAATTTCTCCCCTTGATACTTTGAAATCTTTTGCTTTGAATTTGTTTAAAAATACGTAATCACTTTCCAGATTAATAGGATTTAAAGTTGGCTGCATACTTTGGCCTATAAAATAATAATTATAAAAAACGTCATTAGTAATTTTCAAATTTATTGCATCCTTTTTCTTTGCATCTTTCAAATTCTTAATTGATTGTAACGAACCTATAAAGGCAGTTAATTGCAACCTATTACAGTGGTGCAAATAAAACATACCTTCTACTCTCGCGACGTACCCTATTAAATCTATATAAGTTACGCCAGCTGCAAGTCCGAACACTAAATTTTTGAGGAATCTTCGCATTCTGACCTTTCTATCTATAATATATAATTTTTTTAAAATAAAAACCTTGTAAAAGATCATCTATGAAAAAAAAAATTTTAAGAACTAACTTTTATGATTTGAATTTTTTTCCTCAAATTATTTAATTTTAAAGTCAGTACTTTATTAAATTTAAGTAATTCACCACAAAAGTTCACTAGTTTATTAAATAAAAGTTGGCATTGTTTATACAATAAAAAAACTATCTGTTTAATGATTATTATAAGATAGTATACTACCCGAAATAAAAATGGTCGTGTAATTTATTTTATATAATTTTGAATTATTTTAAGGTGTCCACGAAAAAACGAATGTTGCACAATAAAAGTATCATCATTCGAATGAATTAGACCTAAAAGAACCAATCACAAGCAACCAACAAATTCATTCTCCGGCAAACATTTTTTGTAGTCAAATTTTTAATAGAGATTAATAATAAAATCGACCGGTTTGTCGCTTATTCGTATCATTTATCAATTAGTATTCGTTAGTTAAAGATATAAGTAATCGAAAAATAGTTTATAGACATGAAATTACTTGTTTTTCTGTCATTTTTGTTTGTTGCTGAGTTGGCTCTCTCGGCTGAGAGTGATGTTCTTGAATTGACTGATTCTGATTTTGAAACTACAATCAAAGAATATCCAACAGTGTTGGCAATGGTAATATAAAATAATAATTACAATAATATAGTATCTATTAATATTCTACATCTTTTTGTCATTAATGAAAATCTTTTTGTTATTGGAAATCTTTACGTGAATCTCTTTAAATCTGAAGTTCTACGCTCCCTGGTGTGGTAAGTTTACATATTTACTTAAAATATTAAGTAGTAAAATTTAATGAAAACCTGTATTATCATAAAAATCACCTTGAAAATTCATCTCATTTTCACCTTGTTCTCTCAAAACCTTTATCTTCTCTTTGTTTGCTTTTTTTCTCACGCTAAACAGGTCATTGCAAAAAAGTAAGTTAATATCATAATTTTCTCTATGATTTTATATCTAATAAATTTTCCACGTATACGTATAGCTTAAACCAGAATATGCCAAAGCAGCAGAATTGATGAGAACTGATGATCCTCCAATTACTCGTATGTTTTGCAAACTCATATTTAAATTTATCTTATTCTGTAATAAATTTCTTTTATTAGTTGTCAAAGTTGATTGTACAGAAGGCGGCAAGGATACTTGCAGCAAATTCGGTAAGTTTCGAGATTTCAAAATTGAAAGTTGATTAAAAACAGTTGAAATTATTAATTTGCTTTATATTTAAAATCGCAAGGTGTTTCTGGATATCCCACTCTCAAAATTTTCAGAAACGGTGAAAATCCTCAGGATTATAATGGTCCACGTGAAGCAAGTAAGTTCAAATAAAAATTTGACTTATCATAAAATAAAACATTTAATGATGTTTTTATATAGGTGGTATTGTGAAATATATGAGAGCACAAGTTGGTCCATCATCAAAGGATCTTCTAACAGTTGAAGCATATGAAAAGTTCTTGGGTGTTCAAGAGGGTGCCGTAGTTGGATTCTTTGAAAAAGAAACGGATTTGAAGACTGTTTTCTTAAAATATGCCGATTTGCAACGTGAGAAACTTCGCTTTGCACATTCAAGTGATCCAGAAATTCTCAAGAAAGTTGGCGAAACGTATGTATTATAATTAATAAATTCTAACAGGTGCCATATAAAAAATTTAATATTTTGCAGAAACGCTATTCTTCTTTATCGTGCACCACAATTGAGTAATAAGTTTGAACCATCTTTTGTTAAATTCACTGGAAAAGATTCAAGTGATCTTAAAGAATTTGTTAAGAAGAACTTCCACGGTTTAGTTGGTGTACGTAGTCGTGATACTATTACTGATTTCAACAATCCATTGGTAACTGCATATTATGCTGTTGATTATATTAAAAATGCAAAAGGCACAAACTACTGGCGCAATCGTGTACTTAAAGTTGCCAAAGAATGGGAAGGTAAAATCAATTTTGCTATTGCTGCTAAAGATGAATTCCAACATGAATTGAATGAATATGGTTACGATTATGTCGGTGATAAACCAATAATTTTGGCTCGTGACGCTCAAAATCAAAAGTTCATCATGAAAGATGAGTTTTCGTAAGTTTTTTTTTCAATAGTTATACACACGTATCTGATATCTTCTTTTTCTTATAGTGTTGACAATCTTCAAGCATTTGTCAATGATCTTTATGAAGGCAATCTGGAGCCTTACGTTAAATCAGAAGCAATTCCAGTCGATCAAGATGGCCCAGTTACAGTTGTAGTTGCAAAGAACTTTAATGAGGCTGTTCCAAAAGATAAGGATGTTTTAATCGAATTCTACGCACCATGGTAAGGAATTTTTCATTGTTTTTATTACTTAAATATATATAATTAAATCTATTAGGTGTGGTCATTGCAAAAAATTAGCTCCAACATTCGATGAATTAGGAACAAAATTGAAGGGTGAAGATGTTGTTATTGCCAAAATGGATGCTACTGCAAACGATGTTCCTCCTCAATTTGATGTTCGCGGATTCCCGACACTCTTCTGGTTGCCTAAGGGCGCTCATGATAAACCAGTTAGATACGATGGCGGTCGTGAATTGAACGATTTTATCAGCTACATCAGTAAACACGCTACAAATGAATTAAAAGGATACGATCGCTCTGGAAACGAAAAGAAACAAAAGACAGAATTGTAATCTCATTAATTTCATTACAGTAGTATAAAACACATTTTCCATCGATTTTTTTAAGCAGTACTCTTTAAGAATAAAAAATTACCTAGAATTCATTAATGAAAAAATAATTTTTAATAATCTGCTATTTCCATTTTTTTAATAAAAAAAATTGTAACATTAAAATTTTAAATTTTTGTGATTTGTAAAAGCATTTTTGTGTTATCACGCAATGTCATTTGTCAGGTTTATAAAAATGTCATTTTAATTCAATAAAAAAATTAATACAACAATAAAGTACATTACGAACGTAAAAAACTTTTTCTAACTGAAATGTAAAACAACTCTACCATAATTATATGAACTGAAAAAGTTTATTTCATAAGAAAGGAATGATGAACATAACGTTTTTTTAGATAATTTTATTAATTTTTATTGGTTTTTTTTATCATTATTTTAATTTTTTTAGCAGATGCTAAAACGTGATCTTGCAGATTTTATTAAAGGAAGAAATAAAAATATACTAGGTAGATAAGCCGTTAAACCTTCTTATTTCATCTTCCTCATTTGTAAATTTCTTGGAAATTTTTTATTCTGATTTCTAATTATTATTCTTCATTAATAAACCATATTTTTTCAACTTAAGAAATCATCATATCATCATTGATTTTAGCAAAGTAATAAGAATAGCTATGTATATATAAGTAAAGTAAGTAGATTGGTAGGTAAAATAGGACAATGCATTGTTTTAAAACACATGATAAAATGAGAATCAATTGCAATTAATATTTTTGCTAATTTTTTATATGTAATCCCATGTAATCATTTTCTCAAACGAGGAATTTATCTCATATGTGTCAATGTGTGTCAAAATCAAAACCTACCACAAAAGTAGTAAAAATCCACTACCAAAAAATATGTGTCATTTAAGAGAACTTTTAAGAGAGTAGAGAAGAAAAAAAAAGTAACATGTGTGTGTGTGTGAAGAATAGGTGGCAATAAATAAAAAATTTAAGAGTGATAAAATAATGATTTTTTCCTCGTTCTCAAATAATAAAAATTAATGATAATTTTGCATGTTTTTTTTTTCTTTTTGCAACAATTCATACATAGCAATGATGATTATATTGATGCTGCTGTTTCTAATTATTTAGTATTTCATTCGCACTCCTTTTAATTATCCTCCATTGCATACCGTTGTGTCCATTCTTTGGCATTTCGTATTGCTTCAGCCTCATTCACCTTCCACAATTCAGCAACATCATTTGCAAGAGGATCATCAGGATTTGGAGCACTTAATAAGGCCTGAATCGACAACAAAACAGTGCGAATTTGCAGAGCCGGCGACCATTTGTCTTTGAGAATGTCTAAACAGATTCTACCTAGTCTATCGATATTTGGATGATAAATTTTTGTTATAAAACGAACTTTAGGCGCAGACATAGGATAATCTTCTGGCAGGAACAATTCCAATTTAAAGAGACCGCCTTCGAATGGAGAGTCTTCTGGGCCAGTGACAATTACATGGAAATAGCGAGCATTGCTCTCATCGGGAACTGCAGATATTCCCGGAACTGGTTCTTGCATTAATCGTTGAGTTTCTTTGATAATTCTTCTCGGCAATGCAGCCATTGTTTTTGTTGCAATATTTTGCTTTTTTCCTTTGCTGAATTATTTAAGTCTTTAAAATAAACCTTTAACGCTCGCTTACTTGCAAATAAATTGAACGTAAAACTTTACGCTGCTAATTAACAATGTATTTTTAAATTCATATACCACTTTATTCGATTTTCTTCCCTTCTTGTTTGCACTGGATGGCTTTGTTAATTTTTTTTCAATCCAAAGTAAATTCTTTGTTGGCAATTTTTCCTATGAATTTCCTATTTGAGACTTGCTAAAATTTAATAAATACCTTTAGTAAAAGCATTCTAATTGCTAAAACTATTTATTTTATCATTTACCACGCAAGAATGCCGAAAAATGCACAATTTTTAAACTATTACTTTTCTTCTACTCTTCTTCTTTTTATTCTAAAAAAATTTCAATGCTATGCAGTCGTGCTGCAGCACAGCTGTAACAAAAAAAAGTTAGAATTTTCTGTAAACAACTTAAAATGAGTGAGTATTTTTGTAAAAAATTTATTTTAAAATATTGTATATTTATTTTAATTTATATTTCTAGCTGACAGATATAATATTCATAGTCAATTAGAGCATCTTCAAAGTAAATATATTGGAACTGGTAAGTTTTAAAATTAGTACAACAAAATTTTTTTACAAACGATTATTTGATTTTAGGACATAGTGATACTTTGAAATGGGAATGGCTAACAAATATTCATCGCGACAGTTTATCTAGTTATATCGGTCATTATGATCAACTCTCTTACTTTGCAATTGCTGAGAATGAATGTAAAGCCAGAGTGAGATTTAATTTGATTGAAAAAATAATACAGCCTTGTGGTCCTCCAGAAAAAATAAGCGAAAATGACATCCCTTAAAATAACATTCTTGATTTAATAAAAGAAATTTCTCTTACTTTTTTTTCTATGAAAATAAGATTCTTGTTTATTTAAACTTTGCATGCGTTCACAGTGCTTTTTTTTTTAAAAACAAAATTACAGCCGCTTTAGAAAAATCTCTTGTTACTGAGTAATTTAGTCAATTCACTCATAATAAAATGTATCGAACAAAGTATTTAGGCGGTTTATTTGCAAAAAGGTTCAAGTCAATAACAGACAATAGTGGTAAATTTAATTTTAATAAGAAAATATCATAAATTTAACCTCTTGAACAAATTTTCTTTTTAGTTTTTTCGATTAAGAGGAATCTATTTGCTGCTAATACTCTTGGATTAGACACCTATGAACAATCTCGTGAAAGAACACGACTTCAAATCCCAAATATTGAAAATTTCAAGACTAAAATGCAAGAATTTGTGAAAGATGAAAATTCAAAGAACTTGATCTTTACAGAAGATTTGAAAAATATGGTACTTTGCATTCTTTATAAATTATTATCATGCATGAATTTCCTCAAAAATAATAAAAATGTATTTTCTAACAGGTTCATATAGCGGATAAAGAAGATACTGAATTGTTAAATCAAATGATTAGACGTTTTTGTTCACAAAGTAAAGAAGTGAGATTCGGTAATTTCATATTCGGGCCACCTGTAATGCGATATTATTATCATATAAAGGATTCAGAAACTGCATTACAATTGTTTAAAGACGAATCATTAGGAGGATTCTTTGATCAAGTTATTTCTTATCAACTTCTTTTGGATTTGCTATTCGAAACTGGCAAATATCAGGAAGTGCTTGATACTTATGAAATAATTCAATCAAGGCAGTTAGAAGGCGCTCGTCATCCTAAACATGTTCTTATACTTGTATTTGGAGCTTGTTACAAAATAAATACAAAAGAATCATTTGAATATGCAAAGAAAATATGGCATAATGCAGTACAAGCAGGACACACTCCACTTAGACGAGCAGCTTGCTTCTTTTCAGCACTTGCTCTTAATCATCAACAACCTTTTGTAGCACTAGAAGTACTTTCAAATTTAAAAGGTCAAAATTATGTCTCAGTTCGTGCGATTAAACTTCTTGCATTAGCTGAAATGAAACGATTCGATGATATTATTCCAATTCTTCGTTCTATTCTCGATATGGCAAATCCAATGGCTCGGAAACAAACAATTCCTGAAAATATTTTAGAACAATTGAGAAAATCCTTTGAAATTAACAAAAGCAACACAGATTTAATGGCTGATTTTGAAAAAGTAATTGGATTTATTAAAACACATGGACATGTATCAAACGAAACGTTAGATCAAGTATTGTGCAATGAAATCTATTTGGCTACAAAAGATGATCAGCAGCATAATTATCAAGGATCACAAGTGCGTCGAGTAAGAAATCTTCGACAAATTGAATTGGATAGACCATCTAAAACATTTCGAAGACCAGGTCTTCATGAATTGAATTAGAATGTAAAGATTTAATAATAAAAATAGTAATAAAATACTTTTTAAAATATGAAGAATAAAAATTGTATTGATTTTAAATTATCACGTTACATCTTATGGCTCTTTAAATTTATCCCTTTTTTTTCACCTTAATAATATTTCTTTATGATAAAACATTCAACATTGAGTACAATTTATGATGATGAATAACACAATAAGTATAATTTAGTCAGACTTTTTGGAAACTGTATTCTGTTGTCTCTGTCGTGCTTTTAGTTGTGCGCATTTCACTTTAGTCATCAAATCGAAGCTCATCATCAGCCATCGTGCGAGAATGAATAGACAATTGATTAAAATTGGACAACAAAATATTATAGAGATGAATAATCCGTTTGAATCAAAATATTGATTTTTGCTAAACATATATGAATTTTTTGCAGCTAATTCATTAAAAAACTCAGAAAAATAAACTAACAACACTGAAAATAATTATACATAATACTAATTAATGTAATTAGGTAAATTTTTAAATACCTACGTAAAATTGCAAATAGGATAATTTGGAAATTTAAACTCAGTATAAATGCTAACACAGAAACAGAAATATGAAATATACCGACTAGCCAAAGCCATTTTTCGCTTTTCCACTCGATAGCTTGTAGGAATGAGAATATATCTGTTATTTCATTAACTTCTATCAAATTTGGATCTATTGTCATTTTTAAAAATTTTAATTTTTTCTACGTGTATTTTTTTCAGAAATGAACACTTGTGTTTACGAAAAGAAATCTGGTTCTAAGACATTATGTACGATATGATTATTTTTATGAAAAATTATGACTGACTGTCACATGTACAGTATGTTATTGAATAGTTAAGAATATTAATTACTCATTTGCATTTTTAATCCTATGATAATTGATTTATTTTACTTTTAAAAGCATTTATCTGCATCATTTCTTTTATTTTTATATATAGAACTAAAATATTGATTTATAATAAATTAGTGTGTCAAAATTTAAGAACAGTACCATTTTCATTCTTTTCCAAGTAGTTTTTTTTCCAGTGAGAAAAATTATTTTAACTTTACACTCTACATTGTGTGCTCTAAGATGAAGGTGAAAATTGGAATTATTGGTGGAACTGGCTTAGATAACAATGGAGATTTAATTGAGAAACGTAATGAAAAAAGTGTTTCTACTCCTTATGGTAGTGTTGAAATTATTGAAGGCAAGATTAAAGGAGTCGATTGTGTAAGTTTCATACATAAATTGAATTCAAATTTTTATGTTATCAATATTGTGTCTTTTACATTTTCATATTTTTAAGGTTCTTCTCGCAAGACATGGCAAAAGTCATTCAGTAATGCCAACGAATGTAAATTATCGTGCAAATATATCTGCATTGAAAATACTTGAGTGTACGCACATTATCGCAACGACTGCCACAGGTGATTGGTTCAATCATTATCAAATCTTGATTAACAGCTTGTAATTAATTATTAAGATTAAAAATGTAAAAAAAATGATTTTTTTTATAGGTTCTCTCAAGGAAGAAATTTCTCCCGGTTCAATTGTTATTGTCGATGATTTTATAGATAGAACAAAATCACGCATTTATACATTTTATGATGGCTCACAGCATGCGCTTGGAGTCTGTCACATTCCTATGAGCCCCGCATTCGACGAGCGCACTCGAAATGTTATAATTGAAACTGCTAAAGAACTTGGTATTCAAGTTTTTCCCAAAGGAACTGTTGTATGTATTGAGGGACCACGTTTTTCAACTAAAGCTGAATCAAACATTTATCGTTCATGGGGTAGCGATTTGGTTGGAATGACAATTTGCCCTGAGGTACAACTTGCAAAGGAAAAAGGATTACTTTATGCAAGTATCGCAATGGCAACTGATTATGATTGCTGGAGAGAGTGCAGCGAAGGTCGTGTAAGCGTTGAGGAAGTAATGGCTACTTTTAAGAATAATGTAGAAAAAGTAACTAAGTTGCTCATTGCACTTATACCAAATATCGCTAAACTTGATTGGACTGAAACAATCAATGATTTAAATAATTTGGTGAACAGTTCAATTATGTTGCCTCATCAATACAGCAAATAATTTTTAGGTGATTTCCCACAGAAAAAATAACTGTCGTACTATTGCACAATATTATTATTTGTACACTGCAATTTTGATCAAAACTAAACCAATAAATAAGAAACACAAAAATTGATATTAATTAAATGTTTAACACAACTTTTGATAATTTATTTTGCGGTAATTGAATAGGATCAAATCTTTTAGTAATAATACCAGTTGCAACAGTTGTTCCTTGCTCTCTAAATGTAAAAGGTTGACCTATTGACATGACCATTTTTTTAAAGAGTGTTATTCTAACTTTTCCATGATCACCCGGCATCAAAATTTGAGAGTTTTCCAAATCTATTCTTGCTGGTATACACCATGTTCGACTGTATATTTGTTGTATATATTTAGATGCGAGTGGAAGTTTTCTTCCTCCTTCAGCTTTTGAGAGAAGATACATATTTGCTTCAAAATGATTTGAAAGTGTTTCAGTATTTGGAGCACATAGCAACATCCCACGTTGAATATTTTTTATTTTAATATTCCTTAATAATACACCAACATTCTCGCCAGCTAATGCTTTATTATAACTTTTCTTGAAAATTTGAATATCAGAAACTGTTGATTTGAATTTCTGATCAAAACCTAGTAATTCTATATCGCTATTCTTTACCATAGTACCTCTTTTAATTGTACCAACAACTACACTTCCACGCCCAGGTACAGTAAAAAAATTATCTATGGGCATTAAAAGCGGTCCATTCACATCTCTTTGAGGTGTAGGAATATAATTATCAATTGCATCGAGAAGTTTTAAAATAGATTGTTCACCGATTTCGCTTTCATCTCCTGTAAGTGCTTTCAATGCTGAACCATAAATTACCGGACAATTGCCGCCATCAAAACCAAAATCGCAAAGTAGTTCTCTAACTTCAAGCTCAACAAGTTCAAGTATCTCATTATCTACTTTGTCGGCTTTATTTATGTAAACAACTATTTTATCAATTCCTACTTGCTTTGCTAGCAGCAAATGTTCTCTAGTTTGAGGCATTTGACCATCATCTGCACCAACAACTAAAATACTTCCATCCATCTGACTTGCTCCCGAAATCATGTTTTTTATATAATCAGCATGTCCTTAAATTAAAATTTAGGGTAAATTTCAAGAAAACTTTGAAGAAAAAAGATTTTACCAGGACAATCAGTATGTGCATAAGTTCGTTTGCTTGTTTCATATCCTATATGTGCAGCATTAATAGTTATTCCTCTTGCTTTCTCTTCTGGCGCTTTATCAATTTCATCGTAAGATGTAAAATTTGCAAGTCCTCTCTTTTCCAATACTTTTGTTATTGCTGCTGTTAAAGTTGTCTTACCGTGATCAACATGACCAATCGTTCCTATATTACAGTGAGGTTTGAGGTTTTCTTGGTTTGATTTTTCTGATGGTTTTGTTGAAAGATATTTTATTGAATTTAATGAATGATTGATACTCTTTATTTTACTAAATATTTCATTTTTAAATATTCTTTTACTGTAAATAAAATGCCTAAGTAACATTTTGGTAATTGAGAAGTCAATAAAATAAAATGTTGTTATTGAAAATCAAAATTTTATTTTGCCAGTGATGTATCATATTTTTCTGTTTGAATTTCTACAGTTGAGTTTTTAAAAAATTTTCGGTGTAGAAAGTTGCTTTCCATCAAAGCAATTTTTCATTTCATTTTGCATATTTAAATGTATTGTATTGTAAGCTTTTTGCCATTCAATTTTCTCGCTATTTTCAGCATGTCTATGTAAAAATCGCATTATTAAAAAAGGTAACTCTAGATTCTTTGTTTTAATTAATTGCACCAAATCATTGCTCAGAGTTTCTATCATACATTGTTCTGGAGCTAAATTATCTTCTATCCATGAAATTATTGTTGTACGCCAATCATTTCTCATAAAAATATTATGATCTGATATTTCATTCTCTTCTTTAACTTCAACTGTTTGTTCTGTAAAATTACTTTCATTATCTTCATATTCATCATTCATGTCATAATCTCTTAAAATTTCTTCAACTATATCTGATGGAAGCTCTGCTAAAATATCTGGATCAATTTGTTTTCTTTTAGAGGTTGATGATGTTTTCTTAGCTGCAAACATGTCAGCAACAGAAGTTAAATTTGAATTTGAGTTTGATTTTTTAAAAGTTCTCATTCTTTTCTTTTGAGGTGAAATTTCTTCTTTTTGTGGCTTTGATACACTTGTTTCTGATTTAACTCGCTGAAAATTTACTTCTTGCTTCTCAGACATTTTCTTAAACATTTCTGCTAACTTCCCTTTCGATTTGTTGTCATCATCATCCAATTTTGAAATCTGAATTCCGATACCTCTCAAATCATGTGCGGGTATGTTGAGACTCGTCAGCATACTTATACTATTTTGAAATATTATAAATGGATCACTTGTTGATGAATGTAAAGAAACTGATTTGCTAACTTTGTCAACTTCACCATGTCCTAAGAATTTGATTGATTCTGCTGATGCATTTTTAGCACGCATCATAATTTTTAGTGTCACACACTTTCCTTTCTTTTCAATTTCATTTAATCTTTTGCTCAATTCTTCACAAATTTGTTTCAAAAATGGTTTAACTTCGTCATCATCATTGAAACGAATTCCATAATTTACATCAACACTAACTGATTTACGAACCTGCTCATAATTCAACTTTTTATCATCAATTCCTTTTGCCATCATATGAAGTGATTCACCAAATTTCTTTCCAAAATGATGTTGAAGTTGAACTAGAGACATTTCTTGTAATTGACCACATGTTTCTAACTTTAATTGCTGAAGAGTATGTTCAGTTGAATGTCCAACACCAGGTAATTCTCTAATGCGTTTATCTTTCATATATTCACATATATCAAGTGAAAGAACTTCAAATTGACCATTGGGTTTTGCTTTTTTTGTTGCCATTCTTGCTTGAAGTCGATTTGCACCGATACCAACAGAACATGTACAGAGTGTTTGATCAAAAATCTCATTTCTCAGCATGGAAATAAACTGCATAAGATCGATTTTATAATCATTAAGCAAACTTGTCAAATCTGCATAAAGCTCATCACAGCTAACTGCTTCAATTTCAAGAGTATATTTCGCTATAGTATCATACAATTTATAAGCTGTTTTACGATACTCTTCGAACTCATAAGGAATGGTTTTTAATTCAGGACAAAATTTTAAAGCTTGACCCACAAACATCCCATTTCTTAAACCTTTCTCTCGTGCTTCATAGCTACATGAAGCAATTTCAGAGAATGACATAAAATCTTCTCTATCACTTTTACCTCTTGAATGTGTAACAGCAATTGGTATTCCCTTTAAATGTGGTTTATTTCTCAAACCCACCGAAACAAAAAAGCAATCCATGTCAATATGCATGATTACACTTTTATATGGTTGAAAATTTTTTGCACTACATTTTGTTTTAAGAATTTCTCTTTCAGGAAAATTTCCCTTATGCTTTTTTCTCAAATCCGTGATGTAGAATTTAAAACTACTGGCCATCGTTGAAATACAATGCAAACGTGAATTATTTAAAAATTCCTGAAGATAATTTTTGTCATACGCTGTTCCCGTTTTTTCTTCCTTTTGTGCATTTTGTATTTTCTGATTTAATGAATCCAAATTAAAATCAAAATATTCATCTTCCTGTTCTTCAGTTTTTGATTCAACCTTTTTGAAATTAATCTGAGGCTGATGAGAGTTTTTGTTTGTGTGTAACAAGTAATTTGAATAATCAAGTAATTTGTTTGCTTTCAAGCAATCTGTTATATATTCAGGTCTTATTATATTCTTCGTGATATTTGATCTTATTTTTACATCAGCAAGATTACTAGCAATTACAAATCTTGTAAAACTTCTTTGGTAATGATGAAAAATACCGCCATGTTCCATCATTACACGTTTTAATTCATCTGCTGATGGATTTGTTCTACCATTTACAAATATTGATACACCTTAGAAGTAAGTAATTAAACAAATATTAAACAATTACCAAAAGCATTTCACTATTAAATACCTTCAAATAAATTAGATTTTTTGATATCTTTTTGTAAAATTGAAAATTGCTCTTCAAGTTTATTGATTTTTGCTGACATATAACCACCATGCTCTGCAAATCCATTATCTTCATCAACTGGCCTTCTTTTCATTTTAAATGTAGTATTTTACAAATTAATTTCACAATAAAACTTTATTTTCAAACAAAACGCGCGTTACTGTTTGGGGGAAAATCAACTTTTAAAAAAGAATATAAAATCAGCTGATTATCATTTTTCTAAAAATTATGAATTCAACAAAACTTATTCACATTTTTAATGTGGGTAAATTGCCATATTTAGAATCTCTTAATCTTCAAAAATTTATCTCAACACAAATAATTCAAAATACTTGGAATTATAAAAATGTTTTAATTTTAACTGAACATTATCCAGTTTATACAATAGGTTTGTAAATCACAAATTGTGATATTTTATTCACAACAAGTAAAGGTGTTGATTGAATTATTTTAGGAATCAGGACTAAAAATTATACTATAGAAGATGAAAATAAGTTGAGAAACTTAGGTGCAGAGTTTATCAAGACAAATAGAGGAGGTCTTATTACATTTCATGGACCTGGACAGCTTGTTGCATATCCAATTATCAATTTAAAAAATTTCAAGCAAGGTGTTCGTTGGTACGTGAATAGTATTGAAAGAACGATAATAAATTTATGCCATAAATATGAATTAAACGCAACCACTACAACTGATACGGGTGTATGGATTAATGATAGAAAGATTTGTGCTATTGGCATTCATGTTAGTCGATATGTGACAATGCATGGACTTGCATTGAATTGTAACACTGATTTAAGTTGGTTCAATCATATTGTACCTTGTGGAATCGAAGACAAAGAAGTTACATCTCTTTCTAAAGAATGCAAAAGAGACATTCAAATAAATGATGTTATTCCAGAATTAATTGCAAGCTTCAGCACAATTTTTGAAAGCAAAACTATTTTAGTTAATCAAGAACAAGTTGATGAGATTAAAAAAAATTCTTTAGAGAAATAAATTAGAGAATTTTTTATTACATAGCGCTCTCTTTCCATGTTAAAATTTTAGTAATTACCGGTGTAAATGGAGACAAAAAAACTTATTTTCAGCCATTCATTTTTCACTTATAATACACTTAAAAACGAGTCTTATTAGTCAAATAATATTTTATTCTACTTGTTCCAGCGATTCCAAAATAGAGAGTTAGCAACATTAGTAATATTATTCATGATTGTTGAAGACATTGCACTGTCATGAGGCATAGCCATAGAATGATGAGCAACTTCAATTGATGGAATGTTTGATACATTTTCCCAATCTTCTTTATTATGAGCATCATCATCATCAACATCCGAATCATCATCACTTATATTCTCATCATTAAGATCAGTAAAAGAAAGGCTTACTGTAGAATCCACTCCAATTCCTTCAGTTGTTGCCAAATTATCATCTTTTTCATCATGCACTAATCGTAAAACGTTTTCCATTATCATTGAAGAAGATTGTGCACATGGTTTACGTTGAATATAAAGAAATTGTGCAATATTATAATTCAACTTTGACACCTTTCTTTTAAATTGGTTCTCATTGAGAAGTACTTTGCAGAAATCATTGCAAGTCATTTTATAATGAAGACGAACGTCTAAATAGAAACTTAAAGCATTTATTAATTGAACAATGTAGGTTAAAGCCGCAATAGTTGAGTATGCTTTATGTGTCATTATTTCCATTCCGCTCTCATTATTATTATTTCCCGTATTTGAGCTGTCTTTATTTTTTGCTAACCACTTACAATAATCGAAATAAAAATTTTGATTTGATATACTGGGACCATTTGAGATAACGTATTCTTTTAAAGAATTTTCATTGCGTGATGATGTTTCACTTGCCATTGATTCTGAATCACTTTGATATATAATACTTTCCTTTTCATTAATTGGAAATATATATTTTATTAACTTGTCAATGTTATTACGACGTAAAGCTTTTAATTTCTCATTTTGTTCGTTGCTCTTTTTACGCAGATCGTCATTTTTCTCTATAGCTATAAGCACATATTCACCTAATTTATTGACTTTGTCTTCATATTTAGGTAAAATTATTCTCATTGATTTATTCTTATCATGATTTTCCTTTTTTATCTCTTGTAATTTTTGAATATTCTCTTTCTTTTCTCTCAACAGTTCTCTTAATAATGCATTATTTTTACGATACTTTGTCAACGATAATCGCAAGTTCTCAAGTTTGGTAAATGTCTTAAATTTTTCCGTAAATTCCAAACTTAATGTCTTTTGTGAGTTTATTACATTATTGAGTTTTTGCTGTTTATCAATAAATCTCTCTTCAGAATTGACGAATGAAAATAAACCTAAATTAAGACACTTTTTGCAAAAGAATCGCTGTTTATTCATACAGCATAGCTTACACAAATATTTTTCTTTGTTGCCATTATTTTGCTTAGTCTCAATTTCTGTAATTATAAGAAAAATGAAATTTATTAGTTTTCATTGATATTATTTTTTACGAAACAAAGAAAAACATTACCAATTTCAAAGTTTAAAGGTGGTGCTTGCTCTGCATTTACTATATTCTGTTTGCTTAAGTTAATCATTTTACGTTATTCTCTTATAAATAAGTTTTAAAATATCTGATCAAATGATTTCACTAAATTAAATTTCACAAAAATAAAATGTTTAAAAATTAAATTTTTCTGTTTTCGAATTCGAAAAAAAATTCTAATACCTTTTGTTTACAAACAAACAAAAAATGGAATCATTGAATAATTTAGAAAATTTAGAAGAAGACGAATATATTGAGGAAGAAATGTTAGTATATGTTGATATCGAACCGACATCTCTAACGGTAAATCAAATTAAAAACGCATCGTGCTTTAAAATTGTGGGAAATGACAAAAATGCAATAATTCAAGTTGATGGGAAATTTTTTGAAGGTAAAGATTTAATTTTAAATGTAATTTAAATTGTTTTTTCATTTTATTAATTTTATTTTAGGTGAATATGATTATTCTATAGGAACTCATGTATTCTTTGAAAAAGATGAAGAAACTCCTGTTGACGAGCTTTATTCACGATGTGATTGTCATTATAAGTTCATTTCAAAAACAAATAAAACACTCAAAATGAATCGAATTTTACTCAAAGATCTCTCTGAAAAGGACACTAATGATGATGACATTAGGAATCAAAACATTGAAAACATAAATAATACATTGAAAGCGACAAGAACTTATGAGCAAGCATTAAATTTGTTTTTACCTAAAGATAAAAATCCACCAAGAAAAATCACAGGAGAAGATGAGAAAATCTCATTAGAAATTGTTAACAAGTATCACACGACAGATTTAGAAGACATGACAGAAAAAGAAATAGTTACACATCTACATTGATATAAAAATATAATGTGATAATATATTATAACTATTCACATACTTAAGAAAAAAATAAAATATTAAGTGGCTTTCATTTCATTTTTTTTGCAAATTCCTGCTAATTATTAAATTGATCACTCTTTTTTTAAATTAACATCAATTTAGAGTTTTTGGGATTCTATTTAAAGTCGAGTAGCAAAGATACTTTTTCCAATAATAAAAAACCATTCAAAGTGATAAGTGAAAAAAATATGAATTACATTGCAGAATTGGATTGCATCAATGGACTTCCATCAGTTTCAGTTTTCTGGAATTTTTTGCTTGCTGAAAAAATAAGGATTTTATTAATCTTCTTTATTCCTATATTATTAAGTTTGTTGACTTTATGGATTTATTCTATAAATTTAAAGAACGTTATGAAGAATTGTCCAATCAACATTCGAATCAACTGCATTTCGCTTGTTTCAATATACCCATTTGTAAGCATTTTTAGTATGATAGCAATTTCTGTGCCAAGAACATATTTCTTTAATGATTCTGTTGGTCATATTGCATTTATGGTCATAAGTTGGCAATTCTATCGGTGAGTGCTATCAAATAATTATTTGATTATTTTTCATATTTTCTTTATTCACAGTTTGTGTATGATTTATGTAGATGGTGAATCAAGTTTTATAGAAATTGCAAACGATACATCGTTTACTCTTAAAGCACCACCATTTTGTTGCTGTCTACCTCTGAAACGTTCATCTATCTCAAAGAAGAATTTTATATTTATGAAATTTTTAATCATTCAGATGCCTTTTACACACATTGCAATGTTTCTTGTGCTCAATATAATCTACATTGAAGACATTCAGGCATTTGATAATTTAATTCTTTATTTTATTCCATTTATAGCAATAACAGTTTTTAGTGGAATGTGGGGTTATAATTTAGTTGTAAGAACTTTATCTCCTTATTATTCAAGTCTCAAGTTAATTCAAAAATATTTTGCATTTCAACTCGTACTTTTCTATTGTAAAATTCTTCCAATTATATTAAATTTTATCATGAAAAAAATTATAACGACTTGTGAAGATCCTGCATTCACGATTTTAGTTAAAAGACATACAGTGATTCAAATACATGTACAAATACAAATGTTTATCTTAAGTGTATGGGCTATGAATTTGTATAAAAATCCTATGGGTAATTAAGTTTAAAATACTTATCTAATAAAATTTTAGTTTTTTTTTTTTGAAAAAAATCTTTGTTTTTAACCGACAAAAACAAATTTGTATTATTTAAACAGAACTTGTAAACAACTCCTATAAAAATCATAATTGTACAGAAATTATTATAATTTCTGTTTTTCGTCATTTTTAATCAAAATTTGAGAAGATTAGTAAATTAATTCGTGTTGACTGCCAGTCCGCGAATCTGGGATAACGAGCATAATCAAGATAGTATTTTAATTCTTCTTGAAGAGGTAATTTTTGAATATAAATTAAATTACAAGACCACACCCGGTGATTCATATAATTTTCTCAATTAGGATAAGATAACTTAAAAAATATGACTGAAAAGTTCTTTTTTGGTGGATCAGTAAGTCCAATTACTTGCCATGCATGGAATAAGGACCGCTCTCAAATCGCATTATCTCCTAATAACAATGAAGTCCATATCTACCAAAGAGATGGGAATGACTGGAAGTTGACTGATGTGCTTAATCAGCACGATTTAAAAGTTAATGGAATCGATTGGGCACCAAATACAAATCGAATAGTTACATGTTCTGTCGATCGAAATGCTTATGTATGGACTCAAGGAGAAGATAAAAAATGGAAGCCTGCTTTGGTTTTGTTGCGCATAAATAGAGCTGCAACTTGTGTCAAATGGTCTCCTTGCGAGAATAAATTTGCAACTGGCTCGGGTGCTCGTTTGATTTCTGTATGTTATTTTGAGGAAGAGAATGATTGGTATGTATATAACTAAAGAAAAATTATTAAATATTAATTTTTGATTCATTCATAGGTGGGTATCAAAGCATATAAAAAAACCAATCCGTAGTACTGTAACTTCTATTGATTGGCATCCTAACAATGTATTGTTAGTTGCGGGCTCAACGGATTATAAGGTTCGTGTATTCAGTGCTTACATCAAAGACATTGAACCTCAACCAACCGCAACTCCTTGGGGCAAGAAAATGCCTTTGGGTCAATTAATGGCCGAATTCAAAAATTCTGGAACCGGTGGTGGTTGGATTCATTCAGTTAGCTTTTCTAGCGACGGAAATCGTATATGCTGGGTAGGACATGATTCTGCAATTAATATGGTCGATGCAAATAGTGGAATGAATGTTATTAAGGTAAAGACGGAATATTTGCCATTTCTGAGTTCTGTATGGATATCACCAACTGCAGTGGTTGTCGCAGGTCATTCTTGCGTTCCGTTAATTTATTCATTTGACGGATCGACAATAATTTTTAATGGAAAATTGGATGAATCACAAAAAAGAGAAGCGGGAGGCATATCAGCAATGAGACATTTCAAATTACTTGATAGCAATTCTCGTTTAGAGAACTCTGATACTCTTCTTGATTGTATTCATCAAAATGCTATTAGCTGGGTCGCAATTTATGGTGGTGATAAGAGTAATGCTACAAAAATTAGTACTTCTGGCTTAGATGGACAACTTGTCATATGGGATTTAAATACTCTAACTCGTTCTATGCAAAACTTGAAGATTTAAGAAATCGTTCACCTTTACAAATACATTCACAAAAATGAAACATAATTCTTTCGTTCAGATCAAGAATAAACGAGAATAAAATTTCCGAAAATCAATCTTCTTTCTATTTAGATAGGTTTCATTATTTATCTTATCATAATTTCATTACTTTAAAAAATTACAGTCATTTTAATTTTTTAGCATAATGTTAAATGTTTTGGTTCTCAGTATCTAAATATTTTGTGTTCAGCACTCAATTAAAAAAAAATGAATGATTCAGTTATAAAGATATTGCATAATTTATAATTAGTGAGTTTGATTCAATTTTAATAATTCGCTTCATCACAAATAATTACAGATAATTCAGGATAATTACACTCTTAATTAATTGACTTAGTAAAATATAAAATATCTAAAACGTGTCGCATATTAAAAAGACTATAAATTTCATTGAATTTTTCTCATCCGTATAAACGTATGTGATTAAAATTATATACAGTTCTTCTTTCGTTCTTATGCATTCACTCTAACATTTACTGTCTCTAAATGTGATTAATATCTTATGCATGTAATGATATAAAATATTATACGGAAGAGATTTCTTTAACGTAAAGAGAATGCCTTATAAAGTGATGGCGATAGTGTACAGAATAAATATAAAAACCATTAATTCTTTTAACACGTTGATTTTATTAAAATATTATATATCTAAAATAATATACACGTAAAATTAATTTAATTTGAATGAGAAATTTAAACAAGTAGCATCTAATAAATATAAAACAATGATACACAAATCTTCTCCGGAACAAAAAAGTCTATTGTCAACATGAATAGAATAAAAAACCTTGATCTTGCCTAAATTTTTTTTGAATGGTGAAGATCTTCTTCTCTTTCATTTTTATGTATTTAGCATCTTCTATATATTATCAACTGTTTTTTGAAGTCAGTAAGAATGGTTGTGTAGCAGTTGGGCATTTGAATTCTTCAAATTCATTTTTAAAGTATCGCAACCTAGCACGCTCTGGCGTTAACATTGAGTTCCATAGAGCATTTGCAACTGTTGCATGGCCTTTTTGACTTAAATGAAAACAATCTTTTGACATATAGCTTAAATCGGTATCACCATTAGAAAATTTGGGAACATCGCCTTTATCAAGAAATGGATGAATTGTCACTTCAAAATCATCAGAATCGTGAAATTCTTGTGTCGTCTTAACTACTCGTTCCATTGTTTTTTTCCATATGTGTATTGTGCTGATAGTTCTATCGCGATTTTTAAAGTGATTCAAACTGAATAAGCACGGACATTCAAAATAATGCAAAGTCTGCAAAAGTAAAAAAAATCAGTAATTAGGCTTTTTTCGATTCTCGGAAATTGAGTTTTCTGGGAACGGGTATAAAAAGAATCATAGCATATGAATAAAAAAAAATTTTCACATTTTTATGGATTCATTTCCAAATTTAGGAATTCAGCAATGTATTTCGTTTCAATTTTAATTAAGTATTATTTTCTGATGTGTTTTTTACTTTTTATGACTGTTTAAATAAACAGAAAGACAAAGTGCAAAAAATATTGCTTTTTCCTAGTATGATAAAAATGTGCTAATAAAATAATGTAAAACTGTACTATAATTATACCTTGCATTCATTCGGTCTGTTTTTCATTCTTAATAGAATTTGTACGTCTGGAGGGAGAACGACATTCACTAGAGTCCTCGGCAAGTGCTTTTTAAGTATTCTCATTGCCAAAATTAAGTTATTTGCAGCATTTTCGATTATTTGGTTTTGATCATTATGATAACATATATCTAGACAAAAGTCATTACCTCCGATCATGTACGTCACTAATTTCCAATGATTTTTCATATCAACATTTTTATCACTTCGCATTCTTTTTACTAAATTTTTTGCCTGATGAACTGTATCTACTATCATGGCTCCTGCTTCAGCAACATTGAATTTAGACGATTTATCAAAAGAATTTGAAAACGTATTTATTGAATAGCCATAAAGATTTGGATTGTACTCTTTTAATATATTCGGCAATGTCAAATATTCACGCCAAGTACCTTTAAAAATTTTATATTGATTGTAGTATGTATTATATTAAAAATAATTGCTTTGAATTGAATTAATACTGATGATAATTTTGATACTTTTCAAAAAGAACCATTAAATTCAAATTTTTTAAAAAAATACCTTGGCCTCCAATGGACCATGAAACACCTCTTCCTTTGTTAAGAACTTGCAGTTCATCTAATGCAAATGCACCGTTACTTGCAGTCAGAGAGTCTCCAATTGCTGCAACAATATCTATGTCCCCTGGACTAAGTCTATGAACGCTATTTGGCACACTTTTAGAACGCGCGCCATATCCATCTGTTTCACAGAAAAACTTCTCATTATTATTAAATTGTCGTTGAATTTTATTATTTTTCACATTAATTTTCAAGTTATTCTCAAAACCATCTCGTTTAAATATTGTATCTAAAGTGTGTCTTCCAAAACGTAAAATTGGTCCAAATTTTTTATCGAGAAAAGATGTTTGACCACTTATTAATTTAGAATACACCGCTAAAATTAGAATTACACCGAGATCTTTAAATTTCATTTTCTGTTTTTTTTTTCTTTGAATGATGACAAAAAACCAAAATGAAATTTTTATATTATCCAGGCGTCTATTGAAGATGAAGATGATGATGATGATGCGTCTCTGCCGAATCGAAGAATACTGATGATACTCATAATAAAGAAATATTCTATATAGACTTTTCATAACACACACATATTTACACATGGCGTTTAAACGTTCATTCACACATAGCAAATTAAACATATAATATCACATACGATGCTTTTAGCAATTTTATTTATTGACAACTGAAAGGTAGAAAACTCAACTAATGAATAATAGGGAAATGGATTATAAATTTCTAATGCAATTATTTTTTTTATTCCTATATAATTTACACATTGTAATTGAATGATGTTGATAAATTTGAATGACAACGATTTGTATGATTTCGTAACTCACTCTTTTTCATGAATCCTCTGCCACAATTGATAACTTCGCATTTGTAAGGGCGCCATCCGGTATGATTCCAAACTATTAAAATATATTGAGTAAAAAATGATAAGGTTAGTAAAATTTAAAAATGGACTATTTACTATGTCTTCGCAAATCTGTCTGGTGAATAAAAGTTGCTGTACAAATGTTGCAAGCATGTGGCCTTTCATTTGTATGAATGCGGGTATGAATTTGAAGCTTTTGCTTATCACAAAAGCCTTTTCCACAAAGCTCACATCGATAATCTCTTATGTCTGTATGTTTTGATTTTATATGCATTTTCAATTCCCACTTGCCTTTATATAACATTGTACAATCAGTATATGGACACTTTTATTGAATTATTGAAAGAACATTTATTTATTAATAATGAATGCTTCATTCAAAAATATTAATTCTACCTTATAAGTTGCTTTTAGGACATGTCTTTGTTTTATATGCCAAGAACAACCACCCCTAGTTTTAAATTTTCTTGGACATAAATCACAATACCAATAATCATCTGCTGTCATAATTTGATGTGATCGCATATGAGATTTTAAAAGACCTCTATTTTTAAGGATTTTTCCACATTGATCACAAGGTATTGCACTGTTATTTTCCTCATTAAGTCTTTTTTCTTGATAGCTTTTCATATGACGTACTTTCATATGTCGAAGAATATAATCCTTAACGATAAATAATCGACCGCAATAATCACATTGAAATCTATTCCTAATATCCACAAATTCATGTTTCACCCTGTATACATTTAAACAAAAGATTTAAATTTAGATGGATTAAAATTAATAATTATCGGTATAATTGAT
This sequence comes from Polypedilum vanderplanki, assembly GCA_018290095.1. Taxonomy (NCBI): domain Eukaryota; kingdom Metazoa; phylum Arthropoda; class Insecta; order Diptera; family Chironomidae; genus Polypedilum; species Polypedilum vanderplanki. The sequence goes on along the minus strand of CM031379.1, from coordinate 8,913,310 downwards.
ACATTCTCTTACTTCATATGTTTTCGGAGACTATTTTGTGATGTATATTGGTATTTACAAATCTAAGTAAAGAAACACAAAATAATATGATGAGACGTTGTGTTAATGAAAGGATATTAATCATTTTTTTTATACTTTGCAAAACAACGATGAATTATCTTCTTCATTAACAATTTGATGATGATTCTGACTTTTCTGTGGATGTGCACGACTGTGATGCCTTTTGATATAAGACTTTTTAAATGATTTATTGCAATAAACGCACTTTTCAACTGAACTTTCTTTCCTCTCTTTAGAACTTTTATCTTGTCGTTTAACAATTTCTATTTCTTGAAATGGTTCAACATTAACATTTTCAAACCCATCATTACTAACGTCAAGTATATTATGCATTATATCATAATCATCAAGAGGTTCTGTTTTGATATTTGTTTCAATTCTTTCTTCACTGCTGTCTTCATTTTTAACTGTTGGATTACAGATATTTTCTTCAAAGAATTTTTGTGCTTTTATAACATTTGATCGAAACCTTATCGCCACTTTTAAATCATTTAAGCAATCAATACATATTAAAGCCGGCATAATGATGTTTTCTATAATTTTAATTTGAGTACATAGAAAAATATCTCGAGCTATATTGCTCGTTTCAAATATTGAACTCATTTTACTGTTTTTCTTAGATTTTTCAATTGATAAACATATTCTGCATCTTCTCACTTTGTTCTCCATTTATGGTTTAATTTTATATTAATAGAAACACGAATTAAATAAATATTTATTAAAGATTAATTTTTTTGTCAAAAATTTTGTTTGTTAGTAAACATTCAGCTAAAAACTTCAGCTCGCAAATTTAAAATCCTAATTTTAACGGTCAAACACGTGTGAGTTGCTACATACATACACATGAACTCTTAGTAGAATAATGATAATTTACGCTTTATGAAATGTCGTCATTATCAGCAATCATCATTGACGATGCGATTTAAAATATACTCGTGATATTTTATCATATCGTTGACAATTTGCTACTGACTTGAATCTCACAAAAATATAATCCCTATCAGTCGCATCGTGAACGTCGTTCGACTCAGTTGGCTAACAAAAGTGAATAAAAAGTGAATTAGATAATAAAACTAAATTATCTTTTAATAAATTCGAGAGTTAGTAAAATAAATTTATAAGAATGTATATTCATCAGGATATTAATGATGTTCAATATCAATATTTTCGAAAACCTCCAAGACTATCTAAAAAGGAAGCATTAAGACTATTTCTCTGGAATCCTAAAAAGCAAGAAGTATTTGGAAGAACAGGAACATCATGGGGTAGGTTAAAAAAGAATTTGCTAAATTTAAAAAAAAAAACAAAATGAAGCAGTAAAGTTGGAAAATTTAATGTTTCCTTTCGTTATTTCTAACGGAAAAGAATGAGTGTAAAGTGAAATTAATAACCGAGGTCAAATGCGACTTGGAGATCTATTTAATGTCATATCTAGTGGCAATATGTGTGAGAGAGATAATAAAATAGCAAGTGGAATTAAGCAATCTTAAATTAAGTGAATGATTTTTCTCCACTTTTAAATTACTTCTTCCTATTTAAATTCATCATCATAAAATGCTTTTTAGCATTTTTTTTATCTCATTCATGAGTGGTTATGAATGAAATTTCGTATGAGCTTTTAAAAGTTTTTATTTCATTTGTTTGATTTAGTCTAGGTATTTTCATTTCTTAAAATTTTATTTCATGAATAAAATTTTTTTTTCAATGTCCTTATTTTATTTTGTCAAAGGTATAAAAGCTTAAAATATCATAGATATAGGTTCTATATTAAAGCTTAATTAATAATTTTATATTTATCAAATACGTTATAAACGTCCTCATCATTTCTCAATGTTGAAAACATTTTTGTGAGAAACTTGTTTTACTTGTTTCTTCTTATACTATTAGGAACAATAGAAAAAGGATTTACGATTTAGTTCAGTGAACAACGCAAAATAATACGCAATATATTCTTTACTATTATTATTTTAAAAACCAAATCATAATATAATCAGGCAACCCTTTTTCGCTCTTTTTGAAGCGACTTTAGTTTTAGTAAATGTGTATATGTACGATCGCTCTCAAGCACATTATTACTTGTATAAAGCATACAAACTCACAAAAATTTCAGTCTTCTTCAGACTTCTCTATCGCTCTCTTGCGCTTCGTAAGATTATTTTTTTGTATTTTACTTTCCGTGCTTAAATTTCGCTTCTAGTTTATATTGAGAAACCAGTTTGCAAACAGTTAACATACGATTATCGATAAAGTCGGGAGTAAAGTAGAATGATGAATTGCTTATAGCAAAAAGTTAAAGTTTTTTTTTGTTTTTTGTCACTTAAAGTCTCACTTCGATCCGTCCAAATAAAGGTGTTCTTAACGGTCCACGTTGCTTTCGTGTGTTACAAAATAAGTGCTTAAAATTTTTAATTTTGTTTTAAGTGTGTAAATAGAGTAACATTTCATTGATAAGTACTTTGTTGTATAAAATATTAGGAGTTTTTAACTGAAATATAATAAGAATGTCTAAAGGAATAACGAATTCTCTCGAAATGGACGAGCCTTTTTATGTTCGTCGTAAGCCAGATCCTATACCGTTCAGTAAATTTCTTTATAACAGTGATAAAGGAACAGTAATGGGAAGAAATGGTCAATCATGGGGTAAGAAAACGAATTCAGTTATTTTATAAAAAAGAAATTTATATCAAAAGTTTAAATTAGAAACAAAAAGCACACACACACTCTTACAATATTTTAGACCCTCTTTTTACATACAGGTGTGGTGTTGTTGTTTTCATTTTTATTCTCTATTTTATGAAATTCTCGCGCGGTTCTTCATACTTTGTTTTGTTCAATGACTTTACAACATATACATTCAAATAAAACGCTCTTCACTGGAAAACTCAAGAAAGAAAGAAATTAATTAGACATCGAAGCAGGGCGGGTCTCTCACACATTGTTTTGCTCTCTCTCTCTCTCTCTTTATTTACAATTCTCTTTAGTGCTCTGCACTGATATAAATTTATTACAATAACATTATTTTGTCAATGCTTATCGAAAACGATTATATGCAATCAGCAAAAAAAATGCCAGATTCAAAAAATTCTGTATATGTGTCACTATTGTTCTCGATGATGATTCATTGAAAGTTAAGAAATCAATTAAATAAGAATGGATATTTGATTTTTTCTAATTGCAAAATTTATAATTAGATATTAATACACGAGTTAATTTTTTCATTTATTATGCAAAAAAAATTTTTTTGGCTGCATTTCTTAAAATAATTTTTGTCACTGTAACAAAATCATCTTTCTACTTATTTTTCGTTGATTCGAATAGCATTGAAATGAGCAGTTTAGTTTGACCGAATAAATAAAACAAATCGGCTATTTTATTGCAAAAAAAAAATTTACGTCATTGAATTAACCGCATTAGTTTTACAAAACACATAATGTATAATACTAACTTATCTAGAGAACAAACTCGAATGAGATTCTATTGATATGAATGAATGCAACATATAGGATTGCAAAAAAATATTTTCATTACAAACGTTCAATGAGACACATTAAGTATCTTAAGGTCATCATTATGTATAATGCACACTACACATGTGTTAAATATTATTATTTAAACAAATTGCTATAATAAAGTCAGAAAAGGCGTAAATATGATAAGTTCATAATGTTACTATAGTAACAACTGATATGTAAAAAAATGAATGAATGAATTCTTTTATGATTATGCATACATAGTTTATTAAACAATATTACTTACTACACATTTTGTGGTATTAGATATCCATATAATGTCCCTGATATAGTCTACCGATTTATGCATTTTAAATCAATTCTGAAAATGAACGTGCAAACAATATTGAATACAAATTAAATTGATTTTCAATTGCTATTTGGTAATGTACTTAATACAAAAATTAATTCACTTTTTTCTCACAGCTAAAATCGGAATTTTCTATACAATCTTTTATGGAGTTTTGGCTGCACTTGTTGCCGTATGTATGTGGGTATTTTTACAAACATTAGATCCTCGTATACCTAAATGGCAATTACATGAATCTCTTATTGGAACAAACCCAGGTATTTTTTTCATTCTTATAAGATTAATTTTTTATGATATTTAATGATATATTATACAACTTTTCTAGGTTTGGGTTTTCGTCCATTGCCACCAGAGGATAATGTAGAAAGTACATTGATTTGGTATAGAGGAACCAATAAAGAGGATTTTAAAGTATGGACAGACGCTTTAGATGAGTTTCTGTTTCGTAAGTATCACTTAATATTACTTTCACACTTCTCTTAAAGAAAATATGTGCCATAGAGATTTCATCATCGTTAATATGATTGCCAATTATTTTTTTAAAACCTTTCACTTGCAATTCAACGTCATTAAAAATTCAAGCTATAAACTTAAGCTAATTATAATGAAAGAACATTTTTTCTTTGCAATCAATAACGAACGTTTTTGATTTATTGATGTCATTTGAATGTACAGTGACTAAAATTGCCAAAAAAATATTTTATTTTTAATTTTATTGCATAGTCTGGCTTGCATATATAACAAGTAAAACTAATGACATTTTAATGCAAAAACTAAAAAAAAGAAAATACATAGACCAAAATTATTTTTAGTATGTACATTGTGAGAATGAAAGAGAAAGCCTAATTTACAAATTTAAATATTCTTTCATTTTAGCTTATAAAACGCCTGGTTCAATTTCGGGTCATGGTCAAAATATTTACAATTGCGATTATGGTCAAGAACCACCAAGAGGACAAGTTTGTGACGTTGATATTAAAGCATGGGCACCTTGCGTTCAGGAAAACTTTTATAATTATCATCACAGTGCACCCTGTATTTTTCTTAAATTGAACAAAATCTTTGGTTGGATTCCAGATTATTATAGAGATCCAAATAATTTGCCATCAAATATGCCTAAAGATCTTGTTGATCATATTAATAATACTGCTGTAACTGCTCCACATACAGTAAGACATTAAATCAATACTAAAAACTGTGTGATTAAATGTGTGTGATTATCATTTCAGTTGAATACAATTTGGGTTTCATGTGAAGGTGAAAATCCTGCTGATTTAGAAAATATCGGACCTGTCAAGTACTATCCTAGAAGAGGATTTCCTGGTTATTATTATCCATACGAAAATTCAGAAGGTTATTTATCACCTCTTGTCGCTGTGCATTTTGAGCGACCTGTCCGTAAGTGATCTCAATTATATGTTTCATAACATGCAAGTCATAAATAAGTAATGAAAATTGTTTTAAGGTGGAATAATTATCAACGTCGAATGCAAAGCATGGGCAAAGAACATCAAACACGACCGAGCAGATAGAATAGGATCAGTTCATTTTGAGTTGATGATTGATTAATTAAAAATACTGCTATATACTATCAAAAAATTGAATCTCTTTTTTCCAAAGCCTAAAGTTTTAGAAATTCTTGACTCGATGACAATCTCTAAATAATTACTCAAATTAATTACGTTTTTCCGAATCTCATTTTAAAAGAGATACATAGAAGAGATGCATGCGTTCACGATTTTAATTTTTTTTTTCGCTGAAAAAATCTACATCTGAGATACAAAATTTATTAGGAAGCTTTTTAGATTGAAAATATGAAAGACAAAAATAAGCAAAAGACAATATGTGAAATGTAATTCTCAATTTTGAATTTGAAATAATAAAGTCAGAGAAATTAGATTATAAATCTTAAATTAACCTTTTTATTTTCAGTAAAATATGTACAATGTCATAAGTAATCAATTTATCTATAAATTTTACAACATTACAATAATTATAATGCATTAACCTTAATCAATCAATGTTTAATATGCAGCAAGCAAGTACTTATTAAAACTAAAATATTTAATTCACTACTTTATTAAAATAATTTAGATGAGATTAAAAACACATATTAGTTACGAAGGAAATAGATACGATTAAGTCGTAACAGAAGTGTTTCCTAAAGTTCGCATAAGCTGATAGCATTCTTTCAATTTCTTCTTGTCTCCAAAACGTTCATTTAATCTGACTGCCTCTTCTAGCAATCCAGCCTTTTCTCCAGGTAAACCAAAACATGCTTGTGGCAAATGTTTTACAGCTAAAGTTAATGCAGATGCTCTCTCTTTATCACCCTCGAAATGTGATCGATCTTTTGAACCACAAATTATACTCTGCTTGTTATTTCGTTGACGAAGGCTTCTATCGAGCAAAAATTGTGTTTTTATTGTGTTAGCTCCTGACATGAATCGAAGAACAGCCTCATATAAATAAATACGTGGTTGAGCATTCTAAAATTTAAGAATTTTATGTAATATAATTAAAAAGAAATATTTTATTTGCATACCGGTATATCAACTGTTAAACGACGTAACAGATTCAAATCATCTTGGAATCCAGTTAAAATTGATGATTCGACCGGAACAAAGTTATAGTAATCATCATTTTCCATTCTATACTCATGTTCCCATAATGATAAACGAGTTTCCATTATCCAATCGATTGTCAAAAGCTCTGCATACTAAATTATTTTTAATATAATGATATTTAATATTAAACATTTTATAAAATTTTATATAAGAAATTAATTAAAGACACGATGAAAAAAACTTTCGATGATTAAACTCGTCAAAATGGTTTGCACTGCAGAAGTATTGCACTGTTTATATTTCACATGCAATGCAACTACAATGCACCGTCCTAATCGAGCACGTATAAAATGTTGACTAATTTAAAAATAGTAAAATCATAATTTTACTAACCAAAATTTTTCCACGTAATGGGCCTTTACATTTTGATGTAGTCAATGCTTCCTTTAAACAGTGACTTGCTGTGTTGCAATCACGATAAATTTGTTTAATGTTGATGGAAGTGTTTTGTTGCCTGTATATTGAATAAAACATTTAAACAAATACTGTAAAATAATATAAAGTAATGTTTTTCTTACATTAATCCTTTTCGAGCGTTATAGGCTGCAAAAAGTGCTTTTGGCAAACTATTTTCAAGTCCAATAAAGTCAGCAGGCCATTTTTCAATGAAATGATAGTATTTTTCAGCGATCTTGTCTTCACCAAGTAACCAATAAGTAGCAACAGTTAATAAACTACTCCACCATTGAGCTAATCTATCATCACACCATTCTGTTTGTCCATCTCTCATCGATATTTTATCATCAAACTGAATTGGTTTATCTGCGGACATGCTATGAGTCACTAATTTCGTGAAAGTAAGAACATCACTGATTTGCGATCCTTTAATAAATCTCTCGTTTTCATTTCCATCACTTCCCTCATCAGCAGAAGAGTTTTGACTTGTTTCACCTGATTCTGTCATTTGTTTCTTGCTTTCTTTAGTACGGCGTTTATCATTTGATTCTTTTGATAATTCATTCTTACTATAAGTTCCTGAACCAACTAAACAATGGATAGCTTTTTCAAGAAGATGTTCACGATATTCTTTTAATCCATAAGCTAAAGGATCTGCTTTATTTCCGAGTTTACTAAAGATAGTATTGCTTGATGACTGGTTTTCATAGCGAAATTTGTGATTGACTAAAAATTTATAGCCATAATTAGTAAATGCCCATTGATATTTTGATGGGATGTGACTGCACTTGAGACTTGTTTGTCGTGCTTTGCTCAAATAATAACGACAGAAGAATTGCAAAATTTTTGGATAGCTTCGCTTAATTCGAAGTGCAGTAACAAGGTATATTTCTAAAAGCAACTCAGGTTCCATTAAGCTACCAGCAGCTTCGGCCATATTAATTGCATATAACGATAACATTACTCCATTAGAATCCTTCATGTTTGCAGACAAATTAAGTTGATTCAAACGATGAAATACGAGCGACAATTCTTTAGCTGAACTCATTGCTTCAGCACGTTTAGCCTCTGATTTAAAAAGTCCCCCATTTCGACGTGACAAAAATCTTCCTATCCAAAAATTGTGTAAAATCATTCTTATGAATTGCCAAGTTGTTGCAGACAATCTTTCAAACTTTGTTATAGGTAAAGAAAGACCATAACATTGTAAACATCTAATAAGCTCAGCATAAGATTCTTTTCCATTTCCCTATGAAATTTTTCATAAATAAATAACATATTCATTCATAATTCAATATGATAAACTTACTCTCTCAAATTCCAAATCAGATTGCTTTTTATGTTTCCAATATTTGATACTTTCATTTGATTGATGTTTTAAAACAGGATCTCCATAAACAAGCATTTTAACAAGACATCCAATAAGAAACATGATATTGATCATCCAAACGAAAAATGTTGATGAAAAATTCCATAACGATAATCCAATGTCATCATCCAAACCGAGAATATTACGACGACGACCAGTTGAATCATCAACATCATAAGAATCTTCATTATTAATTTTAAGCATTTTACTGAATGGATTCACAATAAAAACAGCAAGCATAAACATGCACAAAGTCAAGCGCGAATGAGATGTCATGCCTCGAACAGAAGTCATAACATCACTGCTCTCATCTGACTCATCTTTAATAGAATCTTCAAATGGTGATGAAGGCATTGAAGAATCGGAATGTGCTGGAGATAATGATGGATTGGATTCGTCTGAACGAGGCGGAGTCATAGCATTTGCATTTTGTTGACTAATCAAAAGATCCTTCAATCCATGCTTACTCTCAGTTGTCATTATATTCTTCAAATACATATTCTCTGCTTTAAGCTTGTTGTTTTGATTTTGTAAATAGCGTATGTGCTCAATTGCTTTTCTCAAAATTGCTGATTTATGTAATTTTGCATCAACACCAACAACAATGTTTTTCAATTCGATAATGCATGAATTAATGGAGGTTCTATATCTGCGTTCTATAGCATTATGCGCTGATCTCTTCACTTCTTTTACTTTTGGCGGAGCTGTTCCAATGGTGAATTTATTTTCACTATCAAGAACAAGAGGAACTGTTGTAAGAATTGGAGCATTAACAAGTTGTATATTTTGTACATCATTAGCTGAAGTAGTTGTATACATGACGGTTGGATTTGTTTGTAAAAGTACCGGTTGTTTATCTCCGGCCGTTGTTGTTTGAATTAATTGCATAACAGGCAAAGCTGTTGGTGCGGGCTGAATTGTTGTCGTTTTCTGTTGCTTAGTTTTTGGTTGAATAATAGTTGTCGTATTATTCGATGGTGCAATAGTCTTTAAATTGTAAAAATTCGGATTTTGAACTAAGATAGCTGACGGAGATGTAGTGATAATATTTGATCGATTTTGAGTAAGAATCACTGATGATGCTATTGGTTGAACAGGCGGAGATATTGGTTGCTGCTGTGTTATTTTTTGCATTTGACCTTGACCTTGTTTGATTCCTGTTGTTGTTGCCGGCTTTATTGGTTGATATTGTGATACTTTAGCAGTTTGTTGCCTCACAATTTGTTGAACAACTACAGGTTCTGATTTTAGTTTGTTAATTCCACTAAAAGTTGTTTGAAGAGAATCTGCTGCAATTCCATCAGTACTGCTATTGCTTGCTTCACTATGATTTTGACTTGCTGATTCATATTGCGATACATTAACACCTCCTCCTTGATTATTTTCATCCCAACTAAGTTGACTAAGAAAATTTTCATCCATTATATTCATCAGTTTTTCCTCATTGAGAGCGTCTAATATGATAAAAAAAATAATTAGTCAACAATTTTACTAAACTGATTTTAAGAATAATAAATGTATAACTTACAGATCTCGTTAAGATCTAGGTTCTCTGGGATATCAAGATCCATTTGATGCTGGAATTGGTCCCAATCATCCATGGTTTTTGATTTATTTCGCTTATTTCACCAACTTTCCTCTTTTTGCAATTTCTAAAAAAATTGACCAATCGTGAAGCAGGAATGAATCGTCTGATGATTGAATGATTTAAAAATGACGTCACACTAATATTTACTATACGAAATGATTGATTTCATGGAACATTTATTGAAAAATTATATTCTTCTCACAAATCTATGTATATTGAATTATAACTTTCACTATGAAAAGCTTATCAACTTTGTTAAATTGATAGTTATTTTTGTGACGTAAATGAAAATTGCTCCCTCAAAAAAACAACACAATAATAAGAAACTTACCTTATTTATTTTCAATTTATTTGACACCAATTTATTTAAATTTTTGTAAATTCTGATCACAATTATGCCTATTATTAAATTTACCAAGACATTTTATTTAATAACTTATTCAATCGCTTGGAATTAAAATTATTTTTCTCCAACTGTGCTATGATATATCAAAAAGCGCGTTTAAATAAATCACCAAGACGTCATTAACTTTTTATTTGAATTTCTATTAGTGTACGTTATAATATTCATTTCGGAGATACAAAATAAGTCTCTTCTTCAGTTTTCACTGCATTTTTCATTACATCTTGTTTTATATTGCCATCTGTGACTTTATCTTCTCTCAACTTGAGCTGATAGTTCTCTAAAACAGTGTAAAGTGGTTCAATATTTTGATCTGTTTTGATATTATGGATTTTGCTCGCAAATTCTATTGAATCTTCTAAAACTTTAACTGCTTCCCTAAAATAGATAATAAATAATGTTCTTATGTTATAAATGCATTTAATAAACAACAAACAAATTTACTTTCGTTCAAGATCAACTAAACTAAGTTTTTCTAAAAGTATTATTTCTTCTTCTGTAACTTTAATTTTTTCGGTTTTCTCCTCAAATATTGACTTAACTACATTTTGTGGAACTTTTGTTTTATACTTTAACTCTTTCCAATTGAATATTTTATTATGAATATTGCAATAACTTCTTTGAATAAATAAATTTAAAATATTTCTTCGGAACATGTTGAAAAATATTTAGTAAACAAACAAAACAATGTTGAGACGAGTCGTTAGAAATTATTCATCTTATCTCAATGATTTTGAGCCTTATAGTGTAGTTAAAATAATTCCTGGAACTAATAAAAACATACAAAATTCAAAGATTCTCGAGAAAACAAGTGTTAAAGATGAAAAAGAAGCGGAAAACTGTAATGAAGTTGGTATACAAATGATTAGTGAAAAATTAAGACAACAAATTTTTGGGAATTCAGAAAAACCAATGTTTCAAGCAGAAATCGTTGAAAAGTATGTCTAATTAATTTCTTATCAAATGCAAGTTCTTCATAAATTTATAATTTAGATATAGACGAGAGTTGTATGATAATGGTATAAAAGATTTAAAAACCTCCGAACTTCCAGAAGTTGATTTAAAACTACCAAAGTTAAATGGAAAGAACATTGAAGAGCATTTTTATAATATTGCACTCAATCAAGTTGAGAAATATCAAAAACTTGTAAAAACTTTATTAAATTCACGTTTACCGAAATTACCTGAAGTATATTGAACTTATCTTTTTATAATGATTTTTGTTCTGAACATTTTTTTTTTCAATTTTAGAAATGGAATTTTCAAGCAGGATGGACTTGCTATGACAGTGAAACTGGATTGTGCTATTCTGTGCCTTTTCCTGAAGAAGATATATTAGTTTTTGATGTTGAAGTTTGCGTATCAGTTGGAAATTTTCCTGTAATTGCAACTGCTGTTGGTTCAAAAAACTGGTATTCTTGGACTAGTAAAAAGTTAATTAATATACCTAGAAATGACATAAAATCAATGAAAGTAACACCAGATGACCTTATACCAATTGAGTCTACAAATGACGATTTAGGATTTGATTTGACAGAGAAACATAAGAAGCCTCGCCTTATAATTGGTCATAATGTTTCTTATGATAGAGCAAGGATAAAAGAACAATATTGGATTGAAAATACTGCAACTCGATTTTTAGATACGATGTCATTGCATGTTTGTGTAAGTGGTGTAACAAGTTATCAACGAGCGATGATGAAAGCACATAAAGATTTATCTGAAGAAGATCAAAATTGGGGAAGTTTAACATCACTCAATAGTTTAAAAGAAGTACATAAACTTTACTGTAAAAAGAAAGACGAGTTAGACAAAGAAATTAGAAGTATATTTATGGAAGGAACTCTTAAAGATGTTCGAAATGATTTTCAAAATTTAATGACTTATTGTGCCAAAGATGTAATTGCAACTAACGAAATCATAAAAGAACTTTATCCTTTATTTGAAGAAAGGTTTCCTCATCCAGTAACATTGGCTGGAATGTTAGAGTTGAGCTTAGCTTATCTACCAATTAACAGTAATTGGTTGAGATATATAAATGAAGCAAATTTAACTTATGAAGATTTAGATATCGAATCTAAAACTTTACTTGCACAAAGAGCTGACCATGCATGTCGTTTGAAACATCATGATGCTTATAAAAATAATTTATGGATGTGGAGCGAAGATTGGAGTGAACAAGAATTACAAATGAAAAAGGGAAAATTAAAAGCTTCTCAGAATTCAACAGAAAATAATGAAAATCTTTCAACAAATCAGGAATTGCAAAAATTAAGTAAAACATTTAAACCTTTATATGATAAAATGTATTTTCTTCCTGCTCGTCGTCCACTCTTACCTGGTTATCCCTTATGGTACAGAAATTTATGTGAAAAATATAATGATTCAGGCAATTGGACACCAGGAGTAATGAATATTGGTACGGGAATGCAAATTGCACCAAAACTTCTTTCACTTTGTTGGGAAGGATATCCATTGCATTTTATTAGAGGTGAAGGTTGGGGTTTTTTGATGCCAACTAAAAAGAAGCGTCCAAACAATGAAAATGGTGCTATACCATTAGAAACATTGTTAGAAAAATGCCCCTTACAATGTGATCATTTTGAAGCTAAAGAGGGTGAAACTAATGAAGCTTTAACCACTTTATGGAAAGATGTTGAACAAAATATTAGTAAAAAGAGCTATTACAATAAAAAGAGTAAAAAGTATTTAGCAGCAAATGTTGACGATTTATACAAAGGTTCAGGTGTGTGGTGTAATATCGAACTCGAAAATTGTTGTTGGTTCTTCAAATTACCACATAAAGATGGAAAATCGAAAAATGTTGGTAATCCTCTTGCAAAAGATTTTATTAATAAATTTTCTGAAAATGTTTTAACTGGTGAGGGACATATTGCTGAGCGAATTATTGAAATTGCACGCATGCTTTCTTATTGGCGTAACAATCGTGATCGTATAATGGGTCAAATGGTTGTATGGCTTCATACACTACCAAAAAATTTATCTTCGAGTGAAATGGAATATGGAGCAATTATACCTCAAGTTGTAGTTTGTGGTACATTAACACGTCGTGCAATGGAACCAACATGGATGACAGCGAGCAATTCTAAAATTGAAAGAGTAGGATCAGAGCTTCGTGGCATGGTTCAAGCACCCGAAGGATATAAGATAGTAGGTGCTGATGTTGATTCACAAGAATTATGGATAGCTTCTTTATTGGGTGATTCAGAGAGAAAAATTCATGGCTCTACACCATTTGGTTGGATGACTTTAAGTGGAACAAAATCAAAAGGAACAGATTTGCATACAATAACAGCAAATGCTGTTGGTATTTCTCGAGATCATGCAAAAGTAATTAATTATGCTAGAATTTATGGCGCTGGTCAAAATTTCGCTCAAACTCTACTTAAACAATTTAATCCTTCAATATCAGATAATGAAGCAAAATCGAAAGCAATAAAAATGTTTGCACTGACAAAAGGAAAGAAAACGTACTATCCTCTGCCTGAATATCAAGACGAATATCCTACACGAAAAGGCTTCTCAACCTATGAGGCAATGCGTATTGCTTCATTAAATGGTAAAAGTGTACTCGAAATGTTTTCAAAAGCACAATGGAATGGCGGAAGTGAGAGTGCTATGTTTAACAAATTAGAAGAAATTGCCGAAAGCGAATATCCTGTAACACCATTTCTTCACTGCAGATTAAGTCGAGCACTTGAACCGCAAACTGGAATTGAAGATAGATTTTTGCCAACAAGAATCAATTGGGTTGTTCAAAGCGGTGCAGTAGATTTTCTTCATCTTATGCTGGTTACCATGCGATGGTTAATGGGCGAAAAAATAAGATTCTGTCTTAGTTTTCATGATGAAATTCGATATATTGTTAAGGATGAATATGCAAATCAAGCTGCTTTAGCAATGCATATAACTAATTTATTAACAAGATCATTTTGTGCCTCTCGGCTTGGATTTCATAGTCTTCCACAATCAATTGCATTCTTTACATCAGTAGAAATTGATAAAATATTACGTAAAGAAGCTGAAAATGATTGCAAAACACCATCCAATGAACATGGATTTTCTGGCGGATATTTAATAAAACCAGGTGAAGCAATTGATATCTATGAAGCTGTAAAGCGAGTAGGAAATGATATTTCTTCATGGACAAAGTAATTGTTTTTATATATTTTTAACTAAAATGTGTTAAGTGTTTTATTTCTTTTCATTTTGATATTTTAATTCTAATAGTTGTCTTACTAATTCAGGTAAAGGTTCCTCTAAAGGAAATTCATAATATTTCGGTGATTTCTTTTCAAGTAGTTCATCATGCTCTTTCCAAAATTTTTCTCTTATAAGATCATCATAAATTGGAATCACCATTTTTCTTGTTCTATTTTCCTCATCGATTTTGATTTGTTTAGTCAGTAAAATAGTACCTTTTCTAAAGATTGCTGGAAGATTATTGTAATTAATATCAAACTCTGTGAATAAAATTTCATTTTTATCGCTAGATACTGTTCCTCTTAGTCTTTCTTCTGCTTGTGAATTAGTGAGACCTTTGTTGAGAACTAAATTCCAAAAACATGTATTATAAAGATTATTAATATGAACATCTGCTTGCCTCCAACTTAGATAATCTTTTAAATTTTGATCACTCGGATATAATACAATTCGTGCATCAAAACAAGGAGGATATTTTAATTTTTGCTCTCCAAACCAATTATTCCAATAGAAAACATAAGAAGACGTAAAAAGACTATTAACATTTGACATCATCTTTGAAGCTCTTCTATTATACACATTTGCTGAACGGTGAAAAACAAACGAATATTCATCGCTCTGTCCATATGAGAGAACAATTTCATTAAACTCTTTCATCACACAAGCTGCTGCGAAATTCATTAAATTGAGGCCTCTTATATCGTTTGGTTTATCAAAATTATGAGCATCCGTGAATTTGTGAAAAGCTTTTCCATCGATTCTAACAATTATCCAACAATTTTGTAAAATTTTATCATCAGTTTCATATGACTGAAAAACATGACGTTTATTGCTTTGCATTTAATATATATATTACAATTGATACTACCTTAACATACTCGTATTTACTTTTAGCCATTATAGTTGTATTTATTTTTCGATAAAATGAAATCAAAAATGATTTGTTTATTATTTTACGTTTCAACATGTGTGTTAATCTTAAAGTGAATAATAGAATTAGGGGGAAAATAGCTCTTAATAAAATAAAACTTATAACATCTTATTGCATAATTTTAACGTTCTGAAAGTTGTTTCAGTTGTTTGAGGACAGTTTCCAACAATTTCTTTTTGTCTCTTTCTGATTTCTTTAAAACTGTGAACATGTTTTTCTTCTCTGCTTCACGAATTTTCTCCAAAACTATAATAATCGTTGATGGTTCAACAAGTGAATAACGATTCTCTGTTTTTCCATAATCATGCAAATAAACAGACCATTCCTCTAAAATTAACAAATCCAATAGTTGTCTTATTTCAGCAAAATACTTGGATAATTCGTTTTCTTTTAGTCCTGGCACTGGATCTGAAGCAGCAAAGAGTTCACATTGCATTAAATCTAAGCTAATTTGGTGAATTGCCCCGACTGTAATTTGTTTTACATCGTCACTCAATAAAAGCTTATATATAGAATTTGCTATATGTTCACAAGCTTTTTTACATGCCATGAGTGCAACATTAGGAAGAATAAATGAGAAACTCTGAAAAGTGCTTTGCAGGAATGATATTAAATCAGTAATGAATTGAGAAGCATGACCAATCGGTTCAGCTAACAACCAATCGTAGCTCTCTAATTCTTCGAAAAACTCATCTAACTTTGCACATAATTTTGTTGATACTTGTTGCTCAGCTTCAGCTCTAGCAACCTAAAATTGAATAATTGTAATTTAGAAAGGCAAATTTAAAAGAAATAAAAAAATAAATATTACTTGAAACATAGCCATAGATGATGTTGATTGTTGATTTTGTGTGCCAGTCATTTTACATACAAACTCATCTAAAAATGGACCTGCCTTTTCTAGATATTGAGTGTCAATGATGATTTGAATAACTTGTTGCAAAGCTAAACTTGATCCTGGTGTTTTGAATACAAGTGAAAGACAACCTGAGAAACTCCTTGTAAGT
Organism: Polypedilum vanderplanki; assembly: GCA_018290095.1. Classification (NCBI taxonomy): domain Eukaryota; kingdom Metazoa; phylum Arthropoda; class Insecta; order Diptera; family Chironomidae; genus Polypedilum; species Polypedilum vanderplanki. The sequence continues at coordinate 8,896,886 of CM031379.1, read as the reverse complement.
AATAGATTAGCAGCTTTGCGAACCATCGTTGCAACTTCATTCGGTGAGAGAGTCAATTCTTCACTAAATTTCATGCATGCATACATAAACTCCATTGCTTGCTGATAAACTTCGGGAACCATTCTTGAAAATGGAAATCTTTTTGGAAAAGGTTGTTGCTCAAGTTGTTCTGAATGAAATGGAAAACGTTCTAATACGCTTTCATATTCTTCAATTGTATTTGTTTCAAGTGGCAAAAAATCACATTTGTTTAAAATATCACGAAATTCTATTACCCATCGTTGTAGCAAAACTTCATTATAGTGATCTCTTAATTCGAGAAGAAAATCAAATAACTGTGTTACAGTATATCCATGGTATTTTAATGTTGTTATGCTGAGCATTATGAGATTCTTAATTCTTAAGAGAATGTTTGGTTCTGTACATGAAGAAGAGCAGTTACTAAGCACATTAATGGCTTTTTGAAGTGATGAATTCCACAAATCCTCCAAGTAAGACCTCGTTACAATTTCATGACCAGTTGTATTCATAACATGATCCTCAACAACGAAAAACCCAACAATAGAGTAAATGTATTTTTTGTATGCATCCAAATTATCATGCATTGCTTGTGGTGTTTGTAAAACAAGTTTTGCTTGATCTCTTCGCTGTTTCTGATAATATTTAGCAAAATATTCTTTATCATCAAGAACTGTGTAAATGTGCAAGCAACGATATATAGGCGAAAAATCAATCATTTCTTGTGCACTCAACTCATCATCATCAATAGAATATTCTTCAGATATTTTTGTGCTATGTTCTTCAATTACAGATTTCAGTGATCTTTTCTGAGTTTCTTTTGTATGTCTTAATGCTCGCTCGCCAATGTTATGTGAATAATCTCTGACCTTTTCTAAGAATTCACAAAAATCATCTAGTGATTTGATTTCTTTTTTCAATCTTGGAATGTTTTCATTGATTGCAGATGCAAATCTATAGTTAGATACTTTTGGTAAATGTTCACTTTCAAGAATTTCTAATGTTTTTAATGCAGGATAATATCTCTTTTCACTAACTTGTTTTAGAAGTTTGGAATAACATTCAAGCACTGGCATGCACACTGATAATGTTTCAATAGTTGAAGCAATATTGCTTTCTACTTTACGAGCTTCTAGTAATTCATATCCCTTTTTGATCAATCCTTGATTTGCTTCATTCAATGCTTTATTTAAGCTAATTACTTCTTTATTCAAATTATTTGTTTGTGCTCGTACTTGCAAAAGCTCACGAATGCTATCTATAAATCCTTGATAATCACGACATATTCTTTCTATTTCACGATCATGATGTATAATTCTCTTTTCTAAAACTGCAGAATGTTGTTCACAAACTTCTTCAATTTTTGAGTCAGAATTTTGCAAAATCGATCTAAATGTACTTTGATAATTCTCCTCAACAGCTTCTATTTCTTGTATAAGAATATTGTTCGCCATCTTTAAAATGATAAGCAATTCGATAAACTATTTTAATAAAATAATTTTATCTTTAATTTTTTTTGAAAAAGAAAAATATACTTCCACAAAACAACAAAACTTAGGGGGATGAAAAATTATTCCGAATATTTTCGGCCAGTTGTTTAACATTCTTGAATCAACTGTTGATTTATAAAGAATTTATAACAGAAATAATTATGATAGTAGACGATAAATAAAATTATTAAGAAATGAAAAATGTCTAATTATCCATTTTATTTGACCAAATCAACTAATTTCTATTACAATTTATAAAAATAGTATTCTTTTAAAAATTTCGTCTAAAAACTCATGCCACAATTTGATGTCACTTTTGTCACATATCTTTCGACCAGTTTTGGACTTCGTGCATTTTTTTCATTCGGATATCATTCTTTCGTGAACTGCCAAGTTGTCAAGTCGTGTTTTAAAAGTTCTCCGTTAAATATTACAATTTTATTTTAAACTTTATTATCAAAGTCTATTTTAAATTTAACTAAAATGTCATTGTGCCCATACTTTAATATGGATCCAACATCATTTTTCGATGATGGTAAGAAATAAGATTTAAGAAAACTTAAAGCCATGCGTTTTTTTTTCTTACAACCTTTTCATTAAATAATTCAATTTTTAAATTCTCTTAAAATAAGCTTTGGAACCACGTTTCGGAGTACCACTTTTGCCAAGTGATTTTCATTCAGAACGTATTGTTCCACGCTTGCATAGAAATCATCATTTACCAACTGGTTATCGTCGACCATGGGCTCTTTCTCATCATATTCAATCGAAAGATTCAGCAGCAAAAGATTTAAAAATGATGCATTTTACAAAAGATGGTTTTCAAGCTGCTGTAGATGTAAGTGCACTAAAAAAATATATTTAAAATCCTAACCTATAATGTATACATCTTATTTTAATCTTAGGTTCATCACCTCTCCTAACGAGATTACTGTTAAAACTGTTGATAATACAGTAGTAATTGAAGGAAAACATGAAGAACGAGATGATGGTCATGGTTCAGTAATGAGACATTTTATTCGCAAATATTCGCTACCAAAAGAATACGATATGTCATCAGTTCATTCACATTTATCAAGCGATGGAGTTCTTACTATTAAAGCAGCTTTACCTGCAGCCCAAGCTAATGGTGAAAAAGTTGTTCCTATCACTCACACCAACATGCCAGCTCATTTGAGTTTAAAGAATAATAACCACGCAGCATCTCATTCACCAGCAAAAACACCTCATTAGTTCATTATCAGTTCACGATTTTTGAATATTCTTTGTCGTTTTTAATGTGTTCTTTTTATCTGTTCATCCGCGCGGATTTATCTATAAATGCCCATCGAAATAATGGAATTAATAAAGCTTTTTCGGGCTAATTGTCTTTGTCCAAAAAAAATTACTTGTTTCTTTTTAATTAATTTATTTCAGAAAGTTCATTTGGGTAAAGATAGAAAAGAAGATGATTGTATAAATGCAACTAATTTGAGTCTCGTAATTCTTCATTTCTCATGCATTCATATATGATTTGACTTCAATTATGAAAAATATGCTCAGGTGAATTGAAATTGACGTTTGGGAAAAAAATGTAGCAAATTTTTCTAATGATTTAAATCAAGAGGAAGAAAATATTGCTATGATGAAAGTTATTACAACATGACTTTATAAGGTGATTTCTCTCTTTCTTTCTATTCCAATCAATAAGATATACTGTGTTAATTTTACAAGATAATCAAGCCAAGAGCACTGACCAAGAAAAATAATCAGGAAGTTAAAGTGTAAAATAAAAAAGAAAGAATCGATTGTTATTTTCCAAGTGCAATGCTACTTTTAAGCAAGAGAAAGAAAAGTTAGATACAACCTTGCTACTAATAATTGCTTATCTCTTTCAATTATGGGACGGCTCTCTTAATTTGTATGTGAAATTTCATAATCATAATACGAGCAAATTCATAATTTTTTCTAATAACAATAGGTTTTTAGCGAATTTTTGGAAAAAAATACGCTATTATATTCACTTTGTCTGTTCGGCTGTTCGGCTGGGCGGTTGAGATCTCGAAAACTACAATAGCTAGAGACTTCCGGTTTGTTTTAAATGAATTGTGCTATCGTGTAGGCGTGCACAATCTCCTTTTTATTGTGCCCAATTGTTGTTGAGTATGATAATTTGCGAAAAATAATTTCTATAGAAAAATTTTTGAACATAAACAAATATGGTGGAGTGCGTTCAGTAAAAATATTTTTTGAATGCACATTTGACCGTTATTTTCAATAAAATTTTTAAGAAATCAACAACTTTAAGCATAATTTCGCATAAATATTAGAGGAAAACTTCTGTTTTTTTTTTCGCAAATTTGAAAAATTCTGCAGATGTATATTTTGAATTGTTTCAATTATAACTTAGAAAAACTTTGATGGACTTTTTACCGCATATACACTTGTTAATAGACACTGTATGTGAAATTTCATAATCATAATACGAGCAAATTCATAATTTTTTCTCATAACAATAGGTTTTTTTGAAAAATATTGACCCATTTCCTTACTTATTTCTTTCTCTTCTTCAAAACTTTAAGCGAATATATATGAGAAATTTATTATGTAACAAACCAAATCTCTTACATTATGCGCTCATAAATTATCGCTCGTTCCGTTTGACCTAAATAAATCGAGAGTATTTGGATACACGCATCGATTTCATCAATGATCATCGACAATGCATGCATATATTTAAAATTAAATAGATGCCTCAATATTACATATTTACTGTCTAAAAATTACCGGTCATTACTTTCTGTATATATACAATACTTCATTACAACGAATCATGAAATTCATAAAAAAAATGAAATAATTGAAATTTAAGTTGTAGGAAATAGCAGTCAATTAAGAATTTAGCAGCTATTTTTTGTTTTGTTTACATTTCATATAGAAATATAATTTATGAAAACTCGAGTAATATAATTGCTGCTAATAATCTTGATCTATTGAAATTCTCGGAATCGTTTTTAAATAAATTTTGTTGATTTGAAAATAACGATCAAATTCAAAATACGCGAAGTTGGCTGCGCGCAGCTGAAAAATTTTTTAGATCGCAGTCAACTTCGCGAAAAAAATTTTGTTTACAAATTTTCAAAATGAATTTTCAATTTTCCAAGTTATATGACTAGTGACAGAAATATAAATAAGCGTCGCCGCACTAACTTTTTAGCACAAATCAAACACAAAAAACCGGAAGTCGCTAGCTATCATAGTTTTCGAGATTTCAGAGGGACACCCGACCGAACAGCCAGCCGAACAGCCAAAGTGAATGTATAAGCTGCATTGTTGTTCCAAAAATGCGCTAAAAAAAATAAAAGACATCTAAAGGTTATAATTCTGCATGTTAAAGATATTAGCGCCTTCTTTCTCAATAAAAAAATTCAAACATTTAAGACATATTGACAAGACATGTGAACAACATACTATAATACTTTATAAATCCATATGTATATCATTTATTTGTTCATGAGTCATTGTGCCAAAAAACAAAATTCTGAAATACGATATTTCTCAAATAAAGAATATAAAAAATCACATTCATTCAATGATGTGTTTTTCCTAATAAAAATGTTTGATTTGTATGTGCAATCTTCTTTTGATTCATTTTTCTTTCTCTATCACATTTTCCATGGTGCATTGAACATTAGGTCTAGACAAAAAAAAAGTGAGTCACAAAATGTACTCATGCTCAAAATAGTACTTATTCTGATTATTTATATATGCAAAAAAATACCATGGTAAAATATTTACAAAACAATTACACAAGCAGCTTTTTTTGTTTGCAAACAAGAAGTTGATTAAATAAAAATTAATTCATCATAATCACCCATTCACTTCTCATTTGCCGGTGATAACAACAACCAGTGAATGTATATTGTGATTCCCTGTAGCTTTTTCCGTTGTTTACATAATTTATGCAAAAAGAAAGTTGGCTTGAGACGCGGTAGTTTCAATAATTTTTTCTGCTCTATCATGCTGTCATCAATGAAGCATTTTGTCTTATATGCCAAAGATTTCTCTTTAGTTTAGATAGTTTTAAAAAAATATGCGCCTCAAACAATCGATCAATTATTTAATGCTTAAATATTACCAATACTTGTCTAATATAGAGAAACCCAGCAGTCTGATACATATTAAATCACTGTTGATGAATAATAGCATATTAAACATGTTTAATATCAAACCGCAAATAAATTATCTATAAGTGAAAAATGAATAATTTTGGATTATTTCATAACTTTGAATGTAATAAATCATTCTTTTTTCGTATTAAATATAATTAAAAATATAAAAGAACATCATGTTACATACATCTAACAACAAAAATTTATTTCTTTTAAATGAATAAACGAAAAGACAATTGTTCTCGTTAAATTGTGTCACTCATGAGTTTATGTATCTTGTTTAATGATGCACATATTTAAAAAAATTGATTCTCGAAATAAAAGCGGATAGCACTCAAAACCAATATGAGAGAGAAATAGATAGAATGAGAGATTTGCATTAAGCATAACGGTTTTTGTCTATAACAGAGCGAAAAAAAGAGAAAAAGACACACGAAAAATGAATGAAAACCGCGAGAAATTGAGCGATAGTTTTAAAATGTGAAATATTATTTTCTTTCTCTTAAAATACCATATTTAACACACAATATAGACTAAACTGGCAACACAGCTTTTAAAGTTCTCTTCTCTCTTTCTCTGTTGTTTGCTTATTAAAGGCATTTTTCTCTTCACATGCTCATGGAAATATACATTTTTTAGTCAGCCATTCAGTCTCGTCAGATTCATCGGCTCGTTCACTTCATTAAAGAATCGTCGTTAGTGTTTCATTTTATTTTCTCTTCTCTTTTTGTTCAGTGAAGATTTTATACAAACATAAATCAAAACGAACGGCAAATTATAACTAATCATTTCTGTAATCAGTGAATGGTAACAGAAAATAATAAAACCAATAAAGTGATGAAAGTGTAATTGAGCTTTTAACAACAAAAGAAAGCAAATAAAAAATTGAAATGCAAGCACCACCTATGAGTTTTTGATTACTCATCACTACCTACCTAGTGATAAATTTTTGTCTTAGGTATATATTTCTTTTTTCTCATTGCATAAAAAACACATTAATTCGTGAAAGTTTAAAAAAATGTGATAATTGTGTGTATTCAATAAAATCATCCTTCTTTCTTCTTAGTATAGTTGAAAAGCTTTTTTTTTATTTGCAAAAGTACATAATTTATCACTTTCAATGTTTATATAAAATTTCTCCATGGATTTTTTTTAAATTAACGGTCTTAAAATACGATAAGATAGATTGTCTTGGTTTTTTATAGATATGGTACACTTCATTAAAATTTGAATATTAAAAAAAATAAATCAATTAAAAATGTCAACGATATATGGTGAATTGAATTTTAAAAATATATTTTACCATATTTTAAACAACTATAAAGAGTTAAAGAGAAAGGTAGTGAAATAGTTTTTTTTTGAACGATTATTACAAGCACTCAAAATTAAATGATCCAATTTTGAAACAAGTTTTATAGTAAACTACCTAGGAAATAATAAGAAGTCTCTCTTTAACCTAATGTTCATTATTTGCAAAAATACACAAGAGTGTGTATTTATGAAGTAAAACACAAATGAGCAAGTGAAGTGATGACAACAAATACAAGAATGAAAAGAAACAGGTTTTGAAGCAATAATTCTTATTACTTCTATTGCTTTCGCAATTGCAAAGAGCGAGAAAGATGATTATTACGAGAAGAAAGGAAAAGAACGGACTGGTTTTCTTTACTTACCTAGATTCATGCCATTATCAGTTGTTGAGCTGCAAAACTGGATATAGAAGTAGCAGCAGCGGTATTTTATGAACAATGATTAAATACAATTTTATTCTTTTAAAAAATCAATTACATACATCTATAACTTACTTTTCTATAGATTGAGTGAGAGAATTCAATATGTCTATAAAAAAGAAGATTATAATTTTTTCATCATTCCCAAAAAAATATCTATAAACAGTAATGTGAAGAAACAGTTGTTGTTCTTTTTCCGTAAAGTATGTTTCTAAAATTGGGTGTATAGATGCATTGAGTTACAAAAAGAATAATCATTATTATATGTATTAACTCAATCCGAATAAGGGAGAGAGTTTGAAAATACCTAAAATACATACTAAAAATAAGCACACACATTTAATGAAGTGTGAATTTTTTTCTTGTGTTTAATTGATTCAATCGATACTTTTTATTCTCGAGCAATGTGCATTAGCGTATAAGTGAATATTTGGATTATCTTCTTTTTTTGTAATTTTTAACGTGCAAAGAAAGAAAAAGAAAAGGAAGGCAGAATAAAATTATAATGCAAATAGCATCGTCAACAGAATAGTTCGTGTGACTCATAATAGTTACTAATGTGTGTATTGTTTAGCCCGTTCAAGCTTTTAGCATGTTGTTTTATTCTGATAAGTACACATGCTAGTTTTTTTTGGGTGCGGACTTCTATAAGAGAGTGACAAATCTATTTCTAAATCTACGATTCCGCATTATTTATATGTACAAGTAATCCTCTTTTTTTCTCCCGACAGACATATTACAATCTTTTGAAAAAGCTGTTCCTCTTAAAATAACAAAAAATTTATTACATTTTATTAAAATTTAAATGTGGTAATATTTTTTTTTTAATTGTTCATCATTAGATATATAGACTCATAGACTTTGTTTTTCACGTCTTTTTGTCATGACTCAAATAATTTAGCTTATACTATTAAATAACTGCGAATAATCAACATTTTTAACTCATCATAAAATGCTCGTTTTGTTATATTTTGCAGTGGACGGTAAAAAATTAAAGCGAATCACTTTTTTTGTGGCCTTTTGTACATTATCATTGTGATTTCATCTAACCAAGAGAAAAAGTCTCTTCATTTGTTTTGTCATTACGTATAATTGTCACTCACAATTCCGTTCATGATTAAATCATCCGGCAGTGGCAAAACAAAAAAGATGGCCGGTACTGGAGATATTATGTTTCAATTATTTAGTTGCTGTATGCAACAACCAAGTCCAACGAGAAGACATCATTCAAGAATACGAATAGATCGAAGCATGATTGGCAACCCAACTAATTTTGTTCATACTGGTGAGTTGTTATTTGAGACGAAAGTGATTTATATTTATCATAATGAATAAACTTGCTCATAGCTCATATTGGAAGTAACGATGCCGAATTATCATCACAACATTTGTCAATAATTCAGGGTCAAATGCAGAGTAAAGGTGGATATGATATTAATAGTTCATTAAGATTTCAAGTGAGTATACATGTAAAGAAATTATGATATAATTATACTCTATAATTCTTTGTTCTCTTTTTCTTACAGCAAGCATGTTGATTAACCATAATCTCTTAAGTTCTCATGAAAGTTCACAATTGGTACACGCACAATTAGAGAATAAATTTAGAAGAAAAGCTTAACAATGATAGCAATGAGAGCGGAATATTTATGAAATTGTCAAATCTGACTGGCTGTACTTATTTTCTATTGAATTTCTCAAGTCAAATTATTGTATCGATATCAACGTTGATTTTTGTTTAACTTAACAAGATATTGTGATTATTTTTCTTTTACTGTAAATATGTAGTTCCTTTTATTTTTTTCATCCCATGAAAGTGCAGATTATAATAATAGATAGTTTATAAGCTTATAATTTTTATAGTGCCTCACAAACAAAAATATTGAAATAAAAAGAGAAAGATAATTTTTAAAAATAAAATGTTCAATATTTTATTCTTTGATTAATAAGGTACGTAACGTTATTTTAATTTCTTAAGATTTGATTTAAAAAGATTTTTTTTGTTTAAAAACCGTTGAAAATTCAAAAGAGCGCGATTTAATGAGAAATAAAAAAATTTCAGAAAAAAATTACTGAACAAATACGTTATTGACATCGAATCATTTTCATCACATGATACAGTAGAAAAATATAGAAGGGAAAATTTTATTTATTTTCAAAATCTGCAAGGTTCTTGGGAGTTAATTGGACTTAAAATTAAAGGAAAATGTCTGGAAAAGATCGTATTCCAATATTCCCCAGTCGTGGGTAAGTTTTCCTAATGAAACTCAATTATTAAAAATAAAATGAAATCTTGTCAAATCAATAATATTAAATCTAAAAATTTTTAGAGCCCAAACTATGATGAAAGCTCGTCTTGCTGGTGCTCACAAAGGACATGGTTTACTTAAAAAGAAAGCTGATGCGTTACAAATGCGTTTCCGTTTGATTTTAGCTAAAATCATTGAAGTAAGAATAATTTGTCACAAGACTATTCATCAATACTTATAATTGGTGTATTTTAGACGAAACAACTTATGGGTGATGTAATGAAAGAGGCAGCATTCTCATTAGCCGAAGCTAAATTTGCCACTGGTGATTTCAATCAAGTCGTCCTTCAAAATGTGACAAAAGCTCAAATCAAAATTCGTACTAAGAAGGATAATGTAGCAGGTGTGCAGCTTCCAATTTTTGAGTCGTATCAAGATGGATCTGATACTTATGAATTGGCCGGTCTTGCCCGTGGTGGTCAACAATTGCAAAAGTTGAAGAAAAATTATCAAGCAGCCGTAAAAGTTCTTGTTGAACTTGCCTCGCTTCAAACATCTTTCGTTACTCTTGATGAAGTTATTAAAATTACTAATAGGAGAGTTAATGCTATTGAACATGGTGAGATGTAATTAAACTTTTGTTTAATATCATTCTAATTTTCTTATTATTTTAGTCATCATTCCAAGAATTGACCGAACATTATCTTATATTATTTCTGAATTGGACGAGTATGAAAGAGAAGAATTTTATCGCTTAAAAAAAATTCAGGTATGTGTGTTGAATAAAATGTTATCATCAGTGCTCATTAGAATTTTCAAAATGTATAGGATAAAAAACGTATTGCGCGTAAAAAGGTTGAAGCTGCAAAAGCAGAACTTTTAGCACAAGGAGTTGATACTAGAGCTGTTAACAACATGCTAGATGAAGGTGATGACGATATTCTTTTCTAAATTAATTGTGTTTTCATGTTGCAACAACAACTTAAAATATAATAATTATAAACATTGAAAATTCCTGTCATTGTTGATAATTCATATTATTATTTTATGCTTTATAATGAAAGCGTAGAAGAGTGTAATATAATTTTTAGAGTCTTTCATTCAGTGAAAAGTTGTAAAAAAATTTATGTTCATCAATTTCCGTTTATTTCGTTTATGCAAGTGTTTACAGATATGATGTATTAAATATTAAAAAATATATATCAAATAAAATATTATTAATAATAATAATAAGCTAAATCAATATATTTTTCATTAAAACTATTGAATAAAATTTTGATGTGTAAAATTGATACATCATTTGACCGTTTTTTACACATCAGACTTGATTTTTTTTTCTTCTTCTCTTTAGTCTATATTTTGTTTTCATCGTAACAACATAACAAACAAGTAGCAGCAGAGCGACACAAAAAAAATATTTATTATTCACTTTTAGAGTTTGACTTAGTGTCTTAACAACAGAAAACAATTTTTTAATACAAAAATAAAGGCTGCTAGTTAAGGAGAAATCGGTTTATAATATAAAAAAATAAATATTAAGGTATTAAACATTAAAATTGTGCAAAAACCTTGAAAAATATCTACGAAATTTTATGAAAACAAAAAAGAGCTAAAAATAAGTGGAACAAAGTGGTCGAATGTATACAAAACGAAATTAAGTTTAAATAAGTTGCGTAACTATTAAATCAGATGATTCGTTGAAGGATATAAGATTATAAAAATAGGAACTCTACTCGTGTGTCTATTCATTTTTTAACAAAGTCATCTGGAATTCAAAACTACGCAGTAAATAAAATCTTAATAAAGTTCCAGTAATAATTCATTACCATATTTTTACATTCATCACATCCAATTACCTTTTTTGTTTATTCATAATCACAAAAAGAAAAAGTTGAAAGAACTTTTTATAAGTGTGGAGATGTATTTGAGTCACATTTGCTCTCTTTGAGTAGGAAAAAAAATAAAATGAGAGAGAGAACAAAGAGTTAGAAAAGTCACTTCAAGGCTACGAATGTAATGTAATGAATTTATTGTCAGTGAATAGTGGTGTCTGATGTGAACATTTAAAATAGTCTAAAATTGATCTTGCTTTTAATTTTCGTTTTTTACACATATGACAACACCAAAGTTCTCGATGTGATCATAAATTACAATTTATATTTTTGCAATTTCTTTATATAAAAATACACACGTTTTATTCATTAATATCATGTAATAGTTTTAAAGCATCTTTTTCTCTCTACATCGTCATTACCACCACTAACCACTATATGAATATATGCATGACAAAAGAGTTGTGGCTGCGGAAAATGTAATTTAATTGTAGGAAAAGTATCTACCTAGTAGGTAGTAATGCACACAAACAATGCAATAAATAAACATAAAAAAATCTCACACGTTATCACGTTTGTCATAATAAAAATCAGCTGAGAGGGCTTTGAGAAAAAAAAATTCCGAATGATTCGACGTTATTAAAGATTCTTTTGAACACGCAAAAAACTCTTTGGCTTTTTCCTCCCACTCAAAATTCTTTGTGTTTATTTCATATTTTTTTGAAATTCAAAAGCTCCAAAAGATATTAGCCTTTTATTTTCACACGTATTGGATACTTTAAAAATCAACTTGTTTTATATATGCTGTGCAGTATTGTGTATGTGAATTTGATTTTAAGAAATAAAATTTTGTAAAATGCAGAGTTGAATAGTGAGTGAATGTTTCAAAATTAAGAAATAGAAAAATTCACTGCATAGAAAATAGCTCAATAATAGCGATTTCGCATGAAGAGTTGCACCGAGCGTTAAATTTAAAAAAAAAAAACGGTGCTCGAAAAAAATTATTATTTTTGAGTATTTCATTGCTTAAGTGAGAGAATTATAAAACACATTATTTTTACAACTCATAAATCCATCAAAGCTTAACTTATCAAAAAAATAACATTGCAGTCAGTGTGCTAAAACCACCACGAAATTGAATCACTTCACGGATACACAAATGTGATATTGATATAATATACACATCGAACAAAAGCACAAACCAAGCGAGAAACAAAGACAGTTCAACATGCCCACATTGCTCGAAGCTCTAGAAGAAAAATATGGGTATGCACATACAAGTGATATTGAAGCAGAAGCTGAATTATTGGTTTCTATATTTGTGCCGAAACGACCACCACGAATAAGGTAAGAAAATTCATAATACCCAATAATTAGACAATTGATGCAATTTCATAATTTTTTTTATTTGTGAACATCTATTAAGAAGTGATGTAAATTTATCGATATTTCTTCATTAAAAATCAATACTTTACGTTAATTAGCGTGACAGCTCAAACGATCTAAAAACATTTGATTTTACTTTCAATAAATTGTTGCACTTTTGTTTTCTTATTCTCTTTCACTTGAGAATGCTTTAGCAGCCATATAATCATGAATGAATGAATGAAAATAAGTGTTACTAATAAACAGTTTTAAGAGAGTTAACATTGTGTAATCTATTTTCATTTCTTTTCGATCTTAGCGTACCTACAGTCTTAGTGCTTAATGATTGTGGAATTGATCAAGCCGGCTCAGCAGATGATTTGAAAAAGAAGTGCTGTACTGTTAAAGAACTCGATTTGGCACAAAACAAATTAGAGAATTGGAATGAGGTAAGCTTCGAGGCTTGTTGTTCGTTTTCGATTTCATTTTAATGAAATTTGTGCGACACTGACCTATATTTTTGAGCATAACAAAATTATTGAGGCACTTTTGCTTAAAATAGCTTCTTCTTTTCTTTTCGCATCATACGACAGGTTTTCAATATTCTCTCACATATGCCGCGCATTGAGTTTGTCAATTTAAGTTTAAATCGCTTGGAAAGACCAATTATATCACCACCAGTCAATCGTATTGACAACTTGCGCTCACTCGTGCTAAACAACACCAAACTAAATTGGTTTAGTGTTGAAGAACTTTTGAAACTTTTGCCATCCCTTGAGGAATTACATTTAAGTCTAAACGAATATACACATGTATTATTAGACACACTTGATGAAGATAATCATAGAAGCAGAAATAACAGTAGTAACAACGATGATGATCATCAATATGAGCATTCAACATCAATGATGTCTTCTTCTGATGATGATGATGCAAGTGTTGGTAGCGAAGGTAAAAAAAATTGGACATTAACATGAGCAATGCACGCATTCATTTTGTTAATAACTTTACCTATATGCTTGAAAACATTTAATCGGCTGAAATATAATACAACTTTATTTTTCTATTTCGTCAAGGTTCATCATGCTGTAATGGTTATCGAAAGACAAACGCGCATGAAGGTGTTCGCAAATTGCATTTAAATGGAAATCCAATAAGAGATTGGAATGAAATTTGTAGATTAGGAAGAGTTTTTCCAAAGTTAGAAGCGTTAGTATTAGCTGATTGTCCTTTAAGGTTTGTAAGCATTGAATAATTTAATGAATAATTTTAATTAATAATTCATTTATACTTGTAGATCAGTATCTCCTTCGCCATCAATCAATGATGATATTAATTCAATGAAGAATGATGAAGATGATGATTATCATTTATCTTATGAACATTTTCAGTATGTAAAATCAAATTTTAAGTTATTATATTTTATTACAATTCAATGTCTATAAAAATCTTATAGGAATCTTCAGCTTTTGAATTTAAGCAATGCCGATATAAATTCTTGGACTGATATTGATCGACTGAGCAAATTTCCTGCATTAAAAAATTTGCGTGTACAAAACTGGAAATTATGGAGTAAGTGCGATTCAACAGAGCATGAAAGAAGACAGTTTGTAATTGCTCGATTGCCTCATATTGAAATCTTAAATGGGGGTGGTCGAATAGGTTTCGAAGAGCGTGAAGACGCTGAAAGAGCATTCATTCGTTTTTATATGGAAAAACCAGAGCAAGAACGACCTTCGCGATATGCTGAACTAATTGCAAAACATGGAAAGATTGACCCACTTGTCAAAATCGACTTACGTCCAGAGAAGAAAGTGCAAGTAAAGTTCATTTTTGAAGATCGTATTGAAAATCGATTTGTGGATGTTTATAAGTAAGTTGTTTAATGAAACATTATTTTTATATACCTAACTGTTAATTACATATTATATTTTTCTTATTAATTGAATAGAAGTGTGACCGATCTCAAGCACAGACTAGGCAAGCTATTTGGCATTGCACCATGTAAAATGCGCTTATATTACGTAGATCAAACTTATGAGAATCAAATGGGCCCCGAAGAAATGAAATATCCGAACAAGCAGCTTTATTCTTATAATATTGCAACTGGTGATAAAATTTTGATAGAACAGAAAAAGTAAAAAATATTACGGAAAAAATATGACTTGTTCACACTTAAATTATTCTTTGTGATTACTAATATCATAATACTAACTTTGTTCTTAAGTTTTTTTCATAGTTTGTCCAAATGATTTTTTTGACAATAATCAGGAATAAGCAGCTTTTATTAACAAAATGCAACATTTTTTTTAGCAATTTGACGTTTTTTTGTTTGCAACTAATCACATACAAATGCTGTGTTATAAAATGTAAACTTCTACTTTATATAATTTTTAAGAACAGATAGCTTTAACTTTCTTTGAAGAAAGTCATGCTGAGAATAATTTACATACTTATTTTTTTTTAGATTCCTAATAATTTAATTTTGTCACGTTTTTCTTGTGTTCTTAAAAATACCTATTTTATTACGTACTATTTTTTTCATAAAATGAATTTAATTTCATATCAAAAATATTAGGAAATTTGAAATCACAATGAATAGAAGTGTTGAAAGTTAGGAGAATGAAATGAATGTAGAATACAGATTTTATAAAAAGATTAAATAAAATGAATTCAAAGAACTATTAATCGATAACTTTTGTTTAAAAAAAACCTCAACACATGTCATCACGATTAACATTATCACAAAACTTTCATAACATCCCTCATTGTTCTTGATGAAAAAGGAAATAGTGTACTCGATTCTTTGATCATGCGCGAACTTATACAAGAATGTATAAGAGCTTTCAAAGTTTAAATTATAAAATCACAATAAAATAGTTTTATTATTCAAAATTTTTATTCTTTTTGTATTTAAGAAAACTTTTAAATCTAAAAGAAAGTTATTAAATGATGATTTTTTGGATGACAAATTATGAGAAAGGAATAGAATGAAATTCTACTTAAAAAAGCTTTCAGAGTAAGCAGTCCTCGTGAGAAAAGCTGAAAAGTCGGCATTACATTTTTTTACGAGTTTCTCTTTCAGACGATTATTTGCCGTTGTTGGAAAAGGACGATATTTTTTAAGGTGATTTATTTTTTCACTGTTACTTCAAGTTGTTGGTTATATTAAACGTTATTTAAAGTAAAAAAAATTTTCATAGGTATGTTTTATAAAAAGTGTTTCATGTTAGCATGCAATTTGAGAACCTTTCGAAACTCTTGTACATATTTAAAAAAATATATGTGCTTATTAAAGAGGAGAAAAATAATACTAAGTATAGCACTTTAAGATACGCACGAGAGTATGAAGTTACGATTTTTCTTGACGAGTCGAGGGGGTAAATAAAAGATAATGGGGTGAGAATGAGATTGAGAAAAAAAGTTGTACAATAGGAAATGAAAAGAGAGTAAATGACTTTCGATTTTTATTTCTCATTTCAACATGTTTGAGAAAAGAGGATATGAAGGATTTTGTGGCTTTTAATTATAAATTAATGTTATCATGTAAATGATTCTAATCAGCTTATTAAACAAATCTTTAATGCAAATATTTTCGCTCTCTTGCTCTCGTTTAATTTTTTCAACTCATTAGATTGAAGCAGAATAATGTTGGATAGCTGTGAGTTTATGTTAATCAAACCAATTCATTATGATGAAGTCATTGAACATTTGAAAGAGAATTTTTTTTACGATGAACCGTTGAATCATGCAGTTGGATTATGTCGAGTAAAAGGTGAATCTAATCCAGAACTAGAGAAACATAGTCTGGCAACTTTAAGCGATGGAGTAAGTATCGCAATTAAAAATTCAAAGGGAAAGATTATTGGTGTTTGTTTGAACGGATTTTTGCATCCTGGTGATACGCTAAAAGCTCAAGAAGCTCTTGAATCATGTCAGGATGAAAGATTTAAAAAGATTTTTAATCTATTGTACGAACAAAATTTGAAAGTCAATCTTTTTGAGCTTTTTAATGTCGATATAATTTTTGAATATCGAATTTTATCAGTTGATAAAGAATATAGAGGACAAGGATTGGCTAAAAAGTTAATTCAAAAAAGTGAAGAAATTGCAAAAAAATATCATTGCAAAGTCGTTAAAGGAGATGCAACAGCTGTAGGCAGTTTGAAAATATGTCTCGGTCATGGCATGAAACCTATATCGGAACTTTTGTATGAGAATATTGATATTCCAGTAGAGAAGCCTCATGAAAAACTTGTCATTTTATATAAAGTTTTGGAAGATAAAAAGTAAATCTTCAATTTTTAAATTAAAATTTTGGAAAATTTTGTCACAAGCACAAATTTTTTATATATGACCCAAATTTAATCTAGTCGTCTCGTTCTTGGGGGTTTGTTATAGTATTTAAGACAATGTGATGTTATATTGTGGACCAAAAAATAAAACTTTAATAATTACTTACAAAATTCATAAAAATTATTTATTTACTCTCAACTTATTCATCTTCACGAACTATCACGCGTTCTTTTTGCGATACATAAGGTACACTTCCAGGTTTAGAATTCAATCGTCTATTTGTTTCTTTACGTTTTTCCTTTTCCTTAGCTTGTTTAAGAAGATCTTGCTGTCGGTATACATATTTAGGTACTTGACGATGTTTTGCAATTCTCTTGATTTGAGGATGTGTACTGAACTTTTGTTTCAATGCTTGATTATATCTCATCGCATCCTTTTCTCGTGGTTTCAACTATTAAAAAGAATTTTTTGATGATTATAGTTACTTTATATATATTATAATATTTTTTACCGGTCCTAATTTCTCTGATGCATATGCTTTCCATATACGAATGTTCATTTCGTCAGATCCAGAAAAAATGTATTTATTGTCTAAACTCCAAGCAATAGCTGTTATATGTTGTTGACGTTTAGTGTGATAAATTTCCCGTGAATTAGTTTTTTCAACTTCATAAATTCTTATTGTTTTATCATAACTTCCAGAAACAAATTCCTTTCCAGTTGGCGCATAATCAACACAAGTAACCGCCGCTACATGATTTTCATGAATTCTTTTTGGTAAATTTAAATTTCTTGAATCAAATGTGTATAAGCTAGAAAGAAATATGATATTTAATATAATTTCTCTTAAATGTTATTAAATATTACATACTTATAATCTTCATTTGCAACTGTAAAAGAAAATGCTTCCATTGGATTCCATGAAAGAAAATTTGGTCGCATTGTCATAGTTATTTTTCTAAGTGGTTTTCCTTCACGACGATCATAGAGAATGATGCTTCTTGATGATGTGCAAGCGGCAAGTAAATTATTCTCTACTAAATTAAACTGAATATGATGAAGAGTATCTGCACCCCATTGGAGAGTTTTCAAAGGTTCATTTCTTGTTTCTTCCCAAAGTTGACAAACTTCTCCGCATGTAGCAAATAATGGATCACGTCGATGATGAGTGATTGATGTAAGAACTGTTTTAGACAAAATAGTGTTAATAGGAGCCATATCGTCTTCATCATCGTCCATTTCTTGACTATTTGAAATCCATGTTTTTACTACTTTATCATCTCCAACACTCATAAATCGATTACCATCTGTTGAAAAAGTGATTCCTCGAACATGACCATCATGTGCAATCAATTTTCTAGTGCAGGTTTTTGTAGGTAAATTCCAAATGCATATTTCTCCATCATATGAGCCAGAAACTAATGTTGAAAGTTGTGAAGGATGTTTAGCAATGCAAGAAATTCCATCATTATGTCCACTCAAGTCACTAAGGAATGGTTTTGCGAAAATTCTTTCCATTTTTGTTGCATTAAGAGCTCGAACATATTCTCTTTGCTCTTCAAATGGATGAATTGAAGGATTATAATTTCTCTGCAATTTATGATATTCTGTTTTTGTATCTCTGATGTAATCATCAGGATTCCTACTTAACATTTTTACTTTCATTTTTAATAATTTTTTGTTTTTTATTTCTTTTGATTTTCAATAAATTTTAATAATTTCGGTATTTATTTTGTTTTGCACACACGTTTTTTTGTAAAAAAAATATATTTTACCCGACTCGTTCGGATTACCCATCAATAATAAAAAACACATTTGAGAGTAATGGAAGCAGAACATAATTTATTTGTCGTTGATACAGCGCCAAATGAAGAACAAAATAGTGTAGATTTGATTCAGAGTTTATTCCCATTGTTCACAAGTTCAAAATTCACTCTATTAGCAAATGATGAAAGTGAAAAAGAAAAGAATTATTTTGGTAAGTAAAGCATTATTCTGATATAAATAAAATTATAGGGTAAATTTTATAGGCTTACCATCACCATCAATAAAGATAAAAGAAGCCCTTAAGAAGTGCCCAATTCAAGCAAATTATTTTAAAAATGAAAAGGAATCTGATTTGAAGAAAACCGGTAGCAAGTTTAAAGACAAACTTTTATCTTCACTCGATAATTATTTAGATGAACTGCGCATTCAAAATTTAAATCAAACCAGCTTCATAACAGACGGGATTGAATCAATGAACGATATATCAAAGCTAGGAATGTCAGAAAATCAACTTAAGAAATTGAAAAGAGTAAGAAAACTATTTTACTGTAATGTGGTTTAAAATTTAAAATGATGAGAAATGAATACTGATTTAAGGCATTCATTTGGTTGTACTCTTAAGACTCGATTAGAAACAATGCTACTCATTGAAATCTTACTTTGCCATCTCAAGAAATTGACGTAAAAGTGTAAGGCCAATGAGACATTTATTTTTTTGTGCATCTTAATTATTCTAATGAGCTTTCAAGTATTTGACTCATTAATGATAATGCACATATATTTTCGTTGATCTAAAAGTTTTTTAGACTTTGATCGATTTTCAATAGCTAAATAACTTGTTTCTGAAATGAGTACAACTGCATTAAAAAGATGAAAGTCTAGCAGATGACATCTTTAGTAATCTGATTAAAAAATATCTTAGTTATATAAAATAATTTCACATAATTGTTTACTAAAAAAGTTATTAAATTTTACAGAAGGAACGTGAAAGAACAAAAGGTTCTAAATGGTTTAACATGAAGGCACCTGAAATGAATGAAGGACTCAAAAATGAATTGGAAATTCTTCAAATGCGGTCTGCTCTAGATCCAAAACATTTCTACAAACGTAGTGAAATGAAGACTCTTCCAAAATATTTTGAAGTAAGTTCTTAATTCTATATCTTTGACTTATTTTTAATTATTTCATTTTTAATTAAGATGGGAAAAATAATCGAGTCTTCTGTTGAGTATCACAATTCGAAAAACATTCGTAAAAGAAACAAAACACTAGTTGATGAATTGATGGAAGATGCAGAATTTCAAAAATTAAATAAAAAGAAATTCAAGGAAGCTGAAATGCAAGACAAGAGTAATTTTAAGAGGTTTAAAAAATTAAACAAGTTGAAACGGTAAAGTTTAAATCAAGGGGAATGAAAACTTTTTTCGCAAAAAAAATTGTTTACGTTTTTAATAAAATAAGAGAAAATTAATAAAAATGTCAAAATATACAGAAGAACAAATTTCAAAAATTATTATTGATGTTGAACGACTTATTGAACCAGATGACATAACGATTGAAGAAACACCGTTATTGCAAGAAGTTAAAAGAGTACAAAATCAAAAAAATGCAATTGTCAATAAATGTTTTGAAGAAACTAATAATTTCGAGGATAATTTTGAAGCATATTTCAATGAATCGAAAAGAAAACGAAATAATATAGAGGTAAAATGATAGAGGTGGTATTTGATATTAAATTGTTCAAAAAATGTATATTGTTGAAATATTTAGATTCCAGATTTAATTGATTATAATCAAATTTTCTGTACGGAAACAGATGCAAAAAGTTTAAATATCAAGCCAAATGCACAACATGTAGTTACAATAAATAACGAATTAAAGTTTCAATTGATTAAATTTCGCAAAAGTCTTGAAGAAATCAAATCAAATTTGGATGACCGATTGAATATATTAGAGCAGTATTTAGAAGATATAAAACATATTGATAAAGATTCGGCAATTTTAAAAACAACATATGTAAAATGTGGGGCTCCTTTCTTTAAAGGTAAGTATAATATCTTATCTTTAATGTTATGCTTTTTGGAATTATATATTAAAATTCAATTATTCCTTTAAAGATGCACTTTGTTATCCTGCTCCGGAAAATGAAGATTTTAAACACCGTAAAAATGTCCTAAAAGAGTATTTTCCTTTCGATGTTTCAAACAAATCATCATCATGGGAAAATGAAGAGAAAACGCAATTACTTGAAGGCATCAAAAATCAAATGATCAACTATATTCAGTCTCAACAATCAAAAAAAGTGTGTCAAGATACAAAGAAAACCAGAGGCAAAATGAAGAAAATTAAATTTATATTCACTAGTAAAGATTTGCAAGAAACACCAATGTTAAAATTGTACGAAATGATTCAAAATGAATATTCTGATTTTTGGTTTAATGGTATCAACTGGAATCTTATTTCATTTAATTCTCTTGAAGGCAAACATACCGTGTCTGAATGTATGGGAATGTGGCACAGTTATTTGAGACCTGATATAAATCGAGAGCCATTCACAGATGAAGAAAATGCTATATTGGCTCATGCCGTTATTGAGAATAAGCATCAAAATTGGAATTTAATAGCAAATCAGCTTGAGAATCGCACAAGCCTTCAAACATTTGTTCATTACAATTCTGAGCGTTCTCGCTTATGCCCGCCAAATATTCGATGGACTACAGAAGAAGATCAAAAATTACTTGATGCAGTAAAAAAACATACACGAGGCAAAGATATTTTATGGCATAATATTGGTACTGCAATTGAAAATCGAAATAAAACTCAATGTTACAATCGTTATTTAATATTAATGCGCCAAAGAGACTCACAACAAAAGGGTGTTTTTAAGCCACATGAAGATAGAATATTATTAGATTTTGTGGCCAAACATGGAACTGATTTTAGTAAAATGGATCCTAATCTTTTGCCTAATCGATCAATTGTTCAAATCAAAAATCATTATAATGTAGCATTAAAACATAAAGGAAAAGTAAATCCATGGACTCGAGAAGAAGATCAGAAGTTATTGGATTTTGTCAAAGAGGAAGGAACAAATAGTTGGTATAAAATTGCTGAAATTCTAAAGACTCATAATCGTTTATCATGTCGGACACGATATACAACAATTCAAAAGTTTTTGAAGAAGAATCCTGATAAAACTTTTGTTGACGCTCCATCACGTTTAAAGACTGTCACAGCTGTTCATAGAGCTATTCAAAGTGATGATGAGGAAATTAGTGATGATGACTCTCAGGAAATAAAAAACACATATCGTCCATCAAAATCTTTTGGCATGCTCTCTTTTGAGGAATTTAAGATTAGAAATATTCAACTGTACAGTTTAATGAAAACAAATTATAACTATCGGCTAATTGTTCGTGAACTCAACATTGATGCTGCTAAATTTGTATCAATGAAACAACTTCTTGATATCGATGATTCAGCTATGAAGAATAAATCTCTTTTTATATTGACAAAAGATCAGCATCAAAAGTTGAAAGAAGTTCTTTCTTTTCAACTGAGTCAAGAATTTGTTAAAGAAATCAATAACATACGACAAAATTATAATTTTTATCTACCACCTAATTATAATACATCGATTGGCCTGCGAGCAATAAGAATTAAATTGAATGAAGAAGCAGTTTTACCAAAAATAATAGACGAAAAGTCAAATGAAAATAAGCAAGCACTTGAACGTTTTCAAAAGTTATTTTATTCACTTTTCTATTGGCCTGCAATGATATCTAAAATGCGTGAATCAGAACTTCGTAGTAATTATCTCATTCGTGATTCTACAAATAATACATTCAAAATTATAAATGTATCGCAAGATGAACCTTCAATCAAAAAACTTAACAACACTGTTTTGTCAAAAAGAAAGCAAGTGGACGAATAAAATCATTTTCTCTTAATATCAAATATTTATTTAACGGATTTTTTTTTAAATTAAAGCTATGCATCATTTAAATAAGTTCAGAACAACTTGCTTCTGAAATCTTTCTTTCACGTCATTGTTCTTCACAAGTATCATAGAAAATTTTTTAAAAATCCTTAAAATAAATAGAAAAACCTAAATAAAATACATTTAAACTAATTTTTATTGAACATTATTCAATAAACCAACAAAATAATATGGATTAAGAGGTTAGAATAATGAATTTATCAAATAAAATAGTTTTGTAAAATTCTTGGCATGTGGCTTCATTTTTCGGCATCTTCTTTTTAAACCTTCAAAACTTATAAATTAGAGCTCAAAAAGTAATTTGCACCTAAGGTATCTACTGTATCTAGGTAATTTTCTAGATTCCGTTCGTATTGCGGGTGCTAAATCATTTCAAATTTCGTCTTTTGACCAGAACCTCAAATTTTGCTTCTGATCTGAAATGTATTTTATACAGAAATTTGTACATTTTATTTTCTTATTAATTTACTTTCTTAAAATTGTTTTTACCTATCCATCTAATATAATTTGTTTGTTATTTTTCAGATTAATTTCATAAAAGCAAGAAAAAAAAAATAGCTTGCAAATATGTACCTATATAATCTAACACTTCAGCGTGCGACTGGCATTACATGTGCCATTCATGGAAATTTTTCGGGTTCAAAATTACAAGAAATATTAATATCACATGGCAAAAGTTTGGAATTACTAAGGCCTGATCCGAATACCGGCAAAGTCCATACACTTTTGCAAACTGAAATATTTGGTGTAATTCGTTCTATGATGGCTTTTCGATTAACTGGATCAACAAAAGGTGAGACTTTATAAAATATCCTTTTATTAAGCACAACTCTTTTACCTGATATTTGTAATCTAAATATCTCGTAAACTCTAGTGCGATAATAATGAAATTTTTTTGCTTTGCGTCGCTTTTGAAATACCTTTTTTTATTTATATGTATTTCAATTTGAAACCTAAGCTACAAATACATATTAACTCATTAATTAACTCTCACTATATTAAAAGATCTCATTTAATATTTCTAGATTATGCCATTATTGGATCAGATTCAGGAAGAATTTTAATTTTGGAGTATAATCAAGCTAAAAATCAGCTCGTAAAAGTACAATTAGAAACATTTGGCAAATCAGGATGTCGAAGAATAGTACCGGGTCAATATTTAGCTGTAGATCCCAAAGGACGAGCTGTAATGATTGGAGCAATCGAAAAACAAAAGTTGGTTTACATTCTTAATCGTGATTCTGAAAATCATTTAACAATCTCATCTCCACTAGAAGCACACAAATCTAACACACTTTGCTATCATATGGTTGGAGTTGATAATGGTTTTGATAATCCAATGTTTGCCTGCTTAGAAATTGATTATGGTGAAATAGACTGTGATCCTTCAGGTGAAGCAGCTGCAAGAGCTAAACAAATCATTACATTTTATGAACTCGATTTGGGTTTGAATCATGTTGTACGAAAATATCACGAAGAACTCGATGAGCACGCAAATTTCTTGATCACTGTTCCTGGTGGCGGTGATGGCCCTTCTGGTGTTTTAATTTGTTCAGAAAACTATGTGACTTATAAAAACACCGGAGCACAAGCAGATATTCGTTGTCCAATTCCTCGACGAAGAAATGATCTCGATGATCCTGAGCGTGGAATGATTTTTATTTGCTCTGCTACTCATAAAACAAAATCAATGTTTTTCTTCTTACTACAAACTGAACAAGGAGATATTTTTAAAGTCACTCTCGATATGAATGAAGATGCTGTTTCTGCCATCAAATTAAAGTATTTCGATACAGTACCTCCAGCTACGACACTTTCCGTTTTAAAATCTGGATTTTTATTTGTGGCTTGTGAATTTGGTAATCATTATCTCTATCAAATTGCTCATCTTGGTGACGATGAAGAGGAACCAGAATTTAGTAGCGCAATGCCTTTAGAAGAGGGTGATACATTTTTCTTCGCTCCTCGACCGCTCAAAAATCTTGTTATGGTCGATGAAATTCCTTCTTATGCACCAATAATGTCAAGTCATGTAGCTGATTTAGCAAACGAAGATACACCACAATTATATTTGGCATGTGGAAGAGGACCACGATCATCAATTCGTGTTTTAAGGCATGGATTAGAAGTATCTGAAATGGCTGTCTCAGAACTTCCTGGTATCCCGCTTTCAGTTTGGTCAATCAAGAAACGTGTTGATGGTTAGTACAAGTATTATTTAAAAAAAATTTAAATAATAGACATACACTCGATTTAAAAAATACGAGTTGTCTATTGTTAGCTTTAAGAACCTTTTGAAACAAGATTAATTACAAGAAACTGGTGCCATTTGGATGATTTTTTTTTCTATAATATATCCATAAGAACAGAAAATTAGAAAGAACTTGAATCACCAACACCAGTTTTCTTATTTTTCAGATATCTACCCTAAATGGATTTCAGTGTGAATATGTTGTGGAAAGGTAGGTTTTGCCACAAAGATGTTGATGCTGACGAAAAATGAAAGTGCTTACAACATTTTCCCATTTCTTTACTTCTTATATTTTATTATTAATTTTTCATATTTTCTTAAATGGATAAAAAATTACTATTAATTTTTTTTACTAATTTCTCTCATTACAGATGAATTTGATGCATACATCATTGTATCTTTCGTAAATGCTACCTTGGTATTGAGCATTGGTGACACTGTTGAGGAAGTAACAGATAGTGGATTTTTAGGAACTACTCCTACACTTTGCTGCGCTTCACTTGGAGATGATGCTTTGGTTCAGATTTATCCTGATGGTATTAGACACATTCGAGCTGATCGAAGAGTAAACGAATGGAAAGCACCAAATAAAAAGACAATTGTGAAATGTGCAGTTAATCAGCGTCAAGTTGTAATTGCTTTATCTGGTGGTGATCTCGTTTATTTTGAAATGGATCCGGTGAGTAGTGTTTTATTATTATAATTTTTGATTAAAAAAATCAATTTTAATGATGAACACCTTTCATGGTATGCTTGAATAATATTGAAGAACGATGTTGGTGTCCTGCAGTACTGAAAAAATTTTAAAATTAACTCATGATAGTTTTTGTTTGTGAACTTTTCTAATAAAGGTGTTTTGTTTCTTCTAGACTGGTCAATTAAATGAGTTTACTGAACGAAGAAAAATGATGGCTGATATATTGTGTATGACATTAGCTTCAATAAAACCTGGTGAACTACAATCTCCGTTTTTAGCAGTTGGTTTAGCTGACAGCACAGTTCGAGTCATATCACTACAGAGACAAGATTGTCTTCAACCACGCTCAATGCAAGCTTTACCATCGCCAGCAGAATCATTATGTTTGGTAGAAATGGGAATTGGTGAGACTGAAGAAGATGAAGATGGTGTCATTATTCATAAAGGAGGAAAAGAAAAAGGATCATTATATCTCAACATAGGTCTGCAAAATGGTGTTTTATTGCGAACAGTATTGGATAAGATATCGGGTGATTTGACTGATACACGAACACGTTATTTAGGATCGCGTGGTGTAAAGCTTTTTAGAATTAAAGTACAAGGAAGTGAAGCTGTTCTGGCAATGTCTTCAAGATCGTGGCTCAGTTATTATTATCAAAATCGTTTTCATTTAACACCATTAAGTTATGAGACACTCGAATATGCATCAGGATTCTCATCAGAGCAGTGTTCAGAAGGTATTGTTGCAATTTCAACGAATACATTACGAATTTTGGCATTGGAAAAACTAGGAGCTGTTTTCAATCAAATTTCATTTCCTCTCGAGTATACGCCCAAAAGATTCGTTGTTCATACTGATACTTCACGATTAATTGTTGCTGAAACAGATCATAATGCATACACTGAGGCAACGAAAAATCTCAGAAAACGTCAAATGGCTGATGAAATGATTGAAGCTGCAGGCGAGAATGAACAAGAATTAGCACAAGAGCTTGCTGATGCTTTTATTAATGAAGTTTTACCCGAAGATACATTTTCAGCACCAAAAGCAGGCTATGGAATGTGGGCATCACAAATTAGAATTATGGATCCTGTCAAAGGTCAGACGTTATTCAAAGTACCACTTGAACAGAATGAAGCAGTTGTATCAATGTGTTTAGTTAAATTCAGCGTTGATGGTAAAAGTTATTTAGCATGCGGTGTTGTTAAAGACATGCAGTTAAATCCACGACAAATTGGTTCTGGCTATATCGATTTATATCGAGTCGATAATCAATGTGCAACGCTGAATTTGATTCATAGAACAGAAGTTGAAGATATTCCATCAGCAATAGCACCTTTTCAAGGTAAACTATTAGTTGGAGTTGGAAAGATTTTGCGAGTTTATGATTTAGGCAAGAAAAAGTTATTAAGAAAATGCGAAAATAAGCACATCCCTAATCAAATTGTCAATATTCAAACGAGAGCTTTACGTGTATTTTGCTCAGATGTACAAGAAAGTGTTTATTGTCTCACATACAAGCGAAATGAAAATCAATTGATTATTTTTGCTGATGACACTTTCCCTCGATGGATAACAACAACAGCAATTTTGGATTATGATACAATAGCTACAGGTGACAAGTTTGGAAATATTGCCATTTTGAGACTACCGCATTCTATCAATGATGATGTGGACGAAGATCCAACGGGAAACAAAGCACTTTGGGATCGAGGTTTGCTAAATGGAGCATCACAAAAAGCTGAAAACATAATCACATTCCATATTGGTGAGATAGTAATGTCGCTACAAAAATCAATGTTGATTCCTGGTGGTCCAGAACTTTTAATTTATACAACAATTAGCGGTACAATTGGTGCATTAGTTCCATTTACAGGAAGAGAAGATTTTGATTTCTTTCAACATTTAGAAATGCACATGAGAAATGAAAATCCACCATTGTGTGGTAGAGATCATTTGAGTTATAGATCTTACTATTATCCAGTAAAGAATGTCATTGATGGTGATTTGTGTGAACAGTTTACATCTTTAGATCCAGCAAAACAAAAGAGTATTGCATCGGATTTAAGTCGAAGTGCAACTGAGGTGGCAAAGAAGCTTGAAGATATTAGAACAAGATACGCATTTTAAATTTTTTCACAGTCAAGTAAGTGTTTTATATGAAAATAATTCTTTTTATGTAATTTTACTGTGATGATTGCGTTATGCATATGTTACCTTTGGACACCTTTAATAATTGCATTGAATTATAACTTGTTTCTGAAATCAAAACTTTTACAATTTTTAAAAAATCATTCTAATTCAAAACATCTAATGATATAAATTATTTCTTTTTATTTTTAGATTGTAATTTTAAAAAGTGACGGTAGTGAAAATGAATGTAAGTGTTTAATTAGCAAAAATATTTTCCAATATTATTTTCACATGATGTGTTTTTGTAATCCGTGTTTCATATGAATTTTTTATTGATTATTCCCTTTTACAAACTGATCCAGATTAAATTTATTAAACATTGATATCTTATTGACTGATTTTTCTGATAAAAAATACTTTTTATCTTTACAGGTTTTCTTTAATCGACGAACACTTTAATTTAATGTATTCTAAGGTTTTTTTGCTTGTAATATTTTTGAAATATAAATAAAAATGATTTTAAAATAAACTATTTTTCATTATACACGTTTTAAGATTTTCAGTATTTTCTCTTAAAATATAACCGAGATAAAACCGTTTTTTAGCGCATTTTTGGAACAACAATGCCGCTTATATCTTCACTTTGGCTGGCTCCCGGTGATGAGGCGTGAGATAATAGCTGTGCTATCGTTTTATTCTGGCGACGCTTACCGTCTTCCCTCGAATATAAGGACCGGTCCTTATATTCAAATAAAAGGACCGTTGCTCAGTTTTTGTTTTGATTTAGTATAGAAAAAAGTACGTTAAACTTTTTGAATTCACAAAATTTGAATAGAAGGACCGGTCCTTATATTCGAGGGAAGACGGTAGTTATATTCCTGTTATTGATTTTTTTAACTAAGAATTTGCGAATTTAACTTTCCATATTGAATGACATGGAAAGTGTCCGTGCGTAGTAGGGGGACGCTTAAGCGCATTTTTGTGCCTAGAACAGTGTATGTTAACAAATTACAGAACTATTAAATTTATTTGAGAAACAAATTCACAGTTTAAAATAATTTGATCGAAATAAATTTATATTTTAGGGAAAATTATATTTATAAAATTTTGATGTATGAAAGTACGGCGAGTGTTTTTAATTGATACTTAATTTATAGAATTTTCAAAAGAAATTTCATTGATATGAAAGAAACGGTTGAGTGATATTCAAATTATTTGAAGTTCCAATATTTGCCGTTGGTGGCGCTGCAATCGTTTTCGTAGCCAACTTCACGTTGTTTACATTTTTCAATTTGGAAATTTAAATTCGTAATTTAATAGTTACTGCAAACAGTGGCAGCATTCTAATAAAGATTGATTTGTGCTAATGAGTTACTGGCGGCAAACACAACAAACCGGAAGTTTCTAGCTATGATAGTTTTCGAGATCTCATTACTCACCCAGCCGTGAGCCAGCCAGCCAGCCGATCAAAGTGAAACTATAAGCTGCATTGTTGTTCCAAAAATGCGCTAAAAATGTAAATAACGCGAAGTTGGCGGCGAAAACTTGCAGCGCCACCAACGGTAAATATTTGAATTTCAAATAATTTGAATATTACTCGACAGTTATTTTCAATTTAACAAATT
The DNA here is from genome assembly GCA_018290095.1 of Polypedilum vanderplanki. Classification (NCBI taxonomy): domain Eukaryota; kingdom Metazoa; phylum Arthropoda; class Insecta; order Diptera; family Chironomidae; genus Polypedilum; species Polypedilum vanderplanki. The sequence goes on along the minus strand of CM031379.1, from coordinate 8,867,281 downwards.
TATTAAAAGAAGATTCTATAAATTGAATATTATTTAAAACGCTGTACTTTTATACATCAAATTTTATAAACATGATTTTGTCTATATTTTAAATTTATTTCGATCAGAATATTTCAGTGTGAATCTATTTTTCAAACGAATCTAATAATTCTGTAATTTGTCGACATACACTGATCTAGGCACCAAAAATGCGCTAAAGTACCCCGACTTAAGGCGGACACTTTTGGTATCATTTAAATTTTGTAACTGAAATTGTACCACATTTTTTTTAAAACATGTTTTCATAGAGTTAAAAAAAAAGATTTTAATTTAAGTAAAATGGCGTCCCAAGAGGAGAAAGAATTTAAAGATATTGTAAGTGCATTACTCTGTTCATTAGGAAAGAGATCTACTGAACGAGAGTTAAGAAAGGTTTATAGAGAACAGGAAGGACAAAATATAAATAATGTTTTAGAAAAGGTAAAAATTATCAAATTTGAGTTCAGTTTTTCTCTTAAATCTGAATTTTCTTAGCTTTTTGGACCAACATATACGCTTTATCAGTTTTTAAGATTCAAATGTAATGATATTTGCGATACATTTCGCCTGGATGGCGAAGTAAAGATTGAAAGATTTCTTAGTGAAAGCACAAAACACATTCAAAAAATGTCTAAATCAAAGAAACGCGGTAATAACAAACGACCAGCACCTAAACTCAAGTAAGTATTCATGTATGAAACAATTTATTGAATAATCTGATGATTAATTTTTAAAATTGAAGCTATCCAAAAAATCATTTGAGAGTTCGATCATCACACAATAATCCACAAGGATTTAGTAGAAGAAGATCAGCAATTGCTGGTGATCCATTTGCTGACGTCGATAAACACAATGATCTTCAGAATAATATACCAGTTGATCATAAAATTACCTTAGGCAATTTTCTAAACGATAGCATTGATAACAACTTTCTTGAACCACCACCATCAACACAAGAAGCTGCTGCAGCAATAAGTACAGTTTTCAATCAAAGTAACGAGATGAAATTAGACAATCTATTAAAAGTTCAAAATTCTTTTGAATTTCCACAATTAAAACGTAATGTTACGAAGTCTACCGTACAAAATGAATCTACCAACGATAATAATGTTTGTAGTTATCGTGAATTGATTTCAAAATTGAGCAATGAAAATGTTATGAATGAGAAATTATATCTTCCAAATACAATCAATACATACATTGAAGAAAATGATAGCGAAGATGAAGAAATTTCGTCTAATGAATTAGAATTAGATGAAGAACAAAACAACGTTCAACAAGAGCATAAGGAGGAAAAACAAAATAAAAAAGAAGAACGTTATATTCGAACTCTAAGTAGTATTGTCAGTAGTAATGATGACGACTTTAATGGCTTAGACGTTTTTGAATTTGCAAATTCTCAAAATAAGAAAACCAACGTTACTATTTTGCCTTTCAATGACAAATTATTTTTAATGGACTACCCAGATGTCGTTAAAGGTACTAGCAAAAAAATACGAAAGGCGAATATAAAAAAATTGGATCATAAGCATCAATTTCCAATTTTCATCACTACAATTTACAGCCCAACACAATTTTATTTTCAATACGATGAAGAGGGTCTCAATGAATTAATGGCTAATATACAAGAATTTTATAAAAGTATACCTGAAAACAGTTTAATAATTGAATTATCAGATCTTGTTGTTGGTCAAATAGTTGCTGCAAAAATGGATGGAGTATGGAATCGTTCAGAAGTTTTGTCTATAAAAGAAAATGGACGTATAGAGCTTCTATTTTTAGATTTTGGAGTATTTTTGACACGACCAATAACTTTTATTCGATACATACCGGAAAGTTTTACATTGGTGCCAGCTAAGGCTTTGCGCGGATCTCTTTATGGCATTCAATCTGATAGACCATCTGATCAATGGTCTGACGATTCTCGCAACTTTTTTTTCATTAAAATCAAGGATAAAGAATTACATGCTTCAATTCGAGCTGTTGATAAAGATGGATTCTATTATCTTGATATATTTGAAACTTTACTTTCAAAACAATCCATTACTGAGGAGATGATTGAAAATTTGTACGGAAAACAAAAAATTGTTGAAGATATTCTACCATATGCTGCAATCCTCTCATATTGATAATATTGTAATGTTAAATTCAATTATAAAACTTTTTTTACAACTTAAACGTATGATGAAAAATGAAATTTTACACGATTTAATAAAATGTCAGTTTCAAAAATTTAATTCATTTGTAAATTTAAATTAAAAAGAAATTTATCAAAGATGATAGTATAATATTTTAAAAGTCAATCTTATCGTGTATACGTAAGTTTAGTCAATTATTGACAACGTCATCCATGTGGATTTTTTTTTCTCTGTCTGTAAAATTCAAAAAAGTATGTCTACATAAGTAATGAATTGATTGTAGTTTTATTCAATGCCATGCCTCATGCTTGAGCACATTGTGAAAATTGAAAGTCAATTTGTTTTTGAAATGAAATTGACTCAATCAGTATAAACAGTAGCAGCAACTTTTATATATCACCTATTCTTATTGATTATGTATTTTTCCCTTTAATGACTATTTTATTTAGTTATTAAATATAGAGGAAAGAGTTGAAATCACACTTAGTGTCATGTTTTGTTAAAATCCTCATATTTCATTCTAATAAAACGAGATGAAGTGTGCAATGAAAGAAGGGGGAGGATAGAGATGAAAATCAAGTCATTAGTGACGACTCAAAGAACCGAGTATTGCTGCTATGCACGTGTTGGTTATTACTGCAGACAATATCTCTTTATACTTTTTTTGATATAATACATCGATGTACATTTATTTATTCTGAGATTACAGTAAGATTTCTGTCTCTCCTTTTTTGAAACGAGTCAATAATTTTCCACGGATGCGTGAAAAGCGAGGGTGATTTTTCTTGTTCTCTTACTATTTATTCCATATTCATGTTTTTTGGTTAATATGAACACCCGTACAAGCTTTAAGAAGATTATAGAAATATTGTATAGAAAATTTAATTGCAATTTTTTCATCATGATAGAGCAAGTCTATGTCCTAGAGCAAGGATAGAAGAAAACAAGGGAAAAAAATCGATAAATATATGGGGTTTCATTTCCTTTTTTTAGTAATGGTATCCAAGCTCTTATAGTGGTGATTCGGCGCAACTCTTAACGCGCATGTCCTCACATCACCATTTTCCGCTTTTCATGCTCAAGGGAGCAGTGTGGGGTAAAATTGTATTTACGAATAAATTTACTCACATCTGTGACTTTTTCGGAACGTATCCTTGACGACGAGAACACAGATGGATCATTGATTTTTCATTCGAGCTAGCATTAAAGCTGATATCTCTATAGGTAATTTTTCTACTCTTTATGCGTCTTTTTTTTCTTTATAAATTTGAAGCAAGAACTCAATATGCATTTTTGATTCTTGAGATTAAAATTTTTTATAGTCTATCATGCACAGCTTTAAATATCTTTTAAACATTAACTGTATAGTCAAGTACTGTGCTAAATGATTAAAAAAATTTCGTGAGATGATGTCAGCATATCTATTCGCAGTTGTTAAAAATCGGTGTGAAAATGAATGAAACATGTCAAAAAATTGGTATGTAAGTCGTAATTGACTTTTGAGGGTATCATTAATGAGCATTTAGACACGAAACTGAATGTAAGAATTAAGCAATGTGCCCATCATTCATCATTGTTAACTGTTACTTTAAAGACGTTAATAATAGAAAAAAATCTTTTAATATCTACTACTATGACTAAGGAAAGCAAAGTTTTCACAATTCTAAGAAAGAAAATTTTTCTTCTTGTGTAGTAAGAAACATACGTACGCTGTATGAGACATGTATATATATGAGCCATGTGGTGAAAAAATTCACCTCCCTGTGTCAAATTGTTATTTTTTTAAAAAAATCATTTGACAATTTTCCCAGCCTGATATTTTTAGTTGTCTCACTCTCATGGATGATGAAGGCAATGTGCGTTGTTAAACAGTATAAATATGAGTGAGAATGTATGTCTCATGTCTCAGCTATACTTCTATTTTTAATAATAATTACATCTGGATAGCAGATCATCAACATCATCCTCGAAAAGCATCTTGAGATCAAGCTAAATGTTTTCACTAATTCAACTATTTTGATTATTATGCACAAACTCTTTGCTAGCAGTTGCACAAATATAAATTGCAGCAAAATTTGACTCGTGACGATGAGGCAACAAGAAAAACATAAATTTCATTTACATCAAACTTCCGTTCTAGCATTATGAGTTTTGAACATGAAAACGGAAAATCCGGTTTGTGCAAGAGAAAGAGTATATACTGTTTTTATGGAAATTTTTTTTCCTTCCTTCCTTCTCTATGAATTTTAATGAACAGCAGTCGGCATAAAGAAAAATCGAAAATTGATCACGTGCATAGTTGAGTAATAGTCTAATGAAGGGAGGAAACTTATGACGTCATCAACTCGAAGAAACTAAAATGTATATAGAATCTAATTAAAATGCATAGAGATGTTTCTAAACCTATGAATGCACGTGTCTTCCTTCAAGTTATTTTAATACAAATAACAAAACTCTTTCGCAATTTTCTGCATTATTCAACATTTTAGAAAATAAAAGAAATACAAAAAGCAAAAAATCGTGCTCAATTTTATTTTATTGCTTTTTAAAGTGAATTCAGGACATTATTTGAAGCAAATGTTGAACTAGAAACTTCATATTTTATTAAAATCGTGCACACGATCGACACACGACCATCCAACAATTTCCTCATTATTGGGTCGACTCAAAATGCAAGAACATTTCAAAGAATTTGGTTTCAAATATTTGATCATAATATAATAAGTTGATAGAAAATGAAACGTAGTCACACAGAGAGTTCAATTTGTCTAATGACTATGTTTCATTTCATTAATACTCATTGTCTACGACACGTGGCGGCTTCGCCCGAAATGTTCATTATTAAACAATCGTTATGGGGGTCAATATATGCAAGTATATAAAATGAAAGAAACAGTAATTTAATTGAATTATCAAGACTCAAGAAAGTATTGAAAAACGCTTGACAACGGTAGTCAGTCAAATTTGATTAGTTTCAGTTTGTTGATGATGAGATACAAAAAGAGTAAGAAATTAAAAATAAATGTCGCAGCTGAAATAACTCAACTGATGCATTTTTGCCTCTTTCTTTCAATACGATGTGCACACGTGTTTATCACAAATTTTCCTTCTCCTTTTATACGGCTGCAACAGCTCACTATTCTAATGTGTTGCAACTGACTATCTACCTATTTATAACTAACATGATACGAACATTATTAGAATAATGCCTTCTCACTTACCCTCACGATCAAAGAAACAGCATTGCTCACGCTAAAAAATTAACACACAGTGAGTTCATCAGATGCATTAGATTTTTTTTAATATGAAATCAACATATGTTGATATTTTGCTCATAGATCACCTTCCATCGAAATAATTTGTTTGATATTTCAAAGAGACATTTTTGCATATCATTAAAGTGAAAATTTTATATACACAAGTACACGTTAACAGTCTGTTCAATTTTTTAATGCATAACTTTTTTCATTATTTTAATGGATATAAAGGTCAATGAAAAGTATATTACAGTTAAATTAATGATATAGATATATTTTGTTGATGACGTTTATAGTTTGCAAAGGCATTTAATAAGCTGTAGAAAAATGCATATTGATGAAATCATTGTCATTTTTATTGATTTGTAAATCGTGAGGAAGTGTTTATGATGTTACTTAATTTTTATTTTAAAAAATGAATTGAACACTTGGCAAATGAAACTGTTTTTATAATTTTCCGTAAATTTCATGAAGAAATTTTTTAGCACTGATCGTAAGTGTTTTATTTCTGTTTTATTTCATGTGAGAGTGAAAGAAATTAATGACATCGATGATTAACAGACAGACAAGAAGAAGAAAAATATTACTTTGAGGAATCTTAATTGAAAGTTTTATTATTTACTGTTTTTAATACAACCTTTGAGATGCATCCAGTGTGACTTTAATAATATGCACGTTCTCTCATGTGTGTGATTTTTATTCGAGTCTATAAATCTTTACGAAGATAGTTTAATTTATTGATTTTAAATATACTCTTAATGTCGGAAGAGCGAACTTTTTCATAGCCGCCGTCATTTTTCCAATGACGATCATCAATTATGCGACTAAAAGAAAAAAAAATCGCAGCAAATGTGTGAGAAATTTTTCATGTGTTCACTAGCTAAATGTCATTATTAACCCGAAAAGAAGAAGAAAAAAAAGTTAATGGAACATAATCATGATTGATTATTGTTGCTGTTTAGAGAAGTTCATTTTAAACATTTTTCAATCACTTTTTTTCTCTCTTCTTGTTGTTTTTGAGGTTAATGACATTTTTATGTCCAACTGTGTTTGATAATGAAATTGATATTAAATTTACTTACGAAAATGCATTTATCTGTTTAAATTTTTTGTACAAACAGTACATCCACACCCTAACTACAACTTTTATTATTATGTATTCAGCTCAATCTGATCTAAAAACAAATTCTTATATAAATTGTGTCATATGGCTGGTAATTTTAAAAATTTGCAGACACATTGATGCTTCAATCAGCAATTAGTATTTCATGCAATCACGTGTTTGTCATTCTTTTTTTTTTGCTCATCAATAACATTGTTTTGATTAACGAGTGCTACTGATGTTACCTAACATGATTGATACATTTTGTATAAGACATTCAGACTGTTACGTCTTCAAATTTAAATTTTCACAAGATTTAAAATTCAAAAATATCCGTTATTTTTGCAGATTTTACTTATGGCTGAATCTAAATGAAGCAAAGCTTATGTTATAGACTATTGATTTGCATTTGTTCACATTGTTTACATAACTTATTATTTGTTGATGAAAACAACAATAATAAGAAGAATAAAATGCAATAATTAAATTGTCATTTAATTATTATTCATAAGGCAGTAGTAAGCAGACCTCGTGATATGTTTGAAAACCGTGAAGTCATTAAGCATCATAATTCTGACATTTTCCCCTCTCATTTCATATGTGTGTATATTTCTCGCTCTCTCTCTCTATCAAATTTTTATATATTTGCACAATCTATGCGACATCATAATCATAATAATAAAATTGTGTCTAAAGCAGCATTTCAGTTCACTTCGAGTATGTATCGCAGTGCATACAGTTGAGTTGAGATGAAACATGAGACTGAGCAAATAAATTGAGTATTTTTTTGTCCAAGTGTTCACAACATGTTTTATGCATTTTCATTATAATTCTAGGATTTCAACGCGAGGATTGGATGGCTTGTTTTAAGCGTTAAAACATGTGACTTCTATCGTTTTTTAGATTTAGCATGTCTGCAGAATTCTGCATAAGTTTTTATTCATTCGCATTAAGATTAATATTTTTATTATAAGAAAATATCCTTTGAAAGTCAAACATTGATTTTCATTTACTTAAACTCAATAAAATGTCATGCGAGGGTGATGAAAGTGCTTGAGGGTGGGAGAAAGAATTTAATCATTTCACCCCTCATAAAAGTGCTTTTTCTTGCTTGCGTCATGAATATAATTCCATACTGTATGTAATGAAAAGAGCGAAAAGCCATAGAAGAAACATAAATATCGTTAACCAGAAAGAGGACACACCCTAACATTATCTAGCTCATTGTGGGTTGAATGTATATTGTAAGGGAGATAATGTGTGCATTCATGAAAGAGTTCAGGAATTTTTAATCATGTTGAAATTCCTTGCTATACTCATACCAATTTTAATTAAAATAATGGATGATTTGTAAGGTATCAGCCGTACATATGTCAATATTTCGTTCTTTTAAAAAAATTCATTTCTAGTGAATCGCAAGGAACTCGCTATTGATAAAAATAGACAAAGAAAGTAAGAGAACTAACAATACGGTTCCCTTCTGAATCACTTTTAAGAATTCCCTGGTCTCTCATTCACTCACTCGCTTCTATTTGAAATTCCTTTTTATGCTGCTTTCTTGAAGCATTTCTCATTCATCTTTTCACATAAATATACATTTTCGACTGTTTACACACACAAATAAGAAAACAATTTTTGCACGTGTTCAAATTTTTTTCTCTCTACTTACTCTCGTCGCTCTCTTGTGAAGCGATGGCTTTTGTTACAGTTAGATGGATTTTAGTGCTGCTCAAAAAAATAAATATGTACGTATATATACACTGAAAGGCATTCTTGCCTTTTTGAGAAGCATTAAAAAATCGATGAATGGAGAGAGAAATAATAGCATGGAAAGGAAAGAATTTTTCTTTTATGACGAAATATTGCGTTCTTTTTATGTATTTTGTTTCTAAGAATTAATGCATTTTTATAAAAAAATTTCATTCAAAATTTTTACTATGATAAAAAATTTGTTGAAAAAATGTCAAATCAATTTCTCTTAAATGTCTTATTCAATCGTGTTTTACATATTTCTCTACCAAAATAAATTTTCAACTTCAAAAAAATTAATATCGTGAAATGTGATTCATATTTCTGAAATTAAAATAATATTTTTTTCTTGTGACTTAGCAAAAGGTATACTGTCCATCTCGTATATAAAAAGAAAGAAGGGAAATAATTTATTATTGAAAAATATAAATTAACTCATCTCGCATTCATCTTTTTTCCACACATGACTAAAGCTGATGAGTGGTCGAGTGGTCGCGTACTCATATGCCAAGTCTTTACGCTAGTGAAAATTAATCGTTTGGGCATTTTGCAGGCCAAAGCTGTAAATTAACGTGATATATTTTTCATTTTTAATTTAATTTTTCGTGTTTTTCTTTCTTTCTCTCGTACGACATGAATTTTCATTTGTACTGGCATAATTCATATGTTCTCTCATTTCATTTCTTATATTTACATACAGTCTAACGCACAAGCAGACTTGCACAAGTGCACTTGTCGGCAAAATAACCGTTAATTGAGGAGAAAAAATGAGATTGTGTCTTTTGCTTACATCATGCCAAACTGAGATTGTCGCACGAAATTCACAATATTGAAAAAAATTATCTCAGTTCTATTTGATTGTAATCAAAAGTGGCAGCTGTATACATATTGTGAATAGTGAGACGAAAAAGTCGATAATAAAAAGTGTAAATTTATATGTGACCAGGAAGAAATCTATTCATAACACAATCTTGTTAGCAAAGAATCTGTTGTTCAGCTGTTAATTACTAAATTTCAATTTTTGTCATCCCTAGCTTGAATTCTATTGTCTCTTGATAGAAATAAACGTGCGTTATACGTTCGTCTATTTGATAATTCCAAAGTCAAACAATTAGGGTTCTCACTTCGGAACGGAACGGAATTCCGGGAAAATCGGAACGGAATTCCGGGTTCCGAAATTTCAATTTTCGGAACGGGAATTCCGAAATTTGAGAAATGCAAATTTCCATACAAAGTTCAACTTTTCTTGAAATTTTAAAAAAATTCAACAATTTCATAAAATTTTCATTCTATCAAAATAAAAATGATGAAAATATATGGTAAATTATTCTATCACGGTACAAATTTTTTTTCTCACTTTTTTTCAAGGCCTGAGAACTCTTGATATTTTTTGTTATTTTTGATATTTTTTGCAATGGGTTAGAACTCTTGTTATTTTTGATTTTTTGATATTTTGATATCGTGATTTTCTCTTTTATTAAAGACTATAAAATTTTATTGATAGCCTAAAAGAAAGCTATGAGCATAAGAAATGAAAATCAGAAAGGACTCCATATATTCGTGTTATCGTTTTAGAATTGAGGTCATTTAAAAAAAAGTCCATTTCTAAAAATTTTTGTTTTTCGAGAAACAAAGGTATCTTGATGCGAAATATCAAAAAGAGTTCTCAGGCCTTGATTTTTTTAGAACTTTTCTTACTTATTGTTGAACCAATTCTTATGTTGGATTCATTAAATAAAAGATAAATTCTTCTATTTAATAAATAATAACTAAAGTTAGAATATCTATTTGTCACTTTCGAGAATAAATTTCATTTTGTTTGAACCTATCATAGGACAAGTAAACAAAAAGAATCTGAAAAAGTTGAATTTGAAAATATTTTGTTGTCATCGAAATTTTGGTTTACATTTTTTCATTAAAATTTTCATTTTCAAATGTAAACAAAATATCATAAATTATTTCTGACAAAACGATACGTGAGAAATGAATATTTGGTAATATTTTAATTTTTTTTAAGATTTTTTTCATGAGTGGGAAATAAAGAAAAGAATAAAAAAATAATTTTATTTCTTAATAAAATCATTTTTTCATGGAAAATTTTTAAAATTTAATATCTTTATTATTTTTGCAGCGTGCGTCTTCAGCGCGCAAATTTTTGTGAAAATTTTATTTGAAAAATAACGACTAAAAATTCTGTTCGTCTTCCGAAGCTTATATTTAACTGTTTTTAAAGTATAAAATAGCCATCAAATTCATTCTATTTTTCTGTTCATAATAAAGAAAAATTAGCAAGAAAATTTTAAAATTTCATTTGTCAACAAAGTATTTTTAAACCAACTCTCTTGTGTTGATTTCAATAATAAATGCAAATATGATCAAAGAAATCATAAGTTCTATGATTTTAAATTTCATAGCATTTTGAGTCATTTGTATGACAAAATTATTCGGAATTCCGGAATTCTCGTTCCGTTCCGTTCCGAAATCGTCCGGAACGGAAATCGAGAACCCTATTGTCGCATCATAAATTAAGTGAAGATAATTTAGGGAAAAAGTCGGTCGTCCAAGACAACAGAGGCTTAGCAGATTTCATCTTTATCATCCCACTGGTTCATTTGGAGTTTATTGCACTTTTTCCTTTCCATGAAAAACTTTTTTGTTCAGATATTTATTATTTTATTGTTAACAATATTTTAATGCTCTGTATTTGAATATTATATAGTGCTCAGTACTAAAACACAAATTTAGTGCTCAGCATTGAAACACTCAAACACTGTTGAGCACTGAAAAAATTTCACTTCTATTCTAAAATATTTTAAATCATATTTTTATGAAATATTTATAGATATAAAGGTAATTTGTTAATTTTTATGACCAATTCCCACTCATTTTTATTAAAACAAGCTAACAAAATGTATTCAGTCGCACACAAATTTATAAATTAAAATTTTAAAGGAATTTATCGCATTACGAAAAGTTTAAATCATATTTCATTAAGCGCAAACAATTGCCTCAAATATTTCACATATGAGAATGAAAGAGAACGAATGAACATTACGAGAAGAAAAGTGAAGAAGATGTTCATGTGTGAGAAGGAAAACAGGCAGGCAGCTAGATAAAAATATTAAGTATCCGAACTATGCCAAGAGACGCCATGTATCTCTCTCAAAATAATATATTTACACTCATTCGAGTAAAACAAAACAGCTGAAAATTCCTTTTTTTTTTCAAATTACGCCGCTGAGAACTCATTGGAAAATGGGAAAAATGGGTACTCAGCACAGGTGATCGCTCAGCTCAAATGAATAATTCTTAGTGGGATTGCGTAAATGTCTGCTCATTTCATGAGAAGAAAAATAATGTCGCGCTTATTGCTGCTGTGGTAAACGAAGTAGAGTAATGGCCTATAAGTTTATAAGAAAATTATTTATGAAATAAAAATCATAACAAAAAATGTGTGTAGGTAAGAAGACAGAGGAAAAAAATGTTCTGATTTATGCTTAATGAATGTGAAGGAGAAACATGTGAGGCTTGTTCATCGTCATGCACACCACAGATCTTTCTTTTTTTTGATGAAATATTAGTTTTGAGTGGAAAATCACTTCTATTTCGTGTCACACACATGTTTTGTCTACATGTATAATAACGCAGATCTTCGTTGATACAAGACAAAAATAATGCTGCTGTGAGATATTAGCTGCTGTTTCTGTGTTAATTATAGATAGAAATATTCTATGCTAGATATTCTTTAATTTTGATGGTGATGATGACGAAATGACGACAGTTATGATTAAGATTGATTTTTTGCTGCTGCAACTTGTGAAAATTTCATACGACTTTATAATCCTCATTTTAAATTTTAAAAAAATCAATAATTTTTCACTCAGTCAAGACACAAGCAAAAATATGATAATTAATCATCATCCACCTGTTTTTTTGCACTTAATTCATGTTTGTATCTTTAAGCCTGTTTATAAATTGCATTGAGGAAATTGCAATTTGTCTCGTGTAAAAATAAGCTAATGAAAGATTTCTGCTTACTTTTATTAAATTTTTTCCTTTAATTTAAAGTGTTTTTTGAGTTTTAAGAAATTATCTACAATACAAATTATTGTTAAGTAAATGAATAATAAAGATAAAGAAACAACTTGCGAAAGTATAAAAAAGAGATAAAGGGAAGTGTTATTTGCGATGTAAATTAGCGACATCCAGCTAGTAACAGTACACTGAATTTAAACTATTAATGGTAAAAAATAGAAAATCAAAGCAATGGTTATTAGCGTGAAATTGTCGTTAGTGTAATAAACCAACTCTCTCTACGATAATAAAGTACATACATTCATATTGTTGTTGACACAAGAATTATCTAATTAAATCACACACATACTGGCATTTCTCATGCTCAAATATCATACTGTAGTTGAAAACACTATACTCGAACTTCTTTACGTAAGCAGAAATATTTTTTTGTTCGTTTCATATGAAACGGGCAAATAAGTAAGCAAGCAAGCAAGTGCTTTGCAGGTGTTTGCACTTAAAGCTTGTAAATGAAATAAAAAAATGTTTTTTTTTCTCTAGTCACTTTGTAGGTTATTTGATGATGATACACTAAAAAATAAATGTGCCAAGTGACATGTGTACTCAATCTTGACAGAACTTGTGACTTCCAATTCGATTTCAAAAGAAATATAAAAAATTTTGTGTCATTTGATAAACAACTTTATTGTTTTCAGCGATAAGGGCACACAGATGCAGAGAGCAATTTACTCATTAAAACTAAAAAATTCATCACACATGACAATCACCAATTCACCCTATATTTTGTTGCTTGCGCACATTTATGAGTCTGTGTTATCTTGTTTGCCATCGAAATTTTGTTTTTTCCCTGATTTCTGGTGGGAATTAGACGAACAAATGTTTATATTTTACCCGCTATCCCTTCTGCATGAATATTTTATTTGATTTCTTGATTTTCACTCTACTCTCTTTTGAATGAGATCACACGTGTTAGAATTCTGAAACATTTACAATTTTTTCACTTACTTACATCTTATAGCCTTCTCTCTCTTTTTTCTTATTTATGAGTGAAAAATTATGACATGTTTCATAGTGATACGTGAACTAATAGCTTTAACCAATTTAGAATGTTGAGCAGAAATTTTATTGCGCAAGTGGAACCAATACTGGCAGATGTTCCATTTTCAATTAATAATGTTTGATGATGATTACATTAAATATTTTTATGTTTGATACATATTTGTACAGATGATATGGATTCAGTAGCTAAATGAATTTCTTATTTGTGATGAATAAAAAAATTTATTTTTTGCTCTCCATGTCAACTTGTTTTTCTTAAATTGATTATAAGAAAAAATTTCCATATTATTCTCAAGTGCGTCAATCAAAAAATTGTTGTCAAAAATAAAAGAGAACTGAAAACTTTATACAGATGCTATGTAATATCAAATGCAAAAAAAATTAAATTTTAAATTTTAATGAAACGTAGAAAAGTTCTTCCTACATTCTAAATATTCCCTTGTTATCGTAGGTATTTTTTTTCTTATTACAAGCTCATAAAGAATGAGTTTGCTGATTATTTTTTTATTTCAACCAAGCGATGAATAAGACAACACACTTGTTTGTACTCAAAATGCCCCTAGAAAATATATTTCAATTGAGTACAGGTGAACTAACTCACTTTATCAATAAATTTGACGCAAAATTTTTCTTCTTATGTATATTTTTATTCTCGCGTACTCGTTAGTTTGTTATCAATTCGCAAAGACTCTGTCATAAGCGGCTCAAGTTAATTATATTTTTGATAACGGAGCAAAGAACATTGAATTTCATATGCGGGGGAATACGAACAATAACTTGCAGGTGTCTTGAAATATTTGCTTTTCATATTTTCATTGAGCTAGCAAGTACATGTGAGAAAGAGATTGTGGAAATATCAATAAAATAAAAAAGAGGAAAATAGTTGATAAATCAATATCAAAATCGAAGCCACATGACTTGAGTTTGTTTATGAGTGCTTAAGTACTTGATTTTTTTTACGTGTCAAATATGAAATTGAAGAGAAATTATTTTGAAATGGGATTGGCTTCCGAGTATATTTTTAAATTATCTTTTAAAAGTCTATGCAATACTAATGAATCATTGCATATTTCAAAAGCAATGTCGATAAACTCTTAAAGCACATAATAAGCTTGAAAAATTTTTAAAGGTCTCATAATAACAATAATTTTGTGCAAGCATAATGCCCTTTTCTAATGATTATACATCAATTTAGCTGCCTGCTCCTCTTTTTTGCCTTCAACTTCTATCAAAACATAAACATTCACTCTCCTCTATCTTCAATAATAATCGTCAATCAATCACTTGAAATAAATTATTCAAAGATTTTTTCATTGCACATTTTTGTTTCTTCTTCTTCTATCAACAATTTTGTGCAATTTTGAAAAGTGATTGTTTATATTTGAAATAAAAATAAAACGCAAGAAAGCAATTTGTAAATCGTATAAATGCATAATACATAGCACAAAAAATTTCCCTTTTATATGAGACTAACTAATGCTGACAACTGATTGTTTCGGAAAGAAAAATATTTGTGAGAATTTTCAATGATTCTACTGAATTTCTAATGAACTAACAACTATCGCGTATTCAATGATGATTCTACGCAATTCATGTCTTATTCATTACACATAATTTGCTTTGCTATTAGAGTAGTAGTTTTGCCTTTTTATATTTTCAAAACTTGCGAGGCTTTTTTTGCAATTTAAAAATAGGGTAAACGTTCCTAATTTTCGGTCTATCCTAATTTTCGTCATAATTGATTTTTTCCAATTTTCTATTAAAACCTTTAAAAATAACAAAATAAATGATTATATTAAATCAATAATGACATTTAAACACTAATGGATACTCAATTATGATTTATAGAATAGTACTTGATGAGAAATATCCATTTTCATTTTTTTTTCACAAGATTGAAATTTTTAAAAATTTTCAGTTCAATATTTAGCACTAATTAATTGCGATTTCCACTCAAGTTATAACTTAAATATTTGAAAACATTCTCTAACAACACTTTAAAATACTTTTTATCACTATTTCGCAAGTTGTAACAGCTAGTTTTAGATGACTACTCGAAACCTAATTTTGGTCTATTTTTGTTCCTAATTTACGTTATTTGTTTACAAAATTTTGACAGAAAAATATAAATCGCGTTCAGTCAAAAATGTGTGAATCGCGCTCAAAACACTTCAAAAAATTAAAATGATATTTTTGCTTTCTAAAGCATTTTAGGAGTCGGAAATCGGGAGTAAATTGATAAGTAACAAAAAAAGGAAGTAATATTGTAATTTTAAAAGTTTTAAGAAGATAAATATAATTGATTCAAATGTAAACAAATAGACCGAAAATTAGGACGGATAAAACTTGTTAAATTGTGAGAAAACGATTTAGTGCTGACTTTAAAAACATGAATTAAATGAAAGCTGCCGAAAGTCTACATTAAAAACTTTAGTTAGAATAGAAATTGAGTGAATAGTTAGTGAAATATTTGTGATTAAATTCGAAAAGATGAAAATAGACCGAAAATTAGGAACATTTACCCTACATGAATGTGTTAGTTAAAGAAAGACTGAAGGAAAGAAAATCAATTTGATTCTCGAAGCTTGAGCACTGCACGTTATGTTTAACCCAATTTTTAGCTCAATTTTCATGTCAAGAAATCGCTGTTTGAGCACGCCTGGGAAAGTTCATATAAATGAAATGATTAAGTGTGTATATGAGTGAGTACATGCTTTAAAACTTTACTTTAGATCAAATAAGTAAGTAAGCAAGTAAAAAGGCATTTGACCTCTCACGATAGAGCAATTTCATATTTATTTTGCCTTTTGCCAGACCTTTCGGATTATTGTATCCATCGCAATTAAGCTCGTTGTTGTTGCCATTCATATAATATATGAACGAAAGTTTGTTATTGCTTAATAATTGAATTTCTTTTTGACACTTTGTTTCATGTTGAAAAGTGTATCACGTTTGTGAAATTGAATGTAAAATGATAGAAGGTTGTGTTGAAAGTTTTGACATTTTCCATTTCATTATTGATTCAAAAATAATTCGAGACATTTGGTCAAAAAAGTTAACATTTAACGTTTTCCGTGAAATAAATTTAGATTTCAACAATAAACATCGGCTGTAATACATAGTGGAATGAAGTAGCGATCGTATAGATGCAAATTTAGAGTTGTTTCAAAGGCGTAAACATTTTATAAGAAAAATTTGTCGCCTTACAAAACGAAAATACTGTTTGTTGTTTATTGAATAAGTTTGTTATGCAGCAGCTGCAAAAAAACGTTGTCTACTACAGCCGTTCAGTATCATCAATTAACATTCAAATTACTCTTTTAAATCAAAACACAATATGCAGTTTGTATGAGACAACTAAAGTCATATGAGTCATCATTGTCTTTTCACATAAATAGAGATTTAATTTCTAAAAGTGTGAAATGATTCCTACATAATAAAATTGCTTAAGTAATTGTGAAACAAACACTTGAAAGACACTCGTGTCGATTTGTAAAGATTTTCTTCTTAAATTGGAAATGACCTATTCATTATTTCAACAATTGTTTGACTCTTACTGATGTCATCAATATAACAAAAACGATATTTACGATGATTAAATTTTAATTTATTCAACCAACTTCAATAAAAAAGATCAATGGCTTCAATAGAATAATTCTCACAAGTATCGATATTACTATCCATTGAAATGAACTTGAATAAAAAGAACGACTCTCGAGCTGTTTAAAGACTTAAGGTTAAATGGAACACGCGCAATATTAGCATATAAAAAATTATACGCAATTGTGTGTCGAGTCTATCGTTCTCTCTCTCTAGTCGTCATTACAAACTGGGTTACTAAATATATCTACACATTTCAATTTGAATTATGATTTAATCGCACCTGTTCAACCTTTACGATGAACTGATTTTTTTATTTTATTTTGAGATAGAAAGAAAATTTTTCAGTTCTGACTAAGCGACAAAATATAAGTGTACGTATTGTGTTGAATTTATCTTTTCATTTCTGTCACTTTTAAGTGGATCATTGTTTAAATTTTGTTATTCTGTATTATAGTAATTAACGAAAAAACAAAATATGTCGTACATACACGTAGTCTCATTGGAATGACGAATAGAGCTTAAAAATTTTTATTTTGAATGGCGACTGAAAAAGTTTCATTCATTGTTCACAAAGTAAAGCCTCATTCAACTGTTTAATCAAGTCACACCTTTAATGAAATAAACGACTTGATAACGATCTCGACAATCAGTTTCAATTTGATCTTTCTCTCTTTCTTGCTCTCTTTATTTGAAAGTGTTCAACAATTGCCTTCATTTAGGTTGTATTTAAGATAAATAGTGGAATAAGAAATGTAAGTAGACAAGACAGAGGCTGAAAAAAGTGTTTTTATCGTTAATCTATTACTTTACTTATATCTGGCTACCGCACTGAATATGTAACTAAAGTTGACGTACGGGCATGTTTAATCTGTTTAAGGCATGTTTCAAATTTGTATTAATAATAATAACTGGCCGTGGAGAGTTTCAATGCGACTGATTTTACTTACTTATATATGTAGTGTAAAGATAATGACAGGATGTAAGCTAATTACATGATTTTACTCTCTTCTTTACCTTTATAGTCTGACATCCGCCATAATTAATAAGAGATGTATGTATGTTTGCGGGAGATTCACTTGTCTAATAAGTAATTAGCAAATTAGTTGAGCAATGAAAAAACATTAAAAGCATCATTGGATTCATTAGTATTTTTCTCATGTTGATGTCATTTTATAAAATATCTACATATTGTGACATACAATCATCATCATTGCAACGCAAAATTACAAGATAGCGTAAAAAACAAATTTTTGATCGGATGATTGCAAATGCCATCAACTGCTGCTACTGTGGTGTATGAGATTAATGTTGATTTTAATGGTTCATAAATTTACTGAATTGTGCTCAGCTTTTTTAAGATAGTGCAATGAACAAATAAATAAATGTGAGACGCAACAAGATTATTGGTGAGAATTTTCACTTTTTTTGCGTGCCGATCAACTGATGATAAATGAGTTTCCTTATTGCAATTAAAGTAAAGCCAACGTTGAATTTTAAAAATGTGGTAACATTTAAGAAAAATAAAAAAAAAAGTTTAATAGCATTTAATTGCTCTACATTGGAAGCTGCATGTAATTTCTTTGAGGAGATTGTAGCAGCATATGGACGTTATGACTTATAAAACTTGACTGCTTTCATTACTCTACTTTTATTTTTTTTTAAAAAATAGAGTCTCTCTTTCTCTACGGAACTTGTCACAGGTTCTGGTTTTGATTAAGGAAATCATGCAATCGAGCGTTGATGATGAAAAACCAGAGCACATGCCTCACAATTAATAAATAATAATCTTTTCATATTTTTTATATTACTAATTGCTGCCTAAGTTAGTTGGCGAAGGAAAGAGAGCAATTCAGAACTATGAATCAAGATCATAACGATAGTCAGCTGAAAGACATTAGCAGCTGGCCGAGCACAACAATCTTTTTCACTGTTCTGGTAAATATTAACAAACAACAGTAGGAAAAATTATGATGAAAAATAAAAAATATTAAAACTGTAGAGGAGAAAAAAGAGCTCTGATTTAATAGGAAACACCTGTTAAGCATTCAATTCGTTTTTGAGATTTATTGGCCGTGCAATGGTATGAAATGAGCGAAAATAAGCAAATTTTGCTATTGCATATACACGCCAACCATATTTCTTCATATTTTTTTCGGTTATAAATGATTCATAAGAGATTATTATTAGAAGTATGGTCGATTGATTTTTTTCTTCGTAATATAAATTTGATAATTAGATGCTTAGCATGTCAGTCAATTATTTCAAGCGATTTCAAATTGAGATCGACATCATAAAAGGTTCAGGTTGCTTGCACTTGATTTTTGCTTCTTTCTATCTCCCGTAGGGGCAGGTAAGGAATCTAATCAACCTTAAATTTGCAAACATGTACGTACACGTCATACCTGACAAGACATTTCTCTGGTGTAATTAGATGCCACACCTTGATTTTTTTTTTGCAGGTTTCGCCTATAGTAAACAGCAATGCAGACATAAAATGACTTTAAAATTTTTTACTAGTATCTAGTATAAGCATCATTAGATTTATGTTGACCAAATAATTTCTCACATACAATATATTAAACTAGCATGCATGCATTAATAAATTCTAATCATTTTGATCATTGAAATGAATTAATTGAGTGTGGGCCTTGTATAAGAAAGACAAGCGACAATTTCTGATCAACACATTTATTTCTCTCTCTCTCTCTTTAAATCGATGAATGTCGTGTAGGAGAAATTTCAGCACCGCCATCATGTCACTTTATGAACCCCACTCAAAGCAGACTTTTACACAATATACAATGATGTGAGATGAACACTTGGGCACGCAACTCTACAATTAACAAGCAGACGTAATATAATATTGAAAAAGAAGATAAGTCACTGGAGGAGGCACTTATGAAATGTGACATTCTTTTTCGGAATTTCATTGAACAGTAACGAGCATATCACATTTCCAGTTGTTGCCTTTTTTGCATGAAATAAACACCTGAAATAAAAAATTAAAAAACAACAGCAATTTGCTTACAAATTTCAATTTTTTACAGCTAGTTTTTGTTCATTTTTTATTTACTTTTTTTAGCTTTTTTGTTTCATTCATAATTATTAAAAAAAAACATAAACAATTTGTTTGATAAGAAAAAATGTATGCGTGTATGTTGATTTCTTTTGCGACTTATGCTTTTCTTAATGACTTGTAAAATAAAATAATTTTTGATCGCAATTTTTAATATATCAAAAAGTCTACAGAATTCAAACAATTTTTAAGAAATTTTGAAACTTATCATTAATAAAATTATTATTATTCATTGCGTTTCTCGCGGCATAGCTTGAACATGTGAGTTGTTTTTGTACATTTCACCTTTATCTTTCACCTTTATGTTCTTTAAATCCATTTATTTTTTTAAAAATAAAATAATAATCTACAGATCACAGAACTTTAATTATTTAAATTAATCAAATAAAAAAAGATTTTTTCATCATTTAATGTTATACACGAAAAAAATTTACTATTGTATGCTGCTGCTTCTGTCTGTCAACTTTTTTAGTCTTTTTTTCATCGATTCATTTTGCAGTAGATAATGAATCCTTCTATCTAGATGTATTCAATGTGTGTTTAATTGCATTTACTCGTAAGTTCTCAATATTTATAATTATTATGTATATTTATAGTTTAAAATTGCATACAGAGATGTTGAGAAGAAATGCGTTTGTTGCAATTATTCATAAACATTTATCCTCAGCAGTTTCAGTTTTAAAACAAAAACAATATATATTATTTTTCTTGTGGGCTCCTCTGAGATCAAAAGCGCATTAAATTGACTTTAACACGATTGTTTTTCGTCTGTCTGGAAAAAGAGGAAAAGAAAGAGAAATTGTATTAATATCATTGTAAAATAATTATAGTTCAAAATCATCTCAAAGAGTCAGTCAGTCAGGCAGCCAGCAGCAAATAAGAAAAAGATTTTGCTTTCACCAAACACAGCGGCAACAACAGGGCATAAATTTGAATGTTTTTCATGCTTGTTATGTTGCTTATTTAAAAAGATTGTTATCTTGGAGTGTGTGCGTCTGCGCTTGCATATATGAAAGAATTCATTCATATATCTACATTTACAGTCAATTGTCCGAGCCCGCAATATATGATTCAAGTTCATTTCATCATATTTATCAAATTAATATCACCATGACTTGCCTCAGTCTTTATAAATAAACATCTGTGTGTGCATGAAGCAAAAATGGAAATCAAAGGTCTCTGAATATGAAGTCATAAATGTACATTGTAACTCAAACAACAAAATGAAAATATTTTTCATACTCTTTCTTAGTTTTGAACACGTGTTTAATAACATAATTCTCTCTCACTCTTTTTCTTATTTTTGAACAACAGTAGTTTCTTTAAGTAATGAGTAGAAGAGCGGAAAACGAGTCATTGCAATGGCAACTACATACATATTTGAAAGAATAAATCCGCTCACTCGAAATGCCACAGAATAAAAATTGGGACCAGCAGTTGACATTAATGGATTAAGTTCACATTGCGGTATTAACTTGTGATGACCAGAAATTTTTCATTTTTTAAAAACATTAACTCTGCATATTTTTATTTAATAAATCTTTTACGACAAATTAATATAGCTATGACGACCACGTGCATGTTACTTGCAATCATTGAAAACATACTTTAAGACTCTTAAATGCTCAACGCAATTAATCAAGCAGTACACAGAGAAAAAGATAGCGGATGAAACAATGAAAGTCAACAATTTTTTTCATTCATAAAACAATAGCAAATAAATTATGACTGGAATTGAAAATAATAAGCCATAAAGTTGCAATGTATGACTTCTTATGTGTTGTTATTGTTTAACTTGAAATTTCATCCCTTTGCAATGCATTCTAAAGGAAAAAGAATCAAAAGTTCTATTGTCGCCCACAGAAGTAGCAATGTGATACATTTGATTGTTATTAAATGCAATCAATGAAATGTCGGCGACGGCGTCCACTCCTCCGGCATATTCATTTTCATTTTTATATAGATATTGTGCCTCTGTATAATATGAATGTGTATACATGAAATGAGCATTTTGCTTCTCAATTTGAACACGTGCAAATGTTCAATATGGAATTTAATTAACCGCCTTTGCAAGTGTTCACAAAATCTTTCTTTCTCTCTCTTGCTTATATAGTGAATGAAATATAATAAACATCGGGAGATTTTTTTCATCATCAATTTTCATCTTTCTTTTTCTCAGTCGTCTATCTATATTTCACTTTTCATATCATTCAGTCAATTCAACTTACTCGATCGTGTTTATATGCGCTTTCTTCGACGAATGACTCTTGAGAATGAATAAACAGCAAAAGAGTCACATTAATGCGACATATATAAATATTTTAAAGTAAGCACGACGCTCTTCTACGCCCGCAAAATGAAGCTCATAAAGAATATTATTTTGGACAGACTGTAAACTTTAATTTGTATGTCAACATTTCACATTTACTCATCAGTGGGAAGTTAAATTGTATGAATGTGAATTATATAAAACTTTAATTGGTCTCATAAGTGGCATATACACAGGTATGTATATAAAAATGTATCAAAATGGGTGAGGTGACTGCATAATACTAAAACTCTCATTCATACAACGTTATGCATCACTGCGTGCAAAGTTTGCTTTAATTTTCAATTCACGAAACAGCAGTCGTGATTTAAATTGAAGACATACAAAGAGAGAAACCAAGAAATAATAGATGATTTGTCTCTTCATACTTAATTTTATAGATAAATTAACAAGATTTAAGTTCATGAAATTTTTTAAAATTAAATTTTAACGGTTAAGTTGCAAACTAAAATTTTCTCTTATTTCTTGATAGAAAGTTTCTCACATTATTTTAAAAGAAAGGTAAATTTGTATTTGTGTATTGATGATGATACATTTATGCTGTAATTTATTGCATTGTTGATGGATGAGAAAATTTATTAAAAAGTTTTCATTCATGGCGTTTCAGCATCCGCTGATTAAAAATAAGAGCAATGTTGACGATCGCGAGATGGCTATGCAAAAATACAAAACAAAAAAAAATTTCTCTATATCACTCGTGATTTATTCATATTTACAAGAGAGTGTGTGTATGAATGGCAAATGAATAATTTATAACTTGCTTCGTTTCTTTTTCGGCGAGGTGATGATTGAGAACTGGTTCAAATATGCTACTTCACTAGACGCCACTTATACAAACATATTCGTTCATTAATTAAAACCGCAGTCGATTTCTTTTCACTCTCTCATACGAGATTGATTGATTTTTAGCTCTCACAATAGATTGTTTTTCAAAGTTTCAACATGCCAAGCGATGTCGTCGTCGTGATAGCCAGGTAAGCCTTGAAAAGCTCTCTTTTTTTATTTCAACGACACGAAATCAAAATAGTTTTTTAGTCAGTAAAACATTACAAAATCACGGCTCTTTTCGACAAAAATGAAATGCAGGTGTTCACCAAATGGCAAAAAAGCACACACAAATACGTAGAGAGCGGAAAAAATTTAATTTACAAATTGCTACGTGAGTTCATTTTTATGGGAAAAATATTTTCTCTCACTCTTTCATTATTGTTATTAAAAGTTTTCATAGTGGAAAAATTTTTTTTAAAGATTGCGCTGGAGAAGTGACTCAAGGACTTTTTGAGGTTTTTCTTTTTAAATGTATTGATAATTGTAATGATATGAAATAAAAACTTACATTATGATTTATTGATGAATATTCATTGGATGTGGTGAAAATTTGTTGTGGTTGTTGCGGCTGCTGTGATAAGGGTGAGGTGTTGCTATGATTATTTGAAGGTAAGATGGTGTTTGGACTAGGTCTCACATGAAGTGGTTGTCGAGGACTCACTTGTTCGATCATTTGATTTTGACCAGCAAGCACAGCGGCTGCATCAAATTCATTGACAGCTGGATGAGTATCGAGTGCCGTTTGTAAATCACAAATGTACTGAATGACGTTATGGATGACCTCTAATTTCGATAATTTTCGATTCTTTGGCATGAAGGGTACGAGATCTTTGAGTTTGCTTATGTACATTTGAATTTCTGCATTTTCGCCATCGCGATGACGTGAAACACGTCCACTGGCAATTGATGGTACTGAAGCGCCAGTTGAGCAGACGGCTGTGATTGCTTTCATCTTTCTTTGCTGAATTTTGACGGCTTTTTATGTTTCCTTACACTTCAAGAAAAATTATTAATTTGTTGTTGCTAATCCGGCTTAATCCAAACGCGGATTTATTTTTATTTTCACTTAATCTTTTTGAACTTTTTATTTTATATTTGTCTGTGACTAAAAATAAACTTTTTAGTCAATAAACTTTCTAATTTCGTATTGTTTCTTCTCTGATGAAATTAACCACTTGTTAATAATAATTAAATCTTTTTTTCCTTCTTTCACAATTTCTTTCTTTTGTTTTTCTATGCGTTGATTTATTTTTCTATTTATTTTATTTTTCACTTTTGTTTGCGTGTCGCGAAATCTCTTTCGGGATTATACTCTTTATTTTCTCAATTAAACTTATTTTCTCTCTCTTTCTCTTGAAATCCTCTTCAGGTTAAATTAATTTTCTTTCTTTTATTATTATTTAAACTCAAAAAATGAGCAACGAAATGAACGTGACGGCAGACTGAACGAGAATGAAATATTTGTCTCTAAGGTGAGTGAGTTTATATACGAAAACCGATAAACACGCCTCTTTTCAACTTCGGCAAGCCGAATGCATCAGTCTCTCAGAGAATCATGAGAGAATTTCTTACAGCTGTGAGAGCTATCGTCGGTTATAGCAGATGCTTTTGATGAACCCTCTTATAGTGTTAAAATGTTGCACATGCATAGAATATGATTCATTTTAGAAAATAAAAATAGTAACAAAAGTCATTTGTAATCAGATTTAATAATTTTATCATCAAGAATTTCCCATGAATTTCATTATCAGTAAACTAGTATATATAGCAACATTTTAGGTGCACTTGGAAAGTTCATGCAAGTGTGTTTATTTATAAACATTCCATTGACTACATTTTCGTTATGAACACTTGGTCTGAAATGAATTCATCATTATCAGTTTCTCTTTTTTATGTGAGAGTACACATGAGGACGGGATGTGTTTTCATAATAAAAATATATATTTTGTATGAAAAAAATCCCAGTCAGCCGCAGCATAATACTATATAATATGAGTCACATAGATTATAATATAAATAGATTTTTTTTGGAAAAATAAAAAATTATCAGATCATTATCAATCAGTCTATTGTATTTTAATTTGACCAAAAAAAATTTTCAATTGTATAAGAAAATACTTTTTTTGCAGGTAAAAATTGAAAAATATTTTATCTTAATAGCTTTCCCATCAACAAACAAATTCTTGGCTGAATAAAAACAGAGGCAGAAAGATAGATAGATAGAGAAAGAAAATGATGAATGTATAAATTATTCATGATCATGAGTTTCTAATTATCTCTTCATAGTTGATGTTAAGAGTGCTTAAATAACTCCATTGAGTGTGTCGATGCAATAATCATCGTCGTATATCATTGGTTGAATAGGTATATGAGAATAAGATAGAATAGCAATATTTAGGCAAATGATCAGGTGTATGTGGAGAATTAAATGCGTGAGAATATTTGCTTTTTCCCATTTCATTCCAAAAAGAAAGAAAAAAGAATTTCAATTGTTTATTGTTGCTGCTCGCATGAACACAAAATTTTTCGTCTCTCATGCCTCTTTCTTCTTAATTTTACCTGTTCTTTACTCACTCGCTTTCATGAGAAAGTTCAGCCAAAGCAGGGAGGTCTAAATGATTTTTTCTTATTAAATTTACAACCTATTTTCGGACATGAACTGCATTCCGCAGTAACTATAATTAATAAGTGCTTCAACCAAAAAGTTATCATGTTGAGTTTCACTTCCATAAGCGGATCATTATCGTGCATACATTGTTACACGCTGCATTTGACAGAAATTTTTTTATTTGTCGAATGTCTAAGCTCACTGCGCTTGCCTTCGATGGCAATTATTATGAAAAGGACGACAAGTTTAAAACAAATACATGTAAATAAGAGAGATTTGCAAGGTGAACAAAGAGTACAGCCCATAATAATAAAAAAAAAAAAATTATCAAGTGTCCCATGTTCTTTTACTTTATTGCAATATCATAAATTTTTGAGATTCTTTAATTTATGTAAATTAAGAAATTTTCGTTTACCTTCTCACGTCTACCTCCATGGCAATTTATGTACACATACAAATATATTGAGCTGTTTTTTTCGACCTGCACATTAATTTAATATATGCAAAAATAACAATTTTATTTTATGACTTCACAACACAACAACTTGTTTCAAGTGAAGATTCTCAGCAGTGATTTTTTTTCTGTTCTCTCCTTCGTGCCTTCCTGTTTAAGGAGATGACAGTGAGAGAGAGGTAAGCAAACACCTGCACTTTTTTTCTTGTGTGGTGTGTTTCGTTGATAGTGATTCCAAGAAGAAACAAAGAGTAAAAAAATCTCAAACAGCGACAGTTTCCTTCCACAGAGTGACTGGCTATTCATTATAATCATAAAAATATTTCTTGAATATTTGCGAATGTGTTATAAAAATAAATTTTTTTATCGAGACACAACAGATCGAACTTGTTGTTTCGAAATATTTTCGTTTATTTGATTTGATTATAAACCAATTTGAATGATAATGAAGTATGTTGTATGTTTATAAATTTAAAATAATAATCATGTTATTCTAAATGTCTTTCATCTACGAAAATTTTGACGCCTTCTTGAGAATGAATGCTTATGTGTATCTCTGTGACGTTATCCATTCGATATTTCATCGGAATCTCAGATTACTGATCTATTCGATCATTATTATTATGGCTTGCCTGTTATTGTTATTGATGGAGTGTGTAACAAGTATCTCTGCTTTTAGCTGGTTTTTAGAGGCGCCAATATGATGTCAATATCAATACAATATTCTTATGACTTATTGGTTTACTTCGGTATGCATTAATTGTGTTACATCTGTTCTCATCCATTAATTTATTTAATTGATTTTGATAATGAAAAAAACAAGCGAATAATGGACTTATTCTATAATACAACACAAACCCAAATTGAACCATATGCTTGAGGCGAGAAATAAGTAAAGCCAATTGAATCCATCATCAACAACATTTGCTACCAATATGGAATGTTTCTTATTTTCTTTTTCCGTGTATTGAAGCTACTTGAGCTCATTGAAAAATGTGTTTGATGAGATGTAGTGTTTAAAAAGCTATTAAAGCAAATTAAATCATCCACTATCTGCTATCGTATGACATGTTGAATCATGAATTGAGCATGAATCATGATTAATGAAGAACAATGAAAATAAAAAAAAGAGTTTAAGAAATCTCGGATAAATAAATGGCAAACAAATTATCAAAGCATGTGTTTGATGGCGATGAAATTTACTTCATTCTCTATTTTTCAAAGCAAAGCTCGAAAACTTATTGAAATGACGGCATCACTTTGTTGTTCAATGTTGTTGCTTGTTTGAATCGCCGATCGTGTTTGTTTTAAATTTTTTTTTATTTTCTAAAACACAGAAATTTGCAAACATTAATACAAATAAATAATGAGATGAAAGTAAACTAGGAGCGCTGATTTCATGATTTTTTGCGTTTCAACTAGAATGCTCTAAGCATGTGTGAAGGAAAAGAAAAGTTTTGTTATTCAAAATGTTCCTTCCGTTCACACAGAATTTACTGCAGATGTCGATTTTCTGTTTCACATCTAACCCAACCAAATATATGCTTGCTCAACTTCATATTCAATACTGGAATCAAGGTTCTTTAAGTAAGAGGAAAGTTGACAATCTGCAAAAAATTTAAAGGGACACCTTGATGCCTGCGGCTATTTGTATTTAGTTTGCAAAAAATAATATTGGTTGGCCCCTATTCACATAAAATATTATGTCCTTGGCATTGAAATTTTTATCATGAGAAAGTTTTTCGTGACCAGCATCATTGCAAACGAGAAAGAAATTGAATCCAATTAAAATGAGATTTTAATAAATATTTTATTTTTATAAAAAAAAATACCAGCATTGTTGAGAGTCAATTACGAAAGAATCATTTGTAATAAATGCTCGTAATCCATAACATTTACAGTAATTATAATCCTATATTGTAAATGCATGATGCATTGCCAACTGTATGCTTATTCTTAATCAAAATAATAAGAATAATAGGGTAAAGAGATGCAAAAGATCAATTGATTCACACACACAATGTTGAGTTGATGGTAATACATATCATGCTACAATAGGCTGAAATCAATAATAAATATTTTTTCACTCTCTTTCTCTCTTCTACTTATAATTTAACTGAAATTCAAACAAAAAAGTGTGTTAGGGGTCACGTGTGTATATATGTGCGATAACAATGGGATTTTAAAATTATTTGTGAGCGCATTTCATGGGATAGTTCATTATTATTGAGTATTTTCATTTCTTCCGAGTGCCTTGTGTCTATCACTCGTTTACTATTTGCCGAATCGAAAGAGTCACACTCGCACTAAGCGCACACACATTTTCGATGATTAGTAACGTTTATAACCGAGAGAATATACACAACTGCTGTGCATATTTTTTTTCGCTTTTAGGGATTATATATGCAGCTGTGATAGGTTTGATGGGAAACTATTTTTTTTCGACTTTCATTATTAAAAATTGAATTCGTCTCTTTTATTCGCCATCATTATTATGAAAGAGAACGATTATTTTGCAAAAAAAAATATTAACACACTGTTTTCTGCTCCAAAAAGATTATGAAATTTGATAAGAGAACAGCAAAATACAAATTCATGGAAAAAAGATTGTAATTCATTCACATGTGGACATTTCTAATCAGTTATACATTCTTTTTTTTTTGTTGAAACACTTGTGTTTTTAATTCCTTCTCTCGCTCATTTTTCATCATCTTTGCATACAGAATCGGAACACGTGTTCCTCAGCTCGAAGCAATTCGAAGCCACGATGTGAAACAAATTCATTATTCTTGTGAAATATACGAACGATATTTTTTCTTCTTCTTTTTGTTTATTTCTGTTCTGTTATCAGAATAAGAATCTCGGCATTTATTAATGAAATATTTTCATGCTTGAAATTCTGAAGAAAATTAATTTTTTTCATTACAATCCAGAGTTTAAAAAAATTATTGTTTTCTTTCTTTAGCATATCCATAGAACAAATAGTTTGAATTAAAAATATTTTAGTGCAAAATGTCAACAATTAAAAATTATTAAAATTGTTGATTTAAAGCATTCAGAAGATACAAATCAAGTTAAGTAAGTACTAATTAGGCAAAATAATTATCTAAAACGTTATTAATATGAAGCATTAACAAAATTTAACTTGTTTTTACATTTTTGAAAAGTTCAAATTTGAAATCATTATTACAATTAAAATCACCATAATATAATAGAAATCATGAGAATTTTCACATCGAAAACACTCAGTATAATGAGCGAAAATAATTGCTAATAGACTAAGTGAGTGAGAAGGGGTGGAAGATATAATGTATATGAAAACTTCATTATATGCTTCAAAACTTTCCCACGCGCCCTCATAATTGTTCGACTCATTCCGGGATTTTCTCACTTCAATTTCCAATATATACACTCATGATTTAGATCGATCGCAAAAACGTTAGATAGTGGTGCGTGTGAATGACTAGTTTATTTCAAAAACGGCGCTAAATGACTTACAAAGTTCACATAATTCATAGTTCAGGATTAAGAGATATTAAAAAATCTAACTTTATGAGAAATTGTTCACGAATCAATAAAAAGGAGAATTTTTTATTGCAAACGATTTAATGGATTTTCGCGCAGATGTCATGATTTGTGAGTAAATTTTCATAGGGTCGACAATCTTCGATGAATAAAAAACGTGTTGGAAACAAAGAAAAATTTCTTTCGTTGACGCCACTTTTTAAACTCTTAGCGCCCTAACACTAGAAATATTAACAATTTCTTACGCGAGAGAAGGGAAGAATAAGAAGAATACAATCTGAAAAAAATCTCCCTGTTTCATTCTCATTACATAATTCCATTTTTTGCGCTATTTAATGTTTTCGTAATAAAACAGCAGCTATTGAACTTCTTTATTCAATAAGAAGTCGAAAATAATAAGGGATGATGATTTTTATAGTTTTCTCAAATGCATTTTTTATACGTCGACACTTAAATGTGTCGTATCGGTAATTTGACTGAGATCACTAACCCTTTCAATGTTCTGCGTTTTAATTCTGTCACATTTGACACGGTTGCTTTGGCTTTCAAGATGAATTTAACTCAATTTTTTGCTACTTTTTTTGTGAACTAATTAAACAAGAAGAACATTTGAATACAAAAGATTCAATCGCACAAAAAAGAAGAAGAAAAGAAATTTTAATTAAAACTGGAAATGAAAAAAATTCTTAAATTGCGGGTCAACAAAAAAAACTTACATAACTGGATGACAAAAGTAAAACTTGAATACCGCGGACGCTCTCACGCTTTTACACCGCTGATCTTTACAACGCGATTCGATGCTTTCCCTTACACGACAATCAAGACGAGTTTTTCAACAAACAAATAAATTTTTTATTATTGTCGAAAAATGATTTTTTGGCATCGCACCTGCAAAGATTTCTTTCTTGTGAATGAAATGAAATCGTATGTAACCCTTTTGTTCGCTATAAAAGAAGAAGAAAAAGAAGTAAAAATATCGCGGTATTTCTTCTAGGGGTTGCATATGGTTCTCTATTGTGTGTATCAATGACGTAAAATTTTGTGAGGAAATCGGACAACCCATTGGGACGAATAAGAAAAAAAATTACAATAACTTAGCCCTCATTCTTGATTGCATCGAAACTTCCTTTCAATTGTGTTATGCAAAAAAAATTAAATCAGTTCTCAAGCTTAGTTTGTTACTTTTTCGGTACATTTAACGTCACAACAAACATGATGATTATTCTTTTAACTCTACTTGTGCATTCCCATTGACATATTAAACGTTCTTCCCTCCTTTCACGTGTGTACTGATCGTAACGGCTACATTGCTACATCGTTATGGGAACGAATTCAAGCGCTAATTTCAAGCACTTTTTATGATATTTATTCATAAGAGGGCGAGAAAAACGATTTAATTTAGCTCTCGATGTATTAGAGTAGTAGAGTCAATGTGATCATAACAATCGCTCTACCATTGCGCTGACAATTGGCTTTTATGTTCAATTATGTCGTTTCTAATGATTAATCTTATGTATTCACATTTGTTTGTTATTTTCGCGGATGATAACAGATGATACACAATAACATTAATGGTACACATTTGAGAGTTTTTATGATGCTTTATGTTTAGGGAATGTAGCAAAATTAGACAGATGGACTCATATAATGCAACACTTGCAGTTGAATTTTTGTTCGTTTAAAGAGGGGTAATGACTTAAAATTGAAGTCGATTTTAGGCGCGAAAACTAAAATACTTACTATGAAATGTTTGAAGTTGAGTCAATAAACATTGACCACAGTTGGAATCACCCTAAGTAAATTTTTATTTCCTTATAAAATTCTCATCTTGACTTTTTCTTCATAAATTATAACTTTTTTTCTCTCTCAAATATGATCAGCTGCCATTGCATTCCACAAATTGTTCCATATGCATTGCTAGAAAATAAAATTATTAGCAAAAAAGAATCGAAAGGGTTTATCACACATCATAACATTTGTCGTTTTCATCTGCTCACTAATGCAGCAAACACATTTTATAGAGGCAACTTCCAATTAGTGCATAAACTTACAATGTCTCTTTACTATGCCATTTTAAGAGCTTAATTGAAAGACGCAAGCTGTTATGCATGTTTTCGAATAGAAAAAGAGCTGAACAATTAACAATTAAAGAGCGATCAGCGTTCGATGTACTGAACGGCTGCTTCGAATATCTAGCCAAACCAGATTCTCGCCATATTACTACAACACAACATGCATCACGATGAGGAGAAAATGTTTAATGCAATAAAATAGTGATCGCTGGACGATAATGAACTCTGCAGCTGATGACTCTTCTTTACTAACAGCAAGCAAGCATTAATAGTGCAGATGTAAAAAAAATCAGGAAACATACTCTACCCATGTGCGGTGTATAATGCCAATATAAAAAAACCTTCCCAGTTCAATTACAAGGTCTTACATTTACTAAGCTTCGCCTATGAATTGCTAAAACACATGGATCTATTTATTTGTAAATTTACCGGCTGCATATGTTGTGATATTTTTTTAACCATTTGCCATGCACTTTATAATTTTATGTATTAGGCATTATTGCAATGAAAACTCGTTTCAATTTGTGAAAACAAAAGCAACGTCGCATTGTTCGACAACTGATGAAGTGGCAAATATTTATTGGAACTGAAATGCTTTGTCATTAAACTGCTGTCGTGATTTACTCGAAAAGGGATGCAAATAAATCGGTATTTATAGAGAGTTGTCATAAGTCTGTAACTGCTGCTACATGTTTTTGACAAATGAATTTTTTGCCGCTCAATAACGAGCCTCAAACAATGAATTATGAGTAGTTTTGTAGATACAGTCTGACAGAATTTAGTTACGGTTATTGTTGAATAATTGCTACATCTATGTCACTTTTTGCTAGAATAATGTTAGGTCCATTTCCTCAATGAGAAAAAAATTCTACGAATCTCAATTAAAATCTTCCGCCATTCACATACCGGCATTTTAAGACGCTCATTCAATTGAGAATTTCAATAAATTGATTAATTGCTCCTTTCCCGTTTCATGTCTCATCTTAATTCACATACAGCTGCATTCTTAAAAATAGCATAAATTCACAGCAATTAATGAAGCGACAACTGCTTGATTACTTCATCTTATAAGATAACGACGAGAATGAATGTGATTCAATGAATGACATTTGAACAACAAAGTCATTTGTTGAGTTAGAAATTCAATATATTATAATATGGGTCAAATTACAAGAATTAGCCGATATCTATTTCACATATGAACAAAACAAATATCGTGAATATTAAAAGTGTTTCAAGTGGCCAAAAATACATGGTAAAAAAGTGTAACATTTGGACTACACATTGCATCCTATACGATAGTAGTTCAGTAGAAATTAAGAAAAATGCCTAAGCTTCAGTCACATGTGCAAGCCAGATCGGTAAAAAGTTGAAAATTTTCTCATCAAATTTGATGCTGCGTTTTGAATTTCATCAGAACAACCAGCAGAAACTAGTATTGAAATTTTCGTGATAAACGCCAGACATGTATGCACGAAACTAGCAACAACATGTGCCAAAATATTCTAAAAAACATGTGATTATCATTTCCTTTCATTTAAGACTCGATATTTTAAAATAAATTCTCATGAGATGAACTTAGAATTGTCTACAAGCCAGATGCAACTGAAGTTGATTCTCACAGTGACTAGAATTCTAAATTAGTGGTACTCATCTACACCTGGAAAGTTGTATCTATTTTTATTACAATTGTCAAATATCTGCCATGAAAAGGAAGTTAAGAAGGAATATTCAAATCGTGAATTATTTAGTAAGAGATCCCCTCGAAATGTCTTACGGTTCCAAACCATTTACTGCACTCTTACGTGGTTGAAACAAGAAACTTACCATGGGAATATCTTGA
The DNA here is from genome assembly GCA_018290095.1 of Polypedilum vanderplanki. Classification (NCBI taxonomy): domain Eukaryota; kingdom Metazoa; phylum Arthropoda; class Insecta; order Diptera; family Chironomidae; genus Polypedilum; species Polypedilum vanderplanki. The sequence goes on along the minus strand of CM031379.1, from coordinate 8,833,585 downwards.
AAGGAAGATATTTGAGAAATTTCACCTTGAAAGAAATTTTCTTTTATCGTCGCGATTCGCTGAATTTATGTAAGGCTGATGAGTTTGAAAGGTGTGGAGAGTAATTGGTATCACCATATGTCCAAAAAAATTAACGTTCATTGAATAGACGATCTTCTTCGTCCCTTCTTATTATTATTATTTGCCCTTACCTACTTTATATATGATGCAAGCATGCAATGAGACGTGCATTAACAATGTAAAAATTCAACAACTGCTTGACTCTCCTTTTTGTGATCATAATAAACTGTATTTTTGTCTTTCTGTTCCGTTTCCTTGCACTTCCTCCTTAAATTCAGGAACATCCTCAAAATGAAATCACATTCTCATGATGTAAAACGTTCATTCTCATTGTTTTCGGAAGTAAATATCAAGTTTCCCGGTTCGTTGGCATACGTAGTTATGGGAATAGAATTGAGGTGAGGCACTTTATGTGGCTTCGTGTGTAGGAAGAAAATCTTATGTGTAGGTCTATCGATTTTCCCACTAAAAAACAAATGACGGTTCCACCTGAAGTCACAAGAAATTTAAAATGTACCCCACAAAAATAAAAAAATATACATCATAGAAGTATGAATAGTCAAGTAGAAATTAATTATTCATGTTATGCCGTTCATTTATGCAACTATTTGCAGGTGCAAAGAAACATTCACTCTGTATTTTTCTTTCATTTCACTTTAATTGTATGACAAGCAATTGCTTTTACGGCTGCAAGTTGACTAGATGAATGGTTGAAAGAAATGAAAGATTGAGTTCATTGATGTTTGTTTGCTGGCACTTAGTTCAGCTACCTTTGAACATTATCATTATTTATTTGCATTCTCCTTCGAATTGTAAATGATAATTTTACTGCAGTTCCGTATTTTCTGACTGAATCAAATTTAATTTCCATCTGTTTAAGCTGATTTTATCATGCAATATATTGAAGTAAATTATTGAAAAATAATTTTATTTAGGATTTCTTTTCATGTGTTAATCATTTTAGCAGTTAAAATTCACATTTTTGTTTTAAATTTATAATGGCGCTTCAAGAAATTCTCAAGAATTCGCCAGACAAGCGCATACTTATTTCCATATCTGTAAAACAAAGGCAGAATAAATTGTTTTCTCGTCAAAATATATATGAGTGTGTTTGTGAATGCAACTACATTTGTGACCGTCCATAAAAGGCCATCACAATTCGAAATCTCCTTTCTTAAGTGAATTGGTGAAACAAAAAACACAATGAGTAAAATTTAATCATTTTCAATTATTTCTTTTAATTTTTCGCTGTTCCTTGCTGCCTTGCTGTCGACATTTGATCTTTGTTTTTTACTTGAGATTTATTATACGGGCAATATACATAAAATCATCATCGTGCAGCCAACAAGCAAGAGAAGCAGAAATAATGAAGCATTGAAAGAAGAATGTTGGGCGGATAAAATGGGCTTGATTTTTTATTTCAAGAGAAAATATCGTTAAAGGTGCATAATTCCTAATCTTTTTGAATCTCTTGCAGTGCAAAAAAAAGAAAATAATAAAATGTAAATAGCGTAAAAAGAGATTAAGAGAGACTTATCCATTTCTGAATTGTTTTATTGCTATCCTCACCTGCAAGAACAATGGACCTGACAATGATAATAATAGTAATGTAAAGAGAATAAATTAAAGAACAACAGCTTCTATAAATGGCTCACTAACAAACTAACTATCCATCTATGTATTAGTGCTGTACCTGATTTAATGTGCACTTTGCATTTTTATGGAATTTGCCTCATCATTATATTGCACTTTTTTTAAAGAAAGAGAAAAATATGACATGCAAACAAATATGCCTCTTTATTCAATTGCTATACTGCTGCTTTTTTGCCAGCAAACAAAAAATAAGAAAGGAGAAATGCAAAAAAAACAATGGTAAAGAATTTATTTTTATCCCGTTTACACACATACACACCTACTGTAGAAGAAGTAAAAGAATAAACTTTTTTTTTCGAAAATTAATTCCATTCTCAGACATTTCTCACCACGATCGGCGCCGATTTTTATTAGACTCGATGATTCTTAGGGAGGGATACTTACTTGATGATCAGGACCGAATTTTGTAGTATTGGTAAAGAATGTAAATGATTTTTAATGAACTAAATTCATCACTGTGCTGTTGCTGAAAAGATTTAAGTTTGAAAGAAGATCAGTTTAAGATAAATTGAGCAAAGAGACAAGCTACACAGCAGCAACACAAACACCTGAAAATCTATTTACTTAAGAAATATGAAATCTGGTAGATCAGATTTAGCATTTTGCGCTAGTCATATTAAAGTAATAAAGAAATATGTTGAATACTTTTAATCATAGCTGAAAGAATTTTTAATCAGCACGAGACATGCTATGTATGCATATGATCGTATGAAACTCAATTAGTCTCATTCGACAATACCTCGATACATAAAAAATAGTAAAAATATTAAATCATACAAAAATAGATAATTAGAATTGACACTTTATTCAAATCTTTTGATATTTCGTTCACAACTTTCGATTCGAGACATAATATTGTTTTCTGTATAACGATCAAGTGAAATTCAATTAGTTTTAATTTTCGATATGGAAATTTTAATTTGTAATTTCTTAATTATTAATATTAGTGATAACTTTCTAACTATGTTTCCCCGAACTGATTCGATAGCACAAATCAAATGCAAAAAACTGGAAGTCGCTAACTATTGTAGTTTTCAAGATCTCGAACCGACCGGGAGCAGAACAGCCAGCCGAACAAAGTGAAATTATAAGCTGCATTGTTGTTCCAAAAATGCGCTAATAATACGATGCAACACAAAAGATAATACGAGTCAGAAATTCAGAATAAGAAACACTTTTATTTAAATGTTGATATTTTGTTCATAACTTTCGATTCGAAAAATAATATGATTTCAATTTAACTGTCAAGTCAGATTTAAATACATCTTGTTGTGCGACAAAAAAAATGTTGCGCAACAAAAAAAATGTGCGACAAAATTTGTTACAATTCAATAGAAATTTAATTATTTAAATTGAAGTTTTACTTGCAACATGACATTAAAACCGTGAGATTATTTTGAATTGATCGCGAGAACAGGACAGCGAACAGCAAGCGAACAAGTAAATATGCATGTTTCAAAATGTAAAACGTGATGGTTAGACATGCAAAAATTTAGATTTTTAAATGAGTTTTCGCTGACTTTACCTGAGATTTTTTTTGCAAACGGGCAAGAAGGCGAAGAAAAATGTTATGATTTCACGAGAATTGAGGCCACAAGAAAGTAAGTAAGTAAGTATTATTCATGGAAGGCTCTGCTAAGAAAAAGAGAAAAGAGGCAAATAATTGAATAATGATAAGAGAGCGCAAAGGAGGGAAAATTTCTTTTATGTGATCTTTAAAAGTTGCACGTGCATTGCTTTTGGTGAGATTTCTTTCTTTCTCATCGTTTTCTTCTCGAAGCATAATTTATCAGAATTTCTTAAGGGTTTTGTTTGCCAGTTCTGTCAATAAAGTGGTCTTTTATTGCTCAAGCATGATGATTACAGACGCTTTCTTTTTTCTTCATATGAACGAAAGATTATGTGTGAAATGAGAAGAATCGGCAGATCTTCAAAGATATAGCCAGAAAAAACATGAAATTAATCGCCTTCGCTTTTTATTTATTTCATAAAAGATGATAACTGTGGGTTATGTGTAGTATAGTGCATTATACTGTATTGTTTAACGAGTATCTCGTATACGTGATTAAGTTGAAGATTATTCTTTTACGTCAAAGCCTTTTGGGCTTCTTTTTTCATGCTTTTTCATCATAATCATGCTCCTTTTAAGCTTTAATTTTGTCGGCATTTAATCATTATCCTTGTGTAAAAAATTTCTTTAAAATTAGATTTCTTGGTGAAATCTTAATTGATTGTTAAATTTCAATTGATTTTTTAATAAAACTAATGTTCCGGATCTCTTAAATATGAACAAGATGTTGAAGATCGTTAGAAAGACGCCACAAGAAGCGAATGATTCATTAAGAGTACTCGTATTGCCAAAGCCATCATTAAACACGTGTTCATTTCGCGAGTTGAAAAAAAACACTATCGTCAGGTAATGAAGAAGAAAAATTCCACTCACGTCACGCCAATCAACAATCTCAAAGTTGCAAATGGACTTGTTTCTCCAACTGATCTTTTATCATCCCCATCATCGTTGTTGCTGTTATTATTAGTCTAATTTATTTAGTTATTTATTTATATTAAGACTCTTAGCTTTTAACAGGAATGAATTTTCTTGACAGGAATCCATTTATAAGCAAATTCATTATGTATTGCTTTTTTGCGATGATTAGCAAAAAATAAACGAAAATAACGAAATAAGCTTCATCCATTGAATATTAATAGTGTGTGTTAAAAAATATTTGTAAATGAAAGAAAGAAGAGGCTCCACGTTCATTGTTCGTTCGTTGGTGAATCTCAGTCGATTTCATATGTCGCCACACGTAGAACATTTTCTTGTGTATATATAAAAAAAATTCATCCGGTTTTGTTTTTATTATGGGGATATTTTTGCCAAAACTGGTTAAATTTACTTAGTGCCACATGGACTCAAAAACGTAGACCCGTCTTCTAAAAATATATATATAAAATATGGAAATGATACTATCATATATGAAGCTCTTTTCGTTATTTTTAAACAACCTAATTTAAATATTGTCAACGTTCTAGCAAGATTTTATTGCGGCATTAGAAGAGAAAATAAACTTTTTTTATTATTTAGCGGAAAGACTGCAATAACTGCGCATTGGAAACCAATTGATATGTAAATGGAATTTAAAAATTAAATATGCATGTACAGTTGTCAATAGCTCTTTCCCGCTTTGCCTGTAACTCGATTTTTTTCTTTCGTTGCAATTGTACTCCATTTATTTAATGCAACCAAACAAACTGATCTGTACAAAAACAAAAAACATAAATCTTTGTCCTCATGTTCATGAAATTCACCGAAAATTATGCCGAAAATAAAAGAGTACAGCAATAAGAATCGTGGAAAAATCAGAAAATCCGTTTTCACATGCATATATACGAACATTTCTCGCGCGTAGGAATGATGAAAGAACCGCGATAAATGAAGGCTAAAGAATGGACAATAACAGGCAATGGCAAAAGAATATGATTAAAAAAGAACTTGCAAGAAAGAATTTAAAAGAGAGAAAAGAAGAGAAGGCGAAAAAGGTCTCGCGATATAATGCGAAGCCATGATTGGAACCCAAAAAGCAAAACTCATCCCGTTTCTTCAGCACAAGAGAGTAATGCAATGTATAAATCTATAAACATACAGATTCACAAAACGATGGAATGCAAAACGGCGCCGTCGACAAGAAGTCTGCAGCACACCTGCAAAACTTTTAAAGAAATCGAATATGAAGGAAAAAAACAACACACAGTCAAAGGAGCGACTGTGAATAGTGAAATATAAAAATGAGATGAACTATACGAACAGCACGGTTAACAGAATAACTAACCATTTAGAGCGCTTAAGATCAGAGATTTTATTATTATTATGCGAATGTGCGAAGCGGACGAAATACTAGTGCAAATGCCCGTAAACAAAATGATTATATTTCTCATGCCTATAAATGGCTTTAATGTAATGTGATAAAAAAATAGCAGGCATTAAAAGAAGAGTGAGTGAAGAATCATGAATGGCTTATGATGGAAGTTAAAGAAGAAAAAGAAGTAAAATGACAAACGAAAGAAAAGAGAGAGAAAGAGAAAGAAGCAATCTCAATGAGGTTTAATAAAGAATACCGACCTCAAAAAAGAGGCGAGAAATGATGTAAAACCAATGTAAGACGAGGTGAGGTTTGCAGTCTATATTTGGTAACTAAAAGTATAGAGCTACATGCATGCATGGATATATATGATGCTGATCTGCTCAAGCGCTCTTTCTTGTTGTATGTTAAAAGTCATTCCAATTAAATTAAATTAAATGTTTTTATATCGATCGCGAGTTGTTAGAGAGAAGCAAAACATATCGATTAAAGTTTGACATGATTTTAAATTTATATAAAGATTTATCTATTGCAATGATTGTCATGTTTGTTTTTGTTGCTGAAAAATAATAATTGTTTAAATAAATTACATCAAATTATCAAAAGAATTGGCTTGATTCTTTAAGTACAAGCATATTTTTTGCTTCATGACCTTTGCGGGAATATTACAAAAGCTTACCAGCTGCATGCAATCAATAATCAAGTCCATTCGTCGCTATAATAGTGTTCTTAGATAAGAGAGCAATATAAAAGTACATTGATTTGTGCTTCAAGCAATATATGTAAGTAAGCTAAATTATCTCGACCATAAGACCATAAACATTTTTATTATCATCATCATCACCGCTCTCTTACATTTATATATACGTCTATTTCAAGATGGAATTGTTCAAAAAGGAAAACAATTGATTCTCTAATTTTGGATTTGAGGTTATTCGAATAAGGAATACATGCCGATGTATTAATAGCTCTATGAAGAAGTCTTGATTATTATTGTTGTTTCCAATAGGCATCCGCTCTATCTATTCCATGGATATGGAAACTCGTTGCCATAAACATTCTTCTTTTCTTTTCCATCATTATGATACAAATAATTCTTCCCACACTATCCAACTCTTATGAGAAAGAGTATCCATTGAAGGAAGAAAGAAAAAAAGTATCGGATTAATCTCTGTTTTGAGTCTTTTCTTAAAAAGGGAAAAATGATTTTTGCCATACCACGTGATTCATCATATTGACGATGGTCGAGAGTGGCTATATAATCACCACTATATTATAATTTTGCTAAAGTAGTGAGTGAGAAGAAAAATAATATTCTTGCAGATATGAGAAGGTCAAATGGAATTACCATTCAATATAATTGAAGTGAAGCCACCTGGGATACATCAACGGCAGCTCAAAATCGCTTACATTAACTCTCAATGCCACAATCGCTAAAAGAAGAATTGAATGTGTAAATAGGCAAGCATAAAGAAGTTTTGTATTTGTCGTGAGCGATCGAGGTTTGGTTTAACAAAAAAGAAACAATTATAACGTTTTATGCATTACAATTTTAGCATCATAACACACACACGCACAGCGAAAATAAACGCTGAGAAGTTTCATTGTTTGTAGTCTCTTTTGAACACCTGTGCGAACTATAAAACACAAAAGTCTATTTTTTGACGCTATGATGCGAAAAAGAAATTAAAATTCATCTCTATTTCTAAGTCGTAAGATTGATGGATTGTGATTTTTTCTTACATTATTCATATATAAAAGATTAAGAGCATGGTAGATTCTGTCGTTGACTTTCAGTTCTTATTGATTGTTTGTGTATAAAGCTTAATCAGCTTCATTAATTTTTCTCATGTGTAATATTTCAAGATTCTTAACTTTTTTTGTTTTGCGTCAAGCAAATAAATTAATTTCTGAATGAACATTCAAAAATTTTCATCTTAAATTTATTTTAAAATAATTGCTTGTATTTTTCTTATCGTTATATTGCTGTTGTTGCTGCTCTGTAAGAAAAAGTAGAGGGGCATAAAATAAAGCATTACACAAAAGTGCAATTTCTCAATGCCGCAGTGGCATAAAAAACCGTGTTTTTGTACGGAAATTAATGGTTTTCTTATTGGAGAATGCGATACGAATACAATACGATATGAAATTGAATGCTGTTTGTATTTTCTTATTAATAAGAATTTAAATTCATCTCACTAAAATATCTTATCTTATGAGAGGCAGGCAAGTAAGCATGCACATATGTACATGTATATTCAGTCTTACAATATTAACAAGATATTTTGTTTATGTTCCTCATCAGGCACAACATAACATTAAACAAGGTAGAATAGAATAATTCTTGGTAAATGCACAGCATCTTCCTAGTTTTTGTATTCAAATCTAGTTCAATTAAGTTGAAAATTTATTGCTTTCGGTCAAACACGTCTCATATTTATCGTTGCCAGTTTATCTCTTTTGCTGCTTGTACACTTTTTTGGCTTCATTAATGAGCGACACACAAAAGCCATTCAGTACGATAGAGAGATTAATAAAAAGAAAAATTATGAATGAATCTTGCTTGAATGGCAATCAAAAAACATGAGTTTATAAATTTTTTTCGCTTTAATTGTGTGTCTTTAATTCAATTAGTACTCAAACTGATGTTAACTGTTAGATAAGAAATCAGTGGGCATTGGTGATTTCATTTTCACTTATAAGTGAAAATATAAAATATCTCGCGTTATCTTTCCTATAAGTCATTTAAATCTTTCATATTTCTCACTCACACTGTGATTATTTTATTAGATCTATAATTTCTCACTCGTCTATTAAAGTACACAGACATGCTGTTTAAAGAGCAGAAAAAGAAGAAAACGAAATGAAAAAATTCCATCAACAAAAATCTCGTTTCATTCATAAAATTCTTGGAACTGATTCTTTGAAACTTTTCCGATCCATTTAAAGATTGTGTGTGTATGTTAGTTTAGATATATTTTTTCGGAATAACAGGTAGGTTGGTAATGATGGTGAGAGATTTTTGTACATGATGGAAGAAGAAGAAGAAAAGATAAAAAAGAATTTTTCTGTGAAGGCTATGTAGAATTACACAAGTTTGAAAAGTTATAAACAAGGTTTGTTTGTTCCCATCAAATATTTTTGAACAAAAAACGCATCCTTTTTTCTCTATATTTCTCATCTAACTCTCTACACGTATATTCACCTCCTTAATGAGTGTTTACTTTAGAATTGAGTGATTTGTGTCTGCCCACTGATTTCTTTTTCATTGGAAAAAATGACTTAATGAATTTCAATGGATGCATATACACACATGCAACATCGTTGAATTGTCATAAGAATAAGATTTTAAAAGGGAAAAGGAGTAACAAGTAGAGGAGGATGTGACACACCTGAGAATGCAGAGCAAGAAATAAATAATTTAACATAATATACACTCACATTCAAAAAACGATGCCTCACAGTGTGGTCTCAAGTAGACTCTCGATTCAATCACGAGAGAGATGAAGAAAAAAACATGATTTATGTAATTTAAATAATTTACTCTGGTCATGACCATTAATTCTTATAAGAAAAAATTCCACAATACACGAAAATGCTGTTGGGATGATGCAAACGTTAATTGTGCTATGGGTGGTCATCAAATGAAACATTAAATTACAATGGAATTTAATTGAAATCCAGTGAATGCCATTGGGCATCCGAAAATCTTATTCAAGCTCATTTCCTTTTTTAACCAGCGTTTCAATGCATTGCTGATGCTATTAGACAGGCTTAGGATTATTATTGTTCAATTAAATCGATTGTATCGAATCAATTCTATAATGCTCATCAAATGAATAATCAAACACGTTCGAAAATATCTAGGTGAAAGAGGAGAATTCTATCTTAAAGGTAAAGGGTTTCATTCAAAATATCTTTAAAGTTCATCATGATTACATGAGATTATATAAGAAAGTAATGAAAAAGAAAAACAGAATAAAAACTAAAAGAACCACATTCCAATCGTGGTCAGACAGTGAGTGAATAAGAAAAAAATTAGAACAGCTTGGTGTTAAAATTCTACTTTCAAATTACTGTAATTATTCATTTCTTCATCTCATTTAGTCTAGTTGAGATCTGTATCTAAAAATTGCTTCACCATGAGAAATAGACTAAATTTTAAATTCATTGTTTGCTTCGGTTTTCTCATCAATAACTTAAAAGGGTTGAAAAATTGACTCTACATAATATCATAAGCTTCTTAAGTTCATTTGAATAAAGAAAATCTTCCACTGAACACCTACCAAAAATAAAGAATAATTTTGTCTTATAGTGGTTCGAGGTTCTTTATTCATTTCAACTCTGCATAACTTTCTCATGAACATTAAACAGTATTTTACCGAAAAAAATTTAATATCATGAAAAGAAAGAGAGGAAAAAACCAGCAGAGCTCAAGCGAAAACAAGATAAAAGCAGAAATAATAAAAAAATCTTGAATGGATTTTCATGCACCTGAGAATTTCGATACACCAAACAATAAACAAGGCCACGAAATGAGCACAAAAGAGGAATCGAAGAAGCAAAATGTCTTGGAACGATGGCTTTTTTATGTGCTGTATATACGGCATTTTTTCTTATTATTTCTTCTCTCGCTCTCTTGGTCGTGAAGAGAGTCATTACTGAAGCCGACGAAGAATTAAAATTTTTCAAGCTCAATGTTGCGCAATGGATGTAGAGGACCACAGGAAATTGTTTTTTTTTCTCTCTTCTTTATGATGTGACTCACTAAGTCTACATACATGCATGAAGTGAGTACCATAAAGCAGATATAGAATAAAAGAAAAGTGATGGTACATGGTGAAGATTTTTTTATAAGTTTCCCGTCATCATCAACTGAATCATCGTTTTTAAGTTACTGCTTCTTCTTCTTTTTCACATCCTACCATGTTCGTTTACAATTGAATTCAAGACGTGTCGGCATTCTTAAGATTCTTCTTTTGTATAAATATATAAAAAAACTATAAGATGGAAGAAAGGCAGTATCAGCCCACAAAGAATATTATTCAAAATATGTCTACATATCTATACATGACAAATTAAGAGAAATTATACTTGCAACGCACACGCACAACGTTCAATTTTCTTCTATATTAAGACAACAGAACATTCCATCTAAAAATGCAGAAAGAAAAATGAGTTGAGATTTATTTAAATTTTCTATTAGCTTGGTTGAAGCTGGCGCCTTTTTAAAAGCTCTCAAGCATAAATTTAGAAAATAAAAAAGAACACAAGACAATGGCAATGGTATACGGTGCGAAACGATATATACGTGATATGAGAAAGAAATAACAAGAATGACATTATCATCATATAAAATACAAAAAATGAACTCATCATCACCATTGGTTTTGAATATTTTAAAATGAAAACAATATTAATTTATGATTCTGTCGGATAAATCAAATAGTATTGGTAATTAAAAGTTCGCGACTCCAATATGCTAATTTAATCATGAGCTATCGACTACCATAAACGCTGGCGACATCAATAAATAAACATCATCTTGGAGCCAACAGGTTTAATGGCACAAGAAGAATCTTCAAAATGTTGTTTTCATTCGAGAATATTTTCGTTTCACTATTGATGACGGTGATGATGACTGAAGGTCGTATTCTAATTTTTTGCTTCAATGATAAAAGGAGAAAAAGAAATATGTGTATTTATAAAAAATATATTCGGTGATGTTAACGTAAACGCCATAAAATTAGAAAAAATAATTTGAATTTTAAATTTTTTTGGTGTCTTTTCGATTTTATTTAATATATTTTTTGTGTTGGCTGAAATGAAATTTCTCCAAGTTCATTTGCCTTCGTTTTGAAGTGTTTTTCATTTTTGCGTTCATTCGTTGGCCCCAGATGACGTTTATTAAAATAGAATTTGATTGGGATTCATAAAACTATCAAAAACAATTTTTGAAGCTGGAAATGGAAATGAATGTTCCATAATAAAAAAATAATTCTCGACAGAATTACAAACGAAACACCTGAGGAATTTGATGAGCAAACAAAAGATGAAGAAAATAGAAGTAAAAAATCTCGCCATCGTTGTTAATTCTAAAAATATTTCTTCTTCTTTGAACGAATGAGTGAGTGAGCCGAGTACATATTTATCTTTAAAATATTTCCTTCATTACTCGTCGTGATGTTGGTTTAACATTGATGCGGTTATTCTTCACTTTCAACAATATCTTCTAAGGAAAGATGTCAATATTTAAAACTTCAATTTTTAAGTCCAAATTCAATTTGCATATCAGAATGTCTGATGTTTAAACTGAAGTTGAAATCTGTTCATTGCACTCACATAAATGAATAAATAAAAATTTGCTTATGAAAAATTAATTTAATTTCAATGTGTAGTCAAATGTAGTGAGCAATCGAGAGAAGAGCGAGTGTTCACACACAAATACTATTACTAAGGTGTCGGTGTTGACTCTTACAACATTCCATATGAAATATATTCTTATAATTCTCGCAGGTGTTCATATATTTGCTCTCTCAGCAAAGATTTACAAACGGAGCCATTTGCAGTTTCATCGATTTACAAATAAAATCAATAAAATATTTCGCAAAATACCATGAGCGAGTCAACATGACCGATAAAACTTTACATTTTCGTTCAAAAGTGATCATTCAATGAACTCTTTCGTCCTCATAATATTCGATTAATGTACTCCACTTAAAAGGCAGGAAATGTTTAATGAATTTATTGAAATCAAATTCTTTTATTCATTTTGATTGAGCATTCGGTTATAATAAGCGAATGTACATTTTTTGTGCAAGTTGTGAACCAAATATTTCTCTTTTTAAGTTGCATTCAAATTTTTTTGATTTTTTGAGAGTTCATGAAACTCAAAACAATTTTGTTAATGTAACGGTTTTTAAAAAATTAAAATAAGCTTTTATGCATAAATGTTTTAATGCCAATGTTCAATGTCACATTGCATTGTGTTCCATATCATTATTTATAATAATCTTTAATTTACATCATTTTGATAAAGGGTCTAAAAGAAAATTTTTATTATTCATACCAAATTATTTAAAATATTTTTGTGACATTTCTTGCGGATAAAACTGTTCAAAAAAAGCTTTAGTTTGGGAATTTCAGTGAAAATTTCTAAAAAATTTTAATATAAATTTATTAAATTTATCAATACAACAAAAATGATTTTAAATTCTTTATAAAAATCATGAAACTTTAACTCACATTGCATAATTTAAATATTATTTCATAAAGTAATTCTTTTTAAATAACACACATTTCTTGAATAAATCTATTATCAGTGTCACACATAAGAAACGTGAGATTAGCTTAGTTCAAAAATACTCTAGGTTCAAAAACAATTTTCATCTAGTGAAACAACTTCTAAAATTATTTTTATGTGAATTCTTTACGTCTTTCAAGACTTTCTAACGCAAATACAGTGCTAAAATTCACTTTTCACTGTGATCTAACTCAGTTTAGTTGTAACATCATCGAATACAGTTGAGAACAGTAGATAAAAAGGAAAAGAGAAAAATTATTGTACAATTTGGATCGCAATATTTCAAATATCATAAAAAACACACATAACAAAAGAGAGGAAAAAATATTCAGTCTTTTCTGTGTTATAGCAGTTCGCATATAAAATTTCATTATTGCATTTAAATAGCAAAAAAAAAGAGAGTGTGTTATTATAAAGTGTGTATAAGATTTGTGATTTTGCGGTAAAGCCAGTAGTGAAGCATTAAAGACAACAAAATACAATGAATGTATCAGTATCTGATGAGGATTGTTTAAGGGACTGCGAGCAGTATATATCGACACACAGTATGTGAATTAAAATTGCTAATTGCTTCGATGACTAATGTTTGTTCATTGTCTATCTGTACACTTTTTTTCGCAACATTTTGCGAAACCTTATTTATTTCACTTAGAACAATGTCTTTATTTCAATTCCTACCGCCGTCACTAATTAAAAAAATTAAAATAAAATGCTGAAATCGTTTAACGTACTTATAATATATTGATTACAGGTATTCAAAGAGTTTTAAAAGATGCAATTGTACAACTCTGTGTATTTCGACCCGAGAATCCAGTGACATTTCTACGACAATACTTTCAAAAATTAGAACGAGTGAGTAAATAATTTGTTTGCTCTTCATGAGCTCTCTACATTATATTATCATTTATCTGAATCAAATATGTATTATCTGTTATGTGTGTGGTGGACAAAATATTTGACTATATGTGCATAAAGTACAAATGTCACACATATGAAGAGGAGAAAGTTTCTTTTTGCCTGCCGTCTGGTCGATAATATAATTTAATATCTAATCAACTATCATAAAGAGATTTGACTCAATAAATTCATGATAAATTTCTCATGAGCTGTTATATTAATACAATCAATCAATTTATCATTCTCATAATTTTATATCCTACAAATCAAAATATCCTAGAAACCGGAAGAAATTCAAAAAACAACAAGAGGAAAATGTTTTATTGAGATTAATCGTTTCAAGGAGATTCTTACAAGAGCTTAAAGCTGGATCAATTTAAAAAGCAAGCAAGCTCCATTATCAATAAAGCTATCAATTTTCTTCAGTTGATAGTGTTTGTCCATAGTCTGAAAATGATGGAGAAAAGTCAATTTGCTTTCTGAATGTTTTTATTTCTATTTGTACAGCTGATTTATCTTTCACACTGTAACCCGAGCAAGCTTGAATTTGTCATATATAAATTTATGAGTGTGTTCATTCAAAATAACTTCTGGAAGAATATATTTCCAAGAATTGTGCAGTTGTGTGCAATAATTTATCATGTAGTGACCAAAATTCTGTCAAATTAAAGCCTGTCAAAATGAAAATTAAATTTCTGAATGGAAATTTCATTTTTTCCCATGTCCATGAAAAATTTTTGAGTGTAATTTCCATAGAATTATTTTTCTTCGCATGATTCATGAAGCACCATTCATGCATGTTTTTCCGACCTTCCTCCGTAATCAAACGATTCCATTAATCATATAATTGATCTAAGATCAGATTCTTATTTTATCTACATCAATACTTTATGTATTTTTTTTATTCTTACAATATAGTTGCAACAGTAATGGCAATTAGTAAATTAAACGCGAGTTAATCTATAATTCATAAGTGTACATGTACAAACATTGTGCACATCCACTTCAAAAGTGCTGAATACGACATTTGAGTTTTTCTTTCAATGAATAAAATAAATTGATATAAATGAAGAGAAAACTGAGCAATTAGAATAATGAAGTGAAGATAAATTTTCAAGCTGAGGCATTGGGTAAAAAAGGCGAGAACTCAAGGAGAGAAAATTTCCTATATTTTTCCATGATAGACATCCAAGAAACCAGCGTGGTTTGTTATTATGATGGAAATGTTTGCGTAGCGGATTTTTTTCATTAAATTGCTTACGTATTAGAAGAAAAAAAATCATTAGGAAATTAATGAATTATAACGCTAGAATGAAAAATTAAAAAACAATGGCTGTTCTTTGAGTTTATGTGTTGTTTTGGACATTTTTGCTTCCCACACATACTTGCTTTATGGATCGCTAAACATTTGCTAGATGCTGTCATTCCAGTTTATAGCTGTGCAAATATTTGACAAAGAATTGAAATTAATTTGCAGAATTTCGTTCATCTTTGGTTATTGCCATGCACACGAGGCTTTAAAATTAACAATTTATCATATCATAAACTCTCTGCTCTCATTATGTCCAAATAACATTATTTTCATCTCTTGTGTCGAGCCCTCGTCCATCCATCAGTGAAAGAATTTTTTTAGGAATGAGATAAATATGAAAATAAAAAAATGATACCGAAAGTGTCCGCCATAGGTCGGATTACTTTAGCGCATTTTTGGTGCCTAGATCAGTGTATGTTGACAAATTACAGACTTATTAGATTCGTTTTAAAAATAGATTTACAGTTTAAAATAATTTGATCAAAATAGTTTGAAATATAGGCAAAATCATATCTATAAAATTTTGGTAGATGAAATTACGGCGAGCGTTTTTATTTGAAGTTCAATTTACCAATTCCCGAAACTTTTTTACAAATAATTAAAAATTAATTAAATTTATTCGATTATATATAAAACTTAATTGATTTAATTCTAGTTGGTTTCAGTTGAAAATTTTAATTAAATAAGTTTTAGTTGATTTTAAATTATTTGCAAATATAATACCAAACGGTTTCAGAATCTACAATTTACAAAATTTTATAATAAATTTCATTGACTTAAAAAAACGGTTGAGCAATATTCAAAATATTTGAAGTTCTAACATTTGCCGTTGGTGGCGCTGCAATCGTTTTCGTAGCCTACTTCGCTTTGTTTACATTTTTCTATTTGGAAATTTAAATTCGTAATTTCCTAATTAATGCAATCAGTGATAGGAATATAACTAAGCGTCGCCGGAATAAAACGATAGCACAAATCAAATACAGCAAACCGGAAGTCTTTAGCTATTGTAGTTTTCGAGATCTCGCGCCTCAACATCACCAGCCAACCAGCCAGCCAGCCAAAGTGAAGATATAAGCTGCATTGTTGTTCCAAAAATGCGCTAAAAATTGAAGCGGAAGGTATTGAAACAACATTGGATCTTTCTCACCCATATGGAAGATGACCGCACATTATTTTATGCATAAACGTGTAGAAATTTTTACCATGATGATGATGAAAGTAATTTTCAGTGCCATTTGCTATTCATCAAAAAAGAAGAATTTTTTATATATTTGCTTGATTCGAAAATAGTCATAGTCGATGAATTATTCACGTTACTTTCATAATGAAATGATGAGATCTCAACTGTTTGCTTGCTCGCTTGCTTTTTCCCTCTCGTGTCGTGTTTTTGTTGAAAATGTTCATTAATTTTCTGCAACTGTTTCAAGAGCTTTGTTTATTTTCCTCTCAAAATTTAATACAACGCACTTAGTACATATGTATTGAAGAATAATTCTCTATTTTGCCTCTTTTAACTGTGTGTAGGCGAATCAGCATGACGTTAAATAGCTCAGTATTTTTTGCGAGAAAGAATTAAAGATACATACAGTTCTTATACACGCAAGTGGCATCTTTATCGATAACGAAACGTTCAACAGCAACTGGAGCATTATTGAGCGGCAATTGATAAGACTAGAGAGAATTTAAGAGCATAAATAGGATGGTCGAAGGCAAGATAACGAGGGTGATTTACGGTCATACATTTTACATCACATTACGTCTTTTAATATCTACTTTTTAAATGGGGCGACATAATATAAAAGCATTTCTCTACTATAGACATCACACATAAATCTTATTTTGTGCGTATAACATGCTCTATTTTAGCATATTCATCTTGAAAATAAAAAAAAGAGTGAGCGACAGAAAGTTTATTATGAAAATTGATGTTTTCTTGCGGTTGAGCAATGATATGTTTACACATTTTTTTTTGTGCTTTGTATGAATCTCACTTTATTTACAATAGGTAATGAATAATGCAAAAGATTTCAAGGCACGGTAACCCTTAGTAAGATCATCTGTACAAATGATCTTTTTTCTATTTTATTAGCTGTTTTGTCTGTGACGTTGGTTGTTCATTTTTGTTTGCACATATTGTCAATTTTTGCAGACATTTTTAGTATTTTTCATTTATAAAAATAGTATGATTAAAGACAGACATTTTATTATTCAATTTTTAATATGAAAAACAAGTTGTACAATTTTCAATTATTGCATGCAATTGAAAATTAGAAGAAAAAAATTCGTTCATTATTTTAATTTCAAGGTTATATTAAGACTTTATTATTATTATTTTTTCTGAAATTTCCATAGCATTGAGAGCAACAGAATTTATTTTCTTCAATTACCTCGATGTTTGACAAGAGAAAAAAAGCAGTGTTTCACTACAATATGGAAAACTTTTCACATCGATGTTTACCTACAGTTCAGAAAGATGAAAATCTCATTTATGCTCATGCTATCACAGATTCAAATTTCTCGTCACAATTTTGAAGCTTTGGGTTTTTGTGGGTTCAAGTTATCAACACATATCAAATTCACCTATCGAAAAAGCATTAATATCTCTCTTATACCAGAACAAAATGTGCTGTTAAACTTTTTTCTCTTCATTTTAGCAAAGAAAATGTTTCTTGTTTGTTAGTCGTTTCCTAAATGTGTATAATAACGAATTTTTTTATTTTTTTATTTTCTTATTTTTTATGTCTATTTATCATCACACATATAATATATCGTTGTATCGTGCTAAGTGCAAGAAAAAAAGTTTTACCATGAGACATGAATAATAATAATAATATTGCGCATTTTGCATGAACGAACAAGTGAACTCGTGCGATATCCCTGGAAAAAGCATCATTTCTCACATATACAATTATACACATGAAAAGCTTCATTTTCTCTCTTGCCTTGCTATTTTGCTCTCCTAAAAAGCTTCATACAATGTTATATTCGTGAAAGTTCGTTTTGAATACCATATGATTGTATATAAGGATTTTTTTCTATGTATACACAATAAAAACAATGTATACCTAATATTTTCTCTCTCAATCGACTCTCTCTTTCATTCGGCTCATTATTTAAGCTTTTTCTCACTCACGAATAAAATGAAAAACATGAAAAAACATAACAGAAAGAGAGAAAAAAAATTTCAATGTCGAGGAAAAAATTTTTTCCTTTCGGTTAAGGAGAGAAAAAACTTTTACGTTGTTCTCCATTAGTCGTTGTGATTTGATTCAGTGACGCCATAAAAGCTGTTTGCTCCGTTGTGAAAAAAATTCTATATTGTGAAAAAGAAGTAAATATTTTGAAATTTCAAGCTAAAAAGCTTAAGATTATTTAAAATTTGTAAATTTATGGTGGATTCTTATAAATTTTTATCTCGTGTGAGAACCAATAAAGTGTTTATTGCATTTAAAACTTCCTAAAAGTAACAAATTAAATATTTAGTAAAGAAAGAGAGAGAGAAAGAAATTTTCCGGGTGAATTGTGTGCGTGTAATATTTTCATTACGACTGTTAAGCTGTGCCAAGTATTTTAAGAGTGTAATTAAATTAATATCATACAAATATTTTTGCATTGAAAACTTGACTAAAAAATCAATGAGCACAAAGTAGGTAAGAAGACTTTGTGTGAAAAGTTTTTCAGTGGTTGTGCAAAAAAGTACTTCGATATGTAGCTAGATAAGGGAAACATTTTTAATATTTCGCGCCAAAACATAACAACACTAGAATATGGTGACATTAACCTCAATCACAATAAAGGTTGACATGTTTTTTTAGAAAATTTAATTAAATAAAGCCGCTGTCTAATTGCCTAGCATTTAAATCTTGCTTTACTTACATTGTTTATTTTAAAAGTATAAGAAGAAAATAAAATGTTATTATTGTTCAAGGCGTGAGAATAGTAAAACGGAAATAAAATCAATAGAGATTAAGTCTAATTATTTTTTTTTCCTTGTGACAGCGTTCTCAGCATTTTTCTATTTTTCTAGTGTTCTTACCGACTAATTCAATTAAAATCGATTCTTTTCTTTCATTATATACAAAAAAAAATTTTATACACAATTTTGTTCGTGCATGAAATGATCAAATATATATGTGGCGATGATATGTAGATAAAACCACAATGATATCAATTAAAACAGCAGAGGCACAACAAATTTGCCTCATTTGAGGCAATATTCTGAGGACTAACAAAGTAATAAAATATGTTATTGTCTGCTACTGTTTGTCAAAAATAGAAGTAATATGAAATCTCTTGTCTTATAAGAAGCAAAATTCTCTCTTCATTCAAGTGAAAAGAAGTGAGAACCCCACTGATTTTTAAAAAGATTTTACTTTTTATTTGAAAAGAATGTAAAGATTTACGCAGTAGAATTTTAACGAGAAATTGTAAGTAGAAGAATCGTACTGATTTCATACATGACTTCTCAATATATTTTCAAACATACATAAAACGTCACTTTCATGCTCTACATTTTTGCTCGATTTGTGGTCTAAAATACACGACCATTGTTCTCACAATTTTCAATGATTTCACTCACTCTATGATTCCATGATGTAACATACATTTCTACTAACTTCACTTGTTTCACATTTTCAAATTCTTTTTTTATAGCAAATTTATTGACATTTTTCAATTTTTGCTAACCTTTTCGTTCTACGTCATGTAATTATAACAAAAGCTGGAAATTCAATGTATTGGAAAATGATTGAAACTGCAATGAGCACATTATTACTCTTTTTTTATTATTTTCTGAAAGAGGTCATTGATGTTAATTTGACAGGAAAATAATAGCGAATCAATATAATTTACAGTAAATGCACATTAAGTGTGTACTTGTTAATAATTACAACGATTTACCATTAACATAATACCGTTGAACAAAGTAAAAGCTTTCCACCACCTACGACTTATGAGCTCTATTTTGATATATTTAGAATGGGCATGTTTACTCAAAACATGTATTCAATATTAACATACGTTTTTCATTCAGTTCTATTTGAGTGCCTTTGAATGGGAGAAAGTACGATGATAAATTTATTTTATTAGAGATCATAAAGTCTTTTAAAAGATTCTTTACTTTTATTTCTCTTTATTATGATACACCACGATTTAAGCTGCTTAAAGACTTCATTATTTTACCTCTGAATAAGACTTTTATTGTGGGCTTTCAAAAGCAAATAATGTTGTTTATGCGCATTCGCTGCCTTAAGGAAGGTTTTTCATTCTCTGCACGAATAGATTTAGCTGAGTATTTATCATGATGTTCACTTATGTTTCAATTAAGTAAATGACTATAAGGAATGCAACAGTATTTATATTTGTTAACACAAGAAAAGAATATGAGCAAAAAATATCTTTTAAGGAATATGGGTAGACACAAAAAGTTCAATAAATGCCAAAATCTTTGCCTATAAATCACATTTCTTTATTTCAAAGCAGTACTTGATATTCTTATCTTCATCATCATTGGTAATCTAAGAAAGGACTCTGTCATTGAATTTCTAATTTGAGTAATATCTAAAAGAATTTTAACTTAGTAATCATGTTACAGATGGAAGACATTTATTTTATTTTAGAATTTGACAATCTCAATTTCAATTCCAATGTTCACTTATCTGCAGACTATAAAAAATGCTTCTTATCATTCGACTTTCTTTTCTCATCATATTAAATCTGATCTGCTCTTCTTGTAAATGCGCAATTTTTTATATTGCTTTATTTCAACTTCAATTCTTTTTTTCTTTGGCAGTTTCATGTAATCGACGGTATAATGTAACAAGAGTAGCGCCACACACTGTGTGAGAAAGAAAAAGAGTTCAAAGGCACATAAATTGATTATTTAAATTGCTTCAGAATCATATTGCATGATTTTCAGATCTCGTTCAAATAAAAATACAAAGTGGTTTGAAAGCTTTCATACCATTTGACATTGAAATGTATTGAACTTAAACTTTTTATTCCATCACTGGTTTCCACTTCTGATGCTGCCATTTTTTTTATTTTATATTCTTTTTCTTTCTTATTATTTTCTTGCTTGAGTACCTACCTACGCTTGTTTACATTCATCTATCGTTTTAGCTATGGTGTTTGAATACATGTTGCTCTTTTCTAGTCATCTGAGGCAAAGCTGCGGGCTACCTATCGACGAACGAAAAAGGCTTTGGAAAACATAAACATCGAATGGAGGGTGAAATTGAATTTATTTTGTAGGTAACGAGAAAAAGTTTTTCTCATGTACGAGAAAAATCAATTATGAGCGTTTACGAAGATATTTGTAAAGAGAAGCTAGCGTTGAGGGAACGAAATGATGTTTGTGTTTTTATACATCATTATTATTACACAGAAAATGACATTTTCACTGCGACTTGACCTTTCTATCTTTCATAACACAATATTTTCTTTATCACACATCGAATCTTTTTCCTCTTAATGTGTGTAATACTATACATGTATAGAGGCAGTAAAAGTTTTTTTGTTTTATATATAAATCCCTACAGCTTAAAGCGTCACACATACTCATACATATGTTGCCAATGATATCTCATGTCACCACGATTCTTTCATTCTCATTTCTTATGTACTTAATCGATTTTAGTCTATGCTGTCTCGTTTATAGTAAGGATATCAGCAACTGTAATATCAATTTAGACTTATTCTTCCATATGACATAAATCGTATTCTATTGTTATTAATTTAAAAGTCTTGGCATTTATATGTCATTATAAAGAAATAAGATTGTTGAACATTAGTAAAGTTTATGCTATAAATAACTATATAGAGAAATGACTTAAATTCCATTAGAAGAAAAGTTTTTAAAGGTCATAAAATTGAAATTCATCAGCATGACACTTAAATATTTTCTTTCAATAATCAAATATTCAACCCTTGAGCACATCACAGCTTTTTGCGAAATTGAATCTCATCAAAATTCATCGTCAAAGGAAAACTTTTTATTTTCTTTCAACAAATTCAATTAAAGTTGATCATACAAGCTGCTACCATAGGATTTTGACCCGTATACAATTGAAACTTTAATATTAATTCAAAGATAAAAAAATTTTTTTATATGTATATGAAACGCAAGTTCAGTCCAAATGCTAAGAGATCTAGGGCAGATTTCTCTTAAAATAATATTTTGATATCCATTTTCTGTAAAGGTAAGGGTACTGGGAAGGTTATCTTTTTGGCTTTATTTCTATTTATATTTTGAAATTGGTATAAAGAGGTACATTTAAAATAAATTAAACATCTATCCATGACATGATCCTTATGTGTGTAGAGCTTACTGAAATAAATAGATTTCATTCCTTGGTGATATCAATAAGCAATATTTTTGACCTAGGCCAAAAACATACACGTGGCTAAATATATTTGTATGAATAAATAAATTGAAATTGCAATCGATATGAATGTACAATTGAAATTGAACAAATTTATACATGTACGGATTGTGACAAAAAATGCAAATGATTCCATGCCTAAAATATAGAGCCTATATGCTCATCGCAAAGTCATCTACATACAAATTAACTCTATCCATATTACAGATGTTGTTACGGTTAACTGACTCGAATCATTTTTGTCGAGTGTAAATATTTGAAAAAAGAGTACACACATAAATGTTGGGCCGAAAGAAAGAGAGAGAGAATCAATTTGTCAACAAATTTGTCTTTGAAGTTTGTTCTGCTATTGAGTAGGTTGTAAAATTATAATTAACCTATTAGTCAAGTTATAGAGTGGGTTTGTAATTGTTGTTGATATTATTTCATTTATTTTTAAAGAGCGTTCTGACATTGAAGTGTTTTTGACAATATTGCAATGATTGATTTATAGAAATGCGTGTCGATCATTACTGCTTTTTAATACTAAGTAATGCTATTGATTTTTAACAATAACAATGTACTTTAATGTGATAAATAAAAAAGTTTTTCTCTAACGATAACTTATTATCGAATGACTTACAAAAATCATTTTACTTACTGCCTAACAAATAGAGAAAAATTAGAAAGAAAGTTCACAAATTGCTATCTGTAAACAATCCCTTTTCTATCATACTAGCTCTTACTCTCTTGAGTAGATAACTGGCAAATGTGCAAAAGGATTCTTCTGAGTGTAAACAACTCAGATTCGATTGGGGTGAAGTGAAGGAAAAATTTCATGAAGGTTAAAACAGAAGCTTCAACTCACATCTCTCTTTCGTTTTGCGATGATTGTTGAACTTTCTATTATAAATTCGAAATTTGTTATCTGATTGTGGTATAATTCATCTTGGCATGTGTTTATTTACTGTGAAAATTGTGTATCAATTTCAAAGATTCAATTCAAAAACGCCTCGTGGATGCTCTTGAGTTCTGCTTTCAAAGACTTATCATTTATTCAAAGAAACAATGTTTCCAATGATTGCTTCCGTATAATTTTCATAATGAACTTTCATCTTGATTGTTACATTTGAATATTGAAATGCTAGGGTATTGGTAGGCAAATGTCAAGTAGAATGATTATAACGAATGAAGATTTTCCATAGCAATAAATTTATGCAGAATTTGCTTTCAGCAAAAAAAGAAACGAATTTTGAGTAAAGTAGCAAACTCTGAAAATGCTTCAACAGTTTTAAAATTAATAAATTTTCTTCTCTAGCGAATTGAAAAAAATTGTTAAAGGATTTCTTTTTAAAGAAGTTCATATTTCATACATTCACTTATAAGCTCACTTATATCACAAGAAATTCACTAATAATTGCTATTGCGTAATAATTTAATTAGCATTTTCATAACAAATAATAAATATATTTGAAAAACAGGAAAAGAAAAGAAAATGTTGACAAGGTGTCGCGAAGTTTATGTATATTCATGAAAACGAATGAAAGCTTTCTCCATAAATATACCAGAAAATTTTTCATGCATTTATATGTGTGCACAATACACAAAAACACTCTTATTTTCCGTACGATTGACGTCACATAACCTTTTTTCATTGAATGCGAGAGACTGAAGGGATGGCAGAAATGAAAAGTTTAGGTTGTTTAGAGGTTTTTCATAAGTTTAACGAACAATAAAATGCAATAAGTTAAGCTTCACGGCATCCAATGTGGCAAAATCCTTTAGGAGCAGTGTTTATAACCGTGAATTCTAACAGAAATGGGAAGATTTGTTCTTTTTCTGTGAAACAATTTGTTTGAGCACCTTAAGTGATCTTAAACTTTATGTGAAAGAGCTATCGAAAGGGTCAAAAATAAATATATATAAAATTGGTCATTCTGCATAATAAACTTTTTTTACTACTTATTCAGCACATGTCCGTACTTTTTTGCACAATCAACTGAAACGGAAGAAGAGAAAAATCACTCAAGCAATAATAATAATTATAACTTTTACTTTCCTACAACGTCATTATTAAAGCATAAGAAGAAGTGAATCGAAGGAAAATTATTGAAAATTTGTAAAACACAAGACAAACAAGAGCTTTTTCATCATCAATTTAGAAGACTTTAACCAACACACACAAAAACTTTTTAAAATGCTAACACTTCCTTTGGTGAGTTAAAATCTACGGTATACATTATTTACCGTCACTACATAGAAAGTTGATTACTCATTGTAAAAAGCTTGTATTTTATATTTTAAAAGGAGTTATGTGTTATATTTAACTAATTTTATACTGTCAGTGGCTTTTTGTACTATTTTAGTTACAAAAGTTTTAATACCTTTTAATGAGTGGTTGTTGATGATGTAGTTTAAAAGTTTTGTCTTATTTACATGATATCAAATCGTAATTAAATGTTCTTATTTAAATTTATATAGAAAAAAACATTTAATGAAAAGAAATTCCATTAATAAGTGGGAGTAAGTGTACAAATTTGATGAGCATTGAAAAGTATTCAATTTTTGGAAACAAAAATTGAGAAAGTCAAACAAAAAGTATTCTATTTATTTCTCGTCATTTATAACTAATTTATTGTTGTTTATTATTTAAATAAGATAAAAAAGAACTTTTAATGTAATTATTAGAAATAAACAATGAACAAAAATAATTGCGTTAGTGAAAACAATTAAGTAGTTGTTTATTACTGTTGATGATTTTCTCATTTTAACAACGCAAAAGAAATTTTATGATATTAAATGAGTAAATGACAAGTTGATGAAACTTGTTTGTGTTGAAATAATAAAATATCATACATAATGTGCATTTTAAAGGATATAAATTGATGCCACTGCAATGTATCCAATGTTCTTGCGATCAACAGTCTGTCAAAATATCATCATTATTATCCAGTGGCCCAAAAAATTATGTTGTTTCGCCATGTTCCAAATATAGATTATTGTTGTATTATAAACAGGATTAATATGAACTTAAATTGAATCATCTTCATGCATGTCTAAATTTACTATTTTAAAGATCACATGTGTAAGCAAAAAATCAATCAAATGTTGACATCTGTATGTGGTATAAAATGGTTCTCAAGTTGCCTACATAGTGATGAATCAGCTTGGCAGCTTCTACCTTTCACAGCTATTTCAATAAGTATCTTTCTTTTATCATTGATATGAAGGAAGCACAATTAATGTCAAAACGAATTGCTTTTATTAGTTGATCTGTAAACAATTTGCTGTGTCTATATTCAACACAACAGAACCTTACTCTCGCTATTCCGTCAAAACACTCTCAAATTACATTAATAAAAGACGATGAGCACTGACAGTTCATTCATTGAAAGGATCGCATGTCGATGTTTATTAGTCTTGTAACATAAAAAATGCTATGAAAATAACACAAAATTGTATATGATGATGAATTAGGAATAATTTGAAGAAGTAGAAGAAATTAATTAAGAAGATTGGATTGAGTGAATCCTTTGAGATTTTTATTTATTTTATGCTTGTACGAGAACACAAATCAAAATGATTTCATATTTCTGTTCATAAAGTTTTTCACATTTGATGAATTCTTTATGAAATTTCACGTAATCTTAAGGGAATTTATTATCATCGTTGAAATTAAATCCATTTTGTGAATACTCTACGAGCTATGATAATGTGTTTTCTCTTGAAAAGTAATATAAAGCTTTTTATCTGTGCTCAAGATAACATGCTTTATTATTTAAATTTAAGTGCTTAATGAAATATCCTTTGAGCTATTTCTCTTTGGCATTGTTGGAAGTTTGAAAAGGCGTTTAATTAATGAGATCCTTTGATGAATTTTACTTAAACAAAAAAAGGATAATTATTAGGGTGTGTAATGAAAATTTTTAATTTGAAAGTGACAGAAAATTAATGAGTTTGAAAAACTTTTTTTTTTCATTTTTTAGACTAAGTTATTTGCTCAATAATAAATCATCTTAATAATTTGTTTTTCTTATAAATTTCAAAACAAATTCATTATTTAATAGTTAATATAATCATAATTGTGACACTTATAATTTTTTTACTTATGTGCACATACACTATGTATATTCACGAATAACTTTACACTATTAAATTTTGTTCTAATTGTCTCTCATACCTAACTACCTCGTAAACTTCTCGGCTGTCACATACTCTCTTTTTTGCCTCTCTCGTGCTTTGAAAAATATCATATATTAAAGAGAGTGCTCTCTTTACATTTTTTCTATCCTTCGCTATTCGCGATGCCTATTTTGACGAACTTGGTGCCGACATGACCGAATAAAATTGTATTATTTTGCGGACGCGTTACAGTGAGAGAATAAAAAATAATATTTTTGCTTCGTGTAGGAAACGAAAAAAGAGAAGAAAATTTTTTGTATCTTTTTTTTAAATTTATAACGACAATATATTCAACGAAGTACTCCAACACTCTTAATAAAATTTTATGATTTCCCACATCAGTTTTGTGTTCATTCAAGTGATTGTCGGACGTTGTTGAGTAAGAGTAAACAGGTTTGCGTGCATTTATCTGCTTTTAATTCAGTTCCTTTTAAAAATCATATTATCCCTTGATAACGTTTGCAAAAAAAGAGAATGTTCGATTTTAATCGATAATTGACGCACATAGTATTTGCATGTGACAGAGATTGAATAAATTCATATTTTTATACTTTATTCACATGCGTGAGTTTAATATGACAGTTATCGGTCAATTTGTTAACATACAAATAAACTTTTTATTCTAAAATTCAAGTGTGAAGCGGTAATAAAAAGTGAAATCAGTTAGTTCTAGTTTCTTACAATTTTTTTGTTTCTTTCTCTCTCTCTAGTGCAAAGTGTTTGTATTAAGTGAAAAATTCTGTGAACAGAAAAAAAATTATCTTTACACTGATACTTGTCAATAAATTTAGTGTCAGCACCAGTAGCAGAAACAAAAAAAAATAAGATAAAAGAAGGCAAAAAATAAAGAAAAATCTAATATAAAGTGTATAAAAATAGCATAAAAGAATTTTACTCCAACACAGTGTAGCAAAAAATATAAAGTAAAGCACACGACACAAATAAAGAAAAAGATATTTTTTTATTTGGAAAATGAGTGAGGTAAACAACGAGTAGAAATAGTAGTATTTTTAATAAATTTATAAATAAAACGGTTCGAAATGCTTCATGAATATTAAAGTGAGTGTGTGAATGGAATAATTTTTTATCTCTGATTGCTCTTAAGATTGAACAGTCTCTTTTTCTTAAATCTGAAGGACATTTATGCGACATAATCTTCCAC
Organism: Polypedilum vanderplanki; assembly: GCA_018290095.1. Lineage (NCBI taxonomy): Eukaryota > Metazoa > Arthropoda > Insecta > Diptera > Chironomidae > Polypedilum > Polypedilum vanderplanki. The sequence goes on along the minus strand of CM031379.1, from coordinate 8,805,795 downwards.
TCCTTCTCCGACATTAATATTAATATTACGAGATGTTGTGAAGATGCGTCACTTGTCGAATTTCTCAAATTAATTCAGAAACTTTTTTTTGTCTCTATCTCCATTAATAAGTGATTTCATTTCATCTTAATGACTCTCGACAAAAAATAAATTGTATGAAAGAAAGAGAGAAAGGAATGTTTCTAAAAATAGTCTTTATGAAAAAATAATAAAGAAAAACTTAATCAATTCATATACATACGCATGTGTTTAAGTGTGTGAACTCTGATGAAAGGGCACAATTTTTGCATTAATATTCGATTAAGCATCTTATATTGAATGTAGATTTACTCGGCATTTGTGAACGTTTCTCTTAATTTGATGATTGCAACTACTTACATCCACTCGATTTATTCAATTATACGAACAGTTTGTGAATAAACATTCTGTTACCATCTACGGAAGCTTCTCATTTTTTATATATGAAACTTGTTCTTTATTCTCGTCTTCTTCTCTTAGTTTTTAATTTGTGACTTTTATGGAAAAACAAAATTTAAACTTAATAATAATAAGTTCATTATGTTACTAAAACTCTTCATGTGAATATCGAAAGTCAAATTTTACATTCTGAAACAAAATATTATCATTAAAAAAAATTATGTGAACAAGCAAATGTCATAAAATGTGAACAAACAAACCAGTAAAATTATTTTTTCTCGTCATCATCAACCGCAATTACATGCATCAGCTTTCAACTCTTGTATATTGAAAGCAAATTTTTTTCCAACAACAGATTGCACATTGCTTTTAGTCTTGATTATCAACATGAAAGAACAATTTGGGTTATGGGTTACATGGCATGCGTCCAAATATTTCCAAAGGTCATGAACACAACTCGCGCTGTGTGAATTGAATAGTTCGCATTTTAATATTGGATTTATTTGCCAATTTAAAATATCAAATAGTATAAGCATAGATTCCATTATTGTTTTTCTGTTTCCTTGTCATTTAGACAATAATTTTAATATGAATTGTTTTTATTGCACAATACACGTTATGTCAACGAAAATTCAATAATAAAATATGACAATAAAATATGAGTTATTTTTGATTGAATACATCGAAAAACATTTATGTTCTCCACTGAGCCTATTAAGAGATAAAAATATAAAATAATATAAAATTTGCCTAAGGGTGCTCGTTTATATTATTGAAAAGTTGCTATTATTGCTATGACATTAACCACAATTGTTACGTTTCGCTCTTTTAACATTTCACAATTTAAATATTAAAGAGATTGAGCATAAATTGTGTCTTCATTAATTCATTCAAGATTTGTTACTTTTCCTAAATGAATTGATTTGCAGCGTTGATTAAAATTTTAAAAATTTTTGTATAAAAAGAATAATAAAGATAATCATGGAAAATATTTAAAAATGTAAGAAAATTTGCATAACTGAGAATATTTTAACTAAGAATATACAAAACTCTTTCTATTCATAAAGTACAGTAGCGGCCAAAAGTATCCGGACAAAACTTTAAATGAGCATAACTTTTGAACGATTTGTCAAATCAAGCTGAAATTTTACATGGGAGTAGCATTTTACAAGTGCTTTCTTACTTGCATATTGGTTTTTGGTTAGACCGAGTAATTACTGAATAATTAATTAAATAATAAAATTTCAATGGACAAAAGTATCCGGACAAAACGATTTATTGCTTATTTGCTTCAATTCTTTTCTAAATTTACTAAAATATTTCATGTTTTCTCTACATAAATAATTAAAACAACCAAAAATGAAGAAACAATATTGAGCGTTTCTCGATATTTAGCTTGGTTTCATAGATTATCCAATTTGAAAAAAGGCCGCCATCTTGGATAATAATTAATTCAAAAATAGTCTTATTGTACTCTCTCTTACTCTAAACTCTACTGAAAACAATAAATATGAGTTCAATAATCATTTTAAGTATAAAGAAGTTACAATCTAATGGTTTATTCTAGTTGAATTCTGCAAAACTTTCAGGATTCTTCATCCATTTCATACCCATGACTTCAGTTTTTCGTTGATAACTTTTGATAGAAATTTTTTTGAGGAGCGCTTGAATGCTTAAATTGTTCCTCAAAAGATTTCTGATCTTTCAATTATATACACTCTAGGTTGTGGAAGTTGTCAGTGAAAAATTAGATAGGTAAAATATGAAGAAAATTTCATTGTTTACAACGAAAAATGACAAATTCTGGAAACCACTGATCTAATGCATTCTAGCATTTCAAATCTGTTAGTTTTTAATATCTATCACGTTTTATTATGTTTTATCAAGATTTGAAATGCTAGAATGCATTAGATCAGTGATTTCCGGAATTTGTCATTTTTCGTTGTAAACAATGAAATTTTCTTCATATTTTACCTATCTAATTTTTCACTGACAGCTTCCACAACCTAGAGTGTATATAATTGAAAGATTATGAATCTTTTGAGGAACAATTTAAGCATTCAAGCGCTCCTCAAAAAAATTTCTATCAAAAGTTATCAACAAAAAACTGAAGTCATGGGTATGAAATGGATGAAGAATCCTGAAAGTTTTGCAGAATTCAACTAGAATAAACCATTAGATTGTAACTTCTTTATACTTAAAATGATTATTGAACTCATACTTATTGTTTTCAGTACAGTTTAGAGTAAGAGAGAGTACAATAAGACTATTTTTGAATTAATTATTATCCAAGATGGCGGCCTTTTTTCAAATTGGATAATCTATGAAACCAAGCCAAATATCGAGAAACGCTCAATAAAGTTTCTTCATTTTTGGTTGTTTTAATTATTTATGTAGAGAAAACATGAAATATTTTAGTAAATTTAGAAAAGAATTGAAGCAAATTCAATAAATCGTTTTGTCCGGATACTTTTGTCCATTGAAATTTTATTATTTAATTAATTATTCAGTAATTACTCGGTCTAACCAAAAACCAATATGCAAGTAAGAAAGCACTTGTAAAATGCTACTCCCATGTAAAATTTCAGCTTGATTTGACAAATCGTTCAAAAGTTATGCTCATTTAAAGTTTTGTCCGGATACTTTTGGCCGCTACTGTATATATAGTAGCTATGTAGTCATTTACGGATAGTGACATTAAAACTAGAACTAAAACTTTTTATATTCCTAAAATGCATATTTGAATAAGGATTAAAAACAAAAAAAAAATACTGTAACGTGAGTTGATAAAGTTTGCATAACGTTTGAAACTTTTAAAAAGCTCTATAGTGAACAATGCATGAAGTAATGATGCTGGATATGATTGATTTTAATATGAATATATGCTGCTATGGAAACTTAAATATTGCTATAGCTTTTGTTATAAAAATAAATTCGGTACAAATTACTTTCATGAATTTTCTTCAAATTATTTACATTCTCGCCCTCACTAGATCAATCTATTATGAACAGCAAAAACTGACATTGAAAATCGTTCAATATGCGCAGTCAGAATATCCATGGCGCCTTTGTTTCTTCATATTGCTTTCATTCCTAATTTCATCGTCATTCAGAATGTTTAAAGACAAATAAACATAGAATAGGGAAAGATGAAAAACATTTTGCTATGCATATTCATTAAACTATTTGATGTTTTCATTCAGGATTCATAAAATTCCCATGAGTTTTTTATTCGCAAAATGAAATTATTTTTTAAATGATTCATGCCAGTAAGATATACATTCACATAATCAACTATTTTTCCCGCTATAAATGAATTATGTTCAGTTTACCCTTCGCAACCACTGATAGAAAATATATATAGGTAACTAACATTTTATATTTTTATAAACGATTATTTGCAACCATGTCGACCATTATAATGCAATTATTGTTATTTTAGTTTTGATGTTTCGCGATAGTTGTTGATTTCATTAACAAATTTATGAATATTTTCCTACTGTCTTTCTTTTTTGCGAAATAAGTACTTATTTTTCAATAATTTTAAATGAATTAAGAGGAAAGAACAATTGACAATAAGTTTATTTTATTAATTTTATGTTTGCAAAAAGTTTTTTAATATCATAAAATGTATGAAACTAAAATAGAAAATGTAAAGGATGAGTTGATTTTTATCCAAAAAATTTTGGTCTATAAATTTCCGTAATAAAATAGATTCTTAATTTTAATTATTTTTACTCAGTGATAATAAATTTTTCAATTTCGTTCTTTAAAAATTGAATCTTTATTTAATTTTTTCCTGGAAAACCTAAATCCTTTCGAATGAAAAACTACACAACAGTGTTTGCTCTTGGTCATTTCATTTACTTGCAACAGGTCACTTCAGCTGAATTTGTTGAGTACGTCATTTTACATGTACAAACACGCACGTTTTCAGTGTTAATAAAAATTTCAATGCGTTAGAAAGTATAGACTTGTGCGCGCCAGTAAATCATTAACAATGCATTATCCAAACAAAAAAGAGACGTTGGTAGTATTAAAAAGTTGTTCTAAAGGAAGTATGTTTTTGTTCACTTTGTTTTTCAACATTTTTTCATCTCATGCCACTTTTTAAAAAGTTTTCATCTCTTTTATGACAATAGCAATAGCATGACGTAAAGGAAAGAAAGAAAAAAGCTTTTACGAAACAAGTTCATGAGAAATGAAGAACTTTTATTGTACAATATGTTAAAAGGCGGTTGGTTGGTTATTTTTTGCCTTTTCAGACTTGTTATCGTTTTTTTCATGCAACAACATCTAAGATATCGAAATTAATGGCAAAAATAGTTTTTTCTCTCTCCTCTCATTTAGTATTAATGAATTCAGGAGGTTTCTTATTCATTCCATTATAAGTTGGGTGTGTTTTACATAACTAGTGATTAGTGTGTGGTTACTTATTCTCGTTGTATATAAAGAAAACTTTAACTTTAGGGGTCCTGAAAAAATAAGCACATAAAATTTTATTCTCATTTGAAAAGAATTAAATTGTGAATAAGAGTAGGCAAATATTTATAACAAAATCTTTCTAAAGTATCTTATTTTGATATGATACATTCAGTGAAAAGTTAAATCAATGCATAAATCATTTATGAGAGTTCTATATCTGTAATACACTTCACATGTATGCATTTAAATATATGAATGTTCCCTAATATTTATTTTATGTGTAATAAAAATGTGCGTACAACACGTGTAGAAATTAGATTTCATTTCCTTAAGCGTACGACAAGTACATTCACATATTCATCAAGTGAGCCTTGTTGACGTCATACTCGTAGCAAGGGAGTACAAAAAAATGAAAAAAGAAATTAATAATGCATGAACAACATTAAGTGAATGTTTGTCGCTTTTATGCAAAAGCTGTCTTTTTTAGGTGTTTATGGAAATATGTTGATATATCTTATCTCAATTCAGTGACTTTTGTGTGTGCATTCTAAAGATATATGGTAAATTCTTTTGACTTTCACAAACATTCACCACAGCACGCACAGTTAATAAAGCTTAGAAATAATCACATTCCCTACTGAATTCTAAGAAGAATGCATGAGCAACAAATTATTTTCATTCGCATGTATGGAAAAGTTTGAGCAGATGGTGGTGGTGGTATAGAAATTTCTAAAACGATATTACTGCCAAGCTTAATGGAGAGTTAAATTTAGCTCCCATGCAATGAATTGGAAAGAAAAGTTCTCAATATTTTAGGCAAATTGTTCAACATTTGCTTTCAGTGTATGTGAAAATATATTTTATGTAAATGTATGACTAGCAATTAATTTTAAGCTCTTCAATTTAACCGCCTGAATTTTGCTCCCTGTTAAAATTCTTTTTTTTGTCATACCATACGAATGAAGATAAATTAAATTAATTAAAGAGACTTTTAGGCAATGTCAACACACACATTCATGTCTCATTTGATTCAATTTGGAAAGAACTTAATGGGTGTCATCAATGAAGAAATATTGTTATGTGGTTTCTTTACTATCGCTTGAGATGCGTATTAGCGTTGAAGATAATTAAATTATTGCAAAATTGATTTGAAAGATATTATCGAAGAATGTCAGTATAATCCTTCGGAGAATTACGCAGTAATAGAAAAGTTTTTTCTTCTTTTTTAATAATATTTTCGGAAAAGTGTTGATTCGATTTCAAAGTTTAATTAAAACCCATGAACTAATTGATTATATAAATTGATTTATGACCATCAAATGAAGCGTTGTAAATTAATTTGCTAAAGAGAAATGAAAGCTCTTAAATGAAATTGCACTGAAGTCTGATAATTAATTGTGAGAAGTATTCACAGTCAAGTTTCAGTCCGCCGTCCATATATATATTTGCTTAGGCGGCGGACCATTTTTTTAAAAACGGCGGATTTTGCGGCGGATTTTACATATAAAATTTTCGCCAAAATCCGCCGTTTTTCGATATTTTCTTCTACGGCGGATTTTGACGGCGGACTTTTTTAGTACGCCAAAAATTTTTCAGCGGACTTCGAAAAAAATTTTAGTCCGCCGAAAAAAAAAGTGGCGGACCAAAAAATTTTTTGGCGGACCATTTTAGTCCGCCATAAAATTTTTTGGCGGACTTTTGAAAAAATTTTAGTCCGCCATGAAAAAAAATGGCGGACTAAATCAGTCCGCTGTCTTAAAAAGTGGCGGACTTTGAAAATTTTTTTTAGTCCGCCGCCAAAAAAAGTGGTGGACCAAAAAATTTTTGGCGGATTTTTTTAGTCCTCCACAAAAAAAATCGGCGGACTAAATAAGTCCGCTGTCCAAAAAAACGGCGGACTAAAATGGTCCGCTGTCTTAAAAAGTGGCGGACTTTGAAAATTTTTTGGTCCGCCACTTTTCTTGATGGCGGACCGAAAAATTTTTTGGCGGATTTTTTCAGTCCGCCATGAAAAAAAACGGCGGACTAATTTGGTCCGCCGCTCAAAAAACGGCGGACTAATTCAGTCCGCCATGGCGGATCCGCCGTGGTGGATTCAAACTTGACTGTGTTACGATTGATTGATGATGACTTCCACAATTGCTACTCCTTCACTTACTCAATGCCCACACAGAATATGAACCGTTTATTTTTGAACAAAGTTGATAATTGATTCAGACATCTGCAACCCATAGTCCTTTTTTTGCGTCATCTTTTTTCCTTATTTTATCCTTATAAATATAATTTTCTAATTTTTCAACAGGAACAAGCCAAATTAGATGCAAATAAACAAGCAACAAGTCCAGATGAATGTGAGGACTTATCACCAATGCCACCGACATCAGCACCACCATCCGTACGTCGACGGGGCGCATTCTCAGCTGAACCCGTAACTGAAGAAGATGCCACTAGTTATGTTAAAAAAGTAAGTAAGCACATGGCATAAGCTATAAATTTAAATCACAAAAGCGGAAAAAGGCATAAAATTAATTGCATATAAATCAACTTTCAGGTAGTACCAAAAGACTATAAAACAATGGCAGCACTCTCAAAAGCGATAGCCAAAAACGTACTTTTTGCGCATTTAGACGAAAACGAACGTTCAGATATTTTTGATGCAATGTTTCCAGTGAATTGCCTGCCTGGCGAGTCTATCATTCAACAAGGCGACGAGGGTGACAACTTTTATGTAATTGATCAAGGAGAAGTTGAGGTAACGTGGCGAAAATTTTACTTTCTCCCTCACTTTGTGCTGTAAAGCATGATATTTAATTAAAAAGTTTTATCTTCATCAAGGTGAAGACACTGATTAGTTGGGTTCGGAATTTATATTCTTTTTTAAAAATCTGAAAATTAAGAATAACTTTGATTCAAATGTATGTGTTAGAATTTATTATTTTTCTATTCATTGCTTATTCAAATATTTTTATGTTTGATATTAAGAATTCAGCACTTTTCATTAAATTTCTATTTATGTCTTAGAAATACAAATAAAATATTCAAAATTAAACAAGAATGTTGAAGCTAATAAATTTGAAATGTATTTTTACACAATTCTTGAATTAATCATAATATCTTCACCTTAGTCCCAATCGGTTTCATTAATGATGAGCATTTTCATTCTTGTCTCACTCGAGTTATCTTTCATCATTATGGAATGTAAAAAAACATTGTGGGTTCATCGGTTTTTTAGCGAATTCTCTGTTAATTTTAATCTTTCTATATTGGCTATAGACAGTCAAAGTGGCATACTCAACATTCGAACGCCAAAAAACCAGACCTATTAAATCACGGTCATGATTTGGGCTTCTAAAAGTGAGAAAGGAAAAAAAATTTTTTTCGCTAAAATGGATGAGAAGATATTAACAAAGAGAAAAGTATTATTCATTCCGAATAGAAATTAAGATAAGAAAATACGTCTATGAAAAGCTCAATTTTCTCATCTAGAATCTTCCTTCCTTTTTCTTTTCTCTTGCCCGTTTCACACATATATACTACGCAATAAGCCCGATAGAATAAAAAACAAAAATAAAAGAAAACTTTTATCGCAATAATAAAAATTGGGATTCTTATCTATCATCAAAAATTTGTTAAAAGATAATAAAATTAAAGAACTTTCGATAGATTAAATTAAGCTAAAAATTGACCTCTTTTTCTTGTAGGTGTTTGTAAATTCAGAATTGGTTACAACAATTGGCGAGGGTGGAAGCTTTGGTGAGCTCGCGCTCATTTATGGAACACCTCGTGCTGCAACTGTAAGCTCAATTGTATTAATTATGAATTAATACCTTTTAATCACTTATTACATATAGGTACGTGCCAAAACTGATGTAAAATTATGGGGAATCGATCGCGATTCATATCGTAGGATTCTTATGGGCTCAACAATTCGTAAACGCAAGATGTATGATGAATTTTTGTCACGTGTCTCGATCTTAGAAAGTTTGGATAAATGGGAGAGACTTACAGTAGCTGATGCTCTTGAGCCAGTCAGTTTTGAAGAGGGTGAGACGATTGTGAAGCAAGGTGAGCCTGGAAACGATTTCTATATTATTGTTGAAGGTTGTGCTACCGTATTGCAACAAAGAGGAGAGGTAAATAAATTGACAAAAGCTGATAAAAGTTTCCTCATTCAATTATACTTTTCAATTTTCTTTTGTTGATAAAGAATGAAGAGCCATCGGAAGTGGGAAGGCTCGGACCATCCGATTACTTTGGAGAGATTGCTCTTCTTTTGGATAGACCTCGTGCAGCGACGGTAAATATTTGCTTCTATTATTAGAAATCCATTAGGCACTTACTGTCGATAACAAATAACTGACGTGTCTCCTTTTTTACATCTCTCTTTGTTTCTCCTGCAGGTTATCGCACGTACTCCATTAAAATGTGTCAAACTTGATAGAGCTCGCTTTGAACGAGTATTGGGCTTATGTGCCGACATTCTCAAACGCAACATCACTCAATACAATAGCTTTGTATCATTATCAGTTTAGGCTATATAAAAACTGCAGCATCATAATGCAATGATGCGTAATTTCATCTAGGTATTACGTAACTTTTCATCATTATTTTGGTTCTTCATCTCTATTTAAGTATAGTCTTCTTAATTAAAAATTTACATCTGATGCCATTCATCACTTTTTTGCAACTATGATAAATGGACAAAAGTGATGACAAAATAGAAACTTTAAAATTTTGTACTTTTCATTAACTTTCGAAACAGAATGTATTGGTTTTTGGTTAACTGTATCTCATGTCATTTTATAGATTTTTCTTGTTTAACCATCTATATCCACTCTTTTTTCTCTTCTTGTTAATATTTGATTACTTTTGTCATAAATGTTCGTCATACGAATAATATATAATTCAATACTATCTAGGCTTTTATGATTTATTTTTATTTATAATTTACGAATTTTAAAGTGGATGTTTTTCCACTGCTGGACTAAAATTTAAATAGAAAAATTTGCTAAAAAATATAAATGGAGAAAGAAAGAATATAACAAAATTTAATAGTCCAGTTCAAATTCTCCATTTTACCCAATAATTTATATTAGAATTTATCTATCTAGATGCATAATATGCTCAAAATATGTATATTTTTCATTAATTTAAAATAAATCGAAAAAATGATGAAAATTTTCGGTATCGAAAAGAGGAATTGTTTCATGAATAAAAAAATCAAAAGATGAAAAACTTTAAAAAATGAAGAATTTATTTTAAAAAGAAGAAAAGAAAATTTCACTGTAAAACATAAATGATGTTGTTTGTCATAAAATTGTTATGCATACACACACATACTCTTTTATATACAATAGTGTATGCGTGTATGTGAAAGAAAAACTTAAAAATATGTATTTATGATACAAAAAAAATTATCCAACGCATCATCTAATTTATGTCCATCTTGTGATGCTTGATGAAAAAAAAGGAAAAATGAAAACATAAGTGACTTATGATAAAAAATGGATGAAAATTTTTTTGTGAATCAATAACAAGCGCCATTATAACGGTGAAAAAGAAATATAAAGAAATAGATGTTTTACAAAATATTACAAGAAAAAAATATTTATTGAAGGAAATCAAAAGGGATACATGAGATTTTCATGTGTCATCATATTGACGTGTATTTTTTCTTTTTCGTGTCAATAAATTAAAATATATTTCATGAAATGGTTGGAAAATCTGGTTAACAACTAGAAAACTCTTTTCTATATATGTGAATTATCAAATTAAAGAAAAATTTCTACGAAAAAAATTTAGATCAAAGAAACTTTTTTATTATTGTATAATTCACGGATCAATGCAGGATAAATTGGATGAAAACTTTTTTTAAAAAATAAAATTTCATACCTACTTACATCTGCCACTAAAATCGTCATCATTTTAAATATTTTTTCTCATTTATTCAATATTCATAAATCTATAATAAAATGCGTCCATCTGAGAATATAAATGAAGTTATTAATTTTTAGCGCATTTTTTGAAGAAATTTAATTTGGCTGGCTCCATTAAATGAAATTTTTTCGAAAACAACATATATAAATTTTACTGATAAGTGAGAAATATCTTAGAGTCATATCGAATAGTTTTTTGCGTCAAAAAGTGTAAATTGTAGTGAATTTAAATATACACTTGATGCATTATTTTTTTTTCGAATATGATTATAAAACGATGATAAAGATTATTATTACCTATTATCCCTTATATGAAAGGGTCTGTAGAGATTTTATTTGCAAATAGAAATAAAAATGAATGTAGTAAAAAATAACAAAGAAAACCCTGTAAAAAACAGGTTTGAGACACTTTTAGAGTAATTATACATTGATTGATTTTACAGTGTTTCGACCAAAAAATAAACAGCTTAAAAATTTTACTATGCATTAAAAATTATTTAATTTGAACTTCATATGTATCAGAATGTGGATGAAATTATTCATTGCAAAAATAAATCTGAAATTATTAAGATTCAATAAAATTGCAAACATTATATATACTTTTTATTTGTAGGAAACTTTTATTCAATCAATATATCCGTAGATCCAATTCAACATGCTCAGTTAAATATTTTTTTTTACATTTTTATAGCAGCCCCTATAACATGATTGTTGATTTAAGATTTTTAATTTAATTTTATTTCCAATTGTAATAAATAAATGCATTAAAACATTGATGAAAGAAAAAAGAGGCGAATGAAAAAAGTGAAATAAAACATCCAATTTACTTATAGCTTTTAACTGGACTTTAAGAGAAAAAAAGAACTTTTTGCACTTTTCAATAATATTTTTCAAAAGAAAATCAATTTTTTTTCTTTTCCATCTAAAGAACGAAAAATACATAGGGTAAATGAAAAAGAAAAATTAAACTGGGAAAATATAAAAATTCTTTTCATAAAATTCTTATGAAAATTTAAGTTTCAAAGAGAAAGTTCACAAAAAAATTCATTTGAAAGAAGACGAAATCATGAAAGTTTTAAATGTATATATTACATAAGAGAAGAATCATTACTCATGATTTAAAAAGAATAATAAAAAATGAAATGTAAACTAAAAAAAACTCTTTTATTAATGCATATTCTTAAAGAAACAATGCTTAAATGAAAATTTTTTATAGCATAAAGTATGTTTATTGAGAAGCAAATTCGCTTAAATCAACATCATCAGCAGGCAGCAGCAGATAGAACAAAAAAAGCTGTGGTTAAGCTCTTTTTTAGAAAGTTCACTCACATGCTTCGCTGGGATATCCTTTATCATCAACAGCACTTTCAGGAAGAGTTGATTTTTTTACAAACATTGGTGTTAGCATAATTTTCTCTTCCATCTTTGTGATCTTCTTGTTCAATTCAATCACCTTATTCATGTCTTCTTGAATTTTTAAATACATATTTGGAGTATTATATTTTTCTGGATCATCATGGAAAATAACCATTCCATCTTTCTGATTAATGACAGCAAAGATTTCACCAGACTTGATCTAAATTACAATTATAATATATGATCATTAAAACATTCATTTTCTATTAGAAAAGTATTGTATTATTATTTACCATATTCAAAATATATTTTTCAGCTTCGGCTGGACCCGATAAAGAAGCACGACTTGCAACATCAGAAAGTGAAAGCGTAAGAAAAGTTTTTGTCAATCGTTGAATTTTCTTTTTATATAATGTTGATAGTACTTGTTTTACTAATCCCATATTGTTATCACGAATGAAAGTTTCCTGATATTTTGTCATAACTGAACGAACAGCATCTGGTGAGCCATTATTGATATAAACATTTGACAATTCATGATAATGTTGAGATAATGGTTTAATAAATCGTGTAATAACTTGTGGGGAATATTTAGGAATTGTAATTTGCTTGCCACGTAAAATCAGTGAAACGAGAATATATTTTTTGTAAGACTCTAGCATGATGTGTGACATCGCTGTTGCTGGTGTGGAGATAGCAACTTCAAAAAAATAAAGTGCACGATCATAATTTTTTACTGCTGTGTAAACCATTCCTCCATAATAATAATAAAGAAGAAAGTATTTTGTTGTCGCATCTTGATGCTCTTCTGATGAAGCAATTGTTGTTATATCAATATCGAGAAAATGTAATGCAGGCTTGAATATTTTTGAGCATAAGCATAATTGACACAAGTCTGCGTGTAGTGGTGTTAATTGTGATTCCATGAGTTGTATTTTCTCTATAGCAATTGTAAGAATCGGTATACCTTGTGTTGTGTTTAATTTGCGTTTGACAAGAAGATTTGTATAATTATGGAACAAATCAAAATCTAAAATACCATAATAGACATTATAATTTTAATCTAATTAATAAAAATTTTAATTAAAACTTACAATTTTGAGGTGCATTTCTCACTTGCTCTCCATTACATAACGTTACAAATTCTTTTACAAGTTTCAAAATTGGTTCCGGATCTTCATTCTGCTAGAAATGTAATATTCATTATTTTTATTTGCGCACAAAAATTAGCATAAGCCATACAAACCTGAATTTCATTAAGTTTTGTTGCAATAACGTATAAGAAGCCTAGTGAATGATTTTGTTTGTCTAGAGTTTCCAATACATTATCCAAAATGTTAATATTACGTGTAAGAAGCTCTACAGACTCATTTAAATACTCCACCAGATCGCGAAAATTTCCTAAAATTTTAAATTGGTACTTTTATAGTTTTCTCGTAATATACAACACTTACCTGCTGCCGACATTGTACGGACAGTATTAACGTAATGTTCTAAAGGCGATGCCATAGTATTTCTTAGGTACTTTCTTCTACTTTTAGAATTTTCTTTTATAACTTTTGTGTGAAAATTTATTTTGCAAATTATTTTGTTTTTGTAGCTCAGTTATTTGCTCAATTTAAATAAAGCTGATGAATGAATTGAATACTTTCTTTTATTCTTTTTTATATTATAGACGTTTTTAATTATTTGCATCTAATCATTTTATTTTCTAATTAAAATTATAATAAGACTAATTCAGTCTTTCTAAATGAGAAAATTTTCTGTTAGAAATAACGAACAAAAAGAATTGAAAAACTTTGGGGTATACAACTTCTGCTGCTAAAATTGCGTTATTTTTGTTTTCATTTTTTAAAATTTTGACCAAAAATAATTTTATTCGTCTTTATTGAGTTTAATGTTTATACAAGTGATAAAAAAATGATGGTGATGAGATACACCGTCGAAAATAAAAGAATATTTTGTGATTTACTGATGTTTAGTGACTAATAATTCAAATAAAAAGTTGAGAAAAATAATAATAAAAATATTTGATTTCTAAAGATAAATAGAAAAGAACTGGTGATAATTAGTATTTTATTTGAAATGAAAGCAATTGAAGCAAAGATTGTTGTCCTTGGATCACAAGGTATAGTATAGAAATATATTACATACTAGAAAAATCTAAAATGATTCACATTCTTTGTGAGTCAAATATTCTCTATTTATTTGAACATTGATCAGCTGTTTATTATGATACCTATTTTTAATGCGTTCGTGACATTCTCGTCTTACAATAATATTGCAAAAATTTATGAAATGCATTCAAAATGATGGTCATATATCTTTCATTTCAATTACTTATTGAGACTTTATTTCAGTTTTAAGAAGACAATAACAATAAAAAATTGCGTAATGGAAGATAACTGAACTAAATGTAATTCTATGCGAATATCTTAGTACATTTTATTACTTGCTTGCTCGCTCGCTTCAAGGCCAATGTTCTAATTTTTCCTCGTGATAATTTAATCTATAAAACTTACCGTTTTCTTGCGTTTCTCATTTTATCATTATTTCGGTACTTTTTAGTTAAAAAAATATTTTCTTAACAATTGAACGGTGTATTCTATTTATGACACTACATGTATTCTGTCTGTCGATGTCTGTAAAAATAACTGAATAATGATATTCAACCAACTGTGAATTTTGAGAAAACAACTTTCGCTTTCATTTTCAAAACAAAAAAAACTATGTATATCGGTCATAAACTGAGTTCAAATTTGCGTGTGCATTTTATTTCCTAAGACTCCTCAATATATTTTATAAGTGTACTTCATTTCCTCACAGTGTAACTTTCACTTTTTAGATCTACTATTTTTATGTTGCGAAACTCACAACTTTTCGATTCTTTCCTTTAGTTGGCAGAGAGAAAAATAAACCGTCGTTGGAATGAAACTTAAATCTATTTCTCTTTTATCCTTTTTACTGACATAGTCGACGTTATGAGAGATTGGTAGAGGAAAAAAGTCTATAAAGTAATTTAAATTAATTGCCAACTCTATGTCCTTCCATTCGATATAGTACGCTTCAATGTCCTATTTGTTTGTTTGCAAATTAGATAGCAAAGATGAATGAATGTGGGTAATAAAGTTTGATATTTTTAATTTAATTTTTATTATAATGATAAATATCTTGAATTTTAATTAATGTTTTTTTATCAGTCAATAACTTCAAAAATTTCTTATATTTTATTAAATTTTCGATATGATAACCCGTGAGAAAATATTCTTTTTCACTTTATTTTAGTGCACAATACATACTCTAATGACAGCTAAAATTAAAAGTACACAGTCAAGTTTCAGTCCGCCGTCCATATATATATTTGCTTAGGCGGCGGACCATTTTTTAAAAAACGGCGGATTTTACATATAAATTTTTTGTCAAAATCCGCCGTTTTTTGATAATTTCTTCTAAGGCGGACTTTTTCAGTTCGCCGCTAAGAAAAGTGGCGGATTAAATCAGTCCGCCATCGAAAAAATGGCGGATTGAAACTTGACTGTGTAGTTTTTATCGTACGAAGAACATTTTCTTCATGAATTCTGTTTAAAAGAGAAACACACATATGTGGGTTTTTTCAATTCATTGTATATTGCTAATGACATTATCAGGATTACAGAAAATCCTATCTTAGTAATGTTTCGACAGGTGTTCTCTCGCACGCATGAAAAGACAGAAGCAATTAGAATTCATCCATGTGCATTCAGTATGTAATTCAAAAACACAGAAATAAAATCAAAAACAGAATGCAACAAATTTAATCATTGATACTACTACAATACACGATTATTTAACATTACCAAAAAATAGTTTACAAAATTAGAATTACCAATATTTTTCTTTCAAACTTCACAAAAAAACAATGCAATGTGTTTAAATTGATTTTCATCACATTTAGAGATTGTTGAAAGATATCGACAAGTGTGTGCGAAATAGAGACATACTATCCGCTCTTATCAAATAAATCCTGTCAGATTAAAATGAATTGTAAATGATATACCTTCCTACGTTTCGACACTGATTTTTCTTCTCTTCTTTATTTCTGCCGTGTGTTTTATACTCATTCATGGGAATAAAAAATGAAAATGAATGATTGCTTCAAGCGCGTGCGATAAGAATAAATCGTGAGATGAATTTATTTATATGTTTTGTGATGTGTCTCTTTCGTACTCTTTTCTCATTTCAATTCTTTATTACTTTCTTCAACTGTAACTCGACAGTAACATTCTTTTTAAACTGAAAAAATTTATTCATTGTTGACAGAAAAGAAATTGTGAAATGTTTTATTGCTTGATCGATAAGGTAGTAACAGTAAGAGAAACTTCTTATACCTTTTGAATTTGATTTCATTCACTTTCATTGCTGTATGGAAAATAAAACTCTTTATCATCTTTATCCTGCATCATTTCATTTTTTTGTCACAAAGGAAATCTTCAACTTTCTTGTCTGTTCTGTTCATGCTTCATTTTACACATACTCATTTTTTATTGTTGTTATGATTTCTTGAATACTTAAGCAAAAAATTAAATCAATATGAACATCATGAATTTTTCCTATGCGAATATTGAGAGTAGATCTTATCATTTTTACATTGTGGGTATTAAATTCAATTTGAAACTTAAATACTTACTGATATTATTTCAAATGTGATTAATGAAGTATGTATATCTAACGAGAAATATCTTTTTCAATAGGAGTTGGAAAAACCAGTATTGTGGCAAAGTATATATCGAACATTTATTCTAAGGAAATAGGACCAACAATTGGAGCATCATTTTTCACATGCAAGATAAATCTAAACAACGTTAAAGTAAAGATGCAGGTTGGGATTTATTGAAATTTCTCTTTACAATTTATTGACTCTTTTTTATATCAATTTCTTTAAATGATTTCTTCTTAGTTGTGGGATACAGCTGGTAATTTTAAAATTTCAATTTATTATAATCGAGATAATGAAATATTTTCTCATTTCATATCTGATGTTCTATTTTAAAAACAGGTCAAGAAAGGTAAATGAGAGAAAATATCAATTTTTTATTACTAACTCTATATATTGAGATATTTAACAAAAGAAAATTGTTCAATTCATTCTAATAAATTTTTCTTCAGGTTTAAAGCAATGGCACCAATGTATTATAGAAATGCAAACGCTGCTCTTTTAGTATTTGATGTTACCAATCACACGAGTTTTGATGAAGTTAAAGGATGGGTTCTGGAATTACAAAAAAATGTGCAAGAATCAATGTTCTTATTGTTAGTCGGCAATAAAATTGATCTCGAAGAACGTCGTGCTGTAAGTCATGAGGAGGCTGTTATGTATGCCCAATCCATAGGAGCGCAATTTATTGAAACATCTGTTGTGCGAGATCAGGTTGGTTGACTAGAGATAATTTGATTAATGTCAATACTTACAATAATTAATTAATTTTTCTTTCGTTGTTCTCTTTCTTCGTCGCCGCTATCACTTCATTAACTTGTGTTATCTAAATCAATTTAGGGTATCGAGCAAGTATTTATTTCCATTGGACTAGGTCTAATTAATTTATCATCAGAGTCAAAATGCTCCTCAATGAGGCGCTACGAGTCAAAAGATTCTCTTCTTTCTTCAACACATTCGTCAATGACAAACTTAAGTGGTATTCAATATTACGATGGTGTACATATGGCTATAGATATTTCACAGTCAGTTGAAGCAAATGGTGTTGGTCGTGTTGAAATTGGTGGTGCATGGGAGCGAGAAGCATATGCTCACGGATATCCTCAGAAGACTGGTTGGTGTTGTTAATTTTTCATCCGCTGTTGCTCTCATAGGACGGACCAAAAAACATTTTAGAAACGTAAAAAATATGACGATGCTTATCTATATGTATATTCATAAAAGATGACGAATTTATGTTTTTTTATACAATATTATTTCATTTACACATTTTGACCATTTTTGTATGTTTATTAATTTTATTATCTTAATTTAAAAGTATTAATCATTCCAATAGTAAGTTTCTTCTCATTTAAGTTTAATTTGCTAAATTTGCACTGTTTAAAGTAAGATTTTGAATAATCTGTGACTTTTCTTTTTTGTATTTGTGAGTTCCTCAATAAATATTGTGATTTTTAAAAAATTTTAAACTGATATTGCACCAATTTTTTTTGACAAAATATTTTTACATGAATATGCATATGGTGTGCAAATAATTGCTCAATAACAACAATTTAAACAATTGATTCAAGTGATAATCATTTGTAAAAAGCTTTTTTGTAAAATAATATTTAATGATTGCCTGATAAAACCATATATTTAAGGGGAGACGAAGATGAGATTTATTTTATCTGAATTGATTAGATGATAGAATAAATTGATTGTGAAAACAATGTCAATACGTTTTCTTTACCAAGTTGAGCAACGCAAATTAAAAGATAATATTGATTTAGCAGAAAAGATGATAGATATAATGAAAAATTAAACAAAAAGTCAATTAACATAAATTCCACCTGATTGGTAAATTTCTGCGTTGGTTAATTGCCTTTTTGGGAGAATTTATATTGATTTTTAATGAGATTGGCATTAAATTATGAAAAAAAAAAATAAAAATAATTTTTATTAAAAAATACATATCTTTTGTGTTTTGGTTATGTTATTACTTTATTAACACTCAAAAATATTTAAAGCATAAAATAAATTTGTATGTATGATATTAAGTGAAAAGTATGATGCTGTTTTAATTACTTCTACTATTTCAGGATAAATTTTAATTCAAATAATGTTTCTTAGAAATTTTAGATACAACTAACAGCCATCTGCTCGCCATTTGTATAAATATTTTTGTTACTTTTATATCACCATAACAACGCTTTGCTATTCTACAAAACAAACCGGTTGAAAAAAGGCTACCACTGTAAAAACAGTGATTTTTAATTAAATATAAATAAACTTTTAAATTAATTGAAAACTCAAACAATTCGTGAAAGTCCAATTTTATTCGTTCATCATTAAACGTAAACCTACGCATTAAACATAAAAAGGAGTTGGTAAACAATTACCAATTTTTTATATTAAAATACGAAAGTGTAAGATATAGATGGATAAGATTCTTGGTACAGTGAAGCACTCTCTAAAATTAAATCATGAACGAAATGGGTTAGTTATATATAACAGTTTTGTTAAGATGTGTTTAAGCATGAAGAGGTTAAATACTCATTGGCTTTTATTTCTGTTATATAGATTGTTTCTTAAAATTCATCATGAGATTGAAAAGGACAACGAAAAGGAAAAAATTGAATTTGTTCATTTCGATATATGTGATACGAATGAAATAATAGCAGCTGTTGATAACAAGTAAATATATAATATTTTTACTTCAAATTAATTCAATTGGCATTAGACAATTTCATTCATTTTCTCGTTTTCGATCAATTTTCAGTGGCAATCTATTTGTCTTCAATCTCAATGAGAAGTGCTTTTGGCAATTGATGTGTGTTTCTATTGACGATATCAAAATAATAAAATTTCTATCGGTGAATGCTTCGAAGCATAATCTTCTTATAGGAAATAAATCTGGATTTATTTATGAAATCGAAATTAGTGAGTCGTTTATTTTTTTTCATCTATGCCTCTAGTATTAAAAATATTTATTGCCTTTGAGTGAATAATTTTGTATGATAGGGCGGTATATGTAGATTGATGACAAAATTTGGGAGCGTACTCGCATGGGTGAGAAAAAGCTTTGAAAACAAAATTTATTAACATCGAGAACTGCTTTTTTATGCACAATAGCTCTTTCTCATATAATTCAAACGCACAAATCATCTCGCATTTATTATTACTTGAACGCGTTGTAACAAATAAAGATCGATGGGTAATTTATGAGGAAATAATTTTTCATTCTATACATTGAGACCACATTTATTTATTGCAAATGAAAAAAAAGAAAATACCATACAGAATAAAATGCAGTCACAATGAGAATGTATGTGATATAAGAAAGTAAGTTAAATTGTTAGAAACGAGAGAATGAATTTCTATAAATGACAGAGAAGCTTCTGCAGTGAAAATTTGCTGCAAATAACTTCATCTCTCTTACTCCCATCGATACTATAAATTCTTCTATTCATATTATTTTCTTTCTTTTTTCATTGCTATTGTCGGTTGTTAGCAACCATTTTCAGTTTCCTTTTCTTTCATATTTTCTATTGAATTTATCTGAAACATAATTCATAAAATTTTAAATTTTTAAGAAAATTCTCTTTAATGTATGATACCTATTAGTAGAAAATGTAAAACTACCATATTGTACAAATCTAATTGAATAAGCATAAAAGAATATTTTGACACATGCTAGTATAAAAATCTTTTCATTCACTCCCATTTTTGTTGAATTTTACGAAAGCACACTGAAATAGAAAATATTTTCCATTTCATTCAACTGCCGTTTTTTTATTTCTCTTTTTCATGGAAAAATTACAATCGGCGTTTACCAACAGACAGTGGCAAAACAGTGCGCTGCATTAGAGCATTTGCTGATGAAATAAATCAGCTTTTGTGTTCATTGAGCAATATAAAAACAGTTGTGGCGTCAACATCAAGGCATATAAAGATTTATGAGTATGACAAGTTTGTGAAAAAGTTTGAATTTTCATTTCCCAATGAAATGCGAATAAAATTCATCAAATTAGTACCACATGATAGCAAACTACTTGTTATCTTACAAAATGATACTATTTGCATTCTTAACGATGCACTAAAGCTCATTCGTCATTTTGATCCATTACGAGAGCGAAAACGTTTTCTAAGAAAAACTCATCACAAAATCGAAATGATGAATTATGTAAAGGACATTGATGATGATATTACAACGACAGCAACGACAATGACCAAGAGCAGTAGTGGCATTGTTGGTGATGATGATGACGACAAGATAATAAAATCCGTTACACGAGATTATCAAAATGGAGTCGTAACTGATATTACATTTGATTCGAATGGGAATTTTTTTGTGGTGGCATTTTCTGATAACAACAGTATCATGCTCTGTTCTGCTATGATGTGGGATGTTAGACGAGTTATAGCATATCCGGATTTTTACATAAAACAATGCCAATTCGTTTCATATTCGAGTAGTTTGAGAAGCAATTCTAATCTCTTGTTGACTCTAACATCAAATGGCAATCTGATGTTGGTTTGCATGAGTGACCTGAATTCACAAATGTTAATTGACATGAATAATGTATTCAGGTTTGTGCTCTCTGTTAACGGACGATTGCTGATAAACTTGCATTTGGGTGACTTGTTCATATATAATCTAGAGAATCATTTGAATTCATTTAGCAAAAAGGTCGTACAGACACAAGAGAAAAGGGCTAAGAAAGTTAGCAGTGCATTTAGCGATGAGCAACATTGTATTCGTAAGGGACTTTATGAAATACAAATGAAGGTAAATGAATTTTAAGAAACAAAGTAAAAAATTACAATCATGAGACCCTTCTTCTTCATTTCTGATTATGGTAACAGCAATGGGAATTCTTTTAATTTCAAATAAGTGCCATAGATAAAGAAAAAGAATGGAATAATATGATAAAGAATTAAGAAAGAAAAAAATTTCTAATTAAATTAAACAGTTTATTTTCATGGAATTTCTTTTTTACTCTCTCTCTCTCGTTTGCACTTCTTTAAGTTTAACTTACATTTTTATCTTTCTCATGAATAATAATACACAAAAAAACTAGTTGAAAATCTCGCTTTTTTGTAACCGTAGGGAGTTTGAATTATGCAATTTCACGAAGAAAAATTTTTTATAAAATTTCTTCTGCATACAGAATCTCTCTAAAGAGCACCAACTATTTTTATAATATTAAACCAGTGACCAAGTACCCGTGTTGCAGATCGGTGTACTTAAGCGCATTTTTGGTGCCTAAATCAGAGTTTATAACAATTACAGAAATATTAGATGCGTTTGTAAAACAGATTCATGTGATAAGATATACTGGTTAAAGTAAATTTCAAATGTATAGGAAATTTCATTTGTAAGATTTGTGAGAATTCAAATGAAATAATTGAAATTAAGTTGTAGGAAATAGCAGTCAATTAAGAATTCAGCAACTATTTCTTGTTTTGTTTACATTTTCATATAGAAATATATTTTATGAAAACTCAAGTAATGTAATTGTTGCTAATAATCCTAATCTATTAAAATTCTTGAAATCGTCTTTATAAATTTCGGTGATTTGAAAATAACAGTCAAATTCAAAAATACGCGAAGTTGGTTACGCGCAGCTGAAAAAATTTTTTGATCGCAGTCAACTTCGCGAAAAAAATTTTGTTTACAAATTTTCAATATGGAAAAGTAATTCGCAATTTCCCAAGTTATGTGATTAGTGAGAGCTTTAAAAACCTATTTGCCGCCAATAACTTTTTAGCACAAATCTAATGCAAAAAACCGGAAGTCTCTAGCTATTGTAGTTTTCGAGATCTCAGAGGGACGGGAGCCGAACAGCCGAACAAAGTGAATGTATAAGCTGCATTGTTGTTCCAAAAATGCGCTAAAAAAGATGGTGTAAATTTCACTTAAAATAACAAACATTCAATAGAATTATAAAATTTTTGAAATTAATTCATCTTATTTC
Source organism: Polypedilum vanderplanki (assembly GCA_018290095.1). Taxonomy (NCBI): domain Eukaryota; kingdom Metazoa; phylum Arthropoda; class Insecta; order Diptera; family Chironomidae; genus Polypedilum; species Polypedilum vanderplanki. Next base: position 8,783,008 of record CM031379.1, on the reverse strand, counting down.
TACTTTAGCTATGAACAGAAAACTATTTCCTTTCAAATCCAATAAGAAAATGAAATTCATTAATTTATTTCCATTTATAGATGAAAGAGACAATGCCAAAAGGAAGATTACTGGCAATACTTAAAGAATTTGGTGAATATCCCGAGAAATTTCGTCCAATGATGTGGAAAACTCTACTTCAATTGCCCGAAAATTGTGAATCATTTGCAGCACTATTGAGAAGAGAACTGAATCCGAGTGTGTCAAATTACGATAAAAGATTCTCGTTAGTTGACCACAAGGCACTAAATAATCTGAAGCAAATTATGTCGTGTCTGGCTCATTGGTCACCAGTATTTAGTAGCATTAAGTATTTACCAAAATTTATTTTTCCATTTGTAAAGTTTAGTAGAGGTGATTTGCTATTTTGCTTCGAGCTTGTTGCTACGCTCTTCCTAAACCATTGCCAAATGTGGTTCGAATACGCGCCCACACTTCAAACGCCCTATAATTATCTAAATCTTATCGAGAACGTTTTAATGCGTGTGGACCCGAAGCTTTACGATTTTTACAAATCAAAAGACATAACGAGCGAACATTATGCGTTGCCATTAATGGAAAGCGCTTTTTCTGAAATCTTTGATGAGCATACATGGATGCAGTTATGGGATCATATTGTATCAAATGAGCCATCTTTTCTGCTTTTTGTCATAGTAGCTATTAATGCATCTCTACGCACTACAATTTTAAAGATGGAAAATACTGATAGCATTAAGCAAATATTCTATGAGCCAAATTATATCAATTTCAAGAAACTCATGAAGAAAGCCCACGCATTCATGAGAAAATGTACCTCGAGCGTTCATCCGAGACTCACTGCGATATTTTTTGTGCCATTGTCACAAGGTGAATATCAAAAATTTGAACAATATACGCAGGGAACGAATTTAATTAGCGCGAACGTGACCGAAGTAGATGCGTTAAGGAGAGAGCAGAAAGCGCTTGATCGAAAGCTTGCTGAGATAGAGAATTTCGAGAAGGCAATGGAATCACGCATGGAAGTATTTTTGATTGATGAAGAAAATCAGAGGAGAATGAAAGGTGAGTAGGCGGAGATATGGCAGGTAATGGCTATCGGCAAAAAGTCAGTAACGCTTTTCTATTTTTACTTTGCGTTTATGTTTGAATAGCAATCAATATGAATATTATTATGATTAATTATTCTCTTCCTCTCTTCATTTCATCAAATTATATACACACTAACCTACTGTTGCCTATAAAATACACACAAAGCACAGTATGAGAAGCTTTTTCTTTTCCGTTTTCCGTATTCTCCATAGCATTATATTTTTTATTCTATATGAAAGAACAAAAATCAACATCACATTAAATATATATCAAGAGTTTTTTCATCATCAATGGATTTTTTGATGCATACGTGATTTTCTGAATAGCCAGTTAAAAGCTAATAAAAATACATTTCATATCCTTTATTACATCTTCCATCAAAACCAATGAAAATGAGGAAGAAAAATATTTCATATTGGATAACATGAAGATAATCTTTGTGGCTGTGAAAATGGTCAAATTTATAACAATGATCATTGTTTGTTGTTTTAGGAATACAACAATAGAAATTAGCTCGATTCAATAAAATTGCATGATCATAAATTATTTAAAGTGTCTTAATTTATTGTGCTTTTATTGACTCACATTAAGAAAGAATAAGAGTGCGATAGAAAGACATGTAGCATATTGAAGTAAAAGTAAAAGTTCAAACAATAAGATTTATATTTTTGGAATATAGTATGTACTAAAATAGAAGTTTTACTTTCACTTTGTTTTCCTTTCATGATTATTCTTTGGTTTTCTCTCTTTCATAAACATTATATAACAATGTGTGTATATACAGAGATCCAACAAACATGCCTGATTTATGGCAATCATCAATTATTTCGCTTCCTTTCTCGCACCCACTTACAATGCTCTTCATTGTTTTTTTTCTTTTTTGCACAAGGATATCATAAGGCTTTGTGATCGTTACAGATATTGAAAAAAATTGTAAGCAATTTGTTGTTATTGTAAAAGAGATAACTCTAATTGACGATGATTTGAAAATTCTATACAAAAAGAAGGAAAGTTGGATTCAGAAGAGCGTGAAAAACAATTGAGCCATAAATCATGAATTACATTTATTTTCTCGAGGAAAATCCAAAAATGTTTATTGCAATATACATACAAAGTCAAAAATGAGAATTTATTCACTTACACGAACAAAAATTTTTTGTTCTTTATTTTCTTTGTTTTGAGAATATTTATGAATAAATAACTTTCCTCTTTCCATTTACATTATTCTATGATGTAGGAAACTTTCTTCTTTTTTTAAACACTATTCTGAAAAATTAACAAATTATCATCATCAATAAGAATATCAGTTTTTGAAGATGAATGTTGAAATTTGAAATTATTCATCTTTTTATCATGATTACAATAGTTGGTTATACTCTGAACTTAATGTTTTGAGTGCTCAACATTCAGTTTTTGTGCTCAGCACTAATTTTCAGCATTGAATATTTGAGTGTTTTAGTGCTCAATAATTGATATTTGACTTTTGAACCACCATAATTCAAAAATGCTAGCAGTAAAGGCTTCTGAATATTCTAGTTCATGCATAGATAAATAACATTTAGAACAACAATATTTTACTTAGTAAATAATTAAATAAAGAACTATATACTTAGTGATTAATGAAGGTGTTAGAAAATCTTCATTAAGGAACTCATTTTACCTGTTTTCTCTCTAACAGAGATTGAGTCAAAGTTTGCGAAGGCGCTAGATGAAGAAGAACAAAGAATTATCTATCAGAGAAAGCTGCTACTGTTAAATACAAAGAAGGCGCGTGAAAAGGAAATTGAAATGATAATCCAAATGAAAAATGCCTTCCTGCAGAACAAAGTTGAAGCAGGTAAAAAGGATCTCGAAATGATACTTCACAACATTGAAAAGCAGGTGAGCTTTCGTTTTCCAATTGAATTAGCTTACTCGCACTTCTTCTTCACTTAAACATATTTGGATGTAGAGAGAATTAAATTTTCGCTCTTATAAAGCCCACTGAATAATGGAATCAAATAAGTTAGAATGAGAAGAGAAGTAGAAAATCGATATGGGCGATAAAAATTATTTCAAATAAGTTTGTTCTTGACAACATAAGAGAATGAGAACTGCTTTTGCCTTTTCCGGTAAATCGAAAGTAAGTAGGCAATAAGCGTATGGCATGAGATTACAATTGAGTTTATAAATTAACTTGCTCGCTTGCCTACTTATGTAAGCTTTTATGATATTTTATTTGATCTCCACTTTACTGATTGGAATTTGATTTCTTTCGTTTTTTTCTCACTCTTAAATCTTGCAATTTGATGATGATGTCTGAACTCGAGATTCCACTAGAGAAAATTCTCAATTTCCCTCTTATTAAAGATAAAACACGTGTTTCAATATCTTGATGACTCTATGAATGACAGCTGAAGGAAAAATAGAAAAAAATTTAAATTTAATCATAGGAATTCTCTCACATATATTTTACATTTTAAAGAAATTTGTGTTCAATATATTAACAATAATTTACTCACGTTTATTCCATTTTATTTTAAATGACTTAAGTTTTTTGATTTCTTTTTTGTTAAATATATAGCGAGTAAGAGAGGAAATTGAGATGCAAATGGCAGAAGAAAATTTAAAGCTTAAAGAAATTGCATTGCAAATAAAATCTCTGAATATAGATGAAGAAGGCGGAAAGTGTGCAAATCTACAGGAGAAATATAAAGGCGCTATGGTGAAACTGTTGGAGCAGCATGAGAAATTTATGAGAGAATTGAATCAGGTATGTAAGAATATGGATAAAAAATCACTTGACTGTGATCATTAAAACATGAAAGAGGTAAGTCACGAGTTTGTTCATGAATGAATTGAGGAAAATTTAGAACAATATTAAATCATCTAAAGTTTCCTTAGTAACCCTACCTCTAATTTGATATTCACAAAGACATACACTTAATTAATTGGGTTTTTTAATACTCACTTAAAATCTCTTCAGAAGTTTTACAAAGCTCGTGCCGGAATCTTAAAAGAGCTCGCGTTAATTAAGGAAATTTCATTAATTGAAACCTTCTCTTTCGTTTACAGCTCGAATCTTCATCGGCACAAATTTCTTCACCTTCAACAACTATATCTCATAATTCAGAAAATGCGACATCGATTACGACCGCATCTTATGAGGGTTTTCAGGTTGAACAACCTGAAGTCGATGTGATTGAGAGAACATTTCACGATTTACAAGAAGAATATAATCATTGGTCTGGAATGAATGTGAAGAATGATGATTGTGTGCGGAATATGAAGGTACTTAAATTGTATAATATTTAAATCAAGGTGAAGTTAACTACTTCAAATATTCGTGGTTGTGAATTTCTTCATTTCATCCTGATTATTTAGAACTTCTTTGCCTTGTTTTAAACTTTTTCTTTATAAATAACTTTCTATTTTTCTTCTTGAGAAATTGTAATAATCATCAATTTGAATTTAATTTATTTATTTTTTCTTCTTGCTATCAACAAATGCTTTAGTTCTCATTTGATTGATTCATAATGGTTTTTCAATAAATATTTTCATTTAATTACAGAGACTAAATAATGAAATCGAAAAGCTTGAGGGTGAAATAAATTCATTATTGATGAACCTCGGAGGAAATTATAAATAAAAACACGATATTTAAATAAATGTTTTGTGTGAAAATATTTTTTAGTCATGATGAATAAAATTTTTATCTCTATGATTGAATTGGGTAAAAGATTTAATTTTGGGCCACTTTTTGTTTACATTCTTAAAACATTTAATTTAATGTAAAAGGACGAACTTACGCGTCAAGGGTGACATAAGGCAAAAGTTCATTCATTCAGTTCTTCTTTGATCTCTTTGCCTTCTGGACATAGGTTGTTGTCATGTTTTCATTTTAATAAAATTAAATTCTATACTTTAAATAGATCAACAGCATACATTTAATATAAATAAGTATACGAGATAGAGACAGAAGAGAATACAATACACACAGAGAGAAGGTTACGATAAGAGCGAACAACGACAAAAGATTTTCAGAGTGGATTGGATAATTTAGTAAATTCCGGCCTTGCCCTTCTCTCTTTCTCTCACTGTTGACAGAAATTTATGGTTTCAACAGCTCTTTAAATCAAGTTAAGTGAGCTTTAAAGTGTAAAGTCGGTTAACTCCGATAAAATAAAATGAAAATACGCATAATTTATTACTTGTTCATTGCGGAAAGTGGGAAAAGTTTTTTGGTTTGTAGCTTAGATGTCGATTCCATGCAATTTACAGTAATTTATATGCATTGTCATAGCCAAATGATTTTATTCGCGTGCGAACAATCCATGTGTGTAAAGAAATAATTGCTTTGTCATTGTAGAATGGCTTTTTTGGTTAAATTTAAATATACATATTACAATTGTGCATTACAAATGTAGCTAATATACTAAATGTTTAAAATGTTTATAATGTATTTTGCATAATGTCATTGAAATTTCCATTACAATTTATTTAAGTTTATCAGTGTTGAAAAGTCAGAAGAAAGTCAAATGTAACTAAATGTATAAAATAAAAGTTCCTGTAAATATTTACAAGTGAATTTCCAAAGATAAACAAAAAAATAGAAGCTGCATGCCCTACATCTGTCGCAATGCATTAAACTATAGCATGAAATTTCCATTTGAACTTTTTCATTACTTGATTAGTGAACGAGAGAGTAACTAAAAGTTCAATTTTTCATTTAAGTCTCTAACAATTTACATTGAATGTGCACACACGTGCATATAAACTTCAGTTTTAATCAGCGAACAAACTTTTTTCTCTTTCATCTATGATTTTTTATGTAAAAACGAAAATGTGCAATGAAAAATCAACCTTTTCAGCACTCGTCTATCGCTTTTGTGTTTACGGTCTGTAATCATCTTTGTCATTGCTGCAGTTATTGCAATCTACCATCTCTACTGTTTCCCACTCTCGCTCCGACTGTGAAACATAAAAATCATTTTACAATTACAGTTTTTTCGAACGGGTTTTTGCCTTCTGCTTCAGTCATTCGCTTACAATTATTTTTTGCTCACTACTGCTGCTGCACTTTCCTTCACTATAAAAATATTTATTTTTAAGCTTATTGAATGCAATTACAATTTTTATTTTACTGTGAGAGTCTCAGTGAGTAGCAACAAAGTTTAAAGTAGCTGAATTGAGTTGAATTAATTAATAAAAACCAAAATAACTAAAGACTTCCCTGGTGAACTTATCTCGGTCAAAAGTTTTATTAATAAATTGAGTGAGAGCGTAAAACGAAAGTGCTTTTTGGCTTTGTATCAAGTTTAAGTTGCATCCAATTTTCTTCCTTCCTCATAATGAATCGAGTGAATTTTATTGTTCTCTCCATTGCTGCTCTTGTCGTTTCCATATCTGCCGCACAGCAAGTTTGTATTTGTTTATTTTTATTTATTTTCATTCTCCATTTATACATGAACATACAATATTCGAAAGGAAGACGGTCATAAACAAGCATTCACATTCAATTTTAACTCAATTCCTTTAAATTATTTATGTCTTTTTCCTATATAGCCAACATCAATTGCAGATAAAATTGAACACATAACTCCTAGAATATCAGTACAGCAACAACAGCAATTACAGCAGCTCGCGATGCAAGAAGCATATCCAAATCGTTTGCCATTTCTGGATAGTTTGTTTAATGTATGTTTTGCGTGTGTGTGACATATGTGCATTAATTTGTATGAATTAGTTTTCTCTCACCACTAACAATGTGTTCTTTCAATAGATTCCAATTCAAACATTACGTGCTGTTAATGATTTAATACAGGGAATTGCAGGTAGTGTAGTTTCAATTCAAGAAAATACCTTACCACTTCGAAAACCGCAGCGGAAGGATTTCGAGTAAACGTGCAAGTTACAGTTGATGTTATTGTTGATATTTATCGTTGAATTATGATACAAAATTTTACATTAGGAAGAAAAAACTTTTTGTGCTGGGATTACATTTATAGAAAATAAATTTATTATGTAAAATATCACTGTAATGCATAAAGATTATTGTGATGAAATATATGAAAAATATAGTGCAAAGGAAATGTTGAAAATTTAATTTAAAAAAATTACAGTAATTCCATCAGTTGTAAAATTTAGTAGGATATGAAAACAATTTCACACTATTTTTCCCAAAATGATCAACAAATTTAAAATGCATATGATCATTATTATTCTCAAAGAATGAAGAGTAAATGAGAATGCGATGACCTTTTTTTGGATAGATAACGGAGAATGAAATACTTCCATAAATAATTTATTTTGAAAAGGGTTGCAAAGTCGTAATGGCATTTTGATTATTCAAGGCATTTTTCGCGTGGCAAGGAGCGCTTTTTACTTTGCAGCAAGCAAAAATCATCATGATGATTTCCTCTAATCCAATTCAACCATTCTTTTCACTCTCACTTCATCCTATCGTTTTGCGTAACATTACAAAAGAATAAAAAGGGATCCGCCATAAGATGGACTTGAAATGATCCTTATATCATTGTTATTAAGACATGTTGTCTGAAATAAAAAAAGGTGAACGAGAAATGAATGAAAAATTGCTGCTAAAACTCGAACATAAATCACCAACTTTTACTCTTTAACTTTTATTCATCTTAAGAAAGGAAAGGCAGAGAAAAAAAGTTTCCTAAAGAAAAATAAAAAAATTGAAAAGTTCACAATTAAATGAAGGAAGAATGAATGAACAAATTCACATTCGCTGCTACATCACTTATCCTTAAAGAGTGAAAACACAAATGATAGAACTTTAAACACAAAAAAATCTAAACATTTTTAAAGAATGATGATACTGTTATCTCTGATATGAATGAGAAAAACTAGATAGAAAGAAACTTGTGTAAGGAGCAGAAGTTGTAATAAGTAAGCATCTTGTTGTCTGACAAAAACTTCTACTTATGGTTGTTGATTTTCTAACATGAATGTGGTGAATTTATGTACAATTTTAAGTAATCATGAATCTTCTTTATTGAAATTGAAGAATTCTCACTGAAGAAGAAAAGGGAAGTTTGCTATATTAGAAAAAGGCTCCTAAATAATCTTATGTTCATTAATATAACTACTTTAGAGTTGTTTTGAAAGAACTTTTTGTAAATTTGTAATTTTTGGGATTTAGGTGTATTGACCTAAATAAAAAACGAAAGAATAAAATTTTCATGATTAATTTTTATAAATTATGCTTTCTTATAATTTATTTAGTAGTAATAGATGAAAAATTAATTATCTAAGTAAAAATCTATTTGTTTTAATGGTATACTAAAAATAGTCGATCAATCGAATAATTTTCAGCTCGTTTTCTTTCTAAGTCCATTTAGGGTAAACGTTCCTAATTTTGGCCTATTTTCGTCTTTTTGAATTCCATCACAAATATTTCACAAATTATCCATTCAATTTTTATTCTGACTAAAGTTTTTAATGTCGAATTTCGGCAGCTTTCATTTAATTCATGTTTAAAGAGTCAGCACTAAATAGTTTCTTCACAATTCAACAAGTTTTGTCCGTCCTAATTTTTGGCCTATCAAACCTAATTTTTGGCCTATTTACATTCCTAATTTTTGGCCTATTTGTTTACATTCGAATTTCAGCAAAAAATCTTTCAAAACACTTCAAGAACACAATATTACTTTCTTTTATTGTTAATTAATCAATTCCTCGCGATTTCCGACTTCTAAAATGCTTTAGAAAGCAAAAATTTACATTTTTAATTTTTCGAACTATTTTGAGCGCGATTCACATATTTTCGACTGAGCGTGATTTTCATTTTGTCGATTAAATTTTTGTAAACAAATAGGCCAAAAATTAGGAACAAAATAGGCAAAATTAGTTCGCGATTTCAGCTAAGTTAGCTGTTTCAAACTTGTGTAATTGTGATAAAAGTCTTTAAAGTCTTTTAGAGTATAATTGAAATCTTTAAGTCATAATTGAGTGAAATCGTAATTATTTAGTGCTTTATATTGAATGAAATTCTTGAAATTTCTTTGTTGTGAAAATATATGAAATGATATTCTTTAATATATTCATAAATCATAATTGAGTGTCCATTAGTGTTTAATGTCATCATTGATATGGTAATCATTTATTTGTGATTTCAAGTTTAATAGTAATTTTGAAAACAAAGCGGCAAAATTAGGATAGGCAAAATTAGAACGTTTACCTATTTTGCTTTCCCCTCAGTTCATCACAAAGCAAAAGAAAAATTCATTTTCATATTCAATCTCAAGCATCGGTCTGTACTATCATCATCAATGAAAATGTGTTTATAAACAGACGCAAACATTGCATGAAAAAAGAACAGCACATTCAAACAGATGTTGTTTATTTTTCTCTCGAACCATTTTTGTGAATTAAATAGTAATTGGATTTTCGTGTAGGGTTGCTATGTGTGAAAACGGGAATGCCATAATGTGAATAAAATTTTCGCATCTCATATGTGAAGTTCACATACACACACGCAAGAAAGCATTCGCTTTTGGTGATGATGAAAAATAATTTTCCATTAAACGCCACACAACAAAGAAGAAAGTGAAAATGAGACAACTTGTGGCATGGAGAATAACTCATGGTTCTCACGAAATTTTCCGCAACACAAACCGAACACATATTTGTTTATGTGTTTTGTGCGTACAAAGTGCCAAGATAATTTTTTAAGTGACTTTTAATTAAATCAGTAACAAATGAGCAAGTGTGAGTTAGACAGAGCGAAATAATTAAAATTTGTGAGTGCTCATTAGTAAAAAAAGCAAAGGCATCATCATATCTTGGCATGTGCACACACATGAATGAATAATGAGCACGTGGAAATTTTGTTTAAATATTTAATTTCATAGAAAAATTCAAATCATTTGGTGTACATTGAAATTGACATTGAGCTTTATTTGTCCTTTTTTGGACTGTTCATTAGTTTAATTCAACGAAGGATCAGAAGAAGACCAAAAAAACCCTTTTATAGAAAATACATATATCTTCAATTTCCCAATCATGATTTACCTCATTAATTTATGTTTCAACAGGGCACACAACACTTTTTTTTCACTTTTACTCTGCTTTTTTTGTTAATGGTTCTTGCTATGAAAAATTATGCTTTATGGCATTAACAAACTCATGAGCGAGAAAGTGAATTTTCATAACGATTTCATCCTCTCCGCACTGTTCGCATTCTTTTTGGTTTTGCTGCTGAGGATGATGATAAATTATGTTCGCACGAAAAAATCACTCTCGCCATTTAACTTTCATTTTCTCTTTGGTGAGTTTACGAAAATATAAAAAATGAAATGTACTTTTATGAAAAATATTGAAATATTAGAGAGCTTCAAACATTTTTTTTGTAAATTAAATTTCGCTAAATAAAACTTATAAGATCGATGGTTCTTTCTTAACATTTTCATGCAAAAATTATTGAATATAAGAAGTGTTAAATTCTGTCATATGACTTAAGTTATTGTTTAATTATCAATATAATGGTTAAAGTAGGAAAGATAAGATTTGTTTTTTCATTTACTGCAAATTTTACGAAAATGTACATATGCGTACTACCTTATTCCTAAAAAATGTTTTTGTTTATGGTATACAAAATATAAGCATTTCTTGAAGCAATAACTTTATTATTGAATTTTTTTTGGTTTGAAATAAACTTTAATAAATATTGTTAATAGAAAAATAACCAATGATGTTTCCTTGTTATAATAAACCTTTAATTTACATTTGTTTATGGTGTAAAAACATCCGCAATCTTTCTCCCACTTCTTCTATCCTATGTAGACTATTGAGAAATATAATCAAGTGTTATCAATAATCGGATTATGTACATTACATTCTAAGAAAGCGAGTATAGTGAGAATACTAGTAAAAGGTAGGTATGCACATACATTTTATTCCCTTTCAAAGCGTACAAGTGCTAATAGAGAATGTTGTGAGTGGGCAAAAGAATTTATTCAGTCCTTATGTATAGACATACAAATTATGATTCCAACAACGAAAGGTAACCCATGAAGAAGAGCTTAGATGAAACATTTGGCAATTTCAGTGAACTCTACATATAAAATGAACATTTTCTTCTCTTTATTTCTTTCTCACACCATCACTGATGCTGATCAAAAGTTAATCTAATGGAACAGGCAAAATTTTCTAAAAGAGCAAGCATCCAATTCGTCTAAACTTGTTACTCGTTCTTAGAAGAAACAGTTTATGTGTGATTGCAAGATCATCACAGCTATGATGACGACGATGATGATGCCATGATTATGATTTCAGTCACGTATGCATGTTGCAAATATGCTCTTTTACAATGTGCCAAAGAGAAGAAGAGAAGAAAAGTGAATAAGCAAGTGAGCGGCTAAAAACAATATGAAGAGAGAATATGAAATGAAAATTATCCCCACAGAAACTTTACTACAAAATGTGCGTATGAGTATGTGTCTGATAACACTTAAGTTAGTTTTAAAAGCTATCAAATAATAATCAGTAAAAAATGTTCTTTATTTTCCAAGAAGGTATATGAAAATATCTTTAAATATGAAAGTTCCATTTGTGAATTGAATAACCTTTGTTATTATTCACTTTAATAACTTTTTTTCTTTTAAAAAACTTTTAAAATTGTTCTTCTTATAAGAAATTTTCACTTTCTCTTTTGTATAAAATTTTCTTCATTTCATTACAAGACTTACCTTAGCCTTCATTGAAAAGTCACACTTCGGGAGAAAAAAGTATCAAGTTTATTTTCATACTGGTTTCTAAATGTTTTCGGATATGCTTAATAGAATTCAACAGAAGTTTGTAAAAAGCTCAATAATTGAGTCATTTTCAGGAAAAAATATTTTCACCAAGTTCTTTGGAATGAAGGTAAATAATTAGTCCTTAATAAGGATGCAATTATTTTAACAATTTCAAGTTAATTTTTTAAGTTGAATAAGTCTATTGACCCTAAATAAAACAAAACAATAAAAAGAATTCCAAATTAAGGAAAGAGAATTCTTGAATATCTTAAAAGGACAAAAAATCATTTTCAAGGTAAGCAAATAAAATAAGAAGGAAGAAAAATTTTAAAGCTTGAATGGAGCAGTCAATAAATTTTCTACAAATTTAAGCAGCAAACGTTAAATAGCGACAAAACGTTCTGTTGTGTATTCAACCCATTAAACTAACAAAGAAGGACCATTTCCATTTCAAAACAACAACCATGAGGCAGGGAGTATTAGAAAATTACATAAATATCACGACAATTTTTTTCTCTCTTTTCCTTTATTCATTCTTCATAGTTCTTTTTTTTGTTGCTCGAAATAACATTGATTTATTGGCTACATCAATTACGATTCTTACTGTGTGCCCTTTTTATGCTTCTCTGTCAATTTCTGTGTGCGTTTATACCGTGAAAATAGGAAGGAATATATATAAAATTGAGAAGAAATGTTAATAAGAGTTATGATTTGGAAGTTTTTCTATTTAACAAATGCCTAATTAGCTGAAACAGACTCTCGAAGCTAATTCTCATCTCTGATTTTATTGTCGATTTCTTTTCCACTTGTTTTATCCTTCTTATTCATTCACATATATAATAAGGATAAGGGAATAAATATTCTCGATGGTGCTATGTTTCTACGATCATAAATCATATTCACCACGACCGTCACTTTCTGTATGAGTGACTCGTTTATTTGACTTCTTTTCCATTTTTTCTCTAGTATGCCTTATTGAAAACGTGCTTCACAAGGTTCTTCTTTCATCTTTTTTTCCTTGTCGTCCTCCCGCCATGAACTAGGAGCTAATTCAATTTCATCAAACCTTGAATCAAACAGTTCACATTCTTGAGAGTAAAAAAATAAATTTGATTTATGTCTCATTCAAATTTATAAAATATTCATATTTTCGCATTCTCGGACTAAGTCTCGGATGTCGAATCGATAGGCATCCTTTTTTCAATCGAATTCCAAACGATTGAAATATTTATCAGTCATGAAAAAGAAAAAAATCTATTTTATGACAAAAAAAATGAATAGGCAAGGAATGGTTTCATGTGTAGATCGTCATTGGTAAAAACTCATTCAAAGTGAATAAGAGTATGAGAAGAAGAAGGAGGTTGAATTTCATTAGCAATGATGAAAATCATAAAAGTCATTTGATTTTATGAGTAAATTGTTTCTATTGTTTCATGCTCTCATATATGTTGCTATTGTTAATGTTTTAACTTCCATTTATGAGCAATTCAAAAAGTATTATATTGCAGTAGATCTGTGCAAAATTTTCTCATAATTCCTAAGTCTCATTAAAAGTTATGTCATTCTGATATTTCTCAGCGACCAAAGAGATATTGCTTATATATGAGAATTTATTTGATACCTTCTGTGATGCTATTTTGGGTTACTTACATCTTCTTCTTTTTAATTCACCATACAACTGAGAGAATTCTCTCATATTTAGAATGCTGTCAGTTTTCCTCTCATTCTATGGTGAAGAGAAAATAAATGAGAATTTCACCACAAAAATTCCTTTTTAACAGTCAGTTTTATCAGTTTCTAAACTCCTTCGAAAGCATGCAGATGCTCTGTGTGAAAAGCTCATTTTTTGAGTGAATTGAATAAAAAAATTTGACCTTGATATTTTTCTGATTGAAATCATAAATATCATCAATCATTTATTTGTGCTAGTCGTATCAGATAAATCTTCATTTCAACTTTTTTCTGCAATCTTCATGATTTAATAACTTCATCTTGACATGAACATCATAATGAAGAGCTGTGAAATGATTTTTGTTTGTTTTATTTTCGCTTACTTGTGATAATGATGAAAAATGAGCTAAGAAAATTTCTTGTAAATATTTCAAAAGGAATTTTGTGTGATGTCGTCAGTTATTTTTCATGAAATATTTTTGTGTCTTTATCAGAAAAATTTTCAACATTGAAGAGATCGACATTTATGATTTTATACTTGGAAGTTTTGATAAATTTAAATAAGCATTTAATTTTGCAAAATTTAAATTAACTTGTTTTGTCGTTTTTCCTTCAATAGAACGTTTTAAAATTAAATTTCTTTGGTTTCAAAAGAGAGTTTCCACTTAAAAGATTTCATTTAAAAAGGTTTTTAAATGATTGTTATTTCATTCATTTTCTTAAGCTTTAATTGTAGTAAGTTTTGATTTTGGATATTATGCATTATTAAGGTTTTTACTCTAAGATTTTATGATTGTAAAAACAGCGCACATTTTTGTTGCTTTTTTTATTGCTTGAACAGTAGTAACATCCTACGCAGCATACTCAATAGTAAATTAATCACCGTCGCTGCTATGTGTAAGCATTTTTCGGTAATTTTTTGCAGTTAACTCATAGCATTTTTTGCTCTCGTCTACTTTGTATTGTTATATGATATAATGAAATAATTTTCATAAATTCTCTTTTTAAACCATCATTCTAAATGAAAGAAGAAGAAACTTATTCAAAAATTTCAAAACACTCTAAAAGATATCTTTTGATAAAAAGTTTTCGAATGAGTATTTGACATTTACAATCTTTTATTTAAATTCAATTATATTAAAATTTTATATCCTTTTATTACAATACGTAGTTATAGAAAGAAAATCATGACAATTCTCTGCAATGGGAATTCTTTTCCTATAAGATTCATCTGATTTCTTTCCTTCATTGATTTACCCATAAGCTTGGTCGAAAATTGCTTTAGCGTGAAACTTTTGAAAATTAAATTACAGATCGGATTTGTCGTTTCTTTCATGTCTAGACTCTAGACGAAGCGAGATATTGTAAATTATATAATCATATCATGGTAAAAAAGCTTCTCTAATTGTCTCTAGTTCCCATTTCACTTGCTTGGTTTATTGTCGAGAGATTGCGTGGTGAAAATTTTTCTCGAATCATTAAAAGTGTTTTCGGTGCTTAACGCGAATCGCATTCTATGAGCGTACTGGGAATCTTTCCAAATGAAATGGGCAAAAGAGGAGCACTTTAAATATAGATAAAGGCAGAAGAGACATTTACTAAATGAAAAATCACAAAATGACATGCTGCATAGCGAAAGCAAAATCTCGAAACTGAAACAATCTCTATTAATATAGAAAAAGCGAGATGGAAAGTAGACACAGAACATAGAAAGCATTTTTCCAGTTGTTCATTTCCCATGAGGACATTTTATTTTGCTTTAAGTTGACATGCGACGAGTAGAATACATTTTTTCACCATCTACCGCTATCACAAATTTCTTGTTTGCTCTGCAAGTAAAATTTTTCCTCCGAATTACAATGAATTGATAAAATAAATTAGAATAATTGTGAGAATATTGAGACGCCATAGCGCATTTTTTTGAAAGAATATAAAAAATTTGTTAATTTATAAATGAATCAAAGTAATTAAAAAGCAAACTAAAGTCCTTTGAGTCTTTTTATTTGAAACACATAAAAAATCTCCGTTGGCACGTGTGCTTTCAACCTATGTACTTTTATTGACACAAGAGAAATGCTTTGATGACGAATGAATAAATAAAACATCATTCATTTCACTGTTTGTGTTTCATTATCTAGTACTCTCGTGAATATTGAAATGTAAAAAACTTTAAGTGAAACTGCTGTTGCTTTGCAATCATAAAATCAACAGTGTGCAAAAATTTTTCAAAGCAAAAAAAAGTTATGCATGAAGCGAATGATTTGTCTATTGTGCTTGAGGAACTCAATTGTATTTCACTTTTGTGCTTTGAGACAATTCACAGAAACTCGCCTCATTATCATAAAACAAATGGAAAAAGATCAATAGACAAAGAAATAGCAGACACAAAGCACATCACAGATTTAGATTTCAAAAGGAAAAATCACACGCGTGTGTATTGATGCTGTCAAAATCCAAATATGATAGATTTTCATATATGAAATAAAAATGTCAGTCAATTGCGATACATTGACTGCTGTGTTGCGGTTGCTATTTGCGACAAAAATGGCACATTTTGATTTGGGTTCAT
Organism: Polypedilum vanderplanki; assembly: GCA_018290095.1. Taxonomy (NCBI): domain Eukaryota; kingdom Metazoa; phylum Arthropoda; class Insecta; order Diptera; family Chironomidae; genus Polypedilum; species Polypedilum vanderplanki. The sequence goes on along the minus strand of CM031379.1, from coordinate 8,766,919 downwards.
TCCATTATTTCCGGTCAATAAGCAGATCAATTGCTAAATCCAATCTCAGCCAATTTCAAGCGTTCAATTGAAATCTCTTCAATAACTGAAAGTATAAGAATGGGAAAAAGTTTTTTAATTTTGAATTTAGGAATTTTGTAATTAATTTTCCCTACATTTTGCTCTCATGCTATTGATTCATCTGTTGCATGCGGATAGCAAGTTTAGGACAGAGAAATTTTATTTATGTGGTTTATTCGTTGGCATAGATACAAGCCACAAGATTTTCTCATCATTCATCATCTTTTCTACTACATAGATATCATTTTGGTAATAAAGTCATCCTATAACATTATGAACAGTCAATTATTGGTATATATAAATTCATTAGTAGGTATTTGCATATCTAAAACAGTAAATTGTGCTCAAATTCTTTTAGTTTAATAATTTATTAGATTATTAAAACTTTATTGAAATTAATTTAGTTAAATGAGAATTTAATTTAATATAATTTTATAGTACAATAAAACTTTCAAACAATGAATAATAATTTAATAGCATTTGTTTCTACTAACTTATTTTAAAAAAAGTGAAATGTTCATTTAATTAAAACAACAACTGTTACTGAAATAATGTTTATTGTTTTAACAGCGTTAAGTTTTTCTTTATTTAACTACGTTAATTATGAATCAACTGCTATTGACACTTTTATAAAAGTGCAATAAAATTTACAATATAATTGAATTAAACATTTGCCATTGACACTATCGATCATAGCTCAAGTTTCATTTAAATATATTGATATAATGAAACATCTGAGTATCATCTGTTGCTTACAGTCATTTGTCGAAAATAATTAATTATTGGCAACAAAAAAGAATTATGTACATGATCAGCTCATATATGAGTTATCGTATTTCTTCTGAGGGCTAAAAGCACTTGACAATAAGATAGATTAATAATGTGTTGCTTGAATAAAAACTAAACATCATAAACAAGTGCAAGTGTGAAGTACACGTGTTACTAAAAAGATAAATTTTTCTCATATTACACGACCATCATTTTTTTCTCACCTGTCTTTAACGCTAACATAAATATTCGATAGAAAATAGAGAAGAAAAAACTGATAATGCAAAAAGAGTAACGCTAAAAAGAGGAAATTATGTGGAAATTGCAAAAAAAAATTGTTGTAAAATTGATTCACTAGACTATGACTGAATATAGTGTGGGTTAAAGTAAAGCATTACAATGCAAATATACGGGCAATTTCTTTGTTAGCTTTATCTATCCAAAGGGATTTTTTCCTTTCTCTTTTTGTGCATTTTCATTTTTTTTACTAGAAAAGGAAAAAAGGATTATGTTGAAAGTTTTGTGCAAAATTGACTCGAATGATTTTTTCCTCTGGCGAATTCTCTTTCTTGTTTTTTTTTTATTATTTCGAAGCGTGTAAAAAGGATAAAACCAGAAACAAAAATAATGAGAAGAAAAAAAGAAGAGAAATTTAACTTTTATCTATCTTTTCTGACACGAGTAATGCCCACAACAACGATATTAAATTGTGCAACAACAAAAAATATTTTCATGCAATCTTTTCTTTTCTCGCCTCTAAGAGTGTTGGATAATATCAGCAATACCAAATAAAGAGCTTTAATATCAAATAAAATTTGGGATTTCAATGAAACTGCAGAGATGAAATAAAATTCCTGAAAAAAGTATGTTACGAGTTGTTTGGTGGTCAATGGAGAGATAGGAAATGATAGATAATAAAAGAAAAATATCCCAAGTTTTGTGTTCTTTGATGACACAAAGAAATGCTATGTGATTTGTGAAAAGAAATGAGATAAAAGCCCTAAAAATGTTCATTTAATCTTCAAAGTTCTAACCTTTATATACATAAAGGAAGGTAGCAAAAATGTGAAGAATTTCTCGTAACAAAAACGAATGATTTTGACATGGTTTTACTTCTTCTTATTTTGGTGTCAACTGTGCAAATAATGATGAGAAAAATTGTCATAAAAAATCTCATTTTTTCATTCTCGCATTCATAATCTACCCTTTTTACTTCCATCTCTCTCGGCATGAACATCAGAAACATTTTTCTAGAGTTAATCATGAACAGAAAATAAAAATGTAAAGAGAGATGAAAAAAGGAAAAAAGCGACAATTTTACGTGGTATGTGGTATTGTTGAATATATATAGTATGACAAATGAAATTTCTCATAACAGTGCAGCTTAACTTTTCATGTTTTATTTAAATTACTCTTGCAAAGAGATAAAACAATGCCTGAGTATTGGTCAGAAATAAAAGTACTTTCTACCCTTGTTTTCTACACAGTGGACATATTCGTTTTCGTTTGTATTCATGCATGCAATATGAATATTCCATTTTGTTCACTTTAGAGTACTTCATATTGTTCTCTTGTTGGAACAAGTGCGAGCATTTTTAGCATACATAATTGATGCACTTAATAAGTCAATTCATTTTTGTACTTTGAAGTTGAAGCGAAAGAAAGAAGCAGGATTCGAGAGCATTATGAGACTTTTTTACTTATGAATATTGCATTGATGGCAAAAGAAGCTTAAAATGCTTCAGGAATTTTTTATTACTTTCTTCTCTACTAACGTGTATATGTATATGAAAACTACACATTTGGGTATTAGGAAAGAGATAATATGAGATAGGGAACAGTTTCGTTTCACAAATTATCTTTAAATCTGATTTTTATGACAACCTCTCAGAAGCTTTTGAGCTTTTTATTTCTTCTCACTTGTTTATAAGCGAATATTATTATTGTATGATACATAATGTATAGAAAGTTAATTTATTATTACAAAAGGTTATAACAATACAATGCTTGTTTGCTTAAAGAAAACCTTTGAGCAAAATTTAAAATTATTTCTTAGAATCATTAAAAGGTTCTTTACTTTTTTTTAAAAAAATACAAACAGCATTAAATTAGAACAAAAATATCCAAAAATAAAGATAACAAAATCATCAATCTGATCAAAATTTTCCTTTGTGAATATACATATGATCTTACATAATAAAAAGAGTTGAATTGAATTTCAGAAAACATCTCAAATTTCTTTTGTTGCGAAAACAATAGCAAAAAAAATTGTTTTCGTGTACGAGATTTTGCCTTGATATGTTTATGTATATGAAAATGTTTTGTTTCTAGAGAAATTTCTAAACTGCGTAGAATAAAAATAAGAAAGGCTTGAAATCACCATGTTACTCTTACCGCAAGTATGTTCTTATGGTAATCTAAATAAAGCTTTTCAAGTGTAGGTTTATGCCAATTTTAATTCTTTTGAATATTTTCTAAATTTTTTTAACCTACGTAATGAAATATTTTGCATAAATTAAATATTTTTTGTTTTTATATTTTTTCAGAAGCCTCATTACAAATAATTTATTAAAATTTATCTACCTGAAATTTTTTATCTCGCATGGACTGTAGCAAAGAGCAAATGAATATTTATGAAATTTCTTTCTAGATAATTTTTCATAACAAACAACCACTGCTCATGGCATTGAAATGAATTAATTTAAAAATGACTTTTTGAAACGAATATAGATAATTAAATTTTCATAAAGAACACTCATTTGATGTGCTTCGAGGGAGGCATGAAAATGATCAAAATAATAAACGAGAAGGTACGAAAAACAACATTTTAATGACATTTTCGGTGAAAAGAAGCGAGTAAAGTTGAATTGAAATTCTTCATTTTACGATATCTTTTTTGCCTCCGCTTTTGACTTGTCTGAAAATTTAAAGCTGATGTTGATGAAATGTTCATAATTGGAAATAAATATGTATTTATTTCAAAGAAAGTGCTTTTCTTTTGAGCGATGCGATCCTTCTTGTTGATTACTAAAATAAAACGCGTGTCTCCATTTTTATCGCAATAAATAATTTTCAATTTCTTTTTATTTCTCTTTGTTGGTAATTATCATTGAACGCCTCATTATACCACTTTGATCATTAATTATACTTAATTATTATTGTTGTCTTTATTATTATGATATTGCTGTGTTAAATGACAATTTCAAATTATAGCAAGAATGCGCAAAATTTAAATTAGAACTGTTGATAAATCAGAATATAAAAATTGATGTTCTGTAAATTTTAATGCGTTTGAATGAGCTTAATATAAAAGGTGAGATTATATCAATTTGAATTAACTTTTACCTTAATGAAAATGTTTATTTCTCTGAATTTAATAAGCTCTCAAATGAATAAAGTCACTTCATCAATTTAAATTGAATTTTTGCTTTCACAACTGGATTGATTCTTGGAAATTTTAATCAATGAGCTATCGTTTGCAGCATTGAAAGCAGCAATTTTATAAAGTTGAATTTTTAATTTTGTAATTAAAAAATTCAAATTTTCTAATTGTTCCAAAAATAGAAAATATTATTATTTTATTTTATCAATCATTCAATCAAGGAAGGAAAAAGAAGATAAAAAACATAATCTGCTTAAAAAAAGCTTGACTACTGCAATAACCAAATGGAATAAGAGTTTTTTTTTAAACCATGAGAGAGAATAAGGGAAAAGTAAAAAATGGTCTTAAATATATAATTAAAATGTTTTTAAAAACTTTAATTCTTATTTTGTTAATTTCATAATTTTTTCCTAACCCTAAAACAAAAGGGATTTTGTCACTTTTTCTCTTTTTTGACATATTTTTATGAACATTTTCATGCCATTATTTTATTGCTTATCGCAAGCCGGGACCAAAAAACTTAATTAAGTAGCACACTGAATATTGACACTTGATCATTATCGCTTTTATATTAAAATATTAAGAACGTTTGTGACAAAATTTAAATTGAGAAAATTTTCACAATACTTTGTGATAAATTTAATTACTTTGAAAAAGTATAGTCATAATTCAAGAGATTAAATGAGTTTTAAATATCATGGCAGATGTATTTGATGAAGATTTTTTTCTTATTAAATAATCTATTAATAGATAAAAAATGTCCTTTTAAATAAAGTTTGATTTAAAAGAGTAAATTTTGACCAATTGATCATCCCCAACCATAAAAATATGTCCATCCTTCATCTACTTGAATGTAACACAATTTCCGAACAAATCTTTGTCAAATTTCAAATTTACACTCGAGTGCTTCTCTCTATTCAACTTTCATCATTTCTCCCTAGAGATTTCAACTATGTTCTGCTCTTCTTTTTAGATAGTAAATACGATTCATCCATCATGATTTTTTGGGGATGAGAAAATAATGAAAATCTACTTGGAAACTAAAAAAGAAAGATAGAAAAGTTTCAAGAGTGAAAAGAATTTCGCTAAGGGAAAAAAAGTTTTACCATTTCAATGTGAGCCTTTTTAAGGAAAGGAAATTTTTTGTATTTGTCAGAACAAAATGTTGCTATTTCATGTGTTACTGTTATGATTATTACTATATATTGAGTTATTTATTTATAACAACCACCATCATCTTGAGCTTCGTAATTGATCAGTATATTTATCTCTTCTTCGTTTAACCGTATGCAAAAGACAGTCGTGTTAAGGTCGCTGTGACAATGCTCAAATCAATATATATATATCTTTACATACGCTGAAAGTGACCGTTAAATTTCAAATGTTTTACTAACACAAACAAACAAAGTCCCCTAAAACTAAATTTATAAATCTTTAAAATTACACTTAATGAGAAAGAATATTTAGTACAGGACTATTTTAATAATTTAATTATGATAAAAAGGAACAAAAGCAAGTAATTTAAATGAATCGAAACAGATATTTAAAAAGATTTTGAAAATTTTAATTTTGTTGCTCACTAATACAAACAAGGTTTGTTTTGGTCGGATTTGTTCGGCTACAATTTGTATGAAAAGACCGGGTGTGGAAATAAAATTTTTTTCGAAAATGAAAATTCAGATTTTGAAAATTCCGTTAAAAACAAGCAATATTTCCAAATTTTCTTGCTTTAATATGGCTCAACTCACTCATGGAATTAAATTTAAATAGTTTTTTTAATCATCATATATTGAGAAATGGCAGATACAATGAGAATTAGCTGTGTGATTTTTGAATTTGAGAGTAACGGTGTTCAATTTTGAATTTTCGGACCAAATGTCGACATAATTTCGAAACATTTTTTTCCAGGCTAGGACACTCGAAAAAAGATCTCGAAAAATCTCAAAAGATTGCAAAAGATCGTAAAAATCACAAAAAATCGCATATTTTTGATTTGGTAAAATTCGCATTTTTCATTGAATTGAATGATCTAATGTATACAGAAAAGTCTTTTGCCATCCCTTATTATACTTTTTTAATAGAATATTACAGTTTAAGGCTGTATTTTTGCTAAAATTGCAAATTTCTTTTTGTTTATGTTCGAAAATTTTTTTGAAAAATTTCGAAATTTGTAAACAAAGAAATCAATTTAAAATTTTGTTGATTTTCTCTTGATTTATCAAATGATTCTTCATCTAAACGTTTGATAAGTGTAAAACATATGATAATAGATGCTAATCTATAGTGAGACGAAGAAGGAAATGTTTTAAAATGACAAATTTTAACAAAGATTGAAAGATTGCAAAAGTTCGTAAAAGATCGCAAAAGATCGCAAAAAATTATAAAAATCGTTTTTATTATTTCCACACCCGGTGAAAAGATATATATATATCTTCAATATATATATATATATATATATATATATATATATTGGCTCAAATGTTGATTAATTTCATTACGTGAAGAGCTCATAAAATTGAATGATACATAAGTTTCACTCTCTCGCTACTGCTGTCGTAAAATGCGTGTTTTGTGTTTAGATATGTACCAAAATATTCATGAGATTTTCTTTTTTATTATCAACGCAAATTCTTCCTCAAAAGTACTCCCAAGTGTGAGCTTTAAGTAAGTTTTCATACTTCATATAGCAATGCTCATTTATTTTTATATATCAGACGAGTAAGGGTTATATGCCCAGCTCAATATTGTAAATTTCACAAAATAACCAAAATGCACAATGAGATAAAAATATTCAAAGTTCATAGAGCAGATCAGATGCGTGCACTGATTAAGAAAAACTATTCAAGCTTTTTGAAAAATCTGGAAATCTTTAAACTTTATTGATATTGAATAAACAAACCTTTAACATTTAACCGTATTTATTAAACTATATTTCTTTGAAGTCTAAATGCAATTCTGAGCAATTAAAAAATGTCCATAAATGGCCTTAAATCCATACCTAGGGAAATATCATGATAATTGATGGAAAATATCACTGATAGTCAAAATTTTAAATATCACTATCATGATATTTCCCTAGGTATGGATTTAAAAACGTGATATTTACGTGACTATCAAAAAAATATATCAATCTCGACGCCTTGGATGGTCGGACGATTAGAGCGCATTTTTGCCTAACAGATAAGTGTTTGGTAACAAAATTTCACATATTTTTAGTCCTATTTTCTTGGCGACATGTCAAAATGGTGAAAAAAATTTTTTTGGTCCATGTGATGGACATGCATGTGGTGGACCACCTTTGGAAAAACATTTACCCAAAAAAACTCTTTTGATGGCTTATCTAAACGTCAAGACCTTTCTAACAAGATATCAACCGCCTCTCCACGACTTACCGTTGCCGAGTTATCACTCTCACATACAGCCAGCCAGCCATCGTGAGCCTAATATCGTATTTTTTTGCAAGAATGCGCTAAAAATATCAAAAAATATCATTTTCGTACCCTTGCTAAAATCGCGTCTAAATGCAATTCTGAACTTAATTTGTGATCACACAAAAAAAATTCGAAATTTCAAAAATTTTCATGAAAAATTCCAAAATTTTAAAATATCCAAAAATGGCTTTAGATTGCGTCTAAATGCAATTCTGAGCTTAATTTGTGATCACAAAAAAAAATTGAAATTTCAAAAATTCTCATGAAAAATTCTAAAATTTTAAAATATCCAAAAATGGCCTTAGATTGCGTCTAAATGCAATTCTGAGCTTAATTTGTGATCACAAAAAAAAATTTGAAATTTTAAACATTTTCATGAAAAATTCCAAAATTATAAAATGCCCAAAAATGGCCTTAGATTGCGTCTAAATGCAATTCTGAGCTTAATTTGTGATCACAAAAAAAAANATTCTCTATCTCAGTTTCTATAAGTCTTGTTGTAGTATGTTCAAATAAAGACTTGTAAGTAGTCGATGCTTTTTGATCTTCATAATACATAACTGTTGGGCGACATTCTTTTTTAGCAGCTGCAATCTTCTCATATGATGGGAATACTGGTGCTTTTTTCTCATAACATTTTTTTCTAATATTTTTATAAACTTGTTTTGATAAATTGTTTTCGAGTAGAAAAGCTAACGACTCTTCTGCACTCATCATTGTTGGTTTTTTTGTAACACGTGAATCTACAAAATTGTAATGTTCAATATCATTATATTCATGAACTATTAAATTTGCTAAATCAGCAATATGTTTATCTGCATACTTTTTAGCTGCAATTCTTGCAGCAAGAAAAGCTATTTTATAATTATTACTTATCATTGAAACAATTTTGTTTGCTATTTCATATTCAGTAGTTCTTGAAACATCAATACCTTTTTTCGAAGGTCGTCCTGATTTTTTTGAAGTTGATGCAAGTGAAATATGTGATGTTTCTAGTTCTGGATAAATAAGCCATTCGTCAAGTACTGTAATACAAGTCAAATTCCAGTCATTTTTGAAAACTGATTCCAGTCTTTGAAAACTTTTTTGTTTTTCAATTTCTTTAATATAAAGATTTAGTAAGTATCTCAATTGTCCTTCAAGAGCTTTTTTCCCCTCTTCATTAATTTCATATGCAACATTTTCTTGAATGAAATTAATAGCGGTTGGTATTGCTTTATGCTCTTTCAATAATTTATTATATTTTTTGTTATGAAATTCTTCAAAAATAACTTTTTTTGTAAACTCCATTTCTGAATTTTGTTGTTGTTTGGTTGGTGTTTTATATCAAACTGATAACGTTTGTTAAAAAATCATTGTTTTTATACTAATTCTCAGGTAAATTTGACAAAAAAATCTCAAAAAGAATAAAAATAATAACAAAATAATTACCTGGAAACAATAAAAACATACGTTTTTGTATATCTTTGTTTTAAATTTTTGAAATTAGAAAACAAACGTATATTATAAATCATGAATTAAAAAATTTTTTTTCGACACGATTTATGTAAAAAATATAGTGAAAATAAATACTCCTAACATCAACACAAAAAAGCTTTTTTCTATTAAAACTCAATTAAAATTTAAAGTGCCTCATTGCTTCTCAATGTTGATTTTTTAGTAAAATATTCAAAATTTCTAGTCCTTAAACTATTATTTTACAATAAAATTTATGTAAAATTATAACAAAAGTAATAATTTTCAATAAAAACGTGAATACTGACATTTAAATGCGTAAAAGTTTAAAAAAAATTAATTTTTTTATAAAATTTTTAATGTTATTAAAAATTTAAATATGTGATTAAAACTATAAATGCGCTGGAGAAATTTTTAATTTTTTTGCCTTATTTTGTAGATTTTTTGGTGAACTTTAAGAAAATGTAAAGAGTTTAAACCCAGTTCTCACAAAGTTTTTCGCTACAGACGTTTAAATGGAAAAAATGGGAAAATCGATAAAATTGACTTTTTTTCAATATTCATGAGCTCATAACTTGAAAACGAAAAGCTCAAAAAAATAAAGCCGAATATTGTTTTTAGATATTTATTAGAACTTTCATTAACCGCAATCCGTTGGAAAAATTTTTTTTTATAGAGAGCTATAGTGAAAGATGTATGTATATGTAGTTCAAAAAAATGGTTTTTTTTGGCATTTTCAAGGACTTACTGACCACATATGATAACAAAAGTATTACATATTATATATCAAAATGTGTGTTATTTTAATTCCTGCTATTAAAAATTCATTTGAATGAAATCGGTTAACTTTTGACTGAGTTATAGCAGTTTAAGTGAAAGTACAGAAATACATTCTGTAGAAACACAAAAATAGCAATATCTCGTCAACGGTTTGTCCAAAAAATATGATTTTATGCTTTTTAGAATCGTCTAATTATACCTAATAGGAATCAGCAATAAAAATAATTTCCGGACAAATTTTTTAATTCTAGCCCATAGTGCTACGGTAAAAACAAATGTATAACAAAGTGGTGAAATATGACCAGGGCAATATCATGCATATCTGCCTGCTTGCGCGAACACGCAATAGACCTCTCTTTAAAGGGTGTGTAATGAAGATGATTTGAGTTAGGGTTGAGCGTTATCCTTGCTGTTTTGAATTGCAAGGAAGAAATTGATATTGACAAACTTGATATTCTTTGCAAAGAAACACTAAAATTTTTTGAAAAAGGTGGACAATATAATTGGGCTCAAATTTCACCAACTGTTCATAAAATCCTTTTACATTCTAGAGAAATAATAATGATGCTTCCATTAAGTCCTGGTTATTTTTTCTGAAGAAAGTTGTGAGTCAAATCAAAACATTTAAAACAATATCGACTCTCACGTTCACGAAAATCGTCATTAAAAAATTCAATAACTGATATTTACAATAGAGCTATGGATGCATCAGATCCAGTAGTTTTTGCATCAAGTGTTGTTGCTCGTCAACTAAAAAGAAAGCAAAGGCCAATTCCACAACAAGTTCTTCAATATCTTAAAAATAAAGAAATAGAAGAAGACGTTGATGAAGGATTTTCTGTAAATCCCACATATGCAGACAATTTTTGTGATGAACTTGACGATTGTACTTTGATCTAAATTTTGATGAAAATGATGCAGATGCTGATTAATTTCAAATAAAAAAATGAAAAAAAATTTTTTAGTGTTTTTAATTTTAAACTTTTCATATAACATACATTAATGATATTTAAAAAGCCAAGTATACGACCTAAAACTAAAAGAAAATATTTTCAAAACATTTACCATAAATTTAATTTTAAAAAATGTAGAATTAAATTTTTAAAAATGTAGATTAATTTAAACTCATTAAAAATTTAAAAGTGCCTCATTGCTTCTCAATGTTGATTTTTTAGTAAATATTCAAAATTTCTAGTCTTTAAACTATTATTTTACAATAAAATTTATGTAAAATTATAAACAAAGTAATAATTTTCAATAAAAACGTGAATACTGACATTTAAATGCGTAAAAGTTTAAAAAAATTAATTTTTTTTATAAAATTTTTAATGTTATTAATTTAAATATGTGATTAAAACCCTATAATGCGCTGGAGAAATTTTTAATTTTTTTGCCTTATTTTGTAGATTTTTTGGTGAACTTTAAGAAAATGTAAAGAGTTTAAACCCAGTTCTCACAAAGTTTTTCGCTACAGACGTTTAAATGGAAAAAAATGGGAAAAATCGATAAAATTGACTTTTTTTCAATATTCATGAGCTCATAACTTGAAAACGAAAAGCTCAAAAAAATAAAGCCGAATATTGTTTTTAGATATTTATTAGAACTTTCATTAACCGCAATCCGATTGGAAAAATTTTTTTTTATAAGAGAGCTATAGTGAAAAAGCAAGAAAAAGAAGAACTTGAACCAATTACACTTCACATTAACAATATTCCAATCATTATAACTCCAAAATTTCATACAACATTAATTGATGGTAAAGTTTTCAATATAATTACTGAAACTTCATCACAATCATGCCCTGTATGTGAGGCTAAACCTAAAGATTTTCTTAAACGAGAAAATTGCAAATCCACAGAAGAAGGTTTACTTCACGGTTGCCAATCACTCCATGCCATTGTAAATGTTTTTAATTTCTTACTTAAACTTGCTTATAGAATGGACAACCTGAAGTGGCAAGCTAGAGGGCAAAAAGAAAAAGATAGTGTTGCAGAGAGAAAATTTCAAATTCAAGAAAGACTAAAGAGAGCATTTGGGATTACTTTCGATTGTCCTAGATCAGGTGGTTTTGGAAACACAACCACTGGTAACCTATGTAGAAGAGCATTTGCAGAACCAGGAAAATTATTATCAGAAGCCTTGTATCTAGATGTTGACTTAGTGACAAATTTGAAGCGTGTCGGGTTATTTCTTGCTGTTGGGGGGGGGGGGGGGGGGAATTGCAGAAGAAATGATATTGAAAACTTGATATTCTTTGGCAAAGAACACTAATTTTTTTTGAAAAAAGGTGGACATAATATATTGGCTCAAATTTCACCGAACATGGTTTCATAAAATCTTTTACATCTAGGATATTATAATGATGGTTCCCATTAAGTCCTGGTTATTTTTCTTTTTTTTTTCTTTTTTCTGTCAAGAAAGTTGTGAGTCAAATCACAAACATTTAAAAACAATATCGCTCTCAACGTTCACGAAAATCGGTATTCCAAAAAATTCAATAACTGATTTACAAATCAGAGCTATGGATCATCAGATCCATAGTTTTTGCATCAAGTTGTTGTTGCTCGTCACTAAAAGAAAGCAAAGGCCAATATCCACAACAAGTTTCTTCAATTTCTTAAAAATCAAGAAATAGAAGAAAACGTTCCGGAAGGATTTCTGTAAATTCCCATATGCAGACAATTTTTGTGATGAACTTGGACGATTGTAATTTGATTAAATTTTGATGAAAATATCAAGCTGATTAATTCAATAAAAAAATAAAAAAAAAATTTTTCTAACTGTTTTAATTTAAACTTTTTATATAACATAACATTAAGTATTAAAAAAGCCAAAGTATAGCGCCTAAAACTAAAAAGAAAATATTTTCAAACCATTACCTAAATTTAATTTTAAAAATGTAGAATTAAATTTTTAAAAATGTGATTAAATTTTAAAACTCATTAAAATTTAATGCCTCATGCTTCCAATGTTGATTTTTTATAAAATATTCAAATTTTCTAGTCTTTAAACTATTATTTTCAATAAAATTTATTAACTTATAACAAAAGTAATAATTTTTCAAATAAAAAGTGAATACTGACATTTAATGCGTAAAAGTTTAAAAAAATATTAATTTTTTAATAAAATTTTTATTATTAATTTAAATATGTGATTAAAAACCTATAATGCGCTGGAGAAATTTTTAATTTTTTTGCCTTATTTTGTAGATTTTTTGGTGAACTTTAAGAAAATGTAAAGAGTTTAAACCCAGTTCTCACAAAGTTTTTCGCTACAGACGTTTAAATGGAAAAAAATGGGAAAAATCGATAAAATTGACTTTTTTTCAATATTCATGAGCTCATAACTTGAAAACGAAAAGCTCAAAAAAATAAAGCCGAATATTGTTTTTAGATATTTATTAGAACTTTCATTAA